>JAMXBC010000012.1:4582500-5782500 GCA_024138005.1 Lumnitzera racemosa
CTCATAAATCTTATAAATTATCTTTCTAATAAAAGAGGTGTATTTTATTCACTTTATTAACAACTTTCAATTAAACATTTATAGAGAAGGGAAAGGATGAAAAATTATTATTTACTAGCAAAAAGGAAAATAAAGAAAAGGGGAAAAGATTCTTATTTTTTTCATTTAGGTCGCCCCACTGTAGGGTGCCTATGTACACGTAATGTGGATCAAAATTTCCTTTTAAGGGAAAAAAAAAAAAAAGAAACTCTCAAGTTGTTTCTTTTATTATTTTTATTCAAAAACTTTTCAATTTATATATATATATATATATATTTTTTCAAAATTTTCCTCTTTCTCTATGTCTAGAAACCAGCTCTTATAAAAATGAAATTTATTATTTAAAAGAAACCTTCATTTTAGCAAAAATCCTAATCTCAATATTCTTGAGAAAAACACGTCCAGAATAATTAAAACTTTATTAAACACTAGATTTCCTTAACTAAAAAACCGTAAACAACAATTTCAATTTCTTCTTTCCATTAAGAAAAAAAAAATTAATATTGTAAAAAGACCAATCTTAAGAGAGACTGTTTAAAAAACCTCATATTTCTATTGAACCCTAAATATTAAAAAAGAAACATCTTAACACGTAATTTTCATCACTATTTCCTAAAAATCAATTTCTTATATGTCTGGGATTCACTTCGGATAAGATATCTAAAAGTGACTTATTATTAAGACTCAAAAAACATGTTGACTTTTGGAAACACTACCATAAAATTACATTGATACGAAAAGTTGAAAAAATTTCAGTAGGTAGTATCTTTACCGCTTTTATACAAGTACTATTAGAAAGGTAATAAAGTGTTGCCAGAAAATCAACTAGGACTTGATATTAAGTTTTCAATTAGCGACATATTTCAAGAATTTTTCTATGAATCCTAAACCTTAAGAGCTCTAAGAAAACAAAAAAGTCTAAAATTTAAATAAGGAATTTAAAAAAAAAAAAGACGAGAGAAAACTTAGTTTCTTTAAAATAAATGACTCAAAACATAACGAAGTCAAAATTATATTAAAACCCAAAATTTTAACTTATCATTGTAGGAATAGTAAACGTTATCTTCCTTTAAAAGACTAAAATTTAATAGAAAATATCAAAAGATCACATTAAAGAAGATTATAGAAAATATAAATTCCAAGTATTACTTTAAATATTCCTTCCTCTTGTATATCTCCTTAAGTCAACCTTTCCTTAATCTCTTTTAAACTTACATCATCATTTTGTCGTTGCTTAATTCTCTCCAATAAAGTTGGTTGCACTACTAGATTCATCAACGACACATTAGATTCATGCCATCTAAATCTGATTTCCAACTTCTCAAATTCCTAAATATTTCTCAATTGAGTAATGATGAAATTTCTTCATAACTCTTGCGTTTAAGTGCATTTGTTATAACATTAGCTCTCCTTAGATGATAGTTTATAGTAGATTCATAATCCTTAACCAATTCTAGTCATCTTTGCTTTAGGTTGAACTCTTTCTATGTAAAGAAGCACTTTAAACATTTGTGATCTATATAAATCTCACAATGTTGTCCATATAAGTAATGTATCTAAATTTTTAACACAAAAACCATCGATACTAATTTGAGATTATGTGTTGGGTAGTTTCTTTCATGCGGTCGTAGCTACCTTGATGCGTAGGCTATCATTTTTCTATCATGTAATAATACGCATCCTAATCCATTGTGTAAGGCATCATTGTATATACTATAAGGCTTACTTAGATCTAGCAGGGTAAGTACTGAAGCCAAAATAAACAACTCCTGAAACTTCATTTATACTCTTCATCTTAATCAAATTTGACATCCTTTTAAGTCAAATGAGTCAACAGTCATGTTGTCTTGGAAAAATATTTTATAAATCGTCTATAATAACCTACTATTCCTCGAGATTTTTGTTGGTTATCTCCATTCAATTATGGTTTTCACCTTGTCAATATCTACTAAAACTCCTTTATCATACATTATATTTCCTAGAAACTAAATCTTGTCTAACCAAAAGTCCTACTTGCTTAGTTTAGCATAAACTTATTATCCCTTAGCTTCTGCAATACTAATCCAAGATGTTTAACATGTTCCCCCATAGTTTTAGAGTATATTCATATATCATCAATAAAAATCACTATAAAATTATCCAGATCTAGTTAGTATATATGATTCATCCAGTCTATAAATATTGTTAGGGAATTCGTTAATCCAAAAGGGATAGTTAAGAATTCATAATGTTCATATTGCATTCTAAAAGTAGTCTTTAGTACATCCTCAAGCGTAATTCGTAACTGATGATATCTAGATCTCAAGTCTATTTGCAAAAAAATGCAGTTACTTATACAATTGATTAAATAAATCATCAATCCTTGGTGAAGGGTACTTATCCTTAGTGAAGGGTACTTATCGTAAATAGTCATTTTGTTAATTTCTCTATAGTCAATATATAGTCTCATTGTATCATCCTTCTTTTTCACAAATAATACAGGCGCTCTTATAAAGATACATTTGATTTCCAATAACTCCTATAACTGCTTCTTTAACTCTTAAAGTTTCATAAGAGACATCCTATATGGAGCTTTAGATATGAGCTCTATGTCGGGCTAACTCTTTATTAAAGTCTAATTCTCAATACGGATCTAAACTAGGCAAATCATCTAAGAAAACATTTGAAAATTTACACACCATGGGTATCTCCAACACTTTTGGGGACTTCCTTCAATTGCGAATATCTAGCTAAATTTCCAATCATTATCATCTTCTTCTATTATTGTACAAGTTCAATAAGTGCTAGTCTCATACTTCCCTTACTAGCCCTTTAGTGGAATACGACATCTCCTTCCTCTAAGGTTACATTCTTACTTGACAATCTACTTTGATTGCATGCTTAAACAACCAGTCTATCCCCATAATAATGTCATAGCCTATAAAGGTAAGATGATTAGCTTGATTGGAAATCCTTTCCCCTGCAACTAGATTTGTCCATCATCCACAATTCTCTAAGTCAACACTTGTTCTTTAGTTAGAGTCTTAACTTTATAAGTAGAGCTAACCTCGATTACATGAATTCCATTGCTTATAATGAATTCTTGACTAACAAAAGAGTGTGAGGCTTTAGCATGAAATAATGCATATGTGGATCATCCATTTATAAATACATCTCCTAAAATATGCTACTACTATAGTTATTTATCCATTGATATAACATGTACATTAACGCTAAAGAACTATCATTTTCCTTATTAAAAGCATGATTCCTTAGCTCAGTAGAGTTTATACCTTGTAATCAAAAGGGTTATCAAATTACACACCTATCCCTAAACCTTCATTCACATCTTCAACTCCTAGGTTATTGTATATGCCTTCTTAGAAATACTCCTCCATCTATTCATTAAATTCTTCAGTATCCTCCTCCATACATTTAATAACTAACATATGTGCAAGCACTATGGTCATGTCTACTCCTCTAGTAATTTTACTCTCTATCCAGTTTAAGGATAATATTTTGAAAAGTGTCAAGTCTTTCTGCATCAATAACACTTTACAACCTTTAAATTTAGATATGCTCTAGATACATGACTCTGATTTCCACGTAGAAAACATTTGCCCTTTAATTGGGCACATTGTCGTAAAGTGATCTCCTCTATGTTTCCAACATTTTATACATCCTTTTTCATCATAAAAACTAAATCACAACTTAGATTGTATAGGTTTGCTTGCCATTGCTACTAACCTCTTTCCTTTCTATCTTAAACTACTACTTGAGTAAGGAAATGGCCTTTTAAATGTTGGTTTAGATCGAACTTCACCTTTCAATTTCTTATTCTACTAGACCTGCATTACTAACCATTTATTCTCTAATTTTCTTACTTTGTCCATTACTTCATTGTAAGCAATTAATTATTCATCTATCAACTTACATGTCATTATAGGATTAAACCCATTAAAAAATATATCATTCTTTGATTCTTGCTTATCTCTATATGATTTTTGTATATATTGTGTTAGCTTATAAATTTCATATCATGTTGAGTTACACTCATGCCACCTTTCTTCAGAGCAAACAATTCTTTAACCATCTGTATTTGTACATTATTAGGAAAATACTCCTACTTAAATTCATCCCTAAACACTTGTGAAATGATAAGTCTATGTAAAGTTCTCACTTTAGAGTCTTACTAAAATCTAGCTCCTAACTTCAATATGAATGTTCCATATGACACCTTATAGTGATTAAGGATTTTAAATGACTCCAAACTATGCTTTATTTGAGCCAGTCAATCATTAGATTTAGTTGGCTTCCCCATCCCACTTTTAAAATATCAATTGGTCTTGGTAAACTCAAAATGCTTATTAATCTCTTCGGGTTGATTCTCTCTTGGTTCGACCTCTTGCAACCTCCTTCCCATTCCATTTCGTCTAGTTACGAGATGTTGTATTAAAGCACCTTGCTATTGAATCATAGAATTCATATTAATAGGCATTGACTTGAATTGATTGGGGTTAAACACATTAGTGGTAATCGTATATCATTCCTAAGTTGTTCCTGTACTGGTAGATGATTAAGGTTGTGCTCTCATCGCTCAAAAAGGTTTCTATCCTTACTATCTACCATAACTCAAGACTACAAAAATAGCTTATTAACCCTATGCTCACAATCATTTACAACTCAAGTGTCAATATGGAGTTAAATTACATGTAACCATATAAGTTATTATTACCTTACTATAAACATTAGAATACAGTCTATTAACATAACACTTGTAAAACATTATATCTAGAATATTACCTACTATTACATAAGATAAGTGTTCTGGTATTCACTCATAGTTGATTTACATTGACAATATTTCTATATAGGTTAAAAGGTATAAGATACAAACTCAATATTGTAGGATTACATACTTAAAATAATTATAAACTTGATAACTTCAATATTATATCTCAAATAATTACATCTTGGCCCAACTTTACATGGCTAAAGACCACATTCTTGATTCCTAGCTATATCAGATTTAATTACAACTTCATTTTACTATGTATATAAACATATTTACATTATCAACTTGTGTTGAAGACCAAAATACATCAAAATCATCATATTATATCAAAAAATTAAAATACATCAAAAGATCATCAAAATACATTAGAAAGTCAAAAGATGATATGGATCCTATATACATTAAAAGCCCACTAGACTATATATCCTATTGATTTCATAAATTGTCAAAACTATCAAAAGTTGGCATTTACTCAAAAGGAATGCAATTTACCTATACTTCCAAAACCTCATATTTACCTTCAGTTTCAAAATCTAAATCCAATATTATGATTTCAAGAGTTGTTGGATTTTCTATAACTTCATTTATCTCGTTCTCATCATTTATTACTATTACTTGATGTTTAGCATTATCATTTCCTATAAGTTGATCATTTAATTTTACCTCTTGATCCTCTAAGTTAATGTTACGCCCCGAAGTCGTAGAGTCGCAACAGTCCCGCCGTGTAAACCATTTTATGATAGTAACTGACCTCACAGTACCTACTATAAACATGATTTACACAAGGCGTCGACGACTCCTCGCTTTGAACCTCGCTTTGAAGTAAACAGTCTGATTAACAATTAAACTACAATTATGATAAATAGTGCAAATTTCTAATAACATGTATAATTATATATATAAGTCCATAGAGCTTCCCAGGAAGTTTTATATAAACATAACAGTTCACTAAATTACATAATAACTATCAGTCTTTCATCCCTAATTATATGGTCACTCTAGTTACACATTATACTAAGTAACTTGATCCTTATACCCCTGGCTTCAAATGGACTAACCTCCAGGTAATTGTAGGGCGGCATAGTACTTGAAGTGTTCAGAAATCAGAACCTGCAAAAGGATCTATAAGGGTATGAGCAACTATAGCTCAGTAAGTTGAATTGGAGACTCATGAATACATACAAGCACAAACAGGGTTATCAAGCAAGTATTTTCATGCAATGCAACAATCAAGTGTCATCGCACAACGTAGTCTGGTCCATTGTGAAATCAGAGAAATTTCACCCGCTCCAATCCGGGTTAAGGAGTTTCCATGTTATGCAGCAGCTCACAACCAAACCTAGGCTTGTGCAATGGAGACTTCGCTCCTCTCGCGACTACCTTCGAACCATTGACTTCACTTTCGCCGCGACCTCCTCTCCTGTTACTTAGTTCGACTAAGGATGAAGAAGGGACCATTTTGCAATCCTGTGCTATCCCTTTCGAAGGGGTTGGTATTTGGTTGGAGAATCCTATGATCCCCTAACGGATTGTAATGCATGGCATTTTTGGTTATTAGGGTCGACTAAGATTAAATTCCGTTTAGGGTGTTCAAACAATTTCATACCAATTCAATCAGTCACAAAATCGCTCACAATACAAATTCAGCACGAATTCAGATACATTAAACTCATACGTAAACTACTTACAATCACAATCATATATAAGCCTAAGTCTCCGAGTACTACAAAATTAGTACTCTGTTACAATAAGTAATAACCCAACTTACTTGGAATCCCTCGATCCCTTAATTGCAAGCTGATGTGTCTCTGGGTATCCTATAATACAAATAGGTCTTTTTAGTACTTATAATTTATGGTTTCATATTTTAAGTTATATTTTAACTCATTTTTTTCCGTGTATACCCATTACGTCCTAATGATTCGTTGTACTCTATTTCGGTGTTCGAAACCTAAATGAGATTTTAAATTTTGATTCCTAAGTCTTAAATATGCTCGAATCCTAATCTGAAATTAATCACATTAAGCTCGAGTGTCCAAATATCCTATTGGGTCGTAATTTAGTATTCTAAACTATTCGGTACACGCTAACCCTAATTGCCGTATCGGATTTATTCCCAATGTGTGAAAATCTTATATTTTGAGATATTTACTTAAAATTAAATGTTATTTCAGATTTATTATTTTTCTGATTTCTATTATAATATTATCTAAATAACCCTATTTTTCTAGATTTATTAATTTACAATTTCACATATTACTAATTTCTTATATTAATTACCTAATTTCCTAAATTAACCATACATAATACTCCAAAGGCTAGGATTAGGGTTCCACATTAGAGATTAACATCCCTAAACATCTAATTAATATCTAAATCAGTAATTAACCCCAAATCACCTAATTTTTCCATCATTTTAAGGCTAAAAATTAACTTAAAAATTTTGAAAATTAATTTTAAAAAAATGGTATTATAGCACTGTTCTATATCATATGAGCATCCTATAGAAAAAAATTAAGCTCCAAACTACACTGCTAAACCTATTTATTTTCTGTTCTAATCATACTCGGTGTTTTGAACAATTTTTTAAAAACCCTATATTTTCAGACGTAATTAAACTAAATCAATATTTTTCCCTAAATCTATATATAATAAAACCTTAGAATAACAAGTTTCATAATTTGCTGGGCAAAATAACTAATTTCACAAAATTATTCAAAATCGGGAAATTTAAGAGACTAACCGGTCCGAAGCTTTCTAGCCGTCCAAACCCGATCCAAGGCTGTTGGCCGGCCTTGACGGTGGGGCTAGAGTGGTGCGATGGTGGCAGCTCGGTCCCAGGTGGTGGTGAGGTGTGGGTTTCTCTCACTACTCGAATTTGCACAGTTTCCTTTTTTTTTTTAGGATTTTCTCTCGATTTTTTCAGTTTTCCTATTTTTCCCTAATGCTAAACTGTCCAAATGACTTCTGGAAAATTTTTCTCTATTTATAGACGATTTTTGTAATTATTATGCATTAATTAGACAAGACTTTGCCCAATTTCCTTGATTTTTGGCTTTTATGTTGTCTCATTTTAATTGGTTGATTTTTCTTTTATAGATCTTGACCTACCACGACCTAATTTGGATCATTCTAGCCTCTTTTGATTTTTTTTAATTTTTTTCATAATTAATTTATAATTTTCTTTAAATATTTACTTAGTTTTTGGCCAATTTAGGTAATTTCACGTATTTTTATCTGCACGTAAATACATGTGGGGTACATGTAAACATTCCTAATTATTATTTTGGTTATTCTAAAATTTTTAGTATACATATAATCTATCTTTAGTAATTTATTAGTTATTCGATTACACTTTTCGCCTTTTCGGTAATTAGTATTTATTATGCTTAAAATTTAAAAATTTTATAGTCTCCTATTTTATTACTTATTTTCTTAAATTCAAGTTTACGGAGTCATTTTTACTAATATTTTTCTCATTAGTTTATAATTTGGGTTTGATCGGATCCATTAATCGCTCGTCATAAATCTTGGGTTTTAAGTTCAAGCCTACGGTCACTTGGCTTAGCTTTAGGGCTTACAGTTAAGCTCTACTTGATCATCTAAATCAAGTTTTGCTTCATCATCTGAATTAGGTTTTACCTCATGTTTAACCTTAAGCTCCTCAGAATCCATATCCATCATATTACCTTCTATTTCTACTCAATAGCTACACTTTAATCATAATTAGGACCCTCTTCTAAGTCTTTCTCCTCGTTCATATCTAGATCACCTTGTTCTTCTTAAGGTGAATCTTCGTATGGTTTTATAAGTTATTTAATTTGTTGAGGCTTTGGTATATTTGGTGCAATTGGTAGTTTAAGCTCATTAGGTTTTAATAGTATTTTAATTTCTTCATTTGCTAAAGGTTAAAAACATGGAAACCAATCGATACTTCTAAGGAGATACTCTCTAAGTATGTGTCGTATACTAATAAGAATATGATCAATTCCTCCTGGATATGGTCTACCTTCCTCTAATATCGTAAGAAAGTAAAATATTGGAATCATCAAGGATATAACTCCTACACTTTGCAAATATCTCCTTTCAAAGCCAAGTATTGAAACATACCTATTGTATTATGGTATCACTAGTTCACCTAACTATATGGTATTCCCCTCTAATATAAGTGTTCACAATGTCATCCACTGTTCTAAACATACCTTAATTAGCCATTGTAAGAGTTACCTCTATAATTAAACTCTGTATTATATTGTAATATAAAGAAAGTTAACTAGTAACAAATAAACTAGTAATTTCGATAAAATAACATTTTTTTTTATGAAACTAGATACAAAATAAACTAATAATAATTTTTTCAAAAATTTTCTAGTTTGATTTAGTATTTTTAGTAATTTTTCAAAAATTAAAGCAATTTAGAGCACTCACTGACGTTTAAGTTTTTGACTACCATTGAAGGACAAAGGAATGTTGGCAACCCTTAGTGTTGGTTCCCCTATTGGGGGGAGGAGGTGATTTACTTCCAGAAGTCTCCTATACCCTCAAACTGCAATTTGCTTATATTTTCTTTACTTTTCAGTAAATTTTTCTTTTCTAAATTTCCTCCGACCTTTCTTAGAGCTCTCTACAATTTTCTTAAGCATTAGAAGTAGCATAATGAATTACTAAAGAAGAGATTTGCTTAAATAATGAGAGTCGTGTTCAATGGAGATTTTTTGAGAAGTGTCTTCTTTTTGTTATGATTTGTATGTTATATGTCCAACTTTCCCACTCCATTATTCCTTGAACAAATTGTTGGGTTGTAATGCCCATAAGCATCTTATTTCATGTTGCTACCTTAATTTTTTATTTATTTTTAAATATTTTTTTCTTATTATTTTAGTATTTTATGTGTATTTTTAGGCTTTTAATTAATTTATTAGTATATAATTACACAAATAAAATATATTCAATGTTTATATACACTTCTAAATATTATTCCATATCATTTTGTAGATTTTACTACTCATATAATTTATTTATAAAAGCTTATTAACTATCAAAACTTAAACTGTATTTTCAGTAAATAGCGAATGGTACATTTATAATTAGTTTTTTAGTTATATTATTATTTTATTGTTATATTTTTAAAATCTAAACCCACAGGATTTCTTCAACTAGATCCTATAGTCAAGTTGTAACATCTTAACACAATCGATTATTTTCTTGAAAGGCTAGGTGCTTAGGACTTATTTGTTAGAGAACGAAGCTTGCACATTAGATGCTAAAATTACCATTTAACCATGCAACATCTATTTATCTCAATTTTTGAAGACCATATACATGAAAATTAGTGAATATTTCACAAGTTATCAATATTTTAGAAAGTTTATTATATTATCACAATACTATTCTTAATGAGTCTTATATATGATGTAAGTTGATACAATATGACAAGGTGTGAATTTGAATAAAAAATTAATCAAATATCACCATTTTTGTTAGTTTAGCCTTTGTCAAAAGACCTAAACTATTTGTAAAGAAATTTGTCCAGGTAAGTTCCATACGAGTAATTGTCTATTACTAAAACATCGATAACAGCCAAATTTTACCATTTCTTAACACTTAATAATAATAGATCTGTTATTAGCGTATAGAAGAATGATGGATGTTATATATATTCTTGTACTTAATGAAAAACAGAATGTAGGTGGTTGGTGTTAAAGTAGTCACTACTATATCGTAACTTTAAACCAAATTGCTCAATATTTTATAATGAAAATTCCACTACAAGTTTTAAAAATCAAATAATCTTTTCTTATTGGTTTGGTTGACTCAAATAAAATGAGTTATTGATGTTCAATAAAAAAACCCAGCTTCCATAACATGTATGGCAAAAAATACAACGACTTTGAACTTACTGTAGAATGAGACCAATATGTCTACCTTATATTAAGACTCATAGCTTATTATTGAAGCATACACTAATTTAAGGATACTTTTAAAGGAAAATATATCTATATCTAATGTCAATTAGCAACAATATCTTAGGTAAATTTGCTTATTTCAAAGCAATTCATTATTTAACAAGGGACTAAGCCATTATACCGGTTGTGGATTAGATAATTTGCATACATATAATAAATGTGTTTGTATTAATTTGAACGAGGAACAAATGGATAAGTCCATAATGGTCAATAGAGGGTATAAATAGTCTATTGCATAACCTTGAGCATAGTAAGGGGTATATTATTGTTGAATTGAAACTTGTTAAAACTCATATTAAAGTGGGGTTAATTTCTCCAATTTTAGAATACACAAAACAACATAATATGGATGACATTTGATTATTGTATTACACTGTAACAAACTGCATATTCAATGGCTATAAAAGTGTGATACTTATCTCCTACTACTTACTAAGTTCATGGTAAATCTCTTATACCCTATACATATTCTTTTTGTAAGTTAACTTTGTAAAAGTTAGGGATATGATAGGTCTCTAAGGGATACTAGACAAAAATTAAGCTGTTGACTTCACCTTTGAGGATTGTAATTTAGTTTATTAAACTTTAGTTAAAGACTTATCTTCATTTATACCAAACAACTTTTCATATTTAAATATACAGCTATCTTTGCAAATAAATTGTTTTAAATAATATTAGTGGTAGATAGTACTTTCCCTTAACTATCTTCCTTTATGCATCCAAATCTTTAAAAACTAATAGTATAATTACCCATTTTATTCTATCTTCCTCGATGCATCCAAATCTTCAAAAACTAATAGTGTAATTACCCATTTTATTGTTTGGTAATCATGATTCTCAGACGAGAATGGAGATGCCCCATTCCCAACCATATGTATATATATATATAGAGGCGTATATTCCAGCATTGTACAGAGTATCTCCCAGTTTCTAGCTTACAAGGTGATTGCAATGAGTGTATAGAGGGAATGACAGCTTGTAGTAACAAGTCGACCAAGTGCACGTAGGTGTTTCAGAGAAGAGTTTTCTGGACTTTACTAAATTCAGAGGTGTTATTAAATAAAGTCTCTGCAAATCTTGGCTGTCAAAAAGGTACAACTCTAAAATATTAATGGAAATAGCGATAAAACTGGATATCTCAATAATAGAAAATATCCTTAAACTAATGCTAAAAGAAATAACATAAAAAAAAAAAATTCATGCAAAATAATCGAAGAATGACACTACTAATTGTATTAACATGCTCGACAAATCATTATTCTTATTAAACAACTGATTAAAGGATTTATTTTACATTGGGGAATTGATCCCCAAAGTCCATAAAAAATCCCTAATTTTTATTTTAATGAAAATAAAGAACCATGCTTGATACTTCAACTTTACTACAAACCACTAGAGTTTCGTTAATCAATCCTAATAAACTCTATTATGGGACAATTAGTTTAAAAATTTTCTATTGATCTAACTATTTGATTAAGTCACCTGTTATATATAATTATCCATACTTATAATAGGAACTTTTATTGGCTAACTGCTAGTACATCATACATTTAATTAAAAACAAAAGGTTCCACATTGAAATGACTTCAAATATATATATATATATAGATGATTTTTTTTTTCTTCTTTTTATATTATATTAATTCCCCCCTATTGGCCATTTATGCTTGGCAAATTAGCATACTAGCATAGGGAAAAAAAAAAGAAAAAACAAAAAGAGAAAGAGCTTACGCCAAAGCATTCAGATTCATATGGTGCTCCCATGGCCGTAAGTCTAGTATCTACAATCTTCTGACTTTTAAACGCAAGGGAGAAAAAAAAAAAAAATAAATAATGCACATAATATATAGATATAAAACAAAAGGAGAGAAAAGAAGCCTTTCGGTACTTTCATGGAATCTCCGAACCCATCGTCCATGCCTATTCCATTCATTTCCCTTCACCATTAAAATGTTGCCATCTATTGTCTTCATATAACAGCAAAGCCTTTTTTTCTATTAGGGTTTCATCATTACATCATTATCTCACAATCCATTGACCCCCTCCTTTTCTCCTCTTTCTCCCTAGGGTTTTCATACCCCAAATTTTCATGGACCCCTTTCTCAATTTCGTTTCTTAATTCAATTCACGCACTCTGCTTGCCGATTCAAAACCCCATCTGGGTTTTCTGCTTTATGTGTAAAGTTTCAATCTTGTGCAAAAGGGTCTCTCACTTTTGCCTTTCAGCTCCAACATTGGGCTGAAAAACCCTTCTGGATTAGTATCGAAATCATTCCTTTTGGTCGATTTCAAGAGCAAGTAGTGATTTTTCCATTTGGGTTTTGGGTCAAAATCGTAAATTTGGTGTAACTCTGGGGTCAAGTTGTGATTTTGCATCAGAAATGGACGACGGAGAGCTTGAATTTTCAAACCAGGATGTGTTTTCAACACAAAATTTAGGTGATGTTCCTAATAACTGTTCGATGGATAGTTTCTTTGATGATATTTTCAAGGATGCTCATACTTGTACTCATACACACACATGCAATCCACCCGGCCCCGATTTTTCGCATACACACACATGTTTCCATGTACACACAAAGATCGTCCCGGCTTCGGGTGATGAAAAAGCTATCTCTGATGATACTGCTGAATCCGCTGGTACTGAGAGTGGAAAAAAACCAAAGAAGAGGCCTTTAGGTAATAAAGAAGCAGTTAGGAAGTACCGAGAAAAAAAGAAGGCCCGGGCTGCTTCTTTGGAAGATGAGGTTCTTAAATTGAGGACTCTGAATCAGCAGTTGTTGAGGAGGTTGCAGGGTCAGGCTGCTTTGGAGGCTGAGATTGCTAGGCTTAAGTGTTTGCTTGTGGATATAAGAGGGAGGATTGAAGGGGAAATCGGGTCATTTCCGTATCAGAAAATGAGTAGTAGTGTGAATTTGGGGAATGCTAATAATGTTGGCATGTTGAATAGCGGTGCCTATGTGATGAACCCCTGTAATATGCAGTGTGGAGATCAGTTGTACTGTCTGCATCCATCGAGTGATGGGAAGAGTGGAAGTGGTGGGGTGATAAATGGTCAGGGATATAATGGTTGTGAATTTGAAAATCTTCAGTGTTTGGCGGATCAGGGGGATTCTGGTGTTAAAGAGATTCCCGGCTGTGAAGGTGGAAATGCAGGATCTAATAATGGCTGTTCATCTAGTGGAAATAAGAGAAAAGGTGTGATTGAATTCCTGCTTTTACCTCAGTGCAATAATATATCATAGGTGTTTGCGTATCTGTCTTGAACACAATTAGGGATGCTCATGGTACTGCAACTGTAAAAATTATCTCAGGTGCAGTCTTATTGCATATTCTTAATTTTCTATTAGGACCGTTCTGCATCAGCAGTTGGTTTATGATAATAGTGGCTCATTTAGTTGTTCTCAATGGTGCCATCCCTGTTTGTATTGTTACTGTATGCAATGGTCTATAACTGCTATGTGTGGAGCTTGTTGATGTGAACATGCTCATAACTAGAATAAATTTGCATGAGATGCAAATGTTATTTATAATTTGGGCCATTGTAATTCATGGACAGCTCAACCAAGCATTAAATTAATCGTCTTGTTTATAGCACTGCTTAGAAACTACCTTACTAGACTGTTTATGCTTGCAAGACCTAGTTTGCTTGCATACTCTGTAGAATGTGTAAAAGATGCCTCTAGGATCAAGGTACTAACTGTATCAGTTTCTAATGCTTAGGTGCACCATACTACTTACCTTAGGCATCATATGTTTATCTTAGGGTTCTCTTAGCTTAATGATTTTAAGCAGTTTCGATGTCTCCTTGTTCTCTTGGAAGAACAATTTTTTGATGATTTTATTCTATAGTGTATATCCTTGATTCTGGTCCTATTCTTATTGCTTTTTTTGATGGAACCAGTAGGTCGCTCAACAGGAGCTGGTTAAAGAACCACATCTGAAGCTGCCAATCTTCTGAGGAGTATAGCTTTTTAAGGACAAGTGATTTTCTTTGATATCAAAAGCAGCTTTATCAGGTCATTTTGTGCTTTGATGTTTTCCATTCTTTCAACTCCTGCTGTCAGATGTCCCGAAATAAGTTAGTTTAATCCAATTCAGACTGCTGCTTTTTACTGTTCATGTTCAAAGTATGTGCTAAAACCTTGAGGATATCTATTTTAAGCGTGATGGATATAGGTCTGGTACTTTATGAGCAGAACACCTTAGGTTTCCTATGAAGCTCGTAGACATATAAGTTTCAGTCCTTAGCTTGGATTCTGATTCTATCTATTTGTTTATATTTCTCTCGTTTTTTCTAGTTTCTCCTATGAAATGACTCTTGAAGTTTCTTTTCGTTTTTGTGCAATAGACTTGCAAGTTGTTGCAATAGTTTTGTATCTCTGTTTTACTCATTTGATGAACATGCTATTGCTAAATTACAGAACTAGGCAACACGAGATAAGTTTCGTGAGATCAACAATGTGAACTCTCAAGAGGTGAGTGAAAAAATCTATTCTCTGAGGTCCAGAGTTGCTTTTACTTTTTCCTTTTTTTGTTTTGAAATTTGGTTGTGGATTAGTGAAAATTCAGTAATGGTTTAGTATTTATCTTTATTAAGATAATTCAGGAACATATCTGCATCTGGCAAAAAAAAAAGTGCTTCATTGTCATGAGGAAAGGGACAGTTGAATGAAAACAGGATCTTTAGATATTCCTTGAGAACGGAGATGTCTTAACTGTAATCATATGATTAATGAAATTCCAAATGAGATGTGATCAAGAGTAACTGAGCTGGATTTCCATAGTTTTGTATTAATCTATCAGGCAAATGAAAAATAAGAAGGCATGGATGAATGTAGAAATAGATGTACATCCTGCTGATTTTTGGCTTGTGAGAAAATGGGCTGAATGTGTGGACAAATCAATGGAGATGCACTCAGAAATCGGTGCACGTGCATGCAGTGTTCCTACATTGTTCTCCGCCTGTAGGGATCATTCTTATTCTATCTTAGCAAGATTTTAATTAGAGGCAGAAATAAGTTTATTGTTGTGGTGCAAAGTATGAGAAATCATTGTCCAAATTTGTTGGATGAAGGTTGCTCATTTTCCGTTTTTTCTTTTTTCCCTTTGAAGGAATTAGGAAAGATTCTCAATGAGAGAAAACTAACATCCAGCTATTTCTTAGACGGGGGAAGAGGAAGAAAAGGGCATAAGTTCTTTTGTTAGGACCATATGTTGCAATTGTTAGGGTGTCGTCTCGACGTGAAAAGACGTGTGAAGGTATTGCAGTGACAGGCTATGTAGATGTTGATGAAATTATACATCATCTAAATATTATCTTGCATGGTTGACTTCTGAATCAAATGCACATGTCAACATACTAGGTTGCTGCCTTATGAGTGATAACTATATTCTTCAACTATGGAGAATCTGGAAGAGTGCTTCTCAACCAACTTCTGTTTGGCTTACCTAGCAATCACCATCCCATATGGAAAGAGGAACTATGTGGTTGACGTAGTGGTGTTTGGTGGCAGAAGCTGCTATAATTTGTGGGCATATTCCATACATTCCTTGTAGGTTTCATGCCTCCGGTTTAACCGTTGCTATGTGTTGAAACCTATCTTTAGTATGAAATATTGATGAAAATTTGATTGCGAAGGTGCCAAGCATTTTCTATTGTAGCCATATCGCTAGAAAAGAATGCATCAGCATCCAAGATGAGCTTATAGGTTCAAATGAGATGCAGTTTATCATCCTATGCTTTTGTACATGAATGAAAGATGGGGATGCCGTGAGTAAAGAACACAACTTATGATTTTATTATCTCCAGAGAATGCATTTGCTCTTCTCCATTTTCATCTATGTGTGCATGGCTATTGTCTTCATTGGTGTAAGTTGCACATCATGGTGTTTTGCTTGGACCCAGGACCACAAGGATTCGAAGTGGCTTTCTTGTATAACTCATGTCCCAAACTCATTTACGATTTGGAATTCTCTGGGCAAATGCTTGATTGTCTGTGCTTTCGAGTTCCTCATCGTATCTGTACGCTAGGTGGTATATCAAATTTCAAATCCATGCTACACCATCATTCTTGCTGGTACTCGATCTGTAGGTTTCCCTTGATTTTTGATCTCAGAATCCAATTTATAGAATTCAATCTATTAGAATTCGATAACTCATTTATCATGGATATGGAGACACCATTATTTTCCTTTGGTAGGGTTGAAGTGCAAAGTAGAATTTGAATTATGAGAGAGAGAGAGAAGTTTTAGTAGAGAATACGGTGAGGGTTTTATCAGAAGAGGGACGTCGTAATTGCATGTCGTGTTGGGGAGTTTGGCGTAGGGCTGTTTTGGCAGGTCTCGTTGGAATCATAATTGCAGAACCGCTTCTCGCTAGGATGACGCAAACTTTGTCGTTTTACTCAACCTAGCCATCCCTCGAACCTTGGAAAAAAAAAAACAAAAAAAATCTAAAGTATTAATATGTTACGTGTCTTAAATGAATGATGTACGATATATAAGTTAAGTATTAATAATAATGTATAGTTTAAAAACAAGAAACTATCATTTATATATTAAAATTTTATTTGGTATTTATAAGTAAATAACCTCTTCTCAAGATATATTAGCATAGATGGGTTAGCAACCCTTCTAGATTTGGTGTGATGTGGGTCTAGTCTGATAAAAATGGTGAAGACATTATTCTCATAGAATATATCCAAACAAAAGTTATGACTTATTCATCACCGCTCATCAATTATTTAAGCAAATTTCCGAGGAAAACAGCTGGTGATATACTTTATTCGCTAATTCAAGTATATATACGAACCATATGGTATAAGATTTTGGGAATCTTTTGAACACCATCAATGTGCAAAGGTGGACTAACTTTTTTGGACATTATGGTAGCAAACTTAGTTGATTACTGGTAACTTAGTTTCGAATCTTAAAAAGCGGGGACATCTATCCAAGAAATCAGTCTCGGTGCTCATCTGCTAATTACATGACAATACAAGCATTTGGGTTTTCATCACTGAAGGCTGTCGTATACCGTACTTCGGTCGAGTTAGCCCGAGCCAGCTGCTCGACCGCTGGTTCTTCAGGATTCTTAACATAGCCGGGCGGGGCTTTCTTATCGTAAACCCCGGGTACATAAGGGTGATCAACCACATCAGCCGGTACATAAGGCCATGGCTCGGCTTTCTTACCGGTCCGGTGGATTATGCGTCGGATCACCTTCTCAGGTTCTACAAAGCCAACCACAGTGGCCTTGTTTAACTTGCCTTCTATGTTTATCTCCTTCACTCCCTTCATACCCTGTAAGGCCTTCTTAACCTTTCTTTGGCATCCTTCACAGTCCATTCTCACCTTGATCTCCACCGTCTGAGTACACAAACATTTTACATTAGTGAACGTCTGGAAGAATGGACAAGAACTTATGCACGGTATCAAAAGGCAATTTATCCACTTAGGGTGAGTAAGGTTTCGTAAAGACGTAGCACATAACCTTAAATTTTGATCGTGTTACTCGTAACCATAGTTAACAAGCTAATAAAAAGAAACATTTCAATTTTTCGAAGGCTAACCTTTCCTATTAATATTTCCTCCAACATATTGAGCAGTAGATTCCTAAATGCACCGCTGCGGCACATATTAGGGCTCCTTTGGTTTGCTGGTTTGGTGATTTTGTATCGTTTTGTTATCGGTTTGAAACCGAGCGTTCGTTCAAAAATGTGATAAATACAGATGAAATGCAAACCAAATATGCATCAAATACAGGTAAAACATATATTCCTACAAGATATAATAATTAATCATTTGATGTTTTATATGGTAAGCATTCCAGTGAAATGGAAGGAATTTGGACAAATACTTTTACCAAACACCCATCTCCCTTTATAATTTGTATTTATGAATAAGATAGCGTTTGGTTGTACAATTTTTGTAATATTTAACTAGATAAAAAATTATTACAAAAATTTTATCCTATATTTAGTTTATAAATTTACTTAATTACTGGATAAAAATTAGGTTGATAGATCGGATAAAATATTTAAATTTTATTCCATTTGAACCACGATATAAAAATAAAATTTATTGGACAAAAACAAAAAATAATTTTCATTTTCAAAAATATCCTTCCATGTTATAATATTTAGTTAATAAATATTATTTTTATTAAATATTAAAAAAATTATTTATTTTATAATATGAATAATTAATTTTTTAATATAAATTTTATGTTCAATACTGTATAAATCAAATATGGTACAATAAGTTTGTATTGTTTAGTTTTACTTATACTTATTTAACCCAGTTCTTCTGGTTCAGTCTGGTTCAGTCTAGTTCTTACAACCAAACCTTATCTAAGTACTTAACTTAAGGAAGGTGTTTCACAAATAACCAATTCTCCATGATACTTTACATAAATACCTATACTAAGCACCTCCTCTCTCTATAATTTGTACTTATGAGAAAGTACTTTGCATAAATACTTATGCTTCACAAAGAATCGGTTTTCCAACTTAATTTTTTGCGCCATAATTAATTAGTTACTTCTAATTCGTTTGTTCTATTTATTTAGTATATTAAATAATTTTTTAATTAGTTTTTTTTTATTTTCATGGGACCCACAAAATGATTAAATAGAAATAAAAAACTTTTACTTGAAATACCACTTTATAAAGTAAATAGGTGTTTAAATGAAGAGGTGCTTACAATGCTCATATGACATTCTAACCACTCTCTTTTAAAAATCCCTTCATAAACATCTTCTTATACACCATTCATTATATTAATTGTATTAATATCGTTGAAACTTTTCTCGTGTGCGAAGCCTTTGAGACCAAAATCCGATCAAGTAGGTTTAAAAATTCAAACTACAATATGTTGAAATTTGGAAATGATTTGGGGAAGGGTAAACAATCTAATGCTTCCATGTCATCAGCCATCCTCAAACTTAAGGATGGGTCAAACCTAGCTTAAAACTGGCTTGGACTCATTGGGTTAAGGGCCTGATCTCCCTTGAACTTGGACTGGCTTGGTTTAAGTCAGTTTTAGGCCAGTTTTCGACTGGTTCAATGAACAGTCGAACCGGTTTTGATTCGGTTTATGGATTGGATCCAACCCTTCCTTAGATCCAACCCTTCCTTAGATCTAGTCATCCTTATTTGCAATTTTCTTTTACTTGAGGAATTTAAGGGTAAAAAGTAATAATAAAAGAATTGTAACTTTGTATAAAAGAGAAAATGCTGCAGAAAATACTGCAAGCTACAGGTAAAGACTATTCTTATAATTGGTAGTGGATGCTTCGGAGCAGTTGTCAAAAGCTAAAATAATTATTTGAATCCTTTTTTATTTATTTTAATTAATAATTTGTAATAATTAAATGTTATTGTAATAATTTTAATACGTTGCAAATAATAGTGACATCTAATTGACAAATGATAATGGAAGATAACTATAGTAGACGGCTTTCCAGTTGGATAGTTAATAATCACATAAAATACCAAATGGAGAATGCCTTCAAAAGTAGAAATCATCTTTTAACTTTTTATCGATATTTTATATTATAGTTCACTTCCTGTACTGATCAGTCATGTTGTTCCCTCCTCCTTTTCCAAACGTCATTTACTCTAGAAAACTACTAATAATTGCAAATTTTTAAAATTAAAATAGTGGTATTCGAGCATTCTGAAACTTCAATTATAATATAAATACGGAAAACACAATTAATCTCACCCCGAATTGAAATAACCTTCAACTTTTGTTAGTTTGGTTAAATGAAAGCGATATCAATTAAAATGACACAAGTGCATTCTGAATAACTAAACTTTTACATGATTGTTCTGGAAGAAGTCTCGAGAGCTCGAGAACCATAAAATATTGCCCATTACAAAAATATAAATATTCGTATTATTTTATTCAAGTTGGGATGAAACCATCCTACTGGATGTTTCGAGATGGCATGATGAAAATGTCTTGAAGAATTTAGCACTTCGAGCTACATCGAATACCATGGTAGAAGAAGTGAAATTCAATATTGAGACCGTATAATATAATGTTTTGAAGATTTGAGCATTTCATGGTCTATTAATAAGACCGTACAGTCCATTATTTAATTATTAAGAAAGTAAAAATTAATACAATAAAGATTTCAAGTACAAGTATAAATAAATTATATCGGTTTGTAAATTATTTAAGTTCGATTTCAGTTTTACTTAAATTTGATTCGGTAACAATCGAGTTAAACTCGAACTTGAGCTATTTGAATAACAAAGCTAAATTGAGCTTGAATTTTAAAATATTAAATTCATTAGGTTTACAATCCTAATCAAGTTTGAAATAATTTATAATTTTTTTAAATATAAGTAAATTAAAGATTATTTAGGAAAAATTTATGAAAAACTCAAACTTAATTAAATACATAGAGTTAAACTTGAACTTGTTATATATATATATATATATTTAAGTCAAGTTCGAGCTTAAAATTTAAAACTCAATTGAATTCAAACAAAATTCAAGTTTTGAGATTTTAAGTTGTATTCATATTTGAACTTAATATTGAATTATTCAATTCTATTCAATTATATCCTTCATTTCAAATATAAGATATTCAACTATGTACTTTGAAATGGTTGGGAAATCTTTAATTTCAAAATCTTTTGACCTGGAAATGGCAATGTTGGTAGAGGCTGGATTTTTCCCTTTTCCATTTGAAATGTTTTGTTTGCTGATGAGTACTTGATAAGTTAAAAGTTCAAATCCACAGTTTGCTTATCACTAATTTCTTTCTCCAATTCATTAGCCTATCCTTTCATAGCTCCATAGCATGACCCGTTTTCTTTCTCCCAACCAACATAAAACACAATTTTCTTCCCTTACCCTATAATACCATATTAATATATACTATATTATTATCGAGCTTGGTGTTGTATTACTACGGCATTCCAAAAAAAAACAAAAAAATAAAAAATAAAAAAACCTGGGATAATGAAGAAGAGAGAAGCAGCAGTTCATTAGGTGTTAAATCACAAAACATACCTGCAATGTCTTGCGTTTCTTGATCTTGGAACGGGCATTGCAATCACAGAGATTGGAGAGATGATCCAGAGAAACCATTGTCGTTTCCAGAACAACCTCGTTATGATTTTTGCTAACAACTGTCTTTTTTTTTTTTTTTTTTTTGCGTGCGCTAGGAGAGTGTTTCACATTAAAAGAACAAACAAGGAATGTTCTGTAACCTTCTTCCTTTTACTCAGATTATTTTACTTTAACCTGTTGGACCCACTCCTGTTTCTGTACTAAAAATGGGAATAGCCTGCGGTTGGAAAACCACCTTTGACCGTGACACTGGTTGTTTTGGATTTCTTATTTTAAGCATGTCTCAATCAATCACTTTGATTAAAAAATTAATATATACGTGTGAAAATTTATTTTATCGGATCAAGTGGTGTGTGAATCTATTATGGTATACTTGGATGATTTGTTCAATCTCATTGTTTATTCTTATTTATTGCAATGAAGAAAAACAATGTATTCTATAAGTTACAATAAGTTTTTCCCATTTTCAGTGGCTTTTAATATGGACATCTATGGTCATCACTATGTCATCCAGATGCTATTACCACTTACCACCACGTCCCACCTCCGTGGCTTTGTACGTCATGGTTTTGATTTATTTATTTATTTTTTTCTTTTACCATACATAAACACAATCGTTATTGCTGTTATTCCCTGTGGGTCGTGTACTGAGTTCAAGTTTTAACGAGTTCATATCTAATACAGGAAAACGACAAGATGGTCCATTTGGTTAAATTTTTTTTAGTGAAAGGGATACGATTGGAATATTCATGTGCATACATGATGATCTCAGGTGAATGAAAGAAAATGACACACATGATGACATGAAAAGAAAAAAATAGGACAAAAATTTTAATAGCACCAAGTACCATATTAAGTGAACGGTGTATAATAATTTTTTAAAAAATACATATTTACTTTATAACGTGTTTAATTGATACCATGATAGGTGTCCAATTGAATGAAAGTGATGGAGTTCGTCCACATTGAAGGATGATAAGTTACTTCTAGGCTAGTGGGACGTGGGTAATTACACCAGTCAAGTGGATGTTGAGCTGCAACTTCCATTGATGTTCTTGCACTTTAATAGTTATAGTAATGGGACAATTTTACGTTTTAGCCCATGTTATATGGTCTAATCCAACCTTTCATGTAACTATTATTATAATATTTATTATATTTGAATTATTAAAAATACAATCATTTAATAGTTTTTGATCTAATAAATATTAAATTATTTTGCATGTAACGTGATTATAATAAGCTATTTCGTTACCTATAATAATTATGAGTGGTTGGTATTGTATGGGTACACCCTCAATCAACAAGCCTAGACTAGAACGCACCCTAAACCAAAAATATCAAAGTAGAAAGATGGAAAATAATAATAATAATAACAATAATACTACAATGTACCGGATGCAAAACAGATAGCAAACAAGCTTGCGAAAAAATGTTGTTTTGAGATATCGAAATTCGATCGGGTTTTATGGTTCATTTGGAACAATGTATAATGAAATATTTTTTCGAAGGATTTGCTTTTGTTAGGACAAGGTTTTGTCTGTTCCTATATCATGTTACTGACTATGTTACCACTAATTACACTTCATTGCTTATAAGAAAAAAAAATAAAAAAGAGATTTGTTATCTATTATATTATAAGAAAAGTCATTTTTTAACTACCTATAACTCATAATTTATTATTTTATAATTTTGATTATTAAATATATTCCTACGATAGTTGCCAAAAGAATTTAAACCCATCCCATAAATTTCTTAACTATTGTTCATTACTTACAAATCCTTTTAACTATATAGTTATCAATTTTTATTATATTTACTTTTACGTTTGTTATTATTTTATTCATCCATTATTTTGACTGTTCAATATTTCTATTTTTTGGAAAATTTATTATACTTTTTATTTGACCAATATTTACTATTTTAATAAGGACTTTTTCTTTAGAAAATTTATTACAATTTTGATTTTATTAACATATATTATTGGCTTTTTTTGTATTATAAAGTTCAAACTTTTTTTTATTTTATTTTTTCCATTCAACGTGGGTGGATCATATATTAGTATGTATATATATATATATATATATATATTATTCTCTCCTTTTTTTTTTCTTCTTTTGCAAAGATAGAAAACATTCTATAAGTTACGACATTTGATTAGGAGAAACTTGTTGAAGATATGATAATTGTTATGATACAAGTATAAGTAAGTCAAGAAAGAGATCTTACTTTGAAAGGATGTGAATTAAGTAACTTGCATATAAATAGAGAATATCCATTAACTTAATATTTTAAGGTTTTAGGTCTACGAGTTTATTCTTCTAAAAGTTTTTCCCTCATTATTAAGGCTCCATTTCTCCTCCTAACAAGTGATATTAGAATAAACCTTAAAGACAGAGTGAATGCAATGATTTATCTCTCATGGATCGATCTATTCCATGTGAAAAGAAAAGTTATGTAATAGTGACTTAAGAAAACTCCATGATATAAGGTAAATAATGGGTTGCTTGATGGAGTTAATTGTTGAGCTCTTAGTGGCCACAGGTGTTTACTTGATGTAGAGATTATTATAATATAAGTTAGAGTAAGTTAAGAAAGAGATCCCACATTAGAAAGATGGAAAGATGAGAATTAAGTAACTTATATATAAGTGGAGAAGTAACTTAATACCTTAAGGATTTTTAAATATGGTATCAAGTTCATGCGTCTATTTTTTTTTCAAAAATTTTCTTCTTATTATTAATGCTCCCTTTCTCCCCAACAATGACTTAGCCCCTTTTATTAATAATTTAGATTAGACACAATTTATGAATTAGAATTTCTTTTTATTTAGTAGATTGAAAACATATCACTAAGTTATTAATTGCAGCTGGATGGACTCTCTAAAATATCACTTCGTTTCTTATTATTTTTGAAAATATAAACATATACTCTAAACTGCCTCTAAAACTTAAGAAGTATTGCTATGTATAATATATATATATATATTTTAAGTTTTAGAATTATTTGTGAGTTTTCAAAACATAAGAGAGATGAAGTTACATGTCGAGAATTTAACATTTGTGCTCTCTCAACCAATAGTGTTGAGTGTCTATATCTGCAACCCTCACCTTTTTCTCTTTTCTTTGTTTCCTTTTTTAAATCTGATGCCCATTATATATCGCCTCAATATTCTGCCATTTTGCTATGAGAAACAAAATGAGAATAAAAGCGTATAAACATTTAATTTCTTCTACTTTTGTACCAAAATAAAATTAAGTTCTCTATGCTTAGGTTCATAATATGAGTATTATGTTTTTATTAAAATGTGATTAAGTCTTCTATATTTTAAATGAATAATTTAGATTATCGATAATTATGCTATTATATGGAATAAATCATTATGCATATTATCATATATTATAAAAAATAATAAATTATGGAAAATTTTTAAATGGTTTTCTTGTAATATAAACATCACCAGTAAATTATTGCAAAGGATATTTTGGATTGATAAAAAAATAAATTGGTAAAGCTAGGGAAAGTTAAACGACTGAACTAAAATATAAAAGTTTTGATTTTTTATTCCCAAAATAAATAAACTTCTTTGTATAAAATTTTTCTTTTTCTTTTATTTAAAAGCATCTTATCATACAATTTTAAGGAAAGGAAAGTCGAACCGATTTATCCAATTAATTAAATTTTTTTAGAAGAAAGAAGTTAGGAACCACAGTTTCCTGAAAGAAGTCTCAAATGCGGCTAATTACCATCACTCCTTTCATATTTATTTAACATTATCTTCGTCTGATTGAGGTCAAGTGACTCAGCATTACTCCGATTTACACCATGAAACCTGGAAAGTTCTTGGAAACTCAGAGTAAAGGTATATAACAAAGAAATCTATTTTATGATCTCAAGACCATAAGACAAGTAAAAGAGTATAGTAGGAGAAAAATATATAATATTATGTATGCAAGACTATTGAAAGATCGCATTTAAATCCTTTGTGAGAGAAAGAGAATTGGCTAAGAGCGGTATTGACAAAAAAAAAAAAAAAGGAAAAAAAGAAGAAGATATCTTAAAACATATCTTTTAAGATAATATTTAAATATATTTTAACCTATTATATATTATTCTGAAAAAGA
Source organism: Lumnitzera racemosa (assembly GCA_024138005.1). Taxonomy (NCBI): domain Eukaryota; kingdom Viridiplantae; phylum Streptophyta; class Magnoliopsida; order Myrtales; family Combretaceae; genus Lumnitzera; species Lumnitzera racemosa. The sequence continues at coordinate 4,608,492 of JAMXBC010000012.1, forward strand.
TGATAGCCCAAAAAAAAAAAAAAAACATCTCCTAAATCATCTCCTCCCACGACCCATTTCGAGGAAGCTAGTGAGCCAGGCCAGCAGAGCACATGGGTCGTACTAACAGAACATTGAAGCCCAATTTTGCATACATAAAATGCCAAATCTCTAAAGGACATTTTCGTAAATCCAGAAAACCACTTTCGTACCAGATCTGTATTTCCCGTGTAGCCATGAACAAAAATCACAACTCTGCGGAACAACAAAATAAAAAAAATAAATTAAAAATAAAAATAAAACAGAACCAACCAGAACTGCTGTGGTCTCTCTCTCAATCTCTCTCTTCTGTGCACCGTTAGGGGCTTCACACAGAGAAGAGGGTTCCGAAGATCCGATCCAATCCAATCCCAACGATCCGATCCGAATCCAATTTCTCGAAGATGTACGGTTTCGAAGCACTGACGTTCAACATCCACGGCGGTTACTTGGAAGCAATCGTCCGAGGCCACCGTGCCGGATTATTAACCGCCGCGGACTACAACAATCTCTGCCAATGCGAATCCCTAGATGACATTAAGATGCACCTCTCCGCCACCGAATACGGTCCTTATCTGCAAAACGGTGCGTCTTTCCTTCTCTCGCTCCCTTGAATTGTGATCGGATGCTTCTTTTATGAATCTTATCTTAGGGTTACCTGATTAGGCTGATCTTAATTTGATTTTGATTTTAATTTTATGCTCTAAGTCTTATTAGAAGTGTTGATACATAATTTGCGTCTATGTCCCAAGCAAATCACATTGGGTCATGTATAATTGAAGCAACAAAAAGTGGGTTCGCGTTTGCTTGTTATCACTCTGTAGTTTTCAAAATGTGCCTAGCTGTATGTGCTGTGAATGAAAAGAATTCGAGTGTCTGGGGATCGATTTTTGGGGTTTTGTTCCATTGGAATGCGGCTTCGTATACTTAATTGGAGTTATTCCTGGCTATACATGTCTGCGATTCGGAGATTTGCGAATACAAAACTACAGACTTTTTGGATAAAAGATTTCATATAATCAATTTGAATGATTCTGCTATTAATGTAACTTCTGGATGATTATATTTGAATGGAAAGTTTAGTAGAAGTATCTATCTCGTGCTCTACCTTTTGGGGCGGTACATTGTAAGTGGCTTTAATGACGAATAAACCATTCTATGCGGCATCTACATTGGTAGGAGCTGAAGCAGCTACTTTTGGCAATGCTTAATCAAGAACTTTCAGTAGGGCTGTAAAGAGTTGGTCTTGTTTATTTCATTTGTATCTCTTTGCTGGAATTGTTATTTTTGTGGTTGTATGCTCTTTCTTGTCATATACTTGCGTGGACATGTATAAAGTTTCTTTTTTCTTTATTTTTCGTCATGCATTTTTTACTTCCAATGTTCTAATTAAACTAGTGGTGATACTTAACTATATTCATTACTTTCAGAACCTTCTCCATTACATACAACTACTATTGTGGAGAAATGCACCCTGAAGCTGGTTGACGAGTATAAAAACATGTTAGCCAATGCCACCGAGCCCCTATCAACTTTCCTCGAGTATATCACGTAAGTGTTCTGACTATTTATGAGCACTGTATCCAATGCTGACTGAGTGCAATCTCCTTATGCTGATTGAGAATCCTTTTCAGTATATGTCTGTTGTTTGCATGATATTTCTCAAAATATTTTGGTCTGTAGATCTTATTCATGAAGCATATTTTTATCAAATGGAGGACAAAAGAAATATTTTTATCAGTCTCTTCCGAGAGCATTTTGACTCTAGTTTATTACTTGTGGTGTATTTTCTTTCGCCTGTGAAGATATCATTTCAATGTAAGTTCTGGCTTCCTGAAAGAGCTATATTGCTGTAGATTTTTGTTACCCTATATGCTTATGCTCATGTCAAATCGATACTAGTTGCATCTTGCACTTATAAATGGCAGTTGCTACAAATGCTCAAGATGATAAAAAACTAAAAAAAAAAAACAAAAACTAGTAATGTGAGAGTTCCCATGTTATATGTTCTTGGTAAAAAATATCAAACTATGTTGGACATGGATCAAGCTATTTTGTTGCATTTTATCTTCACTTGTTTACCTTAAGTCTTTTTCTTGCATACTAATTTATTATGATGTTCTGATTTAAATGTAATTCGATAGGCTTGTTTTGTTAGATAATTGAGGTACAAAACAGATGTATAATCTGAAATTTCTGATAGGCTTATAATATCTGCTCTACAGATATGGTCACATGATAGATAATGTTGTCCTGATTGTCACCGGCACATTGCATGAGAGGGATGTTCAAGAATTGCTGGAGAAATGCCACCCTTTAGGCATGTTTGACAGGTACTGATATTTCTTACTACATCTCTTCCACTTTGGTGAATTATAATTTCTGTTAACTGAATTCTGTGTCCTCCTTGGTTTCCAATCTCCTACAGTATTGCTACCCTGGCAGTTGCTCAAAACATGAGGGAGCTTTACAGATTGGTCCTTGTTGACACTCCTTTGGCTCCATACTTTTCAGAATGCATTACGTCAGAGGTACATCTAAAACAGAGTTGACTCTTGGTTTAGACTTATCGATAGTTCATATTTTAACTTGCTTTACCATAGAAAGTGCAGTATGCAAGTGTGGCACGTTCAGATTTATTATAAAATTCGACAGTTCATATTTTATCTTCTAATAACTTACTCTAACATAGAGGTACATCGAAAACAGATTTGACTGAGTGCAGTCTCCTTATGATGTTCCTATCAATACTTTGTCTTCAACAGTATCAATGACATGAACCTCTAATATCTTGAGCCTTACCTCATGACTCTCGAAATTTATATATGCACCTATTTCCTTCATAATATCGCTTTCATCTTTTTTTCTCAAAACTTGCACTTAAAAAGGGTACCCTACCAATTTTGATTTGATGAATTAAATATATCTTCATTCCAGGCATCCAATTTGTTATTGGATGAAAGATTTTCGACAATAAAGTTAGTAGATTAATCAATTTAAGTTAAAGAAGCAAATTCGGTATCATTTCACTCATGATGAGCTTGCTTTAATTTGTGAAATAACAATTTTTTTTCTTAGTTTTGATAGTTTGTTAGACTCAAATAAATAAAACATACAAAAAAAAAAAAGATGTAGAATTGGCAGAATAGTAAACTCGTAAAATTATACAACTAAACTCACAATTTCACCATGGATTCACACCTAAACTATTTTATTCCATTTGAACTAAGAAAAGCCTCAGAAAAATGTGAACTCACAAAATGACAAGTTAACTTGCGATTTCAACAACTATGCATATGGATGTTTGACAAACCATTGGCTTGCGTTTTGTTCTTTTTTTCTTTTTAATTATATATAATAAGTATCTCCACAATACATTTGTTTTTTTTGTTTGCTGTTGTGTTTGACTCTTGCTTTTGTTCTTGCTTGCAGGACTTGGATGACATGAATATTGAGATTATGAGGAACACTCTTTACAAGGCATACCTTGAGGATTTTTATGCTTTTTGTCAGGTTGGGATATAAATTAACTTATACATATTTGTTTCTGCTGGTCCTTTGCTGATTTCTGCTAATCAGCTGTTTCATTTCAACTAGAAACTTGGAGGTGCAACTGCTGAAATCATGTCTGACCTTCTTGCTTTTGAAGCTGATAGAAGGGCTGTAAATATCACCATAAATAGGTAATTTCTTGTGAGAGGTGGTCCCTCAGTTATTTGCTTCTTGTGATTGATTTTTTGTCAATTTCTCTCTTGCATCCACCTCATTCTACTATGCAATTGATGTTCACAGCATTGGTACTGAGCTAACTCGAGATGACCGGAGGAAACTGTACTCTAATTTTGGCTTGCTGTAAGCTATTTTGTTTTGCTAATCTCATCTTGACAATGAGGCATCATCTTTAAAGGTGTTCTCCTCATGGTTTTTATGTTCTGTTGAACAGTTATCCATATGGTCATGAGGAGCTTGCTGTCTGTGAGGATATAGACCAGGTATTTACGATAAGCTAAATGAATACTGACTTCTAGGTTGCTGTTGCTGTTGCTGTTGCTTGTTTAAAATGATGATTTTTGATCCTGAGTTGTTTTAGCAGCTTTGTCTTTCATACCTTTCATGTTACTGATCCAAGAATGAAGATTTTTCTTTTGAATTCCGATAGAAAATAGATCGTTACTAATCTTCTTGCTCTTGTTGGGTCGACCAATTTTAGGTCCGTGCAGCTATGGAGAAGTATCCTGCATACCAGTCTATTTTCTCAAAATTAGCCTATGGTGAGAGCCAGATGCTTGACAAAGCCTTTTATGAGGAAGAAGTGAAGAGGCTTTGCTTGGCTTTTGAACAGCAGGTTCAGATCCCTGGCGCTGTATTACTTGACTAGTATCTTGATTTTGCTTTCAGCTCTTTTTCTAATGGGATGATGTTTTTGTGTGTGTGTGTGTGCTTTTTTTTCTTTTTTCCCCTCGCAGTTTCACTATGCTGTTTTCTTTGCCTACATGAGGCTGAGAGAGCAGGAGATCAGGAACCTAATGTGGATATCGGAGTGTGTCGCCCAGAACCAGAAGTCAAGAGTTCATGACAGCGTTGTGTTCATATTTTAGTCGTTCTTAATCTTATAGTATTCCGAGCATTTTTAAAAAATTGCTGTTTGGCTATCTGCTGTGAATTCACCACCCCATCATCCTTCATTTCATTATTTCAAGCTGTAGAGTGCGAATAGTGGCGGTCTTGTTACCCATCTCCAAAATAAGTATCATTCCATGTTGTATGGGTTATAGAGAACAAGCTTTTTATCAGTATCTACTGAATGTATCTAAGTGCTGGCAATGAATCTATGTAATTTTCTATAGAAAGTACGATTCTTTTTCTGGTAATCCTAAATCTTGAAGGTCTTAATTTCCGTTTCTCGAACCCGATTATGAATTGTTACGAAGTGGTTGGCATGAAGGTCCCGCATTTTCTGGATTCGCCATGAGGAGAACGTTTCTCGGTTTCAGTCTCCATCCCTCAACACGATAGGCTAGAATATGGGAGGTTGGTTTTGCTGCGTAAGGTTCGTAGGCCTAGTCATTGGGCTCATTCATGGGGTTTTGCTAGAGACGCCATCAAGGCGATACAAGCCGTGATGGTACTTGAAAAGTTAAAGAGCAAAAGATTCATTGAGCTAAGATGTTCTAGCTTTAAAAACTCAATACAACATATGAAGTGGCACTATATAGTTTATCGGGCAAAGTTCGGCCTGATTTAGTTCATTCAATTTGGAGAAATTCTCCCTTTATAAAAGCTTCCAAAATTGGAACTCGATTAGGTTTCCAATCAATCTCGTTATATCCTGAAATTTTTTAACTTAGTTTAATAAGCCATAAACTAGGTAAGTTTTAGTCCTAGTAAGTAGCTATTCTCATAATATACAATTATCATAAGGATTAGGTTGTCCCAATTAATATAAAAGCTCGAATAACATTTTAGTAAAGAAAAATACTTATAAAAAAAAATAATTCTATTTTCTATTTGTTACAAGTAAACGTTCATAAATGATTATAGCTAATGCTAGCGGTAGCGACAGCCCGCTAGCTGGGATGCAAAATGAACAGATTGTGAATGGGTTTGGATGTGGCTAAACACGATCCATAGATTCTTATGTCCATTTAATATTATACACTTTGATGCAATAATTTAACTATCGAATAGTTTTATTTATGATATTTATGTATTTTTTTGTTCATCAACTATATATTATAACTTTAGAGAGGAAGAAATTGAACTCGATTCATCCATTAAAAAATTAATGTTCATGTAACTGGGCTATAAAGTTCTCCATGTGTAAACTTCAATTTAAAAAAGGTATATGCCACTTTTATGAATTATTTCTATGAACTTTAATTTAATAAATACACTTGTGTGCAATTTTTCGCGGACTTTACTTTTGTGAGTGAATTTGATTCCAAATATCATGATGATGTTTAAATAGATTATTTATAATTACTTTTTACTGGATTTAGTATAAATCATATGTAACCTAATAAATGGGCTACTGAATGGTCAATAAGTGGATCCAAACATTACCCACGTTAGGACAAATAATATTTGGTTTAATTCATAAAACTCATTCATTGAAAAGTTGTATTACGAGTTTAAAATTTGTAAATGATTAAAATAGATTTTCGATTTTAAGTTTAGTAGTGATATGAAATTCATTCCTTAAGTTAAGGTAACAAAACCTAAGAGATTTCGATGATTTTCAAGAAAGTTTATGTACTTGAACTCTTTGTAAGTCTAGATCCAACAAAAGCTCATAAAAGAATGAATCAACTAGTGCACTTATCTTGAATATCAATCGATAACGAACTTCACCAACAACCTAACTCTATAAATCCCCTAAAGCTCCCCTTTATTTGGTGATTTAGATATTTTGAAAACCACATCACATTGTTAGATTGCTATCTTGAAAGATTAAACAGAACTCAAAACAAAAAACATATCTCATCTAGAATAATTAATAATTTATACTTTATAGTTTTTTCACATATCACTAATGTGTTGGAGTTCTATAAAACTACCTACTCTTTCTCCCTGCCTCTTAGAAAAAGATTCAATAGTGTTTATGTTTCACTCATCTAAACAGATGACATATTGGTGTAATTGAATTTTTTTTTCATGGAGAAGACCCATCCGAGCGGTTGTCATCTAAATCGATCGGACAAGAGAACTTACTAAACACTTAGAAGTTGCACTTGCCATCCAGTCGGGTCTATCAAGCTATCCAGCGCTTCCCCTATTCTTGAGTTCAAATGCCCTCTGTTTTGTTTACTTTTGGGTTTCATAGAGTATTCTCTAATTTATTAATTTGCTACCGAATGCATTTAAGGACATTAAGTAGGGTTTAAGATTATTTTTAACAACTGCCTACATTATGCATTTCTCTCTAAAGTTTATAATCATCTTGAACTTATGATTATTCAATAATTTGTCTCACTTTAATCCGTATGTTGTCATCAATCATTTATTGTGATTGTGGCGGTTATCTAAAATTCGTAAGTAATGTCGTGTATAATTTAACACCCTATAGGAGTTTTAGTGATCTTGGGTAATATTAATTGTTGACCGACTATAACCCAATTCGTATTCAACACCACTGAGTTGTATTTAGTTTGACTCAATCCTATTATTTTCTTGTATTTAAGCACGCAAAAACACCAAAAGTATTTCATTTTTTCCAATTTTGATCCAGTTAGTTGCATGCCAACGGTTGTATTTAAATATGAGCTTCTTACTTTGTAGACATCATATTAATTTTATGAGATCTATTGGTTTGATGCGCTTCATCCTAAGTTGGAATTTCTCCACTTACTTATTGATAATTTTGATTGTTTGGAGTTGTTGACTTGTCATTTGCTTCTTGTTTGGTTATTTTGGAGTTGAGGAGTGTTGAATATTGTACTAAAGTCGATATTAGTATCAGAGCTTGCATATAACACGTCGAGCCAAAAATAGCTAGAAACAAACAAAGTCAACATACATTGATAGGACTTTTTCAATCATATAATCCAAGAACTTTAATTTCCACAATTAATTGTATGCTAAGTTGAGTAAATATGAATTATGGCTGGATAAAATCTCGTTTTTGAGATATATTGTGTCAGTTGAAGGAATTTCAGTAGGTTAAAAAAAAATGAAAGTAATAGTTGAATGGAAACAACTAACTACTAGAGCAAAAGTAAGAAGTTTTCTTAAAATGGCGGAATACTACAAGCGATTTATAAAAGATTTTTCTAAAATCGCAAAGCCTTTAACTCGATTGACGCAAAAGGATATTAAATTTGAATGGAGAGACAAATATGAACAAAGTTTCCAAGAATTAAATGATCGTTTAATTTTAATACCGATACTTATTTTGTTAGATCTAAGAAAATCTTATTGTGTATATAGTGATGCTTCCAAAAGCTTTTAACTCGACTGATACAGAAGGATATTAAATTTGAATAGAGAGATAAATGTGAACAAAGTTTCCAAAAGTTAAAAGATTGTTTAATTTTAGCACCAATACTTATTTTGCTAGATCTAAGAAAATCTTATTGTGTATATAGTGATGCTTCCAAAAATGGATTGGGATGCATATTGATAGAGGATAGAAAAGTAGTAATAGCATATGTATCTAGGTATTTGAGGCCTTATGAGAGGAATTATTTGACTCATGATTTATAGTTAGCAGCAGTAGTACTTGCTTTGAAGATTTAAAGACATTATTTATATTGGCAATATTGTGAGATAAACACAGATCATAAAAGCTTGAAGTATTTCTTTACTCAGAAGGAATTGAACTTAAGACAAAGGCATTGGTTGGAATTAATTAAGGATTTTGATTTGACCATAAACTACCATCCTAGTAAAGCTAATATTGTAGCAAATGCATTGAGTCACAAGAACTATGAACAAGTGACTTAATTATTTACTACTCAACATAAATTGATTAAGGAATTAGAAAAGTTGGAGATTGAATTTAGATGGCATGAAGCTAATATACAATTGATAAATTTAGTAGTACAACCAACTTTGATAAAAAGAATTAAGCTTCAACAAGATAGGGATTAGAAATTGCAAGAAATCAATGAAAAGTTAAGTACATATGATATACCTAACTTCAAAATTGATACTTAAGATGTGTTAACATATAAGAATAGAGTTTGTGTGCTTAGTAACTCAAAGTTAAAGGATGAAATAATAATTGAAGCATATGACACTGGTTATACATTGCATCTTAGTAGAAATAAAATATACTGTGATTTGAAATCATTGTTTTGGTGGAAAAGCACGAAAATGATATGACACAATATGTTGCCGGATGTAATACATGCCAATAGCTAAAGGTGGAACGTCAGAAACCTAGTGGTTTACTAAAATTATTAGAAATATCTCAATAGAAGTGGGATCGCATCACAATAGATTTTGTAATAGGACTTCCAAGGATAAGATCAGATCACAATTCAATTTGGGTTGTGGTAGACAGGTTGATGAAGTGTGCTCATTTCTTACCTTATTGGACTGATAATTCAATGGAAAAGTTAGCACAACTGCATATAAGAGAAATTGCTAGATTGCATAGTGTACTAATAAATATTGTGTTAGATAAGGATAGTCGATTCATATCGAAATTCTAGGAAAACTTACATCAATCTTTGGAAACTAAGTTACAATTCAACACAATGTATCATCCTTAAGTAGATGGATAGAAAAAAAAAAAGAATTATTCAAATACTTGAAGATGCGTTGAGAGATTATATTTTGGACTTCTTGCAATTAGTATTTTCCATTGGCTTATAATAATAGTTATTAAGCAATGATTCAAATGGCACCATATGAAGCTTTGTATGGAAAGAAATGTTGATCAACACTGTATTGGGAGGGTGATAAATACGCAATGATAAGACTTGATGTAAACCTTGCAACTATAGGATCGAATTTAGTATGCAGAATTTAGAGCAATTAATTAAAGGATTCAATTGAGCCTAAATTATTATAATAACGTTAGAAATATTAGTAAAATTGATTCCGTAAGTTTGAATTTAGGCAAATAAGTAATAAAATAATATAATATTATAATATTAAATTTTAGGTATATTATCCATTATTTATTGAAAATGCATAAAATAAATTCCAATAACTAACGAGTTGCTAAAGATAAATTATATGAACACTAAAAATCATAAAATAATATAAATAATATTTAGGAGTATTTAGTTATACTTAATATGTATTTACATGTAGGTGAAAATACGTGAAATTACTTAAAATACCTGAAAAATGCTAGAAAAATGCCAAATAATTAAAGAAAATTATAAAAAAAGGAAAAATCAGAAAAGTGGAGAATTATCCAAATCAAGGTCTTAACATGCTAGGATTAAGAAGGAAAATTCAACTAATTAAAATCAACCAATTAGATAATCAAAATTAGAAGGAGATAAGGCAAATGTCAACTCAAATTAATAAGGAAAAAATCCTAAACAACTCTATAAATACCTAAAATTTACCAGAAGCTTATTTGGTCAGTTTGTAGTTTGAGAAAAATAGAGAGAACCAAAAAGGAGAGAGCTAGGGTTTTTTTAAAAAAATTACAAAAAATCTATGCCATTAAGGTATTTAAATTAAACCCACGATCCATGACCAATTGGAACCAAACTATCAACACCAACACACCCCACCACTATCCCCTGGATCGACCAATACCCTTAGGACCACCATTGGTGACTAAAAGCCCAACAGCTAGGTGAGTCTAATTTTAGCCCTATTTTGTGTAATTTATTTAAATTATCAATTTTATCCAAAAAATTATGAATTTTAATATTCTATTGTTTTATTATATGTAGATTTAGGAAAAAATATTCATTTGATTTAATTATACCTAGAAATATGTGGTACTTAAGAAACTGTGTAAAATTGGGTATGTTTCGATTTAGAAATAAATAGTTTTAGAAGTGTAGTTTTAGGCTCAAAATTTTTGTATAGATTACTTAGGGGATGTAGAACAATACTATAAAACCCTTTTTTATAAATAAAATTTCAAAAATTTTAAGTAATTTCTAGACCTTTAAAAATATATATATATATATAATTAGTGATTTTGGGGTTAATTCAATGAATACTGATTTAGTGAATAATTAGGTGTTTTAAGATGTTCATATTTGATGTGGTATGATAATTGTAGTATTTAGAGTGTTAGATGTGATTATCAGGAGTATTATGTAGTAAATATATGCAAGAATTGGAATTATCATAAATATAAAATAATAGGTGAAAATGAATGTTATAATAATAACATTAATATATAATAAATCTGATAGGAAACATAAATTTAGGTAATTATAGGAAAAATATAAAATTTTCTTATATTAAGAATAAATTCGATACATAAATGAGGATTAAAATGTATCGAGTAGATTAGAATACTGCTTGAGGACAAAAAGTGATACTTAGAATACCCAAACTTAACGTGATTAATTCCACATTAGAGTTCCGAACATATTTTTAAGATTTACGTATAACACTCATAGTTGGAATTGATTTAGAATCTAAATTGGAATAGGATTCGGAAATTGAATCCTAAACTAACCTAGAATGAATCAATAATAAATAATATGTGTATATGTGTATGTGTGTGTGTGTATATAAATTTGAGTTAAATCATCACCTAGAGTATATATATATCATCAAGATATAAATATTAAAAACATATTTATATTATAGGACACATGGAGATGAGTCGACTTACAACAAGTTGAGTGAGTGAACTAAGGATTCCAAGTAAGTTGGGTTTGAAACTTTAACGTATTTTGGAGTAATATTTTAAAGTACTTAGAGGCTTAAGATTGTATATAATTATGTTTGTAAGTAGATATAAATGCATGTGTTTGCATATCTAATTTTATGTTGAAATCTGTGTCATGATTGGTGATTGATGTGAATTAAATGGTGTGAAATTGTTTTATCATCCTAAACTGTATCTAATTATAATCGACCTAAATACCTTAATTAGGCATGCATTGCAACCTTATAAGGAACTATTAGGATTCTCCAACTAAATACCGACATTTTCAAAAAAGATAACGTTGGATAACATAATATTCTTTTCTTCATCCTTAACCAAACTAAGTGATAGGAGAGAAGGTCGCGATAAGGATGAAGGCAATGGTTTAAAGGATAGTCTTAAGGGGAGCAGTATCTCCATTACATAAACCTAGGTTTGGTTGTGAGCTATTGTATAATCATGAAACTCCTTAACCTAGATTAGAGCGGATGAAATTACTTTGATTTCGCAATGAATCAGACTACATCATTTGATGGCATTTGTTTGTTGCATTGCATGTAATTAATTGATTGATAATCCTATTTGTGTTTGTTATGCATCCATAAGTCTTCAACTTAACTTATTGAGTTATGGTTAATCCTACTCGTATAGATTTTCTTATAGGTTCTGACCGATATGCTATAATATAATTATCTAAATGTCAATTTCTTTTTGAAACTATGGGAGAGTAAGGATTGACCGACTACATGATTGAGTCTTTAAAATGACTTGTTAGTATTTTTAGGTTTATGAACTAATATGTGATATGTAAGTTAGTTGACTACTGTTATAAGTGTTATTTCCCAGGATTTTAAGACAATATGGATGTAATTATGTGTAATTATGTATATATATATATATATATTATGACTTAAGGTTCTAGCTTTTTATGTAATTTTAGCTTAAATCTTAATTAAGCTGTTTATTTCAAAACAAAGAGTCATTGATGCCCTGTGTAAATTATATCTATGATAAAGACTGTGAAGTCAGTTACTGCCATATGTTAGTTTAAATGGCGAAACTATTGTGGCTTTGCAGTTTGAGGGCATAACACCTGATATGATTGGACATATAAATAATAAAGTGAAGATAATATGACAAAGGATGAAAGCAGTATAGGATCGATACAAAAGTTAGCTAGATCTGAAAAGGAAACTTATAGAATGTGTGATAAAGGATCATGTATATGTTAAAATAAATCCATTTAAATGATTTAAGCGTTCTGGTACTACAAAAAAGTTAAGTCTCCGATATATTAAACCTTTTGAAATCTTGGAAAGAATTAGAAATGTAGCATACCGAATTACTTTACAACCAAATTTAGCTAAATAACATAACATGTTTCATATGTCTATGTTACGGAAGTTTGTGAAGAACTTAGATGCAATTATGGAGTTGAAACCGGTGGACTTACAAGAGGATTATATAGTTGAAGAAAAATTGATTAGGACCTTGGAGAATCGAATTCAAAAGTTAAGGAATCAAGAAGTTAAATATGTGAAAATTTAGTGAGGTAGCGGTTCAAGAGCATAATTAACTTAGGAACTGAAGATGGCAGTGAGGAATCGTTACTTAGAACTCTTCAAAGAAAAAGGTAAGTAATAGGTTTTTATTAGAAAATAAGTAACTATTATATTTAGAATAAAAGTTTTGAGGACAAAACTTTCTTAAAGAGGGTGGAAATGTGAGCTCATAAAATTGCATTTAAGGTAATTGCATCAAGATTTAGGGCTTTTGAGAAAAACTTATCTGATTAAATCTAAACTTTATGTCTATGATAAAAAAGTTAGTTGAAGTGACTCAGTAAAGTTAGATTGTAAAAATAATAACTCAAAATCCTAATTATAGCCTTAGAAGTGTGATTATTTAATATAATGTAAAACTTGTTAGAACTCCTAAAACCAATCTCAAAATGTGACGAAAACTTAAAAATAAGTTAATTAGGCTATAAAAGGAAATAATATAGTATAACATACTATATGAATAAATACGTATTTTTATGAATATACCTAATATATATAATAATTATACCCATGAATTAATCCAAAATTATTTAATTATATATAATAAGTGCTAAATTCATAAAAATAAATGGAAAATATATCTTAAAAATAAAAGACATATTAGAAACATAATTATACGTGTATAAATATACATTACTTGTATATACATGTATATAAAGGATATATACACGTATATAAGTGAATATACTAAACATCAATACAATATATATATATATATATATAATACTAATAATTAAGCAAAATATCAACGAAAACTCATCAAAACCATCAACTTTAATCTAGCATTCAGTGGACAGCAGTAGTAGCATCAAATGGAAAAGGGACTTGATGAATCAAAAGTGAATTTCATCACATGGTGACACCTCATACTAGCATTAGAAGGGAAAAAAATAAAAAAGAAAATTTCCTATTGCCAACATTCATCCTATAAATAGCAAAAGACATTAGGTCTGCATAGTTTTAGCAATTTGGGAATTTAGGCTAGCAATAGGAAGAATTCAGGAAATTAGTAATATTTTAGAAAATTAATTAAAAATAGAGCCAAAATCGAACCAAGCTAGTTCCCCAACCTAACATTGACCTACTCTTGAACGCTTCCACCACCAATCAAAGCCACCATCGCCTAAGCTTTCTGAGAATCGCCTACGACCCAATGGCCATTGGAACTTCTATGAACAGGTAAGTCAAAATCCTACCTTTTTTCATTAAATTTTAAAAAATATTAAATTAAGTTATAAAATTATTAAAAAATTTATATATAGGTTATGTTAGATAAAATTTTATGTTGTAATTTTATTTTTATAAAATTATGATTATTTTACGTACTTGGTTAATAATGTCATTATTCATTGGAATTTTAACTTGTAAAATAAATATATTAAATAATATTATTTTTAGTTCAAAATTTTATATAGAATACATAGATATGTATCTAATTACTATGTAGCTAGATTTTTAATTCAGGTATGTTTAATATTTAATGTAATTTTTGACCCTAAAATTAACTAGATTTAGTGCGGAGTTACAAAATAAATAAATTTTTATAAAATTAATTGATGAAATGGATATTTAATGACATCTGGTGACTCATAATAATGTTAGGATATATTTAAAATATTTTTTTTGTAAAAGGATAATATTTATTTAATTAAATGCAATTTAAGGGTAAAAATGTAATTATGAGTATATAGGCGGTAAACTCGATAACATGGAACCATCTACTAATTGAATTCTCTATATTTTTAGGAGTCTATAAAAATTTTCGAGGAATTATTTGGTGACATAAGTTATTTATTATGCATTTACTTAATAAAATTACCTAATTTACCAATCGGGTCGCGTTTGTAATAATAATAAGCTTAAATATGATAAATATTGAAATAGAACCTATATATGTACATGGTGGTCAAATTTGGTGAAAATGAATTTTCAACATATTTAGTGATAGTTATATGGTCGGGTTATTATATATAAATATTAGGGTTATATATTACATATATTATTAAGCTATATTTGTAAATTATATAAAATATAGTCCATTTACATAAAATGAATATATATGATAATACTTATTATTAGAGCATATAGGAATATTAGAAACTAGAAATATTTTATAGAAGTCATATCTCGAAATAGGCCTTGCAGTATGTATTTTCAGGTTCGTACGAACACAATGACACTACTTTTACTAAAATCAGATAATCCTAGGAAATATAACCCATATCTTTATAATATTATGAATATTTACATACTACTATAACTTTATTGTAATTAAAACGTAAATTGACTAATTAAAAGTACGTTTCGATATAATCGAAATGATATATTATAAATTATAATATAACTATATATATTATCGATACTTAATAACTTAACTTAACCTATATAATAAAACTATATTTCATTATATAAGAAAAATAATAATATACTTTAGATATATAAATATATATTTATATATATAACTGCTTAGTGAAATAAAAGTAGATAAAACCTTAACATTTTCGTAACCTTTATGAAAACTAAATATAGGTTTTGTATATATAAGATCTCTTAGTGAGTGAAACGTCGAAGATACAAATATTCCATAGTGAGTGTTAGGATAGGTAAGTTGAGATCATGACTTTACTACTTGTTGAGATACTATATCAAAGTAACTAAAGGTTTAAGAATACTTTTACTTATGGTTATAAATTAGTTGTCTGTGCACATGTCATGTGGGTGAATGATATTCTGTTTGTGATGGGAGTTGAACTCTTTGCTGTACTGTTATGCATGAATACTTCGTTTTGTATTGTGTGAACTTGTCTGACCACTTCTAAATAGAATTAATAATGATTTGACTACTAACATAACTGGACATGTATAACAATCGTTAGGAGAATGATTAGGAGTATTAGAGCAAATGCCAACTCCCTTCAATGAGGATAGCTGAAATGGTCATTTCCTCATCTTTAGTCAAACTAAGTGATAGGTAAGAAGATCGCGGTAAGGGTAGGGGTCATGATTCAAAGGTGATCATAGAAGAAGAGTGTTCTTTAATACACAAGCCTAGGTTTAGTCTGATTTTGAGTCACAATAAAATCCTTAATCCAAGTTGGAGTAGATGAATTTCTTTAGTCTCGTAATGGACCGGATAATATTGAGTAATGATTTAAGTGATTGATTGCATTGTGTTTCATTATAATTAATAACCTTATTTGTGGTTATGTGGAACTCTTCTGACTCCATCACACTTATTAAGGAGTTGTGCTTACATCCCCATAAGCTCTTTTGTAGATGACAAGTGAAAGTTAAGATCTTCAACTATCATCATCCCTAGGTTAGTGTGCAATTGGCTGAGAAAGTGAGAAAAGGAGAATTTACTGAATTTGGGCTTTTGAATTTTCTTTTTGGTTTTGTGGAAACTAATTGGGAATTCCTTAGGACACCCATTAGTTTTCTAACTTATTATAAATAAGTTTTAACACTTATGGCTTTTGTAAACTCTAAATATAAATTATAACTCTATGCATGGAAATGACTATATAAATATTATTGTTTTATCGAACAATAAGCAGTCATGAATAGGTATTTTGAAAAGCTATATTACATGTTTGATTATAAATAAATATAAGACAAGATACTTTAAGCTAGTTGAGTCGTGTACACCTTGTATGAACTATATTTAAGATAGCAGCTGTGGGGTTAGCTTTTATCTTAAACTAGTTTATATAACGAGACTGTTATAACTTCTCCTATTCGGAGTATAACAATTTAGGTCGGACCTTACTTAACATAAGATATCATAATCTGTTACTCTTAAAGACATGGTGTCCTCATCGCAGAACTTTATGATTAGGCCCAATTCTTCTCCATTTTTAGTATATAATTAAATTTACCTATTATCCTCAACCTATAGGTAATCTTAAAATATGATAGGGGTCACACCTTAACAACACTCCTTACCCTCCTTAAACCTCTTCTTAGACCAAAATGGTTCTCAAACCATCTAACTATTAGTAGGGATTGACTTTGATACTATTTGTAATGCTCTAGCAGACATCAATGGGCCTTTTCTAACCACTTGGCCTAAAATTTCTAATTATCATTAATAAGATATTCATTACTATGGCTTTAAAAACTAATATTAATTCTCTTCTATAATTTATATGAGACTTCACTTAACATGGGGCATCACACTACATGTTGTGTGATAGGTAGTTATAGTGTTGTTGGTTAGCATAGTTTGTACGTTAAAGTTGTGTATTTACAATTAAGGATTGAGAAAGTATGTAAGCTATTTGATGAAATACTTAAATGAGAAAGTTGTGTATGGTGCTCTTATGGTTGAGCTAATTGAATTTTGATAGGGGAGGCAATGCTTTAGGTTGGTATTAATTGATAATAATTGTTGATTATCGATTTACAAAGAGATATCAAGGAAAAATAGTTGTGTATATGAGATAATGGGCCTCATGAAGGCAAGAGGAATGTATAAAGCATTTGATAATCTAGAGGATGCCTTAAATAAAGTTTAAGTCTTGGAGCTCTTTAAAAGTGATTAGGAATGAAGCCAATTGAGATGGCTAAACCTTACTAGAAGAATTTTTACATTTGGTGACTTTTAAGGGTGAGTGGGTAACCTTATCCTATAAGGTAGGCACTTACTTAGACCCTGTTCAATCGAGTAGGTTCTAGGTGAGTGATTAAAGTTACATGGTAGCTTTTGGATGGTAATTTTTCAAAACTTATTTTCATAAGGTAAGTTATGTATAAGAAGTCAAAGTACCTTGTACCTACCATAGAACTTGTATTTTGAAGCATACAAGATACAGGTTCTAAGGTCCCTATCCTGTAATAGTAATCAAATAAAATTAATAAATAAAGGATACCATTTTATCAAAATAAAGTAAAGCCTAACCTATCAGAAACCATAAACTAAATGTTTGTTAGTCTCTTCCCTTCCATCTTTTGCCTTTAGTTTTTATTTCATCGTTGTTTTCTTTTTACTCCTTTCTTCTTTGCTAAATCTATCATCTAGTAAAACTTGTTTTCTATAATAGAATAGTTTCTTTGTTCTATATTTAACTAAAAATCTAGTATTATTATTAGAGTAAAACTTGATTTTCTTAAATTATAAAGAAATTATTTTATTGATGCATATACCTTAAGGAAGAAAAATATTTTAGTTTGAATTTATATTTTATCATGTTTTCTATATTATGTCTTCATTTACCATGGTTAGTTATTTGATTTGATATTGTTATAACATCTATGGTTATTGAATTATATAATTTCATGAATCTTTTATTCATATTTTAATAAACTTTGTAGATATTGCATTAAGTAATGGTATGCTTATTGCCTTGAATATCTACACGATATGATTATTATAAAATGAACGTTTTATTTACACAACGTTTTGTATAATACTTCCATAAAAATTCATTCATAATAATGGTTAAAGAACCATTCAAGGAAAAAAAAGTTAGTTGGAAATAAACCTCAATGTACTTCATTCATTAACGTCATTTGAAAGATCAACTAAATCGTGCAATTTCTTTTGAAAAAAAAAGGAGTTAGGTTTGTTTTATGTTTCAAAAAAATAGCCATATTGAAATTTACAAGGACAGTAAAAAAAAAAAAAAAGAATTTACAGGCTCTATAGGATATCCTCTATCATGTATAATTTATAGGGTATAAAGTACATGATGGTTACATGATGCCATAAATAAGGTACAGATAGTAAAGTTTTAGAACATGTACCCATAGGATAGAGTACGAGTAGGGCCCATACTCTACTCACCTTCTACTTGCTTACCCCTAATGATGTTTGTAGACTTTGCAAATGCCTCTCATTTACATATTTTTTAACTATGTTTAATAAACATCAAGTGAAATATATTATTCGTAATGCTTATGATAATAATTAAATAATATACCATGTAATTTGCTTTACGACTTTTCTAAAGACTCCAATAAATATTTGCTTACCTCTAATAACTTGCTAAAATAGTAAAAAGCCTTTCACCATGCCTACTAAAATTTAAGTTATATGCCCTCACTTGACAAACTCCTCTCCCTCTTCTCCTCTCTCTATACCATAACCTCGTTGTGTTTTAGTCATGATTTTAGTGACTCCTCTCTCTCTCTCTCACCTTAATTTTTCATTGCTTCTATTCTTGAATTATGATTGATTAATTTTGTGGTTTTCTAAAGTCATCGGTGCTCTCTTTCCTCTATTAGACAAGAACCTAGGTCTAATTTCTACTCATCACCATGGATTTTAATATTGATTAATAGAGGTAATGTATATGTGTATAGCCTTTTCCAAATGATTTAGATTTGTTGTTAATTTGGTTTTGGCTAATATTATTTGTGATAAATGATCATATTTATTTTAGCCTAGAAAGGTTGTTTGCATTTTTTGGTCAATTAATGCTTGAAGTGATAATTGGAGCTGTACTTGTTTAGTCTATCAAGAATCATCATTATTTGAAATGCTTAACATTGAACAATTAAAAGTATAGTAATTTATTAGAAAACCAGTAATGCTCATTATGCTTAGTATGGCAGCATAGGGATTTGAGCATGAAAAATGGGAAAAGTTTATGATTTTTAATATTCATATAGTGACACTGATTACCTTAGTTATAGCTTGTGGGGTAGATATTAATTTAAAGGTGGTGCCGTTTGTTATATCTTTGATGGTGGGCTTGTATCTTGTGATGTCACCTAGGAATGATGATATTGTAAATAAAATTAGATACGTAACACTACCAGTTTCGTTGTGAAGTCATTAGTATGCTTGCTGGATCTAAGCCTATTGCTTAATACATTTTTCACTACCCTTTATGTTGAACATGAAGTGGCCTTCAAAGAATAAGTTGGTAGACCTAAAGTTTATAAGGACACGGACATCCATTTTTTTACTACTCTTTAAGTTGGGAATGAAGTGATCTTAGAAGAAGAAGTTGGTGAGCCTAAATGATATACTTCAAACTCTATGGGATCAAGTAGAGGCATAATGTATAGTAAATGAGGCATAAGTAGCTAATACAGGTTTTGGAATTTTTATGGTTAATGATGCAAATGACAAAAATAAAAGGATATGAATGCAAATGTATACAGATACTTCTCACCAATCACAAACACAAATCGGATTTAGAGTCGAAATGAGGCTTGATATAGCTTACAAGTATCAAATCAATAATTATGGGTTCAAATAAGGACTAAACTTAATGCACTAATCCACAAGTGAAGAAGCTAACCATACTCTAATGCGAGAATGATAAGAGCTAGGATTAAAGATGAAGAACACATATTAATCAAGAAAAAAAACAGAAGTTTCTCATTAACAAGATTAAAGTTTAGAAAAAATGTTCAAGTCTAATAATTTGTCCCAAAAAGGTGTTGTTGGTAAAGTTATGAATAATCATAAGGCTTTAAACTCTAAAGACAAGCCTACATGGACAAAATAATAAGACAATAAATTGTATTGTCAAAACCATGCATTTTAGAAGTGGTCAAGATTGGGGTTGTCATAGAGTCGAATCGAAATGGTTTGATAATAGCTTAAGATAGGTTAAATATGATATAAAACAGGTCGGAGGCTGGTTAGACTAGATTAGGATGAATGCTTTGATGTTCTTAAGTGCTTGCGAGTTGTCATTGGGTTGGCCTTCAATATTCGTCCTTAGGAACATGTTGGAATAAATAGTTGAGCTTTAGGATGAGTGGCTTAATAAGAGTCTAAAGTGGATAGAAGTTGTTGGAGTTGTCTCCATGTTGTGAGTTTATACTTCTAAGTTGTTCCTTTACTTTTAGGTTGAGTTTATAGCTTCCCCTCACAAGCCCATTCATAGTTGGGTTAAGAAGGAGAGCTTTGGTTCCTTTCAAGTCAGTTAGAATGGAGGTTGCCTTTCTTTTTTTTAGCTCCGCAAACTTGCCTAAACTTGGTCTTCTCTTAACAGTTTGAACTCGAGGAGCACATTTCTATCTTAGGATTAGGAGGTCACACTTTGATTCCCACCATTGTCACCCTTAGGTTAAAAAGGAGTTATTATCAACTTGATTCCTACAATCCTACAAAATAAGCTCGAGAGTTAGTAGCAAACATACTCCCTTTCCCTTTTCCTTTCTTCACAGAAAGCTACTTGGCTCTCTTGGATCTCCTTAGCATTTAGTAATGTGAAGTTCTTCCAATCCTTCTTAAAAGAATAAGCGTTTTAGAAATCATTGTAAAGGATTCGATAGCATACTCTTATGGTCGGCATAGAATGATATAGGCTACATTCATGAGCATTACATTGAAATTCAATTTGTCCTTATACTCCCTATGTTGAAAGGGATCCGAGCTTGTTTGTGGATGTGTATTGTCCTACTGTTATTTAACCATTTCACCCCTTGGATTTTTGGGTACAGGGAGGTCAGTAACTTCATTTTGGTAATGAGCTTAGGAGAAATGATGTTGGCACAACTTTCATTGTCCATAATGAGGACATAGGTCTTCCCATTATCTAAATAGTGGGTTTGGAATAGGTTTTCCATTTGACTTAGGTCTTCTTTCAGTTCATCACCCCATGCTTAGTTCCCTTTAAGTACAAAAGATTCTCCTTTCTTGGCTAACATTCAATAATTTCCTCACTTGTATTAGAGTCTTCAACCTTTAGGTCCTTCTTACTTTGACATTCTACTTGGCCGTTGGGTCCATCTCCTTTCAAAACCATAATACTTTTATTCAGGTACTGGGAGGCAGTGTAACCATATTTTAGGTACACAAAGCATTTCACTTCTCAAGTCTTTCCTCGAAGCATTCTCTCTTTCTCAACCTTCTTGGTCTCAACTTGTTCAGGTTGACTAGACTCTCACTTCTTTACTTTTTTCTCAATCTTTTTTCTCGCTTCGTACTTGTTCAGTTCTAGGCTATTGTATTGAGGTTAGATAAATGGCTTCTAATGTCTTGTCTAACATTGTTCTTAACCTTAACAATTAAGTGAATGATGTCATCTAGTGTGTTGAACGGTTATAGCTCCATGTTATCTATTTCTTCTCTTGATCAACTTAGAATCTTAAAATAAAGATTTCCTAAAGACATCTAGATGTCACAAAGCATCATGATGATCTTGAACTCTTGTAGGTACTCTTCCATAGTGTTCCGACCTTATCTAAGCTGGTGGAATGCATAAAGCATCTCCTGCTTATTGTAGCTCCATACAAACCATTGGGTCATAAGTCTCTTCATCATCTCTGTCACGCTCCGAAGCGGCAGAGTCGTAACAGCCCCGCCGTGTAAACCACCCTAAGATAGAAGTTGGCCTCACAACCGCTATCCTAGACCTGATCTACACAAGGCGTCCACAACTAACCCGCTTTGAAGTAGACAATTTGTAATTTAAATAAATCATTTACCTATAAAAGTGAGGAATTATATATATATATATATATATGTTATCATTCAATTATTGCAGTTAAAGTTTACAACATTTCTCTATAGTATATTCCCTAGTTATTACATCACTCGGAAATGAATTCTAAAATAAAAACTTAGACCTTAAAATATGTGTTTATTCTTCAATATTTTTCCTCATCCCTAGGATCCAGCAGTTGCTAGTTTCTGAGTAATTGGTTGCCGCTTCTTAGCCAGCACCTGCACGACGTCTATAGGGATGTGAGCAACCACAGCTCAGTAAGTAGGGACGGAGGACTTAAAACTATACCATATACGCAACAAGGTTTTCAATCACTTATTAGGTGCAATGCATATGCAAGCAAATGCCATCGCACGACGTTGTCCGGCCCGTCGTGAGATTAGAGAAATTGCGCCCGCTCTAATCCGGGTTGAGGAGTTACCGTTAATGCAACAGCTCACGACCAAACCCAGGCTTGTGTAATGGAGACCTTGCTCCTCCCGCGACTACCTTCGAACCACTGTCTTCACCCCCGCCGCGACCTCCTCTCCTGTCACTTAGTTCGACTGAGGATGAAGAAGGGACCATTTTGCAATCCTGCGCTATCCCTTCCGAAGGGGTCGGTGTTTGGCCGGAGAGTCCTAAATCCCCTAACGGGTTGCCATGCATGCTCGATTATGATTACTGGTCGTATATTTGATTAGGTCCAGTTTAGGGTGATCAATCATTACATACAATTCATACAGTATGTACCAGAGCAATAAACAGAATCATGGCATCACCCATAATCAAGCACATGCATACATTCAACTATCTAACAAGCACAACCAAGCATAATCTTAAGCCTCCCAAAATACAGCATCGTATTAATCCCAACTTACCTCGACTCCTCGCTCGTTCACTCGAGGTCCGATTTGCTCAGGCCATCGCCGGTTATCCCTATAACACGAACGTGGTTTCAGCTTTTCATATAATTGTTATAGGTTCGTTTTATCCTATAATGCTTCTTGTTAGGTTTTGTTTAAGGTTTAATATGCCCAATTATCTAGGTATTAAGTCTTTTACAATTATTCTAGGTTTGGGGTTAGGTTCATGTTCGGTTTTCGCATCGATTTCTAAACCAGGTTTTTAGTTCGATTTTTAAGTAGCATTTTATATTCCAACCCTAGAAATTAGTTTCAACCCATAATGTGAAATTAATCACATTATTTCCCGATAACCTAAATACCATCATTACCCTTTGTCAGTGTTTATTTTACTCGGTACACTTAAATCCATATCAGTGTACCGAATTCACTCCTAATGTGACAAATTTTTACATTTTTCATATAATTCCATAAATTCAAGTTTCCTATCAGATTTATTGTGCATTTTTATTATTCTCAAAATATCAATTTTTATTATAATATTTTCTATTTATTATATTTTCAATAATTACACATTATGCATTATTGCATATTATGCACATAATGCATTTCTAATATTTCTACTACCCTAATTACCATCTCTAAACACCAATTATTATTTCAAAATGTCTAAATCCATCCTAAATCAGGTTTTACACCTAATTATTCTAATTTACAAAATTAACTCATAATTTACTATGTTTTTCTATTACTAATTTACTACATAATTACATCTAACACCCTAAATGCTATAAGTATCATACTCCATCAGATCTTAACATCCTAAAACATGTAATTATTCACTAAATCAGAAATTAATCATTTAATTACATAATTAACCCTAAATTACCCATTTTATGCCTCTTTTTAGAGCCTAAAAAATTATCTAAAAATTTTGAAAATTAATTTTTGAAAAAGGGCTTCATAGCACTATTATATATCATCTAAGTAATCTACAGAAAAATTTTGTGCTTGAAACTACACTCCTAAGGTCATTTATTTCTAAACCGAAACATGCTCGGTTTTGCACAATTTCTTAGGGACCATATATTACGGGATATAATTTCATCAAAATAAAATTTTTCGTAAAAACTACATACAAAAATATCCCATAATAACAAAATTCATAATTTTATAATTATATTTACTATTTTTACAAAATTTCACAAAAATCGGGCTGGAATTTGGACTCACCGGTTCGGGTGGCTCCGGAAACCGCGGGCCTCCGTGGCATTGTCGGCCGGCCTGGGCGCTGCCACCACCATGTGGTGGTGGGGGCCGTCTACTTCCAGCTCCTCTTCTGGTGTGGGTTCCTTTTAAAACTCTTAATTGCACAGTTTTTCTTATTTTTTTTATTTTCTGGATTTTATCTCGAATTTTTGACTCTCCCTAATTTTCTCACTTTTCAAACTGTCCAAATGAGCTCTGTAAATTTTTTCCCTATTTATAGACATTTGCTGTAATTAATATGCATTAATTTGACAAGACTTTGTCCAAATTCCTTGATTTTTGGCTTTTAAGTTGTTCAATTTCTATTGGCTAATTTTTCTTTTTCTTATCCTGACATGCCACGACCTGATATTGATGCATCTTATCCTCTTCTGATTTTTTTTCTGATTTTTCCATAATTATTTTATAATTTTCTTTAATTATTTACTTAGTTTTCGGCCAATTTTAGTAATTACGCGTATTTTGATCTACACGTAAATATATGTGGGGTACACGTGAACAAACCTAAATATTATTTTGGTCATTCTGAAATTTTTAGTATACATATAATCTATCTCTAATAATTTATTAGTTATTATATTACACTTTTTGCCTTTTTGGTAATTAGCAGTTATTATGCTTAAAATTTGAAAATTTTATAGTCTCCTATTTTACTACTTATTTTCTTAAATTTAAGTTTATGGGGTCATTTTTACTAATATTCTTCTCAATAGTTTATAATTTGGGTTTGATCGGATCTTTTAACCGATCGCCCTAAACCTTGGGTTCTAAGTTCAATCCTACGGTTACTTGGCTGAACTTTGGGGCTTACATTCTACCCCCCTTAAAAATAGTTTCGTCCTCGAAACTACTGTATACCTATGTATTGCTTACTTGCTAGGATTGTTAGTACATTTAGCTCTACTTAAATTTGTAAGTCTAGACCTTCATCCGGTCGTATCTTAACCTACCCCGTGTCTCAACTCTTAGTCTCAACTCTTGAACTTCTGAACCTGATTATCCAGTATTTTTGGGGGTTACTTTATATCCTTAAAACCCACTTTCCATTCTACCGAACTATCTTCAAGTGGAACTTCTGTGTAGTTTACTGATTAAGTTCCTTAATTGCTTTCTAATTAACATTCCATCTCTTCTCTATTTGATCCTTTGCTCGATCTCTTAATTTCCTTCCTTTGCATTCCTTATCTCAATATCGATCAGGGCTTATTTCATTGCTGTACTCCTCCAGTCGTATTGTACTATCTTATAATTTAGCTTTACGACCTCGCAAATTTTCCTTATTGGTTTATTCTCCATTTATTCCTTGTTTGATTGTTTCTTAAGTTTTATTTGTGATCATTAGTGATTCTGCATTTACTTCATATCATCACCCTTCCTTTCATCTAAACTCTTCCATTCAAAACGATGATACTACTATCTTAGCTTTTCATTTGTTCTTCATAAAGCTTAGCATAGGATCAACAGAAGCAATTTGGCAAATCTTAACGCTTCTCCATCTCGGATTCAAATGAGATGGTTAACAACTCAATTTGACTTGACTTGACTCGAGGAGGATGAATATAACTTTTGACTGACAGACTCAGCAAAAGAAACAGTATTGATATTATTACTGGACAAGACATGATACAATAAGATACACTGACCAGATCGACAAGACATGAGACTCAACAACAACAATTGGACAATTCAGATTTGCCATGTTCCTGTTGGATTACCTATCGCAATTGCTAATATGAAGTACATTGTATCTTTAAATCTTCTTCGTATACTGGATTACTTCAATGGATTTTTCCTCTAATCATCAATTCAACATTTCTAATATCTACCGAAATCTCTTCTCAAAAAAAAAAAAAAATCACATGTCTTCCATTTCAATATACTGCTTATGATTACCCAACTTCAATAATGCTATCTACAGATTCTTTGTATATCAAAATACTATCATCGGGTAACGCCACAAACGTTTCCATATACAGTTGGTATATATTTCTTTTTCCCAATTCCATGAATATTATTTATGCATTGATCCTTTCCCGATGTCATTCCACTCTAATATTATTCTAGAAATTGACAGTCACTCCTCTAACTCCTATGGTTTCATTTACAATATCCAATACAACATTTCAATCATAGGTTTGATTCTTGATTGACTTAATCATGATATTCTAATATCCACAAAATAATCTTCAGAAATACCTTTGAACCCTTACATGTTACTAGTAGATCTAATACTTATTGGTATTTTCCTTAGTCTCTCTTTTTATAGATATCAACTAACTTCTCATAATCCACCATCAGTAACTTTCCTTTTGAATTCCATTTTCATCATATCCTACGATTCTATGGATTACTATCCTTCCTCCATTATAGATTCTAAATTGATAGGTAACGATAATCTCACTCATCTTAAATCCTTTTCTGTTCACTAGTTTCTAACTTATACAGAATGAATACCTTAATATCATCCTTGTACTTTCATTTCATCCATTTGTATATTCTACGGTGAGGGTACTCATCAACCAATCCTTTTCTATTCATACTTATCATCATTCAACTAAAATCAAGGAAAAGTCTTTCAATGAAATCACTACTTATCTTCTAATCCCTTTAAGCTCGGATCCTTAAATTCTTTCCATGATTAACATTCCTTATCATAACTAGTTTACTAATAGATAACTATCTCATAAAATTTACTTTCTGAAGGGTTATACCTTTCTAGATTGGTCCTTAGGATAACTAAGTAACTGTTGATCAAAAGTCTTAATCATCTCCAACTTGTTACTTTAATTCCGTCTCTACCGTCACTTGTTACTCATCCAATTAATATTTTAGAGTGTTTGGATATTTATTCAATTGTAGTTTACGTAGCAATTTTACTTCATTTCTTATGTATCATTTAATAACTATCCATTTTATTTACCACTTATAAGTACTGTATAATGATATCATTGTACTTGCCTTAGCACTAGCTAAAAGTCTCATGATCCATTTCATATTCATTTGGCTTCACTTATACTTAATTATTACTCTAAACTATAATTCTCCAATTCATGATTCACTAAAGGCCTAAGAATTCTTAATCTGATTGTAGCCTTATAGCACTATTCCTTTTACTGTTCTTACCATATAAAGGACTTCTAAAATTAATCACCAAAAATACATTTAATCTTTTCACACTCCTAGCTATAAATATGTCGATCATCATTGCATTTGTACATGTCCAACAGAATACACTCCATCGAGAAGCTCTGTTACATTCATTAAAAGATCGTTTGGATATCCCCACATATAAATAACTAATGCAGGATCAATTTCAATTCTTAAGAAAACATAATCAACTATCATACCATATCCATAATTCAAATTACTTCTAACGACTATTCATTCAGAAGAATTCCACTACATTTGTCTTCTAATTAATATTATTTCCACTTGCTGATTTAATACTTTATACATCCATAAGAAAATCAGAAATAACAATCACTTCATATACCTTATCATCATTAGACTCCTTATTATTATCATCATTTATCATCTCCTATACTGCATTCTTATTTTATATAAGGTTCACCCCTAAATTAGATTTTGATTCATTTCTGAATCGGTTTCTAACTTTTCCCTCTTAATGTTTTGTCTTCTTAGAATCCGCTTCTATACTATACTTTATTTCACTCCAAATTATACTACCTCATATTCATACTAAGTATCGAGCTGAGGTCATCTCAGAAAGCTTATAAGTTTTGGATTCACCCTAATTTTTAGTGCATATCACCATATCTTTGTTATTCCAAAACTCAAATTGATTTTCACTATTGTTCATGAGTCTCGTCATGTCATTACATCTCATCTCACCGATCAGTTCTATCAAAACTCTTTACACCTCCACTCTATATTAACTTAAAGATTATTCTTCATTCAACCTAAATCACTTCAATAACCCACTAGTTTTTACATATATAAAATACTTCCAAAATTGATAATCTAAAACGTATCCAATCCCCTTTTTATATTTTTCTCACAAGGGTATGATACATTATGACAGATGTATATTTCCGAAGAATACACATCCATCAATGAGCACTACTATATCTATTGAAAGATTGATAGGGTCTTAATTTATATGCATAACCAATCATATAAATAAGTCCTAACTCTTGACAAAATATAACTAACTAACACATTGTATTCATCATTCAAATTTCCACCACATTTATCTTCCCATTCATTGAGTATCATTTACATTTGGTGATTCAGGACATTATACTTCAAAAGGAAAATCAGAGGTAGCAATTATTCCATATACTTCACCATTACTAAACTCCTCAATACTATAATCAATTGTCACCTCATATACCGTATTCTCATGTTATATATGATCGTAACCTACTCCAACTAATCCAAGAGAATGTGAAAACCATTCAATAAATCTTTAGAGTTAATCATCCAAGGATATATGATGTACTAGTCATACTAGTAGACTAGGATATTTCTCTTCTATCGTTACTACACATATCTTACTAACATCTCCTGAGTTACAACCTTTCGCTCCCAAACCATCCTTACTCAGCAAGTCATATCACATGATCTCCATATCTCAATTCTGAATTGAATCGGAAATCCTCCTTCAGTTCTCTTGAATCACCTCAACTATTCACTAATTTCTCCATATGATCTCAACACTAGAGCTAAATCTGATTAACGCCTATCATAATGTAGTGTTATAGTCACTACCTATCTTATAATTTGTAGTACGTTACTTTAATATCCATTTGTTTCTACCCACTCTCAATGTACTCCTAAGATGTCTAACTCTTTTAATTGTTCATTTCAAAGCGAGTTCAGTAAAACTACGCTCTGATACCAATTTAGAACTGTCACGCCCCGAAGCGGCAGAGTCGTAACAGCTCCGCCGTGTAAACCACCCTAAGATAGAAGTTGGCCTCACAACCGCTATCCTAGACCTGATCTACACAAGGCGTCCACAACTAACCCGCTTTGAAGTAGACAATTTGTAATTTAAATAAATCATTTACCTATAAAAGTGAGGAATTATATATATATATATATATATGTTATCATTCAATTATTGCAGTTAAAGTTTACAACATTTCTCTATAGTATATTCCCTAGTTATTACATCACTCGGAAATGAATTCTAAAATAAAAACTTAGACCTTAAAATATGTGTTTATTCTTCAATATTTTTCCTCACTCCCTAGGATCCAGCAGTTGCTAGTTTCTGAGTAATTGGTTGCCGCTTCTTAGCCAGCACCTGCACGACGTCTATAGGGATGTGAGCAACCACAGCTCAGTAAGTAGGGACGGAGGACTTAAAACTATACCATATACGCAACAAGGTTTTCAATCACTTATTAGGTGCAATGCATATGCAAGCAAATGCCATCGCACGACGTTGTCCGGCCCGTCGTGAGATTAGAGAAATTGCGCCCGCTCTAATCCGGGTTGAGGAGTTACCGTTAATGCAACAGCTCACGACCAAACCCAGGCTTGTGTAATGGAGACCTTGCTCCTCCCGCGACTACCTTCGAACCACTGTCTTCACCCCCGCCGCGACTTCCTCTCCTGTCACTTAGTTCGACTGAGGATGAAGAAGGGACCATTTTGCAATCCTGCGCTATCCCTTCCGAAGGGGTCGGTGTTTGGCCGGAGAGTCCTAAATCCCCTAACGGGTTGCCATGCATGCTCGATTATGATTACTGGTCGTATATTTGATTAGGTCCAGTTTAGGGTGATCAATCATTACATACAATTCATACAGTATGTACCAGAGCAATAAACAGAATCATGGCATCACCCATAATCAAGCACATGCATACATTCAACTATCTAACAAGCACAACCAAGCATAATCTTAAGCCTCCCAAAATACAGCATCGTATTAATCCCAACTTACCTCGACTCCTCGCTCGTTCACTCGAGGTCCGATTTGCTCAGGCCATCGCCGGTTATCCCTATAACACGAACGTGGTTTCAGCTTTTCATATAATTGTTATAGGTTCGTTTTATCCTATAATGCTTCTTGTTAGGTTTTGTTTAAGGTTTAATATGCCCAATTATCTAGGTATTAAGTCTTTTACAATTATTCTAGGTTTGGGGTTAGGTTCATGTTCGGTTTTCGCATCGATTTCTAAACCAGGTTTTTAGTTCGATTTTTAAGTAGCATTTTATATTCCAACCCTAGAAATTAGTTTCAACCCATAATGTGAAATTAATCACATTATTTCCCGATAACCTAAATACCATCATTACCCTTTGTCAGTGTTTATTTTACTCGGTACACTTAAATCCATATCAGTGTACCGAATTCACTCCTAATGTGACAAATTTTTACATTTTTCATATAATTCCATAAATTCAAGTTTCCTATCAGATTTATTGTGCATTTTTATTATTCTCAAAATATCAATTTTTATTATAATATTTTCTATTTATTATATTTTCAATAATTACACATTATGCATTATTGCATATTATGCACATAATGCATTTCTAATATTTCTACTACCCTAATTACCATCTCTAAACACCAATTATTATTTCAAAATGTCTAAATCCATCCTAAATCAGGTTTTACACCTAATTATTCTAATTTACAAAATTAACTCATAATTTACTATGTTTTTCTATTACTAATTTACTACATAATTACATCTAACACCCTAAATGCTATAAGTATCATACTCCATCAGATCTTAACATCCTAAAACATGTAATTATTCACTAAATCAGAAATTAATCATTTAATTACATAATTAACCCTAAATTACCCATTTTATGCCTCTTTTTAGAGCCTAAAAAATTATCTAAAAATTTTGAAAATTAATTTTTGAAAAAGGGCTTCATAGCACTATTATATATCATCTAAGTAATCTATAGAAAAATTTTGGGCTTGAAACTACACTCCTAAGGTCATTTATTTCTAAACCGAAACATGCTCGGTTTTGCACAATTTCTTAGGGACCATATATTACGGGATATAATTTCATCAAAATAAAATTTTTCGTAAAAACTACATACAAAAATATCCCATAATAACAAAATTCATAATTTTATAATTATATTGACTATTTTTACAAAATTTCACAAAAATCGGGCTGGAATTTGGACTCACCGGTTCGGGTGGCTCCGGCAACCGCGGGCCTCCGTGGCATTGTCGGCCGGCCTGGGCGCTGCCACCACCATGTGGTGGTGGGGGCCGTCCACTTCCAGCTCCTCTTCTGGTGTGGGTTCCTTTTAAAACTCTTAATTGCACAGTTTTTCTTATTTTTTTTATTTTCTGGATTTTATCTCGAATTTTTGACTCTCCCTAATTTTCTCACTTTTCAAACTGTCCAAATGAGCTCTGTAAATTTTTTCCCTATTTATAGACATTTGCTGTAATTAATATGCATTAATTTGACAAGATTTTGTCCAAATTCCTTGATTTTTGGCTTTTAAGTTGTTCAATTTCTATTGGCGAATTTTTCTTTTTCTTATCCTGACATGCCACGACCTGATATTGATGCATCTTATCCTCTTCTGATTTTTTTCTGATTTTTCCATAATTATTTTATAATTTTCTTTAATTATTTGCTTAGTTTTCGGCCAATTTTAGTAATTACGCGTATTTTTATCTACACGTAAATACATGTGGGGTACACGTGAACATTCCTAAATATTATTTTGGTCATTCTAAAATTTTTAGTATACATATAATCTATCTCTAATAATTTATTAGTTATTATATTACACTTTTTGCCTTTTTGGTAATTAGCAGTTATTATGCTTAAAATTTGAAAATTTTATAGTCTCCTATTTTACTACTTATTTTCTTAAATTTAAGTTTATGGGGTCATTTTTACTAATATTCTTCTCAATAGTTTATAATTTGGGTTTGATCGGATCTTTTAACCGATCGCCCTAAACCTTGGGTTCTAAGTTCAATCCTACGGTTACTTGGCTGAACTTTGGGGCTTACAATCTTCAAGATCAGATGGGCTCTTCTCCTCAATCAACTCGTTTGGTGACCAACTTGACTTACCATAGACTTGCATGTTTCAATAATGCTAACTATCTTTGTGCTACTATTACAATCATAGCATTAGAAGATCTTCTCTACTCAAGGCACCTAATCTAAATACTCATAAGGTTAGCTACTCCCAATAGAGGTCAAAAGTTTTAGCTTTATGTTCTTAAGACCTCAGTTATTACCTCAATGCTCATCCTTGCATCCTTGGGCTCTTTAAGACATCTCAAAATCATTACTACCGTTAGCACTAAACTTATCGAGCTCTCTCCTATGTTCATAGTGATCTTGCGGTAGCTCCTTACGATTTCTCTTAGGTTGATGTCAATCTCTTTTGAGCTTGTTTAAACCACTATTCCTTTGTTCAATTGGTTTTCACCTCCTTTCACCATGACCAATACATTTGTGTTCTCTCCCTTACATCTCAAAATTATTACTACCGTTAGCACTAAACTTATCAAGCTCTCTCCTATGTTCATAGTGATCTTGCGGTAGCTCCTTACGATTTCTCTTAGGTTGATGTCAATCTCTTTTGAGCTTGTTTAAACCACTATTCCTTTGTTCAATTGGTTTTCACCTCCTTTCACCATGACCAATACATTTGTGTTCTCTCCCTTACATCTCAAAATTATTACTACCGTTAGCACTAAACTTATCAAGCTCTCTCCTATGTTCATAGTGATCTTGCGGTAGCTCCTTACGATTTCTCTTAGGTTGATGTCAATCTCTTTTGAGCTTGTTTAAACCACTATTCCTTTGTTCAATTGGTTTTCACCTCCTTTCACCATGACCAATACATTTGTGTTCTCTCCCTTACCCAGTTAATACTAAATCAAATAAGTGAGGTTTTAGATATGATATTCCAAGTTATCAACTCTTTACCTAACTTCCGCCGATACTATTGCCATTGTTGTCCATACTCTTTGAGTATCCATAATTGTTAAGGCTTCAGGCTTCTCTAGAGTATTTTATCAAACACCTAATATACTCAATACAACACTTTGACCACTTTAATTGAGAAGCTAACCACCACTTCGTACACCATAATTAACTACTCTAAACACCATAACAATTAGGTAGAATAACCTAAAAACAACTTAAACAACAACATCAAACAACATAACTATGATAAGTACATGAAAAATGACTTAAACAACACTAACAACTTAAGATAGTGGCAATAATAAAACTAAGGCAACAGGATCACAAAACTATAGCAAAAGCAATAACCTACTATGTAGAAGAAAAGCAAATGGGTATGCACAAATTTTCAAGCATATCGCTTGTAGGGATCTGATATCAAGATATTATATGCTTTATCGCGTCCCAAAACAGTAGAGTCATAATAGTCTTGTCATGTAAACCATTCTAGATAGAAACTGACTATACAACTGTTATCTTAGACTTAATTTATATAAAGCATTAATGACTAACTCATTTTGAAGTAAACAGTTCATATATTAAATAAATTATTTACTTAAGAAAGTATGAATATATATATATATATACACTAGGATTCCAATATCACAAATAATTTTGCAAAATTTCATCGTACTATATTTCTTAAATAATACATTATTTGAAAATGAAAAATTCTAAAATAAGAACTAAGACCTTAAAGATATATTTATTCTTCAAATGTATTTCGTCACTTTCTAAGATCCAATAGTTGCTAGCTTTAAGGTAAATATAGACCGCTTCTTAACTAGTACCTACAATAATGTCTATAAGAATATGAGCAACCAACAGCTTGGTAAATTAGGACGGAGACTTAAAACTATAGGGTAAACACAAACAGGATTATCGGCTAAATTAGCTAGATACAATGCATGTACAACTAAATATTATTGCACGACATTATTCCGTTCGTTGTAAGATTAGAGAAATTATATTCGCTCCAATTTGGGTTAAGGAGTTTTCATTTAATGCAGTAGCTCACGACTAAACCTAGGCTTGTGCAATGCATGTACAACTAAATATTATTGCACGACATTATTCCGTTCGTTGTAAGATTAGAGAAATTATATTCGCTCCAATTTGGGTTAAGGAGTTTTCATTTAATGCAGTAGCTCACGACTAAACCTAGGCTTGTGCAATGGGGACACTGCTCCTCTTGTGACTATCTTCGAACCATTGATTTTACTCTTACCACAACCTCCTCACCTGTACTTAATTCAACTAAGGATGAAGAAGGGACTAATTATGCTATCTAATACTATCCCTTTTGGAAGGATCGATATTTGGCTGGAGATCCCTAATGTTTTTCCTAATGGGTTCCTAAATAAGTTCGATTTAG
Source organism: Lumnitzera racemosa (assembly GCA_024138005.1). Classification (NCBI taxonomy): domain Eukaryota; kingdom Viridiplantae; phylum Streptophyta; class Magnoliopsida; order Myrtales; family Combretaceae; genus Lumnitzera; species Lumnitzera racemosa. Next base: position 4,643,217 of record JAMXBC010000012.1, read on the forward strand.
AATTTCAAGTTATATATTTAATTAGATTTGGTTTAAGGTATTCAATCATTTCAAACAAATCGTATGAATACAAGCTACAGTAGTAAATCAAAATCACATCATTAAGCTTATAAATAAGTACATACAGGCATACGGATGGTCAACTATCTAACAATCATATCCAATTATAATCTTAAACCTCTAAGTATTATAAATTAGTACTTTGAAATATAGTTCGTATTAATCCTAACTTACCTAGACTCCTCGTTTGCTTATGCAAGGTGAACTTGCACGAGTTATTGCCAATAATCCCTATAATACAAATATTATTTCAGTTTTCACATAACTGCCATAGATTGGTTTTATTCTATAATACTTATTGTTATCCTTTGTTTAGGGTTTAATATACATAATTATCTAGATTTTTAAGTTTTTTACAATTATTCTTGATTTAGGCTAAGTTCTGGTTCAGTTCCCGAGTTGATTTTCAAATTAGGTTCTAATTTAGTTTCTAAGTGCAGTTTTATACGCAAACCCTATAAATTCATTTCTACCCATAATATGAAATTAATTACATTATTTTCGAGTATCATAAATATCATATTTAACCCTTAACCAGTATTTTAGTTTGTATGGTACACCTTATACCTTAACTTAACTTCCAAATTTACTCTTGATATGAGAAAATTTAATATTTTTCATATAATTATCTTAAGTTTAAGTTTCTTACTAGATTTATCATATTTTTCTATTATTATTATAATATCAATTTTAACCTAATATTTTCCTACTCATTAATTTTTTATACATACATATTATACATTATCACCTAATATACACGTAATATACACATATAATATTCTTATCACTTCAAATATCATTTTTCAATATTAACTAACATCTCAAAATGTCTAAATTCATCTCAAATTAAAATTTATACCTATTACGTATATATTACATAATATCTTAATAATTATATCTAACATCTTAAATGCTACTAATTTCATATCACATTAGAATTTAACGTCCTAAAACACTTAATTACATACTAAAACAATAATTATTCAATTAACTATTAAGTAACCCTAAAATCACTAATTATATATATATATATATTTTTTTTTAAAGGCCTAAAAATTACATTAAATTTTTGAAAATTTATTTCTAAAAAGAGGTTTCATAGCACTATTTTACATCTTTTAAATAGTCTACATAAAAATTTTGAATTTAAAACTATACTTCGAATGTCATCTATTTCTAAATCGAAAATTAGCTTGGGTTTAAAGATTTCTTAAGCATTATATATCACAGGACATAATTTTATCAAAATAATATTTTTTTCTAAAAACTACATACAAAAATTTCTAAAATACTAAATTTTTTAATTTTCTATAACTATTTAATATTTTTAATAAAATAAGTAAAATCAAAAGGAAAGATTAGAGTCACTAGCTTTGATAGCTCCAGCTACCATGGCCTTGTCTGTTGATTTAGGCATTGCCACTACCATATAGTGGTGGTAGCGGCCGTTTACTCTAAAGTAGTCGTCGGGTTGGGGATCTCCTTATATACCCTATTTGTACTATAATTTTTTAATTTTTTATTAATTTGATTTTTCCTCTTTTCTCTCCTTTCCCTAATTTTTTTTTTAATTTCTAACTGACCAAAATGAGGAATGGGGATAATTTTCAGAATTTATAAGGTGGCTTAGATATTTTTTTCATTAATTTTGAGTTGACATTTAACCTTATCTTCTTCCATTTCTACTTTCTAGTTGGTTATATTAAATTGGTTGCTTTTATTTCTTCAATTCCTAGCTGCTATGACCCACTTCTAGATATTTCCTCATTTTTCTATTTTTTTAATTATTTAGTATTATTTTAGCATATTTCAGTATTTTAAGTAATTTTACATATTTCTATCTACACGTAAATACACATATAGTACAATTAAATACTCCTAAATATTATTTAAGTTATTTTATGATTTTTAGTATATATATAATTTATCTCTATTGATTTGTTAATTATCGGAATTTATTTTACATATTTTCGATAAATAACGGGTAATTTACATATAATTCAATATTATAATAACTAATTATTTTATTATTTATTTTCTTAAATCCAAACTCATGGAATCACTCTTACTAATATTTCTAACTTCGTTGTAAAATGTAGGCTAGATTGGATAATTTGCTTAATTACTTTAAATTTTACGAATTGAATCTCGAATACTTGATTGCGGGGCTTACATGCTTCAAACTCTATAGGATCAAGTAGAAGCACAATGCACAATAAATAAGATACAAGGAATGAAAATGGGTTTTTGGGTTCTTTGATTTAATAATGGAAACGAGGAAAATAAAAAGGGATGAATACAAATGTGCGAATGTTACTCACCAATTGCAAAATAAACTAGGTTTAGAGTCAACATGAGGCTTGATTAACTCATAATAAACAAATCAACAACTACTGGTTCAAATGGGGATTAGATGTAATATATTAATCCATAAGTAAAGAAGCTCACCATACTCTAATGCAGGGATGACAAGAACTAGGATTAAAAAGGAAGAACTCTCAATAATCAAGGGAAATAAAAAATTTCTCATTAACAAGTTTAAACCTTGTAAGGAAATGTTCAAGTCTAATAATATGTCCTAAAAAGATGTTGTTGACTACAAGAAAACTACTATTTATAGCAATCTAACTTAGTTGAAAAGTTGTAAATATTTGTAAGGCCTTAAACTTAAAAAGAGGCCTACGTAGAAAAAATACTAAGACAATAAACCAAACCATCACAACTATGAGTTCTAGGAGTGGTTGAGAATGGCATCATCATAGAGTTAGATAGGAATTGGTCGGCCCTAGCTTAAGATAGGTTGCATTTGACATCGACTAGGTTAGAGGTTATCGAATAGGGTTGTTATGAATGCTTCAATGTTCCGCAGTGCTTAAGAGTTGTTGCTGAGTTGCCCTTCAATATTTAGGCTTAGGAATAGGTTGGGATAGACAACCAAGCTTTGGGGTAAGTGTCTTGGCAAGAGTGCAAGCTTGAAAAAAGTTGTTCGAGCTACTCCTTTGCTTATGGGTATATGTTTATGGCTTCCCTTAGTTAGAGATAGCATGAGTTAGTTCATACTTAGGTTGGGAAGGAAAGTTTAGATTCCTTCAAAGTATGGTAGAATGAGGGTCACCTTTCCTTTTCCATCTCTATGAACCTAGTTCCTTCCCTAAACCTAATCTTCTCTTAACAAGTTAGACTCGAGGAGTACAATTCCATCTCAGGATAGAGGATGTCGAACTTTGATTCCCACAATTGGAGCTTATAAGGATATGAACATTGTGGATGAGGTAGAAATAATCAAGGATGCAACTAGAGTGGGTTTAGAACAGGTATTGTAAAATTTGAACCTGCCTCAATTACATAAAAGGGTTCCTAGATCTCATGAAAAACCTTATAAGGTTTTTTCTTTTATACCTATAACTCACTTCGATTTGACTCGTTAATATTTTGTTTGCTCTTTTTTTTTTCCCTCTCTCATAAATAAGTGTGATAATCCTCGGGATATTCAATCAACTAGAAAAAAGGAATAGCCTTAATAGAGAGATAGTTGTGAATAAGTGTAATGGGATTTTGCCATCAAAGCTTATTATAACCCTTTTATAATTCGTCGATTATTTCCAAATTTGTGAATGTTTCCACAACATCTTTACGTGCTTTACTCATTATCAAATTTTCTTATAATCTAAAAGAAACAAAATCAATATCAAATTTCAATCCTTTATTATAATTATAGAAACAAAATTAAAAAAAAAATCAGTATCATGCAAGACTTTGATACATAGTTTAATATGTCAAAATCCTCGCTTACTCTCAAGTCTAGTACTAAAAAACCAATGTCATCATCTTCTAAAACCTAATTGCAAAACACATTAACAAGGTGAAGAAATAAGCCAATTCCTAATATATACCTCAATTTTTTGATAGAATTTTCCGTTTTTAAGCCAATAATTAGTCACTTAACTTTATTTATATTATTTATTATTTTTATCAGGTTGGGTTTTCTATTAAGTTTTTTGGAATCCCATAACCTAATCCTATAAGCTATCAGGTTTTAATTCAATTCGATGAGGCTCTTAATAGGGTGGATAGATTGAGTACCTTATTACAACTTACCTTGGTTACATCCCTATAAACAATCGAGATTATATAGTTTAAAGTTAAGGAAACAGTTACCATTTTTAAAAATGGTAGGAATTATAATGAAGAGAAATAATATTTGAGAGTAAATTTAAATAGAAAATCAACGTTTTGAAAAGTTTAAATAAGGGATTAATGTTTCATAAATAGGTTCAAATAAAAAGTCAACGTCTTGAAAAATTCAATAAAGAATTAATGTTTCACCATGTAGTTGAAATAATTTTATGAAGTAGCTATTGAATTATACTCTTATATTAATCATGTCCTTTATTTGAACCTATCGAGCCTGAAATTTCCAGTTTTTTTATTTGTTTCTCTTAATTTAAACTAAACTTGATTTAAACTAAACTCAATACATACTTAGTTTAAATCCTTAACTAAAGTTAAAGGAAACTTGGTTTCTTCATTTTGAAAAATATTTTGGAGTTGCCACTTGATAGAATTGGGAAAAGTGATTAAATTAGATTCGATAAGGTAGATTCATTATAATTTAGCCATTAACATGTGTTTTTGAAATTTTTCATAAAGCAACTAAATTTCTTAAGTCTGAAGGCTATTTTATTAAACCTTAATGAGTACCACTTTAAACTTTTTGAAATTAAATTTATTTTTTAATATACTCGTTTATTAAAATTGACAAATAAATAAATAAATAAAATTATATCTACTTACAAAAATGAAGAAATTGAAAAATTACTTACAAAAGAGGAAAATAATTTTTTTACACATTTTAAGTCGTCTTGTAGATTCGTATAGGTACCTACATACTTGCTGTCGATACCTTATTTTTGGTCTCTAGTTGTTTTTAATTAAAAAATTAATTAAAAAAGGCGGTCATAATTTAGAAAATAACAAAAAAATTGAAAAATGATAAAAAAAACACAAAAAAAAAATAGAAAAAATAGAAAAACTAGAAAAAAAGAATGATCGATAGAAGAAAAGATTTGGTGTCCTAAAATTCTAATCTAATACAAATCAGATTGAGTTGCTGGGTTTGTTATTTGGATTTAATAAAATCATAGCTGTGAGACTCATATTGGTGCAACTAGATTTGATAGTCAATTTAAGGCATTTGAGAAAGCAACCTGATTAAGCTAGAATCTTACGAAGGGTTTTATGAGTTTAGTCAAGGAGTAGTCATACACTCTGAATTTAAAAATAAAATAAAATATAATCAAAATTGTATAAATTTACTATATTACTATTATCAATAATGTATGATTTGGGTCTTGAAAAATAACGAACACATAGAAATAAATTATTGTAGTAATATAATTAATATTGTACATAAAATAATATATAAAAGACATGTATATACGTAGGGTATAATTATTATATAAATACATATACTCATAATTATTAAAAAAACTCGAAATTAGGTAAAATCTACTAATAATTAATAAAAAAATTATTAAAAAATTATAAAATAATTAGGGAGACCCTCCTTTTTTCCTTGGCAAACCTTAGTGATAGTTGGAGAATTAAAAAATTTAGAATCCTCTTGCATGGACACCTAAAACCAAACTTCTCCGCATGTTAAATGAGGATAGAAAAATTAAAATAACTCCAAAGTGAGTTATAAAAATATACCATTGGCTTCTTGAACAAATTTTAGGTAGCTGTGAATTGAGGAAAAATTTTAGAGTGAGGAAATAGAGAGAGCAAGTATGAAAATAAAAACTTGGAGAAATAGTTCACGGATTGGGGAATATTCAAGTTCTTAGAGAAAAAGATAACTTAGAGGCAAGGCAGGCCCACCACTTAAAGGAGGAGCCATTGTCCAAGTTGGTAGATAAGCCTCTTGCCCCTTATAGTGGCCAGAGCAATTGATAACTAATGAGTCGTCAATTGCTCCATTTTTATCAAAATTTTGGGAAAATATAGCAAATAACTCCAAAAATTTTAAAATTTGATTGCTCTACGTATTTGTGCATGAGGAATTTAAATTTTCAATAAGATTTTCAAAATTTTGAGTATAGATATTGGGTCCTTAAGAAAAAATATCCCCTGTAACAATTTTCGGTTGGGTTTTTAAAAGACTAATTCTTGTAGTTTCAACTTGAAATTTTATTAACATACTCCTAAGATGTTATATTTTGATGTTGAGTAGTTAGATTTTTAAAATTAAGTTGTTAGATTTTTTATAAAATTTCGTTTTTATGTAAATAATGCACTTGACAGGGTATTTTATTAAAAAAGATTAGTGAAATTTTCTAAAATTATGGTATACATAAATTTCCCCACAAATAGTAACTAAAAGTGGTTTAATATGAATTTGGGAAGGATAATTTACAAGTAAAAGTGGGTATTTGGTGAATTAAGGTTAGATTTTTTAAGTATTTAGTATACTTGTAAACTAATGGATGGTATGATGGAGAAAGGAAGTAGATGATTGAAGTTTTAATTGATACTTACCACTTATGCAGGGTTTATACTGCTAGCAGTGCAGGGTAAGTAGAGTATATGTGAGGTAGTTGGATGCATTAGTAGTAGTAGGGTTAAAAAGTAAGTTAGAATGTGATCTGTTTTCAATATATTAAACACACTTAAAAAGTGGAATTTATACCAAAAAAGAAAAAAGTAGCTTATATTTGGACTCTGCCCTATTTCTTAAGATAAGTTGTAAGTTGGAAACTTTCTAAATAAGAATCTAATTTTGGATTGAGGGTAAAAAAATTTGTTAGAAACTAGGTCAAAATGTTGTTTGGTATTGGATTTTCTTAACTACACCTGGAGTTCAATAGTAAATCATCTAGTAATTTGTATATGAATTCTACGCTTTTATTAGAGTTTGAACATGAGTTAGAAGCCACTTGAACAATAGCCCACACCATAACATTAGGTCAAAACATTAGTCAGAACCCTAGTCAGAAAGTAGTCCGATGGAATATGCAAATTATAAGAGCAATTAAAAGTTTGAAGACGGTTGGTATTGGATATCGGACTATTGGGAATCGGAGAGTAGATCAAAAAGTCGCTTGTCTATCACTTTTAAGAATTTATTGAAGTCGAAGCTTGGATTAGAAACTACTGGGTAGTTATCTGTACTAGGTCAAAACCTTGGTTAGAATGCATTTTACTTAATAATATTTAATAAACACCTTAGAAAAACTTACTTAACACAATTGGAAATGTACTTAAATGTCTACAATGAACACATATGTTATATAATGAACATAAATTAAAGATGTCATGCTAAATTTTAGGGATAATAAAAAAAGACGAGACAAAAATGACACTCGAAGAGAATGAGCATTAGTATCCAGGTAAGTGAGATAAGTATTTTACTGCACTTTGAAGTATTATTTAAGAATATTTGGAGACTTTAGTATATGTCTTATTTGTAGTTGTAAGTTATTTGCCTGTGCATACAAGTTATGTGCTTGAATACTATTGTGCTATTTAAGTGCTAGATTGATGTGTTGATTGTTTCATGATATTACATACTTTAAATATTTGAATTTGCTTGACCACTCCAAAAGTAATCTAACATAAAATCGGCTTAACTACTAATCGGACTTGCATCGCAACCTACTAGAGGAAACATTTAGGAAGTGTGGGCTAAACATAGACCTTTTGTTGAGAATAGCAGAAATGGTCCTCTTCTCGCCTTGAGTTGAACTAATTGATAGAAGAGGGGGTCGCAATAAGGTTTGGGTCAGTGGTTCGAAGGTAGTCTCAGGCGAAGCATGTTCTCCATTGCACAAGCCCTGATTTGGTGACCAAATTTGTAAGTGCGCAATGTTAAACTTCTTAGAGCTTGGATTAGAGCAGGCATAATTTCTCTGATCTCATGACAATTGGTCAACGTCGTGTGATGGTACTTGCTTGATCATATATTGCATCTAATTAAATTGTTTGAAAACCTTGGTTGTGTGTTGTCAGATGTATGTTACTGTTTATATCTTATTTACTGAGCAAGTTGTCGCTTCTCTATAATTGTTTTGTAGGTTTCCCTAATAGACTCACTAGAAGGCTAGAAAATAAGGTTAGGGAGTAAAATTCAAGATTTACCTTATTAGATTTCTATTCGGGTTATTGACAGTATTGATTTGCGAGAAAACTAATAGGGTCTCCTTAGGTGACTCATAGTTTTCAGTTAATGAAATTTATTCCATACTTTGTAAGCTTGTGGATTTTAGTGAAATTTTAGTGGACACTATATTTTTTTGTAACAATGTAGTTTTTGAAATTTTTATTAAACACAAGGTTTTATCTTTCATATGACTTTTAACTTGATTTTTACTCGAACTTTAAGTTGTAAAAATTATTTTTAGAATCCATTTTTAAAAGTTACCCTACAGGTTAATTCCTACTAGGTATAGGCTATACTTATGTTAGCAACTAAGACGGCTAGCTTTTAGTGTATGTTGGTTTACACGGTGGAGTTGTTACAACTTTCTAGTTTGAGGCGTGACAATGGCCAAATGATTATTAAAGACGAAAAATCTAATTTGATAAGATGAAGATCTATAAAGATTCGGATCTAAATTAGAATTCATTAATCTAGATTTGAATTGGTCCACGATATTTGCTTTCGGGTTATATAAATAGGGATTGAGCAGTAGGAAAAAATGGAGTTCATCATGATTAAAAAAAAAAAAAACACTAAACCAAATCACCGCTCTTTGCCAATGTCCCAATCCCTAATCTCGCTTCCGTACATATGATTCGAGACATACAATCGCTGATTTCCAATCACCATTGTTGCAATTTACTGTAGTAACACGCTCAAACTTACTTCTTAGACCAATTTTACAATTGTATGCACGACAAGACTTAAGATCTAACTCGTTTCCTTTCATTAGGTGGCATTTCCTTATATTGTTTATTATTAGTATAATTTTTTTTATTGTTTTATTATAGTTTTAGTTAATTGCTCTTATTAGCTTTGTATGCTTTGTTTTATAGGTACATAATAGTGGTTTTTAATTGTTGTATATAGTTTGTTTTATTTTTTTTATTTCACTTAGTGAATTCATTTATTTATTTCACTATTTTTATGTGCAATTATTTTTAAGACTTATACCAACTTTTTTATTTTCATCAAGTCACTAATTGTTAGTAGCTAGTTATAGTATTAATATCTAGTGAACATATGTTAAGCTAATTTTTAGTTAAATTAGTTTTTTTTTTTTTTTTAGATTTCATGATTTCAAAATGACATTTTTTTATAAAATCTCATATTGTTAAGTTTTCTAATTTGGTTTTGATGATAACAAAACATGTGATAAGTTATCTAATATATTTATGAAGTATATAGATATATCATAATACAACATTGATTGATTGTAAAAGAAACCATAATGGAAAAAGGTTAAAGTGTGTTTAACAAGAATATCAAGTGTATAGGTCAACTTTAGAATGAATTATATTCAAGAAAGAAAATTAAGTTTGGATTAGTGCTCGTCAGAATACATGTCAAAATGTGTATTAGAATGTATATCAATAACAGATTAGAACAATATTGATTATATACAGCATTGGTATCAGCAGCTGTTCCTACGCTATTTTCTAAATAATTTGAACAAATTAAATTGGAAAAATATGTAAAAGGCCTAGCTCTACTTTACTTGGCATATCTAGGTAATATGCTTAATTTCGTTCCACTAAGATGGTTAAGTCCATGAGGATTTTAAGTCGAATTGGTTTCAATTTTATAGAATGATTGACTAATGATTAAGCGATATATTCAAATAAATTTTTAAACATATCAGGAAGTTATGCTAAACAAGTTTCTACTAGAATTCTACAAGGTTCGGTGCATTTCTTTTAGCTCTTTATTGATAAAATTCTCAACGATTGTAAGGTAGTTTGTAAATGATAAGGATAGATATTTTGGATATATTTGTCTAGATTTTTAGGAGTTTTTCTAATTCAAAAATTCAAATAAAGATATTGAAGAAGAGAATAGATTTGTTCATGACAAATATCAAATAAGTTACGATCGAGTATTGGATTATTCTTGAAGAGCAAGATATATGAAGATTTGATCATATCTTTTCATGCTTACCCATAATATTTGAAGTGTGATTTTTAAATTTTGAATTTCTACGTAATCAAAAGAAGATTGGAGCATATCATTACGTAATCAAAAGAAGGTTGAATTTCCATGTAATTCAAACATTTGGTTCTTATTTTCATAGGATATTTCTCCAAAAACAAAATGAATTGTGTTTAAATAAAGATATCTTGGGGAAAAATTTGGAATTTGCCATTTCTAGTTATTATATAAGGGTCTATTTAATTTAAAGTCGATGTTGATAAAATAGGATACTATACACTCAATATCAGAACCTAATTAAAAAAACTCTCTTAAGCAGATTGTCAGAAACTATGTCAAAAACTTAGTTAGAAACTGAAAGAAAAAATTTTGTTATTTTATTGTTATTGCATTTGTGCAAAAGTTGTAAAGAGTTTTTTTATCGTATCATTTTAATTTCGTTGTAAATATTATTGCAATTATGTTTTGAGTATGAGAGGATTAGGGAGTTTTCTAAGTCTTGTGTATAGCTTAGGAAGAAGCTAGTGAGATAGGATAGAGAATATGACTGGATATCTGATAAATCTAATTTTAAACATATTTCATAGGGTGATTTTATAGTATTTTTCGCACATTTTTGGTTTTCTTTAACGAAATTGATACTTAATTGAGCAAAATGTTGATTTCAGGGTTTAAATGCATTCTAAGCTCGAAAACGAAGAAAAGGAATTAAGTTTCACTCAATTCCGAGTTCAAACGAAGAAGTTATGAAGTTTTGAAGTTGTGCAGAAAATTTGCCTAAGTGCAGAAAGTTACACGACCTGGGGACACGGCCATGTCCCAAGCCGTGTCTAGTGACGAAAACAGAATCCTTTTGATACACTATAAAAGGACATATTAGGGTTTCAAAAGAGAGGAGAGACATTATAGAAACGGAGAGATACAAGAGAAGAGAAAGAGACTTAAGGAACAACATCAAGAAAGAGGCGAAATAACATCAAGAAAGAGGCGGAACAACATCAAGAAAGAGATTTAAGGAACAACATCAAGAAAGAGCGTAACAACATCAACTTCAAGATTAGAGAGATTGTTCATCAATCAAAAGGGGTTTCCATGTTTTATTTTATATTATTGATGAAACTCGTTTTTAGATTCAGTATGATAGCGTAGAATTCGAGTATTTAGGATTATGGAACCTAGGGTTTCATGTGATTCTTGGATTGATTTAGAAATTTCAATAAAGTTTCTATCTTTACTTGATTCAATTATGTCGTTAATTATTGATTGATATTTCTAGAATATCAATATATGATATTATGCATGTTGATTGAGAAATTGCATGTGTAATTAGATCTTTACATAATTGAAGAGGATTACATGTATACTTAGAGATAAGATACATGTTTCTTCCGGAAAGTTAATTTTTTGTATGGGAATTCATTATACATTAATGCAATTCTAAATTATATTACTAAGTGAAGAGATTCCGATAAATAATTTAGGATTAAGGTTAATATGCTTGAGAAAGTTATTAACTTTAGTTGTGAATCCCTCCGATCAAGAATAATAGAAACCGAATTAAATAAATTTTAAGCGATCACATGATTAACTCTAGGGGAAATAATTCCTAAATACGTTATTACTTTCTTGAAGTTGTTCTTGATTTTATCGCTTTTTCAATTGCTTAATTAAGTCTTATAATTAAGTTAGTTTGTTAATTTTAGTATTTTTAATTAATTCAAACTTTCATAATTTTCCGGTTAGATAATAAAGCGAAGGTTAATATTAATACTCGAAGTCTCTGAGGGATTGACTTGGACTCAGATCCGTTATATTAAAACTGATAGGTACACTTGCCTCATATCAAGTTTTTGGCGCCGCTGCCGGGGATTTTCGATATTAAGAACACTAGTTGCTTTATTACTTTAACCATTTTTTTTTCTTTTGTTTTCATTATTTATTTTCATTAGTTAAAGCTGCAATTGATTCTATATTTCTTACCCTTGCAGTGCATGACTCGAAGTAACCCGGAAGATTTGGTAAAACTTGATCCTGAAATTGAGAGAGCTGCCCTTCAAAATTCGAAATCACGACCTAGACAAAGTGTGGCGACCATTGACGACGAGTCAGTCGTTGAAATCAAGGAAGAAGGTGAAGAGACCAACACTCAATTCATCAAGCAGGAAGATCCACCACACATGGCTAACAACGGGAATGAAGCAAATCGGACCATGTCCGATTATTCAAGACCTACACTTATTGGAGCTAACTCTAGCATCGCAAGGCCAACCGTCGCGACTAACAACTTCTAAATTGCACCTAACATCATACAAATGGTGCAACAATATGTTCAATTTGACGGTCTCCAAGATGAAGATCCCAATGCCCACATCTCTAGCTTTCTAGAGATTTGTGATACTTTTAAAATCAACGGAGCCACAGATGATGCCATCCGACTGTGGCTATTCCCTTTCTCCTTGAGAGGTAGAGCAAAACAATGGTTGAACTCTCTACCACGAAATTCAATCATAACTTGGAATGAATTGGTAGAGAAATTTTTGGAGAAGTATTTCCCACTTGCAAAGACTGCTAAACTTTGGAATGATATGTCTTGTTTTGCTCAATTGGAAGCGGAGACGCTATATGATACTTGGGAGCGGTTTAAGGACTTGCTCAGGAGGTGCCCGCATCATGGCCTCCCACTATGGATGCAGATTCAGACCTTTTACAATGGTATTAATTTATCCACTAGACAGATGATTGATGCATCCGCAGGAGGTACTTTGAACACAAAAACACTTGAGCAAGCACAAAACCTGATTGAAGGAATAGCGATCAACAATTATCAGTAAGAAAGCACTAGAGCCAAACAAAAGGCTATGGGAATTTATGATGTGGACTTGACCACTGCTTTGGCAGCCAAGGTAGACTTATTAAGTAAAAAGATTGATGCACTCTCAATTGGCCCTCAACAAGTGTAATTGGATGTAAGTGATTTTGGTATGCAGGGGTATGGAGCACAAGAACAACTGGAACAGGTGGATTATCTAGGAAATCCACCTAAGCAACAAAATAACCCCTACAGCAACACTTACAATCCAGGATGGAGGAATCACCCCAATTTCTCATAGGGAAATCAAAACCAAGGCCAGCCGAAGACCAACTTTGGCCCACCTGGATTTCAAAGACCATTCCCACCTCCTCTTCCTCAAGAAAAGAAGCCCAGTGTAGAAGAACTTCTCACAAAATATATTCATGGCAATGAAACTCGCTTATCCAACATTGAATCATCGTTGAGAAATCAAGAGGCTTCCAATCGCAATCTTGAGAATCAAATTGGTCAACTTGCAAAAATGATCTCTGAGAGGCAACAAGGGACACTCCCAAGGAATACCGAAGTCAATCCTAGAGAACATGTTAATGCAGTGACCTTGAGAAGTGATAGAAAATTGCAAGTGGAGAAGAATGATGGTGGGGAAGTCGTTGAGAAAGAAGTGGAAGTCAACTGTAAGGAAGATGCAAAGCCACTAAAATCAAAAGAAAGTATGGGATCACCAAAAGTGAAGGAGTACAAGCCTCCCATCCCTTACCCGCAACGCCTTAAGCAAAGCTACACTGATCAGAATAAGGAATTCGGTAAATTGCTTGATGTTTTCAAACAATTACACATTAACTTACCTCTTGTTGATGTCATCTTTACAGATGCTAAAGTATGCGAAATTTTTAAAAGATCTTCTATTAAACAAGAGGAAGTTGGAGGAGCTTACAACTATTACATTGAACGAGGAATGCTCGGCACTTCTCCAGAAAAGACTGCCACAAAAATTAAAAGATCTAGGGAGTTTCACTATTCCTTGTATGCTTGGCAATTTGTTGGTAAATAATGCTTTGGCAGACTTAGGAGCTAGTATAAATTTGATGCCGTATAAAGTGTTCAAAAAGATAGGGTTAAGAGAACCTAAATTAACGGGCATGAGTCTTCAATTAGCCGATAGGTCTATCACATACCCTAGAGGCATCATAGAGGATGTTTTAGTGCAAGTAGACAAATTCATCTTTCCTGTGGATTTTGTTATACTTGATATAGATGAAGATATTGAGGTGCCAATCATTTTAGGTCGACCCTTCCTAGCCACTGCTGAGACTGTTTTTGATGTTAGTGAGCATAAGTTGATATTACGGGTCGGGGATGATGAAATAGTTTTTAAAACTCCAGAAGCAACGAACAAATTTCTTGACTCAGAGGACATAAGTCACAATGTTAATGCCACTAATGTCGTTATATCTACATGTGTGCAGGAAACTCTTGCTAAGGATTCCTCAAGCTATTGCTTGCAAAAGGGAGATGAAAATTTGGTGATTAATCTCAATTGTGCAGAAGTGGCAGCTCAAATAGAAATTCATGAATCCATTGTGGATGAGAAGGGGATTGATCTACACCACAAGCCAAAGGATCTTAGGTTAAAATCTTTCAAAGAGAAGCCATCAATTTTGAAACCAAAACTGTCAAGAAATCATTTGGAACATGTCTTTGCGGTGAAAAGTTTAAAACCCCCAATGACAACCGCATCTAAGCTAAAAGCAAACAAAACGAAGAAGTTTAGACTACACGAATTTGATAAGTGGCATGATAAGGAGAGAAACTATGGAAGTTATGCATCAATGAAATGGAATTGGCAAGGTCGATGGCCGAAGGGTAAATCTACACTTGTATGGAAAGTTTGAAAGCAAGATACAGGAGGAGTTCTATTTCCACCTGGATGAAGAATCATGAATTACAAGACGTATCCCGTCGAGCTATTGACGTTAACTATAGCGCTTCTTGGGAGGCAACCCATGTCTAACTTGCTTATACTTTAGTTCTTTAAGTTTATTTCATTTTATTTTATTTTTATCTAACTTTGCTTCTTTTATTTGTTTTAATTTTAGTCATAGGCTTTTCCCTTTTAATTTCATTTTTTATTGTTCTCTTTAGTTTTCTTTTTCTTATTTTCTAGTTTAATTACTTTATTTCTTTAAGTTTCCTTTTGCTTTTTAATAAAAAAAAAAGAGTTACACGGGCAAGGGACACGGTCGTGTCCTAGCCCGTATCTATCCAGGCCCCTTTAATCTGCTACACCCACAGAAAGTTACACGGGCATGGGATACGGTCGTGTCTCAGCCCCTGTTTGCCCAGACTTTGATCCTACTCCGTGGGCACAGAAAGTTACACGGGCAAGGGACACGGTCGTGTCCCCAGCCCATGTGCGCCCAGAATTTTCCACCCGTGCACAGAAAGTTACACGGGCATGGGACACGGTTGTGTCCCAGCCCATGTCCGTCCAGTTTTCATGCATGGGAACAGAATGTTACATAGGCATAGGACACGGTCGTGTCCCTAGCCCGTGTCTGACCAGACTCCACACGACTCACACAGATTGTTACACGGGCAAGGGATACGGTCGTGTCCCAGCCTATGTCGACCCAAACTTACACGATTTTTGCACACGATTGGTGTTATTTAAATTAAACACACCCTCTCTCACACTCCCAATCAAACATTTCTATCTCATATTCTCTCTTA
Source organism: Lumnitzera racemosa (assembly GCA_024138005.1). Lineage (NCBI taxonomy): Eukaryota > Viridiplantae > Streptophyta > Magnoliopsida > Myrtales > Combretaceae > Lumnitzera > Lumnitzera racemosa. Next base: position 4,658,945 of record JAMXBC010000012.1, read on the forward strand.
TTCTCCCTCTTCTCTCCACAATTCTTACATTCCACATTTTGATCCAAGTAAGTTTCCTACTTAATTTTGCTCTCTCTTCCTCATGATTAGGCTGGCGAATGTGATGAGGATGTCGAGGCCAGTGATGACGATGATGATGCTACGATGGTTGAGGCATCATCTGATGAGGTACATGAAGAGACGGATTCTGATCCCTCTTCTTAGTTCTTCATTTTTTTGTGTTGACTTTTGTTGTTCAAGGCTTGTGAACTCTGCTATATAATGATGATACTTCTTCATTTTGCGCTTCTGTTCAACTGGCAGGGAAGTATTAGTTTTCTTTTCAATACATATGTTTTCTTTTTCCCTATGCTGCTTTTTCGTGCTGTTATGATTTTTTGTCGTACATTGAGGACAATGTACATTATTAAGTGTGAGGAAGGAATATATATGAATTTGTTACTGTTTAGGAGACCAATTATTCACATTTGACCCAATTAATTTTTAAGTTAACTTGCAATAGGTGATTAACTGGTATTAAGCCAAATTAACTGTTTCATCTTGATTATTATTGATCTTATGATACTTTACTAGAATTGATTAGTTAAATTTGTGAAGGGTAAAGTTACGAGTTATTTAGCTTCGGACTTTAGGATTTGAGATTGGAGCAACATCACTAGTTGAGAGTTAGTCATGGTTATTTTTAAATTTACTTTTATGTATACCTTTCTCTTAGAAATTTTTAAGAGTCCTATAATTTTTAGCAAACAAACAAATGAAATTCTTTTTTTGAGAAACCCTTGAAAAATCACAATGATTGGAGGTCAGAAGTAATAACAAGTGTATGAATAGAAAAATTGGTAAGGATTCGTCTTGGTCCGTCAGAAGAGCGAGATTGAGTCCCAATGCCAATTCAAATGAAAAAAAAAATTGATATGGATCGGCCTTGGTCCGTCAGAAGAGCGAGATTCTTTCCCGCAACCAACACAATTGTGCTTAAATAAGGTAAATTTAAAAAGACCTCTCAACAAAAGCATGAACTAGGGGGATGATCAGAGGAAGAATGGATGTAAAATGTGTTTGTTTTAGATTATGGTGCTTAGTGAGATTGAAGAGAGAATTATATACACTTTAGTCAAATGGACAAAATTTTTATGACTCTTTCTTGGTTGGCGAGATGTTAAATCCAATTTTTAGTTTAAGAATCCTTGGTTAAATGACTTGGGTAAACTTTGATTTTCATAAATTAACTAGTGAACTCTAGTATTAAGTATTGTTGGAGCATTCAAATATGATCAGATGAAATTGGTTGACTTTATTATTGCAAGTTGATTGAGAATAATTTTCTTACTTTTCTAAGGGTCAAGTGTATTCGTTCACCGGTTTCCTAAATAGTGATAAATTTTGTTTATCGTTTCTTGTCCTGAAAGTTTTGTTTTGATTTATTTGCTTGAGGACAAGCAAATGCTCAAGTGTGGGAAAATTTGATAACTCTAATTTTAAACATATTTCATAGGGTGATTTTATAGTATTTTCCACACATTTTTGGTTTTCTTTAACGAAATTGATACTTAATTGAGTAAAATGTTGATTTCAGGATTTAAATGCATTCTAGGCTCGAAAACGAAGAAAAGGAATCAAGTTTCACTCAATTCCGAGTTCAAACAAAGAAGTTATAAAGTTTTAAAGTTGTGTAGAAAATTTGCCTAAGTGCAGAAAGTTACACGACCTGAGGACACGGCCATGTCCCAGGCTGTGTCTAGTGATGAAAACAGAATCCTTTTGATACACTATAAAAGGACATATTAGGGTTTCAAAAGAGAGGAGAGACATTACAGAAACGGAGAGACATTATAGAAACGGAGAGACACAAGAGAAGAGAAAGAGACTTAAGGAACAACATCAAGAAAGAGGCGGAACAACATCAAGAAAGAGCGTAACAACATCAACTTCAAGATTAGAGAGATTGTTCATCAATCAAAAGGGGTTTCCATGTTTTATTTTATATTATTGATGAAACTCGTTTTTAGATTCAGTATGATAGCGTAGAATTCGAGTATTTAGGATTATGGAACCTAGGGTTTCATGTGATTCTTGGATTGATTTAGAAATTTCAATAAAGTTTCTATCTTTACTTGATTCAATTATGTCGTTAATTATTGATTGATATTTCTAGAATATCAATATATGATATTATGCATGTTGATTGAGAAATTGCATGTGTAATTAGATCTTTACATAATTGAAGAGGATTACATGTATACTTAGAGATAAGATACATGTTTCTTCCGGAAAGTTAATTTTTTGTATGGGAATTCATTATACATTAATGCAATTCTAAATTATATTACTAAGTGAAGAGATTCCGGTAAATAATTTAGGATTAAGGTTAATATGCTTGAGAAAGTTATTAACTTTAGTTGTGAATCCCTCCGATCAAGAATAATAGAAACCGAATTAAATAAATTTTAAGCGATCACATGATTAACTCTAGGGGAAATAATTCCTAAATACGTTATTACTTTCTTGAAGTTGTTCTTGATTTTATCGCTTTTTCAATTGCTTAATTAAGTCTTATAATTAAGTTAGTTTGTTAATTTTAGTATTTTTAATTAATTCAAACTTTCATAATTTTCCGGTTAGATAATAAAGCGAAGGTTAATATTAATACTCGAAGTCTCTGAGGGATCGACTCGGACTCACATCCGCTATATTAAAACTGATAGGTGCACTTTCCTCATATCAATATCCTTATAATCTCTCATTGATTTTTAGTTTATTAAAAGTTTGGACTAGTTGAACGACACCGGTGAGGAGGACCAAGTCCCTAACAGTAGAGCTAGAAAAGAGTCGTAAACAAAAGGTTGAAACTCTATAAGTTGATTTCCTAATCTTCTTTCTCTTTACGCTATTTAGTTTTTTATTTTTATTCATGTTGCTCAATCAATCTTCAACTACTTAACTACTATTACACCATTTAAGCTATCAAGAGGGGTTTTGTTTTAAATCAAAAAGTTGTAATTTTTGCAGAAGATATCAATTCATCCCCTCTCTTGATATCTTATATGTGACCTATACATATTTTTAAAAATCTCATCTTTTGCATATTGTATTTATTTAAAAAAATTGTACCCTTTTAAAAAATTAGGTATCTTAGGGATTTTTCTAAGGAAAAAAAATCGTTTTGTCACTTATTTAGTTTTTCATAAAGTAAAAAAATTTTAATTGGCTTCTTCTCCATGGTTTAGATATCTTTTCCATGACTTAAGCATCTTTTGCATTGTTAAGTTTCTTTTTCATACTTTAGACATCTTTTGTATAATTAGGTATTTTTTCCATAATTTAGATATCTTTTGTATAGTTAGATATCTTTTTTCGTTGTTAATTTTTTCCATATAAAATTTTTATCATGTAGAAAATTGAAATTTCATAAAAATTGCATTTTTAGGTTTTTAGGATTTTTCTTGAAAATAAAAAAAAATTATCACTTAATTGTTTTTTTAAACTAAAAATCTTAATTTGAGACTTTTCAAAAATTAAGTTTTTACAGTTTTTTTAGTTGGGAATAAAAATTAGGATTTTATGGATTTTTCTTAATAAAAATAAAACTATTAATAAAAACTTAAATTTGGCCTGATTTTTTTTTTTATATAGAAATAACTAACTTACTAAAGTTTTTCTAAAAATGAACTACGAATATTTGATCTCAACTAGCGAGTATGTAGAAACTTTCGAAGCGATGTAAAATTTGCATAAACTTTAGTTTTCCATTTTTTGTAAATTATAGCTCGAATAACTATTTTTGTAAGATAAATACAATTTAATTTATTTACTAGTGCTTAAGCTTTTTTTTTTAAAGGATAATTTTGAAAACTAAATCTAATTTCCGAAAATTAATAATGGTACCGATAAGGGTTTAATAGGGTAGCCTCCGATCTCAAGAAATTTAGTTTCTTCAATTGTTTCAAAAAAACTTTCAAAACACATACCGGTGAATAAATTAGAATCAACCCACCTAATCGGTTTTAATTTAACCATCTTTTTAGGTCTTACTAGATGGTGGCTCCAAATTTTTCCAAAATAAAGAAAACGAGTTTTTTCAAAGATTTAAACTAAATAGGTATATGGTTTAGTTTAAATCAAGTTAAAGAAAATAAAATTAAAATAAAAAATTGAAAAATTGGGCTCGAAAGCTTGGCAACTTAACTGGAGACGTCAAGAAGGCTAGCCACTTGAATTTTTTGAAATTAGGATTATTTTTTAAGAATATCTGAGTCAATTATTCATTTAAATTTTCTTTTTTCTTTTGATTGTAAAATATAAATTGTTATACTAACATATTTGTTGCAGTTTACCTATGAGGTTTTCTTAGCAGGGTTTTAATTTTATGAATCATACATATGGTAGATGTGGTTAGAACCAAGCCATCCTAAGATCTTAAGAGGGAGACCATTATGTAAGTTTCGAATGTTGTAGGGCAACTACCTTCTGAAGCCGATTAGGCTACTCCACTCAAGTTTTGGCGTAACTAAGGAACCATTTTTTCAAAACGTATGAAGTCACAGAACTTAAGGACCTTTGAAACTCACCTTAATTGCATACATGAACCCTGATTGATGAATAAATAATAATGGGGCATATTAATTGAAGGTCATTAGTGTATCAGAATTCCCATATTATACATGTAAATCTAATGTAGATTAGTTATGTATATAAGACTTTCTCAATGTAAAATTGTCAGTTTTATTGTACCTTGTATTTCCTTATATTTATATGTATTGTTTATATTTTCCTATAATTTCAAATTTATTATAATAATGGAATTCTAATATAACTACAACCTTAAACACCTAATATTGCCACATTACTATTTGATCGCTAATTCTTTGCATCCATGTGTCTTTATTTTATGTTTTTTGTCCTCATCTTTATTTATTTATAAAAGTTAGGTTCATAAATAATTACGTTTTGCTACCTTGTGAAATATTATACTTCTTTTGAAAGCTTGTTCTTAAGTGATTAAAAGTGAAAAGAAAAAAAAAAAAAGAATCAATCCTGTAAATAATTTTAGGTAGTTACCATTTGACGAAGTACTCTACAAACTAAGAATATTCATTCTTTCAGATAGATTAGCACCTTGTAAATAGGCTTTCTCTTTTAGAATAAATAGGATTTAGAAATGATCTTTGGCTCCTTTACTTTGTTCATATTTTGTATCCTTCATAATAAAAAGAACTTTTTCTCTTTTAGAATATCATTCTTCTATTCCTTGTTTGTAAATAAGTCCTTTAATAGCATTCATTAAATTTTTGTTCTCTGTCAAGAAAAAAAAATGTAAATATATAGGCTTGTAAATAGAACTATGTATAGGATTGTATAAAGAATCTTAAAAAAGCAATCCCCTATTTATAATTTGATTACTCAATCTCTGTAACATAAAAGCTCTCTCTTAAAAAGAGAAAAAAAAGAAAAGAGAAGAAGTTGTTAACGATTACAAATCCTTATAGGACTCGAAACAAACATGACCTATATGGCTCGTTAGGCAACCAACTAAACATGAACCCTTAGTCTATCAAGGTATCGGAACCAACTTAAAACCCCTAACCCATCAAGTCCAACCATGAATCAAGTCAAAACACGAAGCCATGAAACAACATCCTAAGCTTGATCCCCAAACAAAAAGGACAATTTACAGTCCCTTCCACCTCAAAAGACATCAATGCTAGCCCATTCGACTTTAAAGAATCAAGCCCAAAATCATACATAGGAGCTAAAGGGCATTAAAACCTATGATTCGGGGAAATTTAAGTAAGAACGCAAAAGGTATGAGGCAATTGATCTCTAAAATTTTATTTTGAACTTAAATTAAATGAAAGGTATTGTTTCACAACTAGAGCTTGTCTCGAGGAACTGGGGTCAAGGTCGAATCTCTACCCTATGGTACATCAATCCCTCCATAGGGAATTGGTAACTTATTCCTTAAAAAAAATTTAGAAAGAAAAAAGGCAAACTATATCTCACATACTAACTTGTAAACACTTTGAGAGATGAGAGACATTATGGTAAGAGACTTTTTAGACTCATTCCTTAAAGGAGGTCTGTTTTAAATGTGATACGTAGATTAAAATAAAGTTAAGCATTTATTTTCAAATCCTAAGCACAATTATCCCTTGTTAACCTTATTAAACCAATTTGGAGTGCTTTTAAATGTAAACCCTGTAAAGAACTGCCCTAAAATGGAGTAATTCGGAGGTAAGGGTCATTAATTAAGAGAGAAGGATAAAACTAATTTGTGCTTACCTTAGTACTAACAATTTAAGGATAACTTTTGTTTTCGATAAATTGTCCCCTTTGAAGAAGAGCCAATGCTTTTCCAAATACCTCAAGACCACACATACCTTACCCAAGCCCATATACTTAGAATCTATGAATTTAGTGCCTTGATTCATCTAAAGATAAAGACTCAACAAAAGAGATAATTACTTTTGGGAGAGAAAAGCAAGAGATAATGGAGCAAAGTGAAAAAAAAAGAAAGAAAGAAAGAAAGAAAATAGGGAAAAATAAATAAAAGAAAGAAAAAGGAAGAAAGGCCTAAACATCGGGCTTGAGAAAAACTTTAGCCAAAGAAGGCCCAAAAGCTTAAGTTGCTCTAAATATACAAGGTCCTAAATCACATTCTCAACCATAAACACATAACCTAATATTCATTTGGAATCACATTCTCATCTAAAAACACAAAACCCCATATTCATTTTAGAATCACATTCCCAACTACAAACCAAAAACCTCATATTCATTTTAGAATCACACTTCAAATTACGAACACAAAACCTTCTTATTCATCCTAAATCACACAAGATCTCCTTACCCACAAAACCTCCTACACTCAATAAAAGGCTTTAATAATATTAAAGGATAATTTATCTAAAACAAAAATTGATTGGGGCAAGCATAATTCTAGTTTTTCCTAAGATTCTTGACTTATTTACCCGGGCTAAATAAGTAAATCCTTCAAAATAGGCCTTTTCAATAATTCCTTTTGCAAACATTTGACTAAATGCCTAATTAATAATATTGAACCGAAAAAGACCTAACAGATTGATCAAAGCGTATCACTTGCAAACTAAATTGTAATTTTTGGAATAGTAATAAAGAGTGTTATCTAAACCGAGAATGCACAAGGAAGTTCTCTTCGACTAGCCTATCATGAGCTACTTATTCCTTAGGAAATGAATATTTAAAATCACAAGGCCTTACTAAGAAACTCAACATCAAATATTTTCAAAGAATGAGAAAGATATGACATGCCTCAAATGGTTACTAAGAAAGGAGATAATTATAACACTTGCTTCTTAAATAAGAATTTGTATCCGTTAGCAAACTTTCAAAAGAAAAAAAAGAAGACAAAAGAAGAAAGAAAAGAGAGAGAGACTAAGGCTTATTACAAGTTTTTCCATCCATTTTCAAGTCCGTGTTGGCCCAAGTGGCCAACTTTTGGAATTCATATCGTTTACTTTTAAGTTATTCTCCTTAATATAGTTCTTGATGTCCATTAATTCTGTTTCAAAATAAGGAACCTTATCCTTGATGTCTTTTTTGTTATAAATGATTTTCACCAAAATTCCTTGTTTATAAATTTCTCAAGTCAAGAGGTTTTTCAAAAGGTTACATCTCCTAATTTTACTTCTTAGGGTTCGTAGCTAACTCGTAGGGCACTTACTCTTTCTCTTATTTCCTTAGGATTCTAGCCAACTCATAGAGTACTATTCTAATCCACATTTTCTTTAGGGTTTTAACTAGCTTATAGAGCGCTATCCTAATCCACATTTTCCTTTAGCTTCTAGCCAACTCATAAAGCGTTAACCTAACTCAATTATCATTTAGGGCTTTAGTTAGCTTAAAGAGCGCTTTATCTGATCGCTTATGTTAGTTAGCTCAGAAGAGCATATCTAGGTTCCATGTCAACCTTTCAGTTAAGGTTATTAGTCCCTTAGAGATGCTTTCACTTATGTCAATCAGCTTAAAGGAGCACAACTTTGTTCTATGTTGACTTTTTAGTTAAGGATGCTAGTCCCTCAGAGACGTTTTCGCCTATATTAGTTGGCTCAAAAGAGCACTGCTAAGTTTCATGTCGGCCTTTTAGTTAAGGTTGCTAGTCCCTTAGAGACGCTCCCACCTATATCAGTTAGTTGAAAGGATTACAACTAGGTTTCATGCCAACTTTTCAGTTAGGGATGTTGGTCCCTTGTAGACGCTTCCTCTTATGTCAATTAGCTCAAAGGAGCACTGCTAAGTTTCATGTCGACCTTTCAGTTAAGGTTGCTAGTCCCTTAGAGATGCTTTCGCCTATGTTAGTTAGCTTTGAAGAGTACGGCTATGTTTTATGTCAACCTTTAGCTAAGGTTGCTAATCTCTTAGAGACATTCCTACTTATGTCAATCAGCTTAGAGGAGCTTGGCTAGGTTTCATATCAACCTTTTAATTAGGATAACTATTCCCTTAAAGATACTCCGGCTTAAGTTAGTCAGTTTAGAGGAGTATAGCTAGGTTCTCATTTAAAGTCTTAGTTAGCTCAAAGAGCATTTTACTCGTTCACCTAGGTTAGTTAGCTCAGAAGGATACACCTAGGTTCTCATTTAGGGTCTCAGCCTGCTCAATGAGTGCTTTACACATTCACCTAAATCAGTCTACTCAAAGAAGCATGACCAGGTTATTATTTAAGGTTTTAGCTAACTTAAGGAGTACTTTACCCATTGAATTAAGTTAGTTAGCTTACAGGGTGCTACCCTTTTTTTTTAGTCTTATTTACTTTCTTACTAGCCTATAGGGCACTACCTTCCTTTTCAATACTTTTAGGGTTCCTACTAGCCTATGAGGGCGCTACCCTTGCCACCTTTCTTTTTGAGCCTTTTATCACCAAATCCCCTAACGCATCAGGCCGATGATAGCTAGCTAGATGATGGGATTCCAGGTACCGACCCAATGCCACACCAGGTTTCGGATCATATGGGAGGCTTGCTTCAGGCTCTACGCGAGTGAATAACCAATTTATAAGCTATGTCAGTGTTGGATAGCCTACCCTGTAATGTTGAGTGTGCCCTGCTCTACCCTGATCAAGCCTTCCCATAGACCTATCTAGGAACTAAGGTAATATTATAAGACCTGATGTGCTCTACAAATTCTATCCTAGCTTGCTATTTGTGCCCTGCCTTTCCTTGTCTTCCTTGCTATACTTGGTATGTTATGCCATATTGTGGTCAGCTTTATTCTATTCTGCCGTGTCTACTCTAATCAACTATATAGGATTGTCCTGTCTTGCTTATCCGTCCTACCTTTGCAAGGTTGATTTGCTTAACCGAGTCTGTTCAACAAAGGTTTGCTCAGTCATGATAAGGCTGCTCGGTTGATGTGTCTCTAAGGTCGTACACATAGAGAAGCACCACAACAAATGAACTGAAAACAGAAAACGAAACTAGCAAAGTTCGGGAAACTATTAAATGGATATGACTCATCACCTGATCCTATTCGACTTACAACTAGCTAGATATGACACACCAGTCCAAATTAAAAGGTCACTCACCACTACTTCTTGCTAAAGAGTTGAATGATAATGAAAACACTAAGGTTGCTTCATTGAGTAAATCTGTATAGAAAGTTGAAAAATGTGTGCGTATAAGGAAAGTGCAAGCTTATATACTTGCCTACTAGGGTTATTTTACACGTATGAAAAGACAAAAGAGTATTTTACAATTATTTTACATTAATCATACTAAAAAGGGGTAAAAAGGACAAAGAATATCGAGTACGAAAAAAAAAGAATCATTCTGGAACGTTATGACAGAAGGCACGTATCACTTGATAGCTGTAAGTCAAGAATATGATACATAGGCAGAAACAGAAAGTGTTAGAAGTTAGGGGTCGAGCTAAATTGGATTAGGTCGGGAGCCAATCAACCTAGCAAAAAGGTCAATTGTCTTAAAGTTAGATGCTAATGGGTCGGGTTGGTAGCTCGGCTTGGTTAGTTCTAGGCTATCTTCTGGATTAAGACTTCGCTGTTGGGCAGGAATACGTTAGATATATGTAAGGATCTGAGAGATAGGTCGGCAGAAGGTTAGATTGGGATTGGAGTCCCTGTTTCGGCTATGGCTTAGAGCTAGTATTTTTCATATGAGCTTTTGAAGTCTTCTAGCTCGACTTCTTATGATTGGTCGAAGGGGTTAATTCCTATTATCGGTTATTCCATATCATCTCAGTTGCATTGAGTCATATTAAATAGGTTAGCTACCTCTACGCTAGATTGGCCTGGCCATGTAAAGTCGACCCTTGTCATGCTAGTTCGGTCACTACCATATCAAGTTGATCTAACCATAAGAGGTTGGCATTGATCGTGCTAAGTCAGCCCTAGTCATATTGGATTGGCCCTAGACAAAAGCAGATCGTTCAGAATCAGGTCTGCCCAGATCATAACTTCAAGTCTCTAATAGATCTTTGGAATTAAACGTCAACCCTTCACCCGAAAATCTTGTGTAGCTACCTACTTTACTTATGTTATTTGGATTTCCATTTTCTTACATTTTGCTTTAGTTGTCATTCATGTTTCATTTGTAATTACTAGAATGCCATTAAGGCATTCTTTAGTCATTTATTTATAGCTTTACCCTTTTGTATGAATAGAACACTTGTATAAGGTTTTAAGCAAACTTGATACTTTAATGAAAACCCTTGAAACTTTTCTTTTAGAAAACTCTCTTTTATCCGCTCTTATTAATCCCTTTAGCAAGGTTGTAATGAGAAACCTTATCACTCGGATCGGTGTATCATATCTGACGAGTTTTAGGTCCGTTTGTAGTTCTATGGTGCATCATATTCATAGAGTTAGTGTATAAGATTCACTAAACCATCAAATTCTATTTATTTTTCTGGGCCATCTTGTGGTTCGGATCCATCTATTGGTTTTCATGTGATATCAGGTTTGTGTGTTCATCCATGAATTCGTATCACTAGTTGTAGTGCTTCTTAGGACTGAGACATCCTTAATGCAAAAATGGTGTCTATTTTGCCTTTGTAGCAAAGTTTTACTCAAACTTCATCATAAAGAGAGACAGCTGTAACTACTTCATTTTTGCTCCCTAGTTGTTTTTAATTAAAAGGGGAGGTCCTAATTTAGAAAATTAAAAAAATTGAAAATTGATAAAAGAAATACAAAAAAAAAAAATTCAGAAAAAGGAACGATCAACATTAGAAAAGATTTGGTGTTCTAGAATGCTAATCTAAAACAAATTAGATTGAGTTATTGGGGTTGTTATTTAGGTCTAATAGAATCAGGGCTAAATGATTATTGGAGATAACAAATCTAATCCAATATTGTTAAATCCGATAAGAAGAAGATCTGTAAAGATTCGGATCTAAATTGGTATTTATCAATTTAGATTTGAATTGATCTACAATGTTTGTTTTTGGGTTATACAAATAGGGATTGAGCAGTAGGAGAAGAGAGTTTATCATGATAAAAAAAAAAAAGAAACACTAAACACAATCACCGCTCTTCGCTAATCTCCCAATCCTTAATCTTACTTCCATACATACAATTCGAGATACACAATTGCCAATCCCCATTACTGTAATTCACTGTAGCAACACACTCAAGTTTACTCTTCAGATCAATTCCATAGTTGTGTACGTGATATGACTCAAGATATGACTTATTCCCTTTCATTAGGTAGCCTTTCCTTATATTGTTTATAATTAGTATTTTTTTATTGTTTTATTATAATTTTAGTCAATTGCTCTTATTAGCTTTGTGTGCTTTGCTTTGTAGGCATATAATAATGATTTTTAATTATTGTTTATAGGTTATTTTATTTTTTATTTCACTTAGTGCAAATTTTTTATTTATTTCACTATTTTTATGCACAATTATTTTTAAAACTTATACTAACTTCTTTATTTTCATTAGATTATTAATTGTTGATAGTTAGTTATAGTGTTAGTGTCTAGTAAATATATGTTAGGCTAATTTTTAGTTAAATTAGTTTTTTTTTTTAGATTTCATATTTTCAGAATGACATTTTTTTTTATAAAATCTCATACTTTACAAAATCTCATCATTTTTCATATTGTGTTAATTTAGAAAAATTGCATTTTTTTTAAAAATTAGGTATCTTAAGGATTTTTCGAGGAAAAAAAATCATTTTGTCACTTATTTAGTTTTTCATAGAATAAAAAAAATTTTAAATGGCTTCTTTTCCATAATCTAGACACCTTTCGTATAGTTAAATATCTTTTCCATGATTTATGCTTCTTTTGTATAATGAGGCTTCTTTTTTATAGTTTAATTTTTTTTTTCATGATTTAGACATCTTTCATAAAGTTAGACATTTTTTCCATGATTTAAGTATTTTTTATATAATTAGGTATCTTTTCTATGGTTTAGATATTTTTTTCATATAAAATTTTTATTATATAGAAAATTGCATATTTTATGAAAATCTCATTTTTAGGTCTTTAGAATTTTTCTTGAAAATAAAAAAAAAATTTATCACTTAGTTTTTTTTTTTTTTAAAAAATAAAAGTCTTAATTTGAAACTTTTCAAAAATTAGGTTTTAAAGGTTCTTTTTTTTTAATTGGGAATAAAAATTAGGCCTTCAGAGATTTTTCTTGATAAAAATAAAACATTTAATAAAAACGTAAATCTAACCTAATTATTTTTTTATAAAAAGAACCAATTGATAAAGTTTTTTTCAGAACGAACTACGAACGTCTGATTCTGACTAACGAGTATGTACCTCTAGAGTGACGTAAAATTTGTAAAAACTTTAGTTTTCTATTTTATGTAAATTATAGCTCGAATTAACTATTTTGGTAAGATAAATGCATTTTAATTTATTTACAAGTAATTAAGCTTTGTTTTAAAAGAAAGGGTAATTTTGAAAACTAAATTTAATTTCGAAAAATTAATAGTTATATTCGTAAGGGTTTAACAGAGTAGCCCCTGATCTTAAGAAATTTGTTTCTTGAATTATTTTCAAAAAGTTTTTAAAATGCAGACTAGTATATAAATTAGAATCAATCCGCCTAATTAGTTTTAATTTAATTACCTTTCTTAGTCTTACTAAGTGGTGACTCCAAAATTTTTTAAAATAAAGAAATTGAGTTTTTTTTTTTTTTTTTTAACTTTAGTCAATGATTTAAACTGAATAGACATAGAGTTTAGTTTAAATTAAGTTAAAGGAAATAAAATTAAAATAAGAAATAAAAAATTCAAGCATAACACTTGCTATTCAAGATTAGATTTTTGTACTTCATTTTATAAAAATTTAATTTGTTAGTCTCTTTTATTTTGGAAAACGATCAATTTTACATTTCTTATCAATTTGGTTTTTGTTTAAGAAAAGTTTCTAAAAGGGTTCTAGTTTTTTTACTATTTTATTTTCTTAGAAAATTCTAAAGAAACCCTAATTTTAAAAATGATTCATTTATTTTTTATTTATTTGGAGAAAAAGATTTCTCTAATTGATGAAACTTGTTTTATCAATTTTTTTATTTTAGTTTATTATTTATGTTTGATTGAAGCATAACAAATAAAGTAAAAAAATAATAATAGAAATAAGCTTTCTTTTTCTCTTTTTTCCTTCTTTTTTTTTCACAACTAAATAATACATTAAAGAGAAAAGAAAAAGAAAAAAAAAAGGAAGAAATGATAAAAAAAAATACAATGTAATACAAAACAAAAGGAAAAAAGGGAAGAGGATTAGATCAAGCTATTTCATGTAGATCAGTTGGTTCTTGGATTGAAGCGTTGGGTCGAGTCAGATACGGATCCAAGTTGAAGCAAGGGGTGAAGAATAGTAGTGCACGAAGGTGATTTGGAGTGTTTCAACTGCCTATCTGATTGAAAAAGTTCATTTTTGTGAGTATTGTATTAGAGATAGTAGGGGTAGGCAAAGTGCCACCAAGTTTGGTAGCCATTGGGTGGTTGTTGGGTTTGGTGGTAGTAGTGGTTGATGACTGCAATAGCTTAGGAGGTTACTAGGTTACAAGGAAGAGCTGGGTCTTAAGTTTTCGAGGGCTACAAGTGTAGCTGCAATGTTGGTTTCGAGTGATGGTGTGCATGTGTGGTGTTTCGAAGAGGCTCTGGAGAAGCTAGTTGTATGGTTGGTTCTATTCGAGCTACTTCGAGCACGAAGAAACAAGGAGGGTTGGCTTAGAGATAGAGTGGAGGGTATAATGTGTTAGAGAGCCTGAGAGTGAAAAATCATGATTTGGATGCTTGTTCGTCCTATTTATACTAGAATAAGCTTGAACATACATGGAAACAACCATTAATGTTCGGATCGTCTCCTTCAATATCGGTAAGGAAATCTTCAATTTTGGGAAAATGGCTTGATTCTAGTTAATTTCGTGAATTAAAATGTTTATATACTTGCTTAAAAGATTATTGAACGCTTGAAATCCACTTGGTTAGGCTCAGATTTTATCAGCTTGTGTAAGAGTTAAAATCATGGGTTGATGTTTTCCTAATTTTTTAAGGCTGATTTGGAGGATTAAATGAATGAATCAACTTAAGTTTTCTGTCCTAATTCATAGTATCTTAAGTAATCTATATGATTTCGGCATTAATTTAGTAAAATTGTATAAAAGGTGTGGTAAAAAATGACCTTGTATTGAGCACTATAGCGAGGAACATGAAAGGAAAAAAAAAAAAAAAAGAAAGGGAAGGAATGAGAGGGAAAAAGAATGTTGACATAGCACCTCATCATCTACGTAGTCCATTGGGCTCTCACCATGTATCATGTTATGATACGTGGTCCAATAGTTTTTCGACACGTGTACTAGTAGGGGAATAGAAAAATATAAAAGGTGCACATGCATCTCTAAGGATTCAAAACTCAGATCACTAGTTCTAAGCTTTGCATAAGTTTAAGCATTTAACCATTAGGCTAGTTAGCTCTTGACCTGTTATTGTTTGCAAACAAAATAAACATAAGGTTTTGACTTGACTAAACTTCAATTTGAAATGAGGCTGAACGAGTGTAAAAAGAAAAATACTCAAGACTTTTATTATTTTTTACTACTTTATTCTAATTTTTATTCTAAACATTTCTTCTTCTTTTTTTTTTTGTATTTTCCATTTGTTTACTTTTTCATTTTCAATTTTTGTTTGTTTTTATACATTTTGAATTTTTTTTATTTTTCTAATTTTTTTGTATTATTCTAAATCAGGACCATTTTCCTTTATGCAAATTAAAAAAAATAAAAAACTCTAAAATTATAAAGGGGCAAAAAAAGGGTGTTTACAAAACCATTTTGTAAAACATAATCCCTTATTAAAACTTTTCAAGATGTTGATTCCTTATGTGAACTTATTCTCAAATTTTAACCCATTCCATTGTAATTTTCCCTTTTTAAATTCCTAAAGAACCTTAGCTTCCATTATCAAATACAACCATATGGCTGAAGGTTAGAAATTTTTATGGTTAAACCTAAAAAGACTTGCTCGCAATTGCCATAGATGGAAAGTATTGTACTGTTGTGCTATTTCCATTTTATCTTGAGCCTCCATTGCTAATGAGGCTCGTTGATTAGTTATATGATAGGTGGATCGAGATCGGCTAATAGGTAAAGTTAATTATTTGGTTGTATCGGTGATATAAGCATGCTATGAATCCTTTCCTTATGTAAAAACAATTGCATCAAGATCTATTAATTTTCAAAAGTTTAGTTAACCTAGTACATGATGAATGGAAAGAACCTTGTGCTTTACTTTGGTTAAGTTGTTGTATTGCTTTCATCTTTGTTTCTTGTGACTTCATATTTAATCATGAGGTATATCTAATTACTTAACTATCAAGATTTGGGTTAAATTTCCATTTACATTAAGGTTATGATGCAATCATGGACTTGAACCATCGACCAAAGAGCCTAAGTTTTTACTAAGTTAGGAACACAATTGATAGAGCTATCAAAGTACAAGAAAATCTATGCATACTACAGTTTATATGTCCACTCCATCAGTTTGCTTACCCCTATTGAATCAACTTAGAAGCTATACGGACTAACCATTGCTTTAATAACGCATTTGATTAGTTCCATCACTTCCACTCCAACTAGACACCTATGAAGGAGACATATTCAATCAGTTGTCATCTACACATTCTACCAAGTAAGAAAACCTATTATGTATTTAGAATTGCACTTGCTACCTAATAAGTTCTATGAAGTCATCTAGGTGGTCCTTAAATTTTGTTTATTTTTAGGTTTATAAAACCTTTTCTTATTTACTAATTTGTCATTGAAAGTATTTGAGGACTTTAAGTAGGGTTTGATGTTCATTTTAAACAATAGCCTTCATTATGTATTTGTCTCTAAAGTCAACAATTATTTTTACCCCTATTTAACCTATGTGTTTATTATCAGTCATTTATTGTGATTATGGTTAATTGGACATCTGGAATTTGTAAGCAATATGATGTTTTATATTACACCTTATAGGAGTTTTAATGATTGTAGGTATCATCATTTATCGATTCAACCACAACCTAGTTTGTATTCCGTGTAAGTAATCATATCTAGTGTAGTTTATGTTATATCCTCTTTCTTTCATTTAAACATAAAAATTGTAAAAATGCTTCATTTTTTTTTAAAGTTTTGGCTTAATAAGTTGTATGCCAATGACTATATCTAAACTTGAATTTCTTGATTTGTATTAAATAAAGTCATTCTTGGCATTGTTAAGGTGATCCCGTTAGTTTATAAGTAAATACAATTAAGAGATGAAAAAAAAGATGTGGTTTTGTATCACAATCAAGGATGAGTAAATAACTTGTAACAATAATACAGGGTATCCATTTAGACCTTGCTTTACTAGATGGGTTTCAAGTGAGCAATAAGAGTTACAGTATAGGTTTCGAAAATTATTGCCATATGGTAGGATATAGGTTATAGTCATGGTACTTTGTATCTACCTTAAAACTTGTACTTTAAAAGTATACAGGGTACAGATTCGAGGGTACCTTGTACCTATGTTGTAATAATAATTGTGTAGTATTAATAAATAAAAAATTAATACAATAGCATTTTCTTAACCTTAAAGAAAATAATAATGAAAAAGCTCAACCTATAATAGAATTCTAAGACTACAAGCTTCTTATGTCTATTATCTATACCCTACCCCCCACTTTACTCCTTCTTCTCTCTCTCTCTCCCTCTTTTTACTATCTTATTTTTTCTTTTTTGCATCTTTATTCCTTTTTCACTAATCTTAGTCTAATAAGGTTTTAAAAACATCTTAATTCTTTGTTAATCCTCTAATATATTTTATAGGAGCTTAGTACATAGGTTTTGTGTTTTACATAACACTTTTATAGTTTGATAAAAATTTTATTTTCATGATTTGAAAAGAAAAGATAAAAGAAATTTAAGTATAACTTAATTAATTCCTTAAAAATTTTTAGCTGAAAGAATATTTTATATTGTACCTACTAAAGTTTCATATTATCCTAATTTAAAATGTGTTGCAAATCTGGGAACATTTTAAATTATTACTGGTTAGCTTGGTGATAGTATAGTTACATGCTTGAAGTTAACTATGCGTCCAATACATTGTTTCCATAAAAGATGAAAGAAAAAAAATACAAGTTTCATAAGATATCTTTGTACTATAGAATTTACATAATACAGGGTATAGAATAATTTCAATGTAGAGTCTAAGGTCTGATTACAAAAGTTTGGAAACTGTTATCTATAGGATAAGGTATAAATATGGCTTCAAACTCTACCCACCTTATACTTACTAACTCCTAATCACAATGCAAACTAAACAGAACTTTTAATATGTTCTTATTCAAGAGGTTAAAGCATTTAATGTAAAACAATTCTGTTTATAAACTTGAGAGCCAATGTATATCAAATAGCGTTTTACTTACCCCTTGCTTTAAATTCAACTCAAATTTCAAACTTAGATCCAAGTTATAGACTTATCAAATATTACTTAGATATGCCATTATGATTAAAATAATAGGGTTATAAATATTAATAATTATTATTATAAATGTGTAAATAGATTAATTGATTGTCTAATCTCAACTAACTATCTATACACCTAATAATAAGTTCTTTACATATATATGTACACACATACATACACACTAAATATAATTTTTACATCGTTTTATGATAGTTGATTTCTAGAACATCAATTAATAAATAATAATCTTTAGTATAACTTAAGGGCTAATGACCTTATAATATAATGGTATGAATATCGGTCTTCATTAGATATGATATTTCAATAACTTACTGTGCATGTCAAATTTGATAAGTAGAAATTTGATTGGATATCAATATCTAAAAAGTTTAGATTTTAGGAGTAAAAGTGAAAAAGCATGTAAATTTTAGATAATAATTTTGATATTATCCCATACAAAATTTGGTTTTAAGGAATTCTTCATTTGATAAATGTTGAAGAAGAAGAAGAAGAGAAGAAGAAGAAGAAGAAGAAGAAGAGAAGAAGAAGAAGAAGAAGAAGAAGAAGAAGAAGGTATTGGTGCCTTTTAGTATTTTCTTTTTTCTTTTCTTTTCCCTACTTAATGACAAATTGGGGAATAGATTGTAGATATCGAGAGGGGCTACGTACATACAGCATTAGTCTCACACTTCATATGACCTATGAGAAGTGACATGAATTTGATTTATGGTGATAACATAAAGAGAGAACGAGATAATGAGGAGGAGCACAACCTTAGAGGACAAAAATACACAAGTGATAGATGAAAAAGTTAAAAGATTGCCAACCATATTGTTCTTGAGAAAAAAGTGACTTATTCTTTGTTTTAAGCCTTAGTTAATCTTTAAGAGTAGTCTGGTCTCTAAATTGTGAATCGTATCAAATGGGGAGGGGCTCTTGAATATATATGCAACTTGACTATCGATAATTTTGACCAAATCACGTTGGTGATCACTGGTTGAGATGAATCGTTCACTTGATAGATTTTTTTTTATGAGCTTATCTTAAATATAAGCCCATATAAAGTCTATCTATATACATGCACCTCTCTAGAAAAAGTTAATAGCAGATAGGTTTGCCCATCAATCATCATTCCAAGCCTAAATCATCTTAAGATCATGAATCAAACTTAGGTATTATAACTAAGCTAAGGAATCTAGCCAAGATTTTTAAAGCCGAAAATCGAAATTCTTATAAATTCACTGTAATTTCCAGATTTTTGCCCCTAACAAAAAAGCCTTTAGACAAATTCAAAGGCCTTTGAGTATCGGATATATTATTGAATTAGTTAGGGCATTGCTCGTTGCATATCTGCTGTAGAACGGTTTTGCTGCTATCCAGCAGTTTTACATAGCTGAGGATTTTTAGTTTCTTTTAACAAGTCATGATGTAAGAGTCTAGCGTTGGCATTGTTAAATATTTCGTTTTTATTTTCTCTATTCCGCAGGCTCGTGACACTATCTGACTGTGCCCGTTGCCTTGCTGAAATTGTATTAACCCCAAGAAAACATATTATTATCATTTTTGCGTTAAATATGCGTATATTTTCTTTTTGCTATACTCGTCCTCTCGTGGCCTGTTAATAGGAACTCCAAGTGAAAATCCTAATGCAAAATCTTTTGACTCTTTTTATGATTTATTTCGATCTTTGGTTCGCTTCTCTTATATAATAATTAAGCGTGCTTCTACTAAGTCCTTCCCTATCTCAGTGACTCGGTTGATTAGACATAATGCATAGGGGATTACAAATTATTGGATCTAGCCACCTTAAAAGTGCTTGTCATTTCGTTTCTCTTTTCCTTTTTATTCACAATCTAAAAGCCAATTATTAAAAGCCCCAAAACAATTTCAGCTCTGGTAAAACACAGCTCCAAGCATGTTTTAGCCGACTTCCAATTGATTGTTTTTAGAGAATCAATTTTTGTACAGATTAAATTTGGATCAAACCAAAGCTAAAAAATATATTAAATGAACTTCATTTAAAAAGAAAAAGTTAAAAAGCTTACTTATAGTTACAACAATAATTTATTGCTCATAGTATAATATTTATTTATTTATTTTTAAAAAAAAAAGAAAATCGAACTCAGATTTGGTTCAAATGACTCACTTAAGATATACTATGAGATGTATCTTCAAATAATAAATATTTTTCATATGCTTTGCACTTTAGTTTAATCATGGCACAAAGCGTCCTACTTAGGGGCACTATAACTATTTCATTTCCATTTCTCTTATGGCCCATTTGATTTATAGAATAGAATAAATTATGGAAGGAATTGCAATTTCTTGGAATAGAATAGATAAGTAATAACTATTTTTTATAATTATTTTAAGGTATTATGAATAGATATAAAAATAGAAAAAAAAAAGCCTATTGCCTTGATCCTATAAAGGATTTGTGATTTTTTATTTTTATTAATAGCAATCTCGTACAATAATCATTTTGCTAATCAAACAATGAATAAGTGAGCATGTGAGGAATAACAATTTTGTTCTACCTTCATTACGTCAATTAAATATGTTGTTAGAGTATCCTTGTTATCCCTATGCTGTTAAATAACAAACTTTTTTGGGCATCTTTTTAGTAAAAGCATATGTATTAAATCTTCTAGGGGGAAAAAAGAAAGACTAATTGCAAAATAATGAGACAAAAGTTGATGAAATGCCTCAAGGCTTATAATCTAATTGCATCGATGCTTATCTTTTAATAGAATGAGCATGTTGGTATCTCTATCTCTTCCTTGTAACTGCAGAAAAAAAAAAAAAAGAAAAGAAAAGAAGAAGAAATATACAAACTTTTGATTGTGGTATATAAACTTCTAAATGAAATGTGTATTGAAGTCCAATAGCCAATGCTGACTATAATGTATTCAAGCCATATGAATTATCAATCAAATGTCAATCCACAACGTCATAAATCTAGAATTAATTTCTAGAATTTTGACAAAACTGCAGGCAGATTATTCAAGGAAATCCCAGAATCCTGAAATTACGATGATTCACCCAAGCAACGGACTTTGAAAATTCCAGGCTAGCTGGGCCCTCCTATATCTGCCCGTTTCCATGGATAGACGAGACCCCCCACAAGTTGCATCCACATCCACATCCACATCCACATCATTATGGCCAAGGGGGGAAAGTAGCCGAAGGGAAGCGGTTGGGAAGTTGCAGACTAAAAAGTGCATCGAATACGAGAATAGTCTTGGACTTTTTGTACCCCAAAAAACACCAAGAATCTTTAATAATGAAAATAGACACAGTTACAGTCAAAATGTGGGCAGAGTTCAACGAGTGTTTTTGGCATTCTTTTGGCACTGGAATGGTGTGTTTATGTTCACATGGATTACATTACGCCACCATCCCACACGAGAAACCCCCATTCCAAGCAAACATTGACTCATGGGGTTCTTATTAGGTGGGCAGCACGTCATGGTCCACATTCACCGTCATACCATACCACCACCCTGGTCCACCACTGGCCACCGCCACCCTCCACCATAAATTCTAATTATGCTACTTCCAATGTACAACATCGTAAAAATATCTTTGTTTTTAATAAAGATATACTTTTACCCACCATTTCATCTTTTGGCTTGGCCTCATCTAATGTTTATATAACCTTTTTCTTTTCTTTATTTTTTTTTTCTTTTTAATATTTTGAAAGATACATCTACAGATATATTTTACCAAACCTGAAGTATTTTCTCATCTCGCTTTTTATGAGGATCAAACCTACATTATTTAAGTCATCTAAGATTGGTGCCTCAATCATTAGAATAGACGCTGATATATTTTCATACACTCTTACACATCTATATAAAACTAGCTAGCTTTATTACAAAAGATATTTTCATAGACTTTAGTGGTTGCTTATGGGACTCCGGTATATTTTGCTGACATGGGCAATATCTCCGTGATTTCGGATCTATATGCTATAATGAATCCTCCAAAGTGAGCCAAAATCCATAGGACGGGATTTGTTAGCCAGCAATAGACAAGAATTCCAAGATTCACACCAGATATACCGCCAATTGGAAAACCTAGATAGATAAATTACTAGACAATATGATAGTCTGTTTGATTACTAAGTTTTTCTTGAACATGGGTTGAATCTAATTCCCTGATATTTTATGTCAAAAACTATATATATGATTAGATCAACATGAACATATGAAGTGGAAAGGAGATGCGCGATCATCTTGCCAATAATCGATTCACAATGCACTAATGAATATCTATTTTCTTTTTAAATAAATGGATACCTTATGATATTCTTCTATTTATTAGCAATATGATTTCATACTGTAAATCAAACTTCATGTTCTCTAATGAGAATACCATAGAAATCTGATTCCATAAGAAATTATATATATATATATATATATATATTCCAGAGAGTAGAATTTTCATTTGTAGATAGAAAGCAGATATACAATACTTTCAAGAAAATAAAGTAAAGAGATGGGGTTATAGATTCTAATTAATGAGGTTACATTGCTTTATCTAGAAATAGGTATTAATAACCTTTTAACAACAAATGTTCTACCATTAGAACCAAGAAAAAGTAGCAACTAAACAAAGTATTATAATGTAATGCCTGAAACTAAAAATTGGAAATAACTAAGCTAATAAATATAAATGGGTTTATTAATCATTTAGTTCAAAAATTGCAACCATATATTGATAAGATGTTTACAACTATAGTTTTATAAATTAGTTCCATAATCTCCTACAATTTATATAAAACACTTAACCATAGAGTTTCACACATTTCTCTCTTTTACTTATAATCCTAATATTCACATCAAATCAACTAAACTAAAATATTATCTATATCCATTATTTATAAATTATCAAATAATAGATGGTTAATCAAATCCCGAGATCATCGACAGATTGAAAGCCAAACAAGACGGTACATAATCGTTCCTATTATTGATTCCACAAGATCTCCTAGTCCTAGATAATATGGAATAGTTTTACTTTTATAAACCCTAAAGCACGGACACTAGGGCATAGATAAAAATACGTAGGGCAAGGTATGGAGGGCTCGTTTAGTCGGTTTCCTATGAACAAAGCTTTTTACGTGCATTCATTCCTCAATTCGAAAAAGTCTAACGTGGGATGCTAATTATTGTCCTTAAACCTAACGGGGAAACCACACAAGGGAATCATGTTCTAAAAAGGAAAAATAAAAAAAGAGACCCCTTTTTCTTTTTCTTTCTTTCTTTTTTTTTAATGATTTTGGACCGTAATGAATGATTCAAATCTCAAAGAGAGCAAGTCCAATAATGCAACCCAAAGTCATGACCATTTAATTCACTACTGCAATAAAACACTCAGTCGAAGCATTTTGGTATAGCCTAGAGGACCAAATTGTTTTCAATTATTGCAACTGCGGACCAATAACGTTAAAATAGCCAGTGATGCATGCAACCCCAGGACAATTAATCGAGAAATGGGTCAATCGTGTGATTAAGTCAGTCACCAGCACAATGATGTTGTTTGTTTCGTGATGTATAACATCATATAGGTCACATGCATGGCCATAACGTTGAAAGTTCTTTTCTATGGGAAAGACCTAGCGCATCGACCCATGGCTGAATTCAAATGGACAAGGGACAATACGTTTGGACACGTTGGCAGCTATTTGGAATTAAAGAAAGACTCACCATCTTTTTTCATAAA
Organism: Lumnitzera racemosa; assembly: GCA_024138005.1. Taxonomy (NCBI): domain Eukaryota; kingdom Viridiplantae; phylum Streptophyta; class Magnoliopsida; order Myrtales; family Combretaceae; genus Lumnitzera; species Lumnitzera racemosa. Next base: position 4,682,617 of record JAMXBC010000012.1, read on the forward strand.
TGATATATAAATAATAATGATATTTTAATTTACATTATTGATGTAGGTATTTATATTTACTATTTATTAAGATACGTTATATGTTAATATCAACAAAACTTTTTTCATTCAAAATAAGTATTTCCAACATAGCGGTGTATAATTAGACAACAAGAAGATATCCATCTCGTTTAGGGCATTTATAGGAGAAGATGATTTCTCAGGTCTCACATTCTATTAGGTTATTAAACCTGAATTATTTAAACAATTTTGGTGAATACCTCAACCGTTGTAACAGATTTCACGGGTATTATTATTGGCTGCTATTTATAAATTCTCTAGGATTAAAAATAGCGGCTGCATGAATGAATGCATAGCTAAGGTGCGATAACGTCCATTTCGTCAAAAGAACTCGTCAATTTTGACTGTTATTGAGCTATATGTTTCTCAATGTAATTCATTCTTGTCCACACGAATCTATCCTATGTATGTTGTCACGTTTTCTCATTTCATGCTTGTCCGTATTCTCTCTGGGGTTTTAAAATTCAACAAAATATACTTGTCCAAACCGTGAAAAGAGAAAACTTCTCTAGATTTCATGAGTAGTTATTACATCCACGTCAAGAAATCGAGGGAGGAAAAATAGACTATGTAACAAATTTTATTTCTAAGTAATTTTTTGGTGATTTATTTATTGTCGAATTCTCTACTCTAATTTACATATATACCTTGTCAATATCCAAATATGGAGCGATACAAGACAATTGGAGGGAAACTTATCTTATTAAATCAATTTAAGAATTATCTTTAAAAGAACATCCACGTGTTATTGCTGTACATATGGTGCATTTTATATATGTGAAAAAATAATATTAAAAAGTGTACATTTTCTAATATGAAAAAAAGATTTAATTGATATTATTCACCATGTATCTACACACAAGATGGGTAACTATTAATTATACATGAGTGTTAATATTTTTAGAAACTACATGCTATCAATGTCACATTTTGGAAAATCATTAAAAGTTAACGCCATATGTACATCTATGAAACGTGTATTATCCATTCTATTTTGATAAGAAATTTATGGCTTCATTTGGTTCTTTTTTTTTTTTTCTATTGTCTATTTGAATCTTATGTTTAGTAAGAATAAAATACTGAAAAAATAGAAATAAAATTCTATATAAACTCCTCTTCTAAAATTAAATATCCACCGAATCCCAATAAAATTATCCTTTACTTTATTTCTATTTACAAAAATACTAATTAAAATAATCAACTCTAATGCAGAAAATATATTTTTTTAAGTTAGTGAATTTTTCATTTTTCAATTCTGATATTTCAATCATCACCTTCATCATAATTATAAAATAGAAATAGATAATATAATTTTCCAAATACCATATTTTAAATAAATACAGATCAAATATAAAATAGATGCTTATAAGATAAAAAAAAAAGGCTGTTCAGTCAGCAGCTACATATAATGAGTGCTTAAGGCACTTATAATTTTATTTTCTCTTATGGATATTCTAACAACACAAAATTTTTACTTACTAACTTTGCAATGGTCATTAGCACTTTAAGAAATAGTAAATGTATTTAAACTAAGTTAACATCTGAATTTTCAAGGAAAAAAGAACAAAGAAAAATCTCTCAGCTCAATGGATGACAGTAGTGTTTCAAAATAACTTGAATATAATGATGTAACAATAGAATAGAAATAGATTACGAGATATGTACAATAAATGATAAGTAAGTTATATAAAACAAAGACTCCAACGGTATATTTAGTACACATATAAGTAGGGGTAATGAATCTTTATTAAATAAGAATGTATAACCTTAAAATTACATCAAATTAAAGAAAACTTTTAATTTAACTTCCTTAGAAAGTTACTTCACTAGGAAGTAGAGCAAAATTTTGGCCAAACGCAAACCCCTGACGGAAAATAGCTTGAGCGAGTAAGGTTCATGGTCTAGTTTACCTAAGAAGTTAACAAGATTTGACCCCGGATCCTCCGGTAGCACAGCCGAGACAGCGAGTTCAAATACATCTAGCCACATGTACTAATGATGTCACTAACAAAAATTGGAAACAAACCAGAGGCACAAACCCATCCCACCTCTCTCTTTCTTTCCCAATTCCACACAAGAATTGTCCTGCTATTGCGCTATTTCTATTATGTTTTATTATTATGACAAATCAAAGCAATCGTAAACAAAACAAATTATAGGTCCAAGTTCCCAAGTTTATCTATAAAATAATACTATATTTAGTTATTATTCCTATTTACTTATCAGTCTAATTGTACAAATTTTGAAAGTCACTAATTTGTAGGCCTATGCATACACTATCATAGTTCCCGCATGTGTATCACGAGCGGACTCTGTCACTTGATCTTGTGTGATACTTAGCGTTCTTAACTACATTAAGAAAAACTAAGTCAGCTCATAGCACACTCACAAAGTTTAGAGAGAAAAAGTAGAGAAAAAAACTCTAAAAGTATGTTGTATTCACTCAAATGACTGGTGTCTTATATCTGAAGGGAAGACTCCTATATATATAGAAAACTTTTAGAAATTAATGATTAAGATCAATTCAATCTAACAGTTACAATTGACTCCCAACTACCACATTCATCTATCCTACCTACTACTATACAAGATTCTGCATTTCTGTAGAACCTTCTAGAACTTTTTCTCTTCTGGAAGCTTTTAGTAGGCTTAGGCTTTAAGAACCTCTTGGGAATGACCTATTTTTGGGAGGTCTATAACATTCCCTCTCGCTCAATCCGGCGACACCCTCATCGCTCCTTCATCATGGAACTTTTGAATCTTGTCTTTGAATTGCCATAGTGCTTCGGCTGGTTCCTAACTAACCTCACTCTCTGATCTTCCCTTCCACATAACTATATACTCATGTTTAGGAGTCTGTCCACGTCTCTTTACATGTCTATCAGTTATGATCTCTTCAACTTCTTTGTCAAATGAATCTCGTACTCCTATTGGGGCCCTTTGTGATATAGCTCTTATGGGGTCTTCCTTATCCTTGTAGAATGGTTTTAGCATACTCACGTAGAAAACCGGGTGAAATTTCAATTTAGATGGAACTTCTAATTTGTAAGACACTCACCCTACTTGTTTCACAATTGGGAATGAGCCCTCGTAGTGCCTCATCAAACCTTTATGTTGTTGACCCCTTGTACGTTGTATCAAATGTAACTTAACAAGCACTTGGTCCCCTACTTGATATTGTATCAGCTTACGCTTCTTGTTTGTAATCTTCTTTATTCTCTTGATAGTTCGATCTAAGTATGTTCGAGCTAAGTCATGACTTTCTTGCCATTCCCTTGCAAATTTATATGTGGGAGGGTTGCATCCCGTATATCCCATTGTTACTGTATTAGGAGTTAAGGGTTGCCTCCCTAAGATAATCTCAAAAGGACTTTGTTCGATGGACTCATTCTTCTATAGGTTAAATGAGAACTACGCCACATCTAACAACTTGGTCCAATTGCGTTGGTTAGCTCCTACAAAATGCCTTAAGTATAATTCCACCAGAGTACTCACCCACTCTGTTTGGCCATCCATCTAGGGATGCAAACTCGTTGAAAAGTTTAACTCGAATCCTAGAAGTTTAAATAATTCTATCCAAAATTTCCCAATGAATTGCCATCTCGATCACTCACAATGTTTCTTGGCAAGCCTCGATACTTTACTATATGTAACAATCAGGTAGCCTTATCTGCCTGGCACTCCTTTGTTGCTAGAACAAAAGTTGCGTATTTTGAGAACCTATCTATCACAACCATAATTATACCATACCCTTCTAATCGGGGCAAACTTACAGTGAAGTCAATGAAAACACTTTCCCATGACCGTTTAAGAATAGGAAGAGGCTCTAGTAGCCCCAGAGTTACCTTATGTTTAATTTTGTCTTGTTGGCATACAAGACAAGTCCGGACATAACTCTCAACATCTTCTCTCATGTGTGGCCAAAAATACTTCTCCTCCACTAAGGCTTGGGTACAGTGCATTCCTGGATAATCTGCCCATTTAGAATCACGACACTCTTTAAGTATCTCCCTTCTTAGGTTCAAGGAGTGAGGTACGTAAATTTGATGTCTCTTTGTGTATATTAGTCCATTCTTTTGTTAAAATCTCCTTATTTTCCCTTCTTGACATTGGATCAATAGAACTTTAGCCTGCTTATCACTCTCCATCACCTCTCGAATTCTATCAATCGAGTTGCTTTCAGGTTTACTGATGGCTACTAACTTAACCCTTCGGCTCAAAGCATCCGCCATGACGTTAGTCTTACCTGACTTATGCTCAAGGTTGAAATCGAATTTGACTAGGAAAACCTGCCATTGGGCTTATTTAGGAGAGAGCTTCTTTTAAGTTTAAAAATAGCTAGTGGCCATATTGTCAGTTTTGATCACAAACTTCTTCTCTAATAAGTAGTGCCTCCATACCCGAAGACAGTATACTATCATAATCATCTCCTTTTCATACACTGGATATCGCCTTTCTATGTCATTCAGCTTTCGGCTTTCAAATACTATAAGGTATCCTTTTTGCATCAAAACTCTTCCAATAGAAAAATCACTAGCATCTATACATACCTTAAAGGGTTTGCTAAAGTTAGGAAGGAGAAGGACTGGCTCCTTACTGATTGCCATCTTCAAGGTCTTGAGTGCCTATCGTCTATCTGTACTCCAAACCCAAGGGTTATTCTTTTTGAGTAAGTCTGTTAATGGGCTCGCTATCCTCAAATAGCTCTTAATGAATCTTCTGTAGTAATTCACTAAGCTGAGGAATGATCTTAACTTGGTAGGCTTAATAGGCTCCTTCCAATCTTAGATGGCCTGCACCTTTCCTTCATCCATTTTAATCTTTCCTCCCCCCACTATGTGACCAAGGAATGTCACATCTTCTTACGCAAAAGTATATTTCTCTAATTTCACGTATAGATCATTCCTTCTTGAGGCTAAGAATATCGAGCGAAGGTGCTCTATGTGTTCCTCCAACGTCTTACTATAAATTATAATGTCATCCAAGTATACTACTACAAATTAATCAAGAAAGGGGGCCAAAACTTGATTTATAAGTGTATAGAAAGTAGCCGAGGCATTGGTAAAGCTGAACTCCATTACTAGGAATTCAAAAGCACTATACCTTATAACATAAGTAAGCTTAGGTTCGTTTACTTTTGCAATCCTTACTTAGTGATATCCCGACCATAAATCTAATTTGGAGAAGTATCTTGCTTCCCCCTACCTATCAAATAGGTCCGATACCAGTGGATGGGATACTTATTCTTTATGACCTTAGTTAGAGCTCGATAATCAATATACATTTGGAATAATCCATTTTGTTTCTTCTGAAAGAGTACAGGAGCTCAAAAAGGTGCCTTTGAAGGCCTAATGAAACCTACTTCTAGTAACTTCTTCAGTTATCGCCTTAATTCTTCTAATTCTAGAGGTGATATCCTGTACAGGACGATGGCGGGCGACTTGGCTCCAAATTCTAATTCTATCATATGGTCCACCTCTTTTCTTGGCGGTAACTTCTTAGGCAACATTGACAGCATTATATCCCTAAATTCTTCCAATATCTCCCCCACTTGAGGTGGAACGCTTTCCTAACCAATAGTCTCTTCCTTGACTTTTAAGGCTACCAAGTAAGTGACTTCATTCTTCTTAAGTCCCTTTTCCAATTGCATAGCCGATAGGAATTTGGTGGCTTAGCCTACCTTTCTTATGACGGGGACTATACATTTAGAAGTTGTGATTAAGTACATAAATGTCGTTAGCCTGCAGTATGATAAGTACATCAATGCGATCTAGAAAATCCATTCCAATCACAAACTTGAAATCATCCATCGGCATTACTTCAACCGTCTCCTTTCCTTGCCAACCCCCAATATGAAGCTCTATCTCTCTGGCTACTCCAATAGTGGGAACTTCTTTTGAGTTAACTATTTTGAGCCATGTTTTGGTCTCCTCTACTTTTAACCCCAACTTCTTTGTTGCCGTATTAGAAATGAAAAGATGGGATGTTCCTGTATCTACGAAGGCATTAAGTTTCTTACCTTCTATTGATACTTCTGTATACATTAATCCTTTTCTTTTTTAGTTGACTTGAGACTTCATGGCACTGAGTTTTTGATCTGACACTAACTAAGCCTCATCTCTTTCATCTAAACTCTCACTTGCTACTAGCGCCGCCAATCTCTCTTTCTTCGAACACTCCTTAGCATAATGAGGATCATTGTAGAAATAACATTTCAATTCACGGGGTTTCCATCGTTCTTCATCTCTCCCTTCACGAAATCTACCCCGATTGTTATCTTTTTCCTCTACCTTGGTTTTCTCCTTGGAAGAACTCTCATTCTTCTCCCTTTCAGCTCCCCCTTTTAATCTTCCCTCTAGGGTCTTAGGAACTATCTTCTAAATTCTAGTAGGCCTTCAGCAACTGCTATAGCCCTGAAGATGTCTTCTACTCCCCTTCGCTCTAATTCTTATTTAGCCTAGGGTTTTAAGCTATCCACAAACATTACCAAAGCATTTTCTTAGTTAAGGTTTAGGATTTCTAATATCAATTCTGAGAATTCCTTTATATATTGCTTTATATCACCCTTATGGGTTAGGTGATGCAATTTCACTTTTATTTCCTTAACAGCATTTTGAGGGGAGAATTGACCTTTTAGCTCTTGTACAAAGTTATCCTATCTATTGATATTAGCTGCCCTCCTATACCACTATTCCATAGCAGAGTCTTTCAAATACATGGCAGCAGTACGTACCTTTCCAGCATCATCTAAAATTCTTACAACTTTAAAGTATTATTCCATTCCCCAGAAGAAGTTGTTTACTTCTCGAGCGGACCGCTTCCGTTGAAATGTTCTGGCTTGGGAACATCGATCTTATGGCCTGTTTGGATGGTTACTCCATTTTCAACAGCAATTCGATAAGCCGTCAATTGAGTTTTGAGATCTTCAATCTCCTGGCGTATGCCCACTACAACTACATCAATCTTAGCTTCATAAGCCTCTTTTTTAGTTTGTAAAGCCTTAACTTATGCTTAGAGAGCTTCACCCTTCTCTTCAATATCGTTTCCACGCTGCCTAAGCTCGTCTATTGCTTGATTTAGTGTTCCTTAGAGTTCTTCTTCCATCTCTTCAAGACTACCTTAAGACTCATTAAATTGTTCTTTGGCCTTAGCAATGCTCTACTCTACGCTATCCATCCTATTAAGGAGGGATTTCAGTAAGTTTCGAAACCTAGCCCTTAACTTGATAACACAACGATTATTATGGTTAGCCAACTCATCGACTATTGAAGTGTTATTGTCTCCTCCGAATAACATTTTCTCCACAAATAGTCCCTTTTTCAAACTTTGATACCACTTGTCACAAGCGGATTCCATCACTCGATCCCGTGCGGTACTTAGTGTTCTTGACCACACTAAGGAAGGCTAAATCAGCCTGTAGCATACTCATAAAGTTTAGAGAGAGAAAATAAAGAGAGAACTCTGAAGGTATGTTGTATTCATTCAAATAATTGGTGTCTTATATCTGAGGGGAATACTCCTATATATATAAAAAGACTTTACAAATTAATAATTAAGATCAATTCGATCTAACGGTTACAATTGACTTTAACTACCATATTCACCTACCCTACCTATTAATATACAAGATTCTAGACTTCTCTGAAACCTTTATCTTCCGGAAGCTTTTTATCTTTCGGAACTTTTCATCTTTCGGAACTTTTCATCTTCCAGAAGCTTTTAGTGGACTTGGGATTTAGTTTTGGGTTTTAAGAATCTCCTAAGAATGGCCTATTTTGGAAGGTCGTAACATATATATATATATATAAATTAATTATCTTTGTATTAGTTCATAACTATATACTTCAATATAAAAATATATTTAAGGTATTTACATTATATTTTAAATATTATTTTATGTTATTTTAATAACATTATTAACTAATTAATTTATCCTTAATAGCTCATTAATTATCGAAACTTGAATTTTATGTTTATGATGTACAACGAGTAATATCATTGTATATAGCTTTTTAACTATATTAGTTATTTTTTAATATTCCAATTTCGATATACAAACCGATGGAATTGCTTCAATTAGTTTAGTGACCTCATCGCGCATCTCGAACTTATTCTTTCATTATATACTTAATTAGGCCAAACACAATATATTCATATATATTCATGTTCAAAACTTTTGTTTTTGTTTTTTTTTTTTTCATAATGGAAGGGCACAATTAAATTGTGATTACTACTTTCCATCACATAGATTATTTTATAATATTTATAGATCAAGTAAGAATAGCTTACGTTATATAGAGATCTTAAGAAATATCCATAATAGGATTTGAATTTAAGACCTCGTACAAATTGTCATAAATCTATCATAAACCCTTAACCACTAAGCTTATCCCTTAAGATAAACTTATGCTAATTTATGTATATACTTACTTTACACATAAATATAGTCGCGGTGTCCACACTGTATTAGATATGGATTAAATATCACTCCACGAACTCGCTAGTTGCTTTTGAGACTAGGTCTGACATCTTCTAGCGCCAGATTTGGGGCGTGATCGATTAATTAAAATATAGCATTTTAGAAGAATTTTATTTAGTTAACAATTATTTTCAAATGAATCACATTAAAATTAATTTTGTTACTTTTTCTTGAGATTTTATTACACACTTTGCAAAACATGCAGCTCGAATTTTCCGTAAGAAATATATAAAATTGAATAATGACCGTAAATAATTAGTTTACACCATAATATTCATCTTATTTGTTACTTGTGTTATGTTATTTTTGTATTTTATATTTATAATTATATTTTTATTTATATCATATCTGTATTAATGTTGTGAGACCAAAAACTGGATTATAATGATGTTATTTAAGCCATAGCAACTGTTGTGCTTTAGATGTCATTTATGTTACATAAGAATATAAATGAATCAAGCTAACTTCTAAAATATTCCAACTTAACTTTAGTTTTATTGGAATTCGATTCGATAATAATGAAGTTGAGTTCGAACTCGAAACTACTCGAATGGAGCTTGAATTTTAAAATACTAAGCTTACGAGTCTAATGGAGCTTAATAATTTTTAATTTATTTAAATATAAGCGAATCTAATATTAATTAAAAAAAAATTCATAAAATACTTAAGCTTAATCGAGCTAATTGGATTGAGCTTAAACTTATCATATATATATTTTTTAGTCGAGCTCAAAATTAAGCCTCTTACTATTTAATTTGACTCGATTCGATTACTTCATTAATGTTACATAAACCCTATAAAATCATATCTTCTAGTATAGTACGCTTCAATTTTATCTAAGGGTGCCATATATAAGGACATTGTGACAATCTGCACATATTATGAATTTACCCTTCTTTCAATTTTTTTTTTTCTTTAATGCCTTAAATGCATGCCCAGGGTTAATGATCATGTACTGTAGTGTCGTTTCAATTGCGTCGGATATGTCCGAAGAGACATCATGTAGTGTAGCGTATATAGCTTAAAGGTGCAGATATCTCATTTACATTTACCAAGTTTGCTCAATCATGTGTGCCTAATCAATTTGGCTATGAATTCTAATTATAAACTTTAATTAACTTTCATCGTCAAAGACGCTTTAAAAAACAAGGAAAATGCGTACACATGCATTTTAAGGTGTGACGTTATCTCAATGTTTACAGTTGGCACTCATCATCAGTTGACTTATATTTTTTTCTTTACATTCTCTTAAAATGCCTTCATGAACGTATTAAATGTTGTGAATATGGTTTAATGTTGGTAGTTATTTTTCATTTAAAATTTATTAGCGAACACCACACCACATGAAAGGTATCTAAAAAAAAGTATGTAATTAAATGAATAAATAATTATTTATAGAATTGTTTAATTCAGTTTTTCTATATTCTTTATATATATATATATGAAAGTACCAAAAACCTACAGACTTTTCTTACAAATATAATGGATGGACATGGAATAATGTCATGTCAATAACAAGGACTTAAAAAAAAATTATTAAAATGGTTAGTGGAATCGAATTTCAAAATGCACTTCTCTAGAATCCTACTAATAAAAAAAATATACAGAGTGTCAAGATTATCGTCTCTATAACATAGTAAATTTTATTCGATTTTTCTTTTTTCTTTTTAAATTATAATATGATAGTTGATAAAAAAAATAAAAAAACATGTATGTCTGTGGTTTCTTAATATAAAAAATACTAACACGTACAAATAAAATAATATATATATATATATATATATAACCCAATTGAGCTACCTACATGGGTTATGATTGTGAATGATGTCAATGCTAGCGTGTGGGATTGATAGGAACAATATGTGACTATTCCAAGCAAGAATCAGTTCATATTAGATCACATATTAATTGCTCTTAGGGTCAATTAATTGTCAATTTATTACTTGGTAGGCGGGCCAAACCTGGCTGCCATGAGCTACATTTTCTCATTATGGATAGCCTTCCTTATACACAACAAAATTTGAAAGAAAATTCCATATGCACAACGCATGGCTGGATACTGGCAAATTTGGACAAAAAAAAACTCATGGAAGAAGCTTTAATTATCATGATGTGGAAATTACAGTTTGATTTGGATTATTCTTTAGGCGTGTAGAATTCTGAAAGGTCCCCTTTTTCTTTTAAATTTTCATAAGTGGTTGATGAAAAGAAAACATGGTGTAAAATCGTAGAAAATATGATTTGGGGAATTTTTTTTCTTCTTTGTTAGTTATTTAGATTTCAACCATTTGAAAATTCTACTAGTAATTACTATATCTTTTATTATCCTATTACACATTTCCTTATCTACATTTACAGGGGTAGGAAAAAAAAAAAAAAAACATATATCAGTTAGAATCGTGTTGTATAGAATGAGTTCGCACCTAAGGTTTTTGGTTTTTGGTTTTGGGTTTGTCATTCACGTTAGCTTATTTTCCGCAAAGCAAATTAGACATCCATTTAGATTGTCTATATGGTATAATCTCATCCCTATCTCTTTTGTTCGAAATTCGATACTCAGAAAATAATTATTTTATATTTGAAATGTTTTTGTTTAAACCTAATATTTGTATAAATTATCGTTGTCGGTACCTTAATTATACTTTAACCCCTACAACTTATCATATGTACACCTTTTCCTCTAAATTTCAAACTAAGCCTTTGAACCTCCTCAACTCTTAATGTACATTAAAATCTTTGAAGAAAAAGCCCTATTTTATTATTTGGCCATTGAAAATAATAAAACGTTAGTAAAGCAAAAATAATTCCAAAAAAATAGCAATAACAAAAAATACTTATTAAAAAAATAGTTTAAAATAACAATCCAAAGTCCTCACATTTGGTAGAATGAAATGAAATTGATTGAATTGGATTGGAAATGACCGAAAAAAAACGAGGTTTGAAATGAGAATTTTTTTTTTTTTATGTTTGAAAATGCTCATGAAATAGAATATAATGATATTAAATGCATGAGTAATATTATTTATCAAAAATACTCTTGAAAACTAGATAAGTAATTTTAATTAATCCAAATTAATGAAGAGGGAGTAAAATCGTGATTCTACCTTTATTTGTTCAAAATAACCTTATTGTAAGCCATAATTTATATAAATATTAAATAATTAATTTTAAATAATCCTAATTAGTGAAGAGATAATAGAATCACAAAGGTAGAATAGTAATTTCCCTTTCAAGTTGGAATTCGTGATTCTGTTTCTACAATATACTTTCAAACATATGAAAAGGAAATAATGAATTATAAAATCGTGATTTCATTTTAGTTGATTTTTACATATCAAATGTAAAATAAAAGAAAATTATTTATGGTAATTCTAACCATCCTAGGAGGTGTGAGTTTTGTAGCATCACACGGGATGAGTTGCATGATCAACCTTAGGTGTTGTTGGCAGTGCATAACCGAAGGTTTGCTTGGTGCATCGTCACTAATTTACGGCAGTGAGTGGTAGTCTACCGAGGAATAATCTACATAAATTTAGGGGTTAATTAAGCAGGGATGGTGAGGTGATGGGCTATGAAGGTGCGGGCCGACATTTGCAATATTTCGCCCCATTTTAAAGGAACATAACCCCTTCCCATGCCCTGTAATCCTTCCGACTCTTAACAAATACGATCCATCCCCCACTCCATGGGAATTCTAATTTACCCATAATCTATACCGAAAACTATAATATCAGTAAAATCAGCACAGATTTAATAGTTCCTTGTAAATATTTCCGAAAATTCAAAGAAGAAGATTAAATATCTAATCTAATAATAAATTTTAAAATCAACCAGTTACAAGTCAGTGGCAATAACCATAATAAATAATTCTAAAGCATAACCAATTTTCCTATAGACCTTACTGGCATCTCTAAACTCCAACTTGATTAACTTATTCACTATTAGATTGTAAATTATACATACATTTATCAAGTTATCCTAGATTAAATTCGAAAACACTAACTAAAAGTAAATAAAATAGAAAAAATGAAATATATTCTCAAACACATAAGCATTCATCGTGTAATGTAATATTTGTTTAAAGTTTAGTAGTCATCCTAATATTGTCAAATTCAATTAAGGTGGTTAATTCAAATATATAAGAGAGTAAAAGATTAAAGGACGGAGTTAGATTTAACTATGATTCAATAGAAATTAAACGAAATTAGATCGAATCGATTTTATAATTGGATTACCGATTCAAATTTAACAATAATACACAATAGAATCCATCTAATAAAGCAAATTTGAAAGAAATTCTGATCCTTGTCCCATTTATTAGATAAATAAAAAATATAATAATACCCTTCTACTGTATTTTTTTTTATTTGGGATTTGTGTACGATCACTTACAATACGATGGAATAATGCATTGAACTGCCACTGCAAGGGTCGTAAGCTGCTGCCTACTGCCCCAAATCGAGGAGGGCAATGACCTTGACTAGCCTCTAGGTTTTTTTTTTTTCCTTTCGATTTGAATTTTTTTTTTTATATTATAGTTTTTTGTGCCGTTTGCTTTATATCTTTTTCCTTTAATTTTTTCTTTTTTTACTTTTGTGTTATTTAAGCTTTTTAATGGACAAGAAGGTCAAATAATGATTTAAAGGCATGCTTTTAACGTTTTTCATTTTTTTTCGATCTATTGTATGATAATTTTAGGAAAGGGATAAACTAAATCCTATCCATTCACTTGGAAGATTGGTCTTCGCTAGCTACAATGACCCTCACCATATGTAATTGGTCGTTTTCAAGTTAAAGGGGCAAAGTTAGAAGAATAAAGGTTGGATTTATTAACTTATCTTAAATTGGCTGATAAACAATATAAAATATTAAAAAGTTTATAAACGTATAGAAAATAATGATAAATATATATACCGATAAGGGAAAAAGAAGAATGAAAAAGGAAAAGTCAACTTTTATAAGAACATCACTGGTATGAGTTTGTGATAAGGATATTCAAGGATTTTTTACTGAAATTTTCTGGTATCTTGTTTAAATTTTAAAAGTCAACTTTTATAAAAACATTACTGGTATGAGTTTGTGGTAAGGATATTCAAGGATTTTTTACTTTAATTTTCTGGTATCTTGTTTAAATTTTAAAACCAACATCAATGATTGGAAAAAAGAAAAAGAAACAAATCTAAGTGCTTAAATGAACGGTATCAAAGTTAAGATTGTTGTATTTTAATGATCTGAATATTGGTTTTTCAATTAAAATGAATTGGATTTAAATCCTCCATTCCATAATTATAATATATAGTTAATAAATATATATATATCAAAAATTATAATTTGATACACTTATGAAAAATGCATCTTATAACCTTGTATTGAGAAATATAATAATTTGGCAGTGTCTTGAGGAAAAAAAAAAAAACCTAAGTTTGGAAAGTTTCATTTTAGAAACCACATATCACAACACTTCATGATATTATTCATTATATTTATCTAGTTGACCAAACGTATGATCATTTTTCCTTATTAAGTGTGTTATGCAAAGGAATTAGAAAAATGATCCTAGGAAACACAATATACTTATTAATAAATTAGAAATTCCCAGATTTCTTTTCATTTCATACTTATATTCTTCATGACTAAGGAAAAAATGAGAACATTATGGTAATATTTCCCTACTACATGCATGTATCTCTTCTCCATGTTGTAGAAATAAATTCCAAATTTAAAATAAACAAAAAGAGTAAAAAATTATTAGACAACGAACAAATTTAGTTATATATATATATATATATATCCTAACATTTATTATTGAGGTAGGGTTTTATTGAAAAAAACAGAAAATCTAATTGATTGATTTTGTCATTATGATTGACACAAATTTAGTCTCTTCGTGGGTATTATTATATAATCAAAATGCTCGAGGCATTTGTAAATTTGGAAGAGGAATAACTGGAACGAAGAAATTGCAAATTTTATCGATAATTTTGCAACAACCATAATCACAAAACTTTTCCTTATTAATGGATATCATATACGCCACATTTCATCTTATACGTCAATTAAATCCTTTTTTACAAGATTTTCTTATTTAACCTATTAGGATATCATGGTAACCAACCCCAAAAACAGATTAATTGCATGAAATATGTACTAATTAGAAAAAGTATTGCACTATGAATGGATATCGTTTTATAAATTTCCTTTAAATATAAGAATATCAAATTCTATCTCAATCTACATAAATCGTGTAAATATTATAATTTCAAACTATATCATTTAAATTAAAAAGCATGTCTTTTATATACGTAATTGAAAAGCTATTATAGGTATTACTTTTCAAAATAATATAAACAACAAAAACTTTCGAAATTATATATATATAAATATGTACAAGATGCATATTTACTTTACAATTGCGGGTAAATAAATTAATTAATTAACAAGGAAATATCGACCACATTTTTTTAAATTTTTTTATTCTCCTTGTTAGAATAGATATGCGTTGGCCATTCTGTCAGCAAAAATTGTTGGTTGTTTCCATAACGTGGGTGTTAATTTTTACGTTGTGTCCATTCTTGGGGATATATCAGCTTTAAAAAGGGTGCCCAAATATGTGGGCACCGTTGCCAAAGCTGCAAAAAATTATGTTGTACTCGTACTTCCCCATTAATGAAAAATTAAATAGATGATTCCCAATTAATTTTAGTTTCCCCAAAAACCTAGATACACGTGAAAATAAAAAAATATAAAATAAAAGTCCTCAACAAGACGAGGAATCCTAATCTCTTGCCTTAACTCGTGTCCAAAACTGACAACATATCCCATTCTCTCTCTCTCTTCCTTAAAATAAGATCTGACTCACTCAGTCAATAAAAGAAACATATACATACATACATGTATACATATATTTAAAAAAAAAAAAACTAAGACCAAGATATATGCAAATATATTATTAAAATCAAACAACTGTACAGTTTTGTGAAACCTCTGACCCGATAGTTTAGTCACAAAATCTGCATGTCTACACCTTTTTGCTTGCCGCGTCCCTCCACACCCCTCCATTTAATGCCGTGCCAAACAGATTCATAGAAAAAGGAAAAGTTAGGGAGAGATTACACACAAGCATTTACCTTCACAGCCATCACATATTTCAGACTATACAGTATTCTAGGCTTTTTTCTCCCTACTGTCAGTTGCTTTTATTTTCTTTTCTTGGAAGGCCCCACACACACAACCCTCCCTTTCAGTTACTTTATTTTTTCATCCTTATTTATTTATTTCACATCTCACCTACCGTATATATATGTCATCAACACACACACACACACACAATACCAACACAACCACCCCTTTTAATTAAAAAAAACCAAAGTATATCAAAGGTTGGGGTATATGGCAATTCAAGCCCAATTGTATCAAGAAAATCTTGGGTTTCCATTGTTTGGTTCTCAAGATTATGTTGACAACAATGGTACTTGTGGGTATAATCAAAATCAATTCTTCGACGGTCTTCAACAAAAACTACAATTCCAGCACCACCACCACCAGCAGCAACAGCTACTGTACATGCAACAGCTGCAGAATAATCTTCAACAGAAGAACCAAGCTGCTCTTTTTTACAATAAAAATTCTGGTGGTTACAAGAGTGATGTCTTGGGTACAAACTTACAGGGCACTAATCTCCAGTTTAATCAACAAGGACAAGAGATTGATCAGTATCTCAAGCAACAGGTTCGAAGCATCAAATCTTGTTATTAGATTATGTCATGATTCAAGAAACGAATATCATGAAATTAGTTCCATTTTTTTGTCAAATCAATTAGATGATTAACTATAAAAATCTCCTATTAAATATAAAATTCTCCTATTATAATATATATATTATTGGCGAAGGATGAATGTTTGAGTTTTCAATATGAAGGTAAAAAATTTTGTAATAATTTGATTTGGTCTCTTAAAATGCAGGGTGAGAGATTGAGATGGGCATTGGAAGAGCAAAGGAAGCAGCAATTAAGGTCATTCCTAAAGAAGCTCGACACCAAAGCACAGATTTTGTTGAGACAAAAGGATGAAGAAATCTTAAAAGCCACAACCACGACGTTGGAACTCCAGAACTTTGTCAGGAAACTCGAAGCCGAGAGACAATCGTGGCAAAGGCTAGCACAGCAAAACGAAGCCATGGTCATATCCCTGGCAAATACCATCGAACAGCTAAAGGATCAAGCTTGCAGTAATGTCCGTAATAATGAAGAAGACGATGCGGAGTCGTGCTGCGACAACATCGAAGGAGGCAATGGTGAAAATAAGGACCACTGGTTGACGAATTGCAAGAGTTGCAACGGTCGACCGTCCTGCATGCTGTACCTACCTTGCAGGCATCTTTGTTCATGTAAAGAATGTGAGATGTTTCTTGAGTGCTGTCCTGTGTGTAGTGCATTGAAGAAGGACAGCATTGAGGTTTTGCTTTCCTAGGAAAAAAGATTATGTTATATTTCTAGCTAGGCATGCAGTTAAAAAAAAAAAACCTTGGTATATGTATATGGACAGATCTTTTAGTTTTATTTTTTTAAAAAAGAGTCAATTTGATTTTTTGATTCCTTCAATTAAATTTTAGATTTGTCAAAAAGGGTGTAACTTGTGTAGATTATTGATGTTCTTTCCCTTTTTCATTGTCGGACCCACTTAACATTTTTTGCTGAACTATGCCTGTCTTCCTCCGTAATGAACTCATTCTTGTATATTAAGTTTCTTAAGTAATGTTTGATGGCTTAAATCGGACGTCATATAATGCAAGAAGGATAAGAGAGTACAATCTTATTATCTTTACGATTGAAGAATTTCATAAAGTAAAAAATTTAATTATTTATATTATAAATTATAATAAAATTTTCTTTAAAAATTCCATACGTAGCTATTTTTTTAAGTCTAAATACATTTATTTTGTTTTAAGTGAAATAGATTTTTATATTACCAACTATATAATACAAAATTTTAAGTTTTTACCTAGTACTCTAAAACCTCTTTTATCTGGCATCATGGCCAATTACATAAATCAAAATAAAAGGTTTTGCCTTGTTCAATAGTTAGAAAATTACAATAACCAAATAATTTATTACTTTTTTAGACCGTCATTGTCTAAGAATTAGTATTCAGGATGGCAAGTTTATGTTGTTTAGTCAATTCTAAGTTTAACTATTTTGATTAGTTGATAATATTACAAAAACATAAATTAATTTAAGAACCAAAAATGGATAATTCGTCATGATGGGTTATTATTGCTTTTTTAGTATATATTGATTAGTATGTAGATACGATAAAATGGCGTGCTCTCTAGCTACGACACGTGTTGGCCTAAGCCCAGCTCTGTACAGCCCAAAGCACGGACACCTAGCTATGCGGGATGTTAGGCTTGGGCACATGATCCCAAGCACACAATGCCCATTTCAATAAACAAGCTAACATTCTATGTTGTTTTTTTTTTTTGTTATTATTATTATTAAAATTTATTTTATATTTTTAACAAAAAAAGATTTCGACTCCCTTAACAAATTTTACAACAAATATTTTGAAATGTTACATTTGCTTAAGTAATAAATGGTGCACCTAAGTAAAAATAAAGGTAATTTTTATTCTTACACTTCGACATAGTTTTATTTAAAATTACAAAAGAAAAAATTAATATAATAATATATCATTGATAGTAAATCTCATTACATTCTTCGCCTGTAGATCCGATAAATGCTAATAGTGGGATGGTGATTGTGTGCTCGCATCTTAGAGTTAAGATATTAAAACTTATCAACATTATTCCAATCTTCTAAACAGATGAACATTTGAACCCTATGGCTCCAATGAGTATCAAAGGAAATCATAACTTCGCTTCCTTAGCTAAATCGACACAAAAGGGACCATTGAAACTAGAGTGCTAAAAATATCACGTGCCATTTAGGAGAGGTATCGGAAAGATGTTAACTTTACCTTCAAGGACATGAAAACCTATTCCTTCCTCTTCATCTACCACCTGTATATGGTATGCTAACAACTCATTAAATAGCTTAAAAAAGTACCACTACTATTGCTCTAGCTTATTTGTATTGTATCTGCTTCTTTATGAGGACGATATGAATGTATGCGAGTGTGAATCGGTCACATGAATATCGGATACTAGTGCTTAGGATAATTGCTATAACCATACATTGTATAGCCGATAAAAGGCATTGAGGTAACTCTATCCCTTTCGGGCAAATGTAGCAACATACTCCATATCTTGTATCCCAATAAGTTTGCAAACCAATGGAGCCATTCATGAGCTACTTTAGTAAACGAGTCAAATTTGAGTTCAAAATAAAACTTATTTGTCTAAGGAATTGATATCGAGCTTCAATTTAGGCTTACAAGCTAATTTATTTAAACTTGCAAGCAAGTTTATGAGCTTTATATATATGTATTATAAATATTATATATATATAATATGACATGAGATAATGTATAATATATATAATATAATTTTTATTCATTATTTATTAATCTATTTATCTATATATTTATTCATTTTGTATGGAGCTAATGAGCAGACTTAAGCTCGGCTTGACTTGGCTTGGTTCAAAGTCCGTTTGTAAATAAGTTAAGCTCAAATTTAAGACAAAACTTGTTTATCTAAATGAGTCAAGCTCAACCTTAGTTCGGCTTGGGTGTGATAATTTTCAAAAGAGCCAAGAATGAGTCTTGAAAAGCTTGGTTTAGCTTAACTCGTTTGTAGCCTTATAACCTAATGTTCACATAAAAGTCCTCAAAGAGGAAAGTACCATAAAACTTGAATAGAAGGTTAAGAATTATTGCAATGTCAAATGGGAGGGAAAGGGGTCAAACTAATCTCAGAATTTTTCTACCATTACTTATACAATAGATTATAGTGTTGAATCACCTATATGTGTACTAAAAGCATGCAAATAAGTTTTAGCCTACGAACTGGTCCGTTTAATATGCTTAAAAAGTAGGTTAATGGAGCCAGTTTAAGTTAGCCTATTTAACCTATTTATACTTTTGAGCCATGGGCTAGCCTACTTAACCCACTTAACAAGCAAGTTAAGGTGAGTGTTTTTGTCCTATTTAAAAAGCAACCCAAATGAGCTCAGCTTATTTAATTTAAAAGGCCAAAGTGAAAAGTGAATCTAGTTAAGTTAGCTTATTTAACCTACCTGCACACCTCTTGTGTAGATAAAACGAGACATCAGTAAGGTAAGGAAACATGAGATATCCATGTGGTAATAGCAACATGGTAGATGAGCTTTTAGGTATTTGAAGGCCTTAAGAACGATTTGCATCTTCTTAAATGTTACTTGTCCTTTAGAATTTAAATTTTATAGGAAGCTTTTTTATTATTATAATACGCGGTTAGACTTTGTCGAACCTTTAGCACTCTTTTAAGCATTTTCAATGTTGAGTTCCACCATGTTTGATACATGAGATAAAAGTATAGTTATTAAAATCGTAAGTTAATTATATGATTTTATGAATTTGTGATTTTATGATATTTTCTATAGTTAAAACAAACATAAACTGCTTAAGTGCAAACATTTAGTAAAATTATGAATTATAATCTACAACTTTATCGATTTCATCAATTTTATGCGATTTTATATTATTATACTAATCCTACATATTCAAAAGAATAGTAGAATCATAATTTTAATAACCATATAAAAGCTTTTAAGGGGTAACAAAAATTTGTACAATATTGCTAAAACTTGTTATGTTTATATTTAGAACCATGTATGTTTTTTACTAATAAGTGTATCTTAGCAAGTTATTTGACCACTCTACAAACATTTAGTCCATTGTACATCATTAAAATTATGATGCAATAAACATATTAGATGAAATAACTTCCCTTCACAAATTGAAGATAACATGGTCTTTAATGTTGTTATCGGAGTTGTGTAGTAAAGTGTTGCTTAATAAGAAGTTTTACATCCTTTACATGACATACGCATGAAGAGTGTCAATTACATGGATGCAATAGTAACACTGGCATAGGCTTTAGAGAAGAATATAAACATAATAATCCTCTTCTATAACCTTCATCATTCATCAATCCAATACATGGAAAAGCACATATAACTACAGTCTTCAAGTGGTTGCAAGGCTTTCTATATGTTAGATGTAAGGGAAATGCTGTGTGAGAGGTTTCAAACACTAAGCGAATCCTAACATTATGAGAGGAGATAAATCACATCATTCCTTAGTGTTTGTGGGACTATCTAGTGATAGACCAAGTTTATTTTCCATTCAACCCAATCTCCAAAAGCTAGATGTCTCACAAAAGTAAAAGTGATACCGACCATTGCTATTATTTGAAAGAGGCCATTATAAACATCTCTTTATTTAAATATGAACCTATCAGATATGCTAGATGAACTAGGGACATCGGTACACTAAGGTTGTTGCTTGATTCTCAAAAACATTGCCACTTTTATTTTTGGCTTTCAATGTGTTGACAAAGGTCATTAGCATTGATTTGTATAATCATTTCTATTATTGACTATTTTTATTAACTGGTAATATTTCAAAAACATAAATTAATTTAAGAATTAAAACCGGATAACTCATCATGATTGATTATTACTGCTTTCTTGAGCATATATTGATTCAATTATACTCATGAATGGCTAATTATTATGTGGGTATGCTTAAATGAAGTTGCTCTTTAGTTTAGATACGTCTCAACCTAAGCCAGGGCATGCATAGCCTAAAGCATAGACAATTAGTTATGTGGCATATTTAGAGGTGGGCAAGTGAGTTAAACGAGCTAACCCGGTCCGACTTACTTTAGCCTATGGGTTAAATAGGCTAACTAATTTTGGTCTACTTTTAAATAGGCTAAATTTTAACTTGCCTAACTTAGCCCACATAAGCTGATGCATTAAATGGGCCAACCCACTATTCTAGCCCATTTAACCCATTTTAATGAGTTAGTGAACAAATTTTTGCATAAAGTATCAGAATTTTTAATTCTTTAGAAATAGCTTGCCACTTTTACATCTATGTAATGGAATAAGGGGCTGTGATCATATGGATTTATAAGTAATAAAAATTGATAACACTTAGAGATGACATTGTAATTAAACAATGAGCGATAGAGTTCTAAAAAGAAAAGAAAATGTTGAGGCAATCCACTTCATTCCAAAAAAGATACAAACATAGAAGGGATGAAACTTAAAAAATAACAGCAAGATGGAAGAAAAAAAATAAATACAAAAAGTTATACAGAGTACAAACAAAAAGAACCAGCACCAATACAGCACCCCTAAAAGACACACACAAAACTATAAAAAGCAACTACATGTCTACATTGCATGGTCATTCTTCAATTCATTACGGCATGTCATCGTCAATTCATACAATCATGGCATGTCTCCCTTAGGCCCTAAACACAAAACTATAAAAAAAGAAGTTACATTACATCATCAATGATTACGAAAATTCTTTAGTTTTCCTATTGGCATCTAGTGTTTGACTTTGATGACACAGCTAGTGATTGAGAAAATGAACTTGCTGTTTGAAAGAATAACACTACTACTGAGTATAATTATAAAACTAGACTGATTAGATTTCAAAAAGCATATTAATTGAATAACACATTAATTTATTTCTCATTTCATTTTCCATCTATTTCTACACTAATTATCCCCACTATGAAATTTATTATGCTCAACCACCACATTTTTCCATGTATTTCTTTACTAAAGCAGCATATAATGTGTAAATAAGCTGGACAAAAACTTATAATTGACGTTGATCTTCTTCAATCATCAACCACTACATTTGAATCCTCCTTTGACAATGTTGTTTCAAGTATTTTTTCACTTTCATCTACAATTAAAAAAAAAATCACATAAACATAGCTAGATATAAATAATAAAAGGATAAATCGAAAATTAAGAAACATAGTATCAATATGAAAAAATGACCTTCCTAATTTAATCCTTATAACCAATTCCTTGTACAAACTAAAGCTTCCACATTTTGAAGAAGCATGCTACCACAATACTTGGTGAGAACACGAACGCCAATACTAAAAGCAAACTTGGAAGCAATAGTAGTAATTAAAATACTTAGAACATTAGAAGCCATTATGCACAAATTTGGATACCTTTGATGTTGACTTTTCTAGAATTCCAACACATCTAAATCTGAATAGAAGTTCATATCCATTACCAGTTCTTCCAAATAGAGATGTAAGGAAGACTTACCAATAGTTTGAACCTCAACTTGGCAATACTCCTAAGTCATCAACAAAAAAAAAAAAAAGAAAAGAAAAAAGAAAGAAAGGAAAAGTTATGATCATTACTCATTAAAGGTATGCATAGTATTATAGAAATAAATAATTAAAGTAACCATTGAACTTACATTAAGAGTAGCAAAATCGATACCCAACTGTTGTCCTAAACTTTTACCAAATCCAATGTTCCCTCTGGTTCCTTTCCATTGAACTCCACCTCCAAGTGTTTGAGGAGATACAAATTAAGAGCTACCACAACACGTGTTACTTTGCTTGCTCGTCATATTCCCAAAGAGTCTATATAACCTACTCTTTATTCTATCTAACTTCTCTTCATAGCTAAGTGGATCAATCTTATTGAAGCAGAATTTCAAAAAATTAAACTTCATTCGAGGATCAAGTACTACTTCAAGTGCAAGGGTAATACTATATTCCCTCTAATATTTGCCAAATTTTTGCTTTATCTTAATACACATATCTCTTATGACAGTATCTTCACTTGTTAAATTCTCATTCAACAAACACGCTATTCTCCACACTTGCAAAAAATATAAGTTAGAAGTTGGATAGGAGGACCCAGACAATAAATTTGTAATAATGTAAAAGGGACTAAGAAATTTGCACAATTTTTATGCTCTTTCCCACTCCTCCATTGATGAACAATACTTATAATTTGAATCATTTAATTGAAAGTAGGAAAATGCATGTTGATACTTCAAAACACTCTCAAGCATTAAATAAGTAGAATTCCATCTAGTTGCCACATCCTAATGCAAACCAATTCCAATGTCAATATTACCAACTTCTTTGACATATTCCTAAAAATGTTTCATTCTACTTTCTAACCCCTTCACATACTTTACACTCTCTCTAATCTTATGTAAGGCTTCACTAGCCATCGACAAACTATCCTTCACAATTAAGTGAAGAATGTGGGCACAACATCTAACATAAAAAAATTCTCTACTACACAACAAACTACCCTGTAAATTAAGTTAATCTTTCAAGTAATTTTGCATGCAATCACTAGTAGATCTATTATCTAGGGTAAGAGAGAAAATCTTCTTATTTATACCCCAATCTTTCAAAAAAATCAAACATTTTCTTTGACAATTTAAGTCTTGAGTTGGGAAGGGGCATATAAGAAAAGGAAAGAATTTTGTTGTTCAATTTCCAATTCTTGTCAACGTAATGAGTAGTTAAGCATATGTATCCCTCACTCGTGCTAGCTGTCCATAAGTCAGACATCAAACAAATTCTACCAAGGATTTTTTCCAAAACAGTTTTCAGTTTTCCCTTTTTAGATAAGTATAATTTCCACACATTAGATGTGGCTGTTTTCCTAGAGATGGGAAAATAATTAAGGTTGAAGTGTTGTGTGAATTCTATAATCCTCTTATATTCAATAAATGAAAAGGGAAGATTATGTTCAATTATTGCCTTTCTCAAAATATTACAAGCAACCTTATAACCTACTTTACTAGACTTTAATTTTCTCGCTTCATCAATCATCATTTCACCCACATCATGATATTTAGGACGTGAACGACATTTCTCCTTATGTCTAAGCAAAGTTTAGGTTCCATATTTGGACCCACCAATAACATATTCATTCCTACACCCATTACATCATGCTCTTTCCTTTCCATCTTTTCCTACTCCTATCTTTGCAAATGTGTGCCAAACTTCAGAAGTGTTTGTTTTAGCTCTCTTTCCTTTTGATTCTTCAAAATCAATAGATGTTTTGGTGATGGCATTAGATGGCACACTAACATTGCCACCATGAGCTTCTGATTTACCATCTACATTGATATGCTGAATAATAGTGTCCTTACTAGTACTAGTATTACGATCGATCTGAAAATGAACCACAAAAGAAAAAGTAAGAATATAATGAATTTATGTTAGCTCTATATTTATGTAAATATAATAAACCACATGGAGCTTTGGATATTTTATTCACACTCCACGAACTACTAAGAACCTCACTTTAGTAATATGCAATTCTACAAGAAAACATGAATTGATTAGTACAACAAATGTTAACAAATTACAAGTGTAAACATAAAAATTGAATCGGCAGTCACTCTTAACTTCGTTATTGCTTCTACTCTATGTTTTGTATTCATTAACTTTCGACCTATTTTTTCATCAAATCCTTATAATTCATACACTACAAATCACAATAATATGCCAAAAATGTGAACAAAAAAAGAAAAGGAATTAAATTATAGCTAATTTAATCAATATTAACCTTTATAAGCATGGCCTTTTCTAATGAATACTATCTATATATACTACTAACATATTGTTATGTCCTTTTAATTATCCCTAAACATTTATTGTATTATTGTTGGGTCGATCAAGACAATTGTGCTTTATTAATGTATGTCAGTATGTATTCCTTTTATGTAGCTATTCAAAGATAAATATTTCTTATTTTAGAGTCGTTGCATTATTCTTTAGGATTCATACCATACTAGCATAATTAATCCATAAATGTTACGTACGTATAAAAATTATCAAATGAGAACAAAAAAGAAAAAAGATTCTCAATTTAAAGTGAAGACTTTATTCAACTTATGCAAATGAGGTAGAAAGTTTTTTCTATCTAAACTTTCTAACAAAGACAACAATAGCATACACCTTTGTCAAAGCTGTTGACACATATATATTCACAAAATCTTTTTATTTAAAAGGTCTAAGGATCTATTATTCTTTCCTTTAAGTTTCTACCCATATGTTAAACCTCCTCTTAGCCAATTAGGAAGAGCCTGATTATAACACTCATATGAAATAGTTGGAATTGGTTCTTTCTCATCCCTATGCATTAAATACAACTACTATAACATTTGTTCTATTTTAGGCCCACTTTGTCCAAGGATAGAATCAAAATGGCTAGTTAAATTCATCAATGAAATACTTTTCTATTTTCATCCATTCAAACCCTACAACACTTGATGATACTTAGTGCAACCAATTAAAGATCCCATTTAAATAATGCAAAAGGTAATTCTCTTCTAGCTTCCCATTACTTCGATATCATTCTACATCCACTTCATTCTAGTTAAAGATAACCTGATAAATAAAACATGTAAGCTCCAGAAACTTACTAAAGCACTCCATAGATTTCTACAATAATAGACACAATAGATAACAAAATGAACAAGTCTATACTGGTTCTAAAAATGAAGTGAAATTCAACTAAGCAACAACTGCAAGAAGTTAAAATTATAATAGAAAGGATGAATTTCAATATCTTCCTATAGAAAGGAACCCATCCAACCATTTTAAGATGACATGAAACATAATTAGAAAATTTTGTCTTCAACGATATATATATATATATATATATATATATAGAGAGAGAGAGAGAGAGAGAGAGAGAGAGAGATAAGGTACTTACAAAATACAATCAGGATGCTAGAATGTTTTCTTGTTTGCTGATTGTTGAGACTCCACTGGATAGCGTACTAACTAAGTGTGTATGAGTGACAATTGACTCATTGACGAACTAGTCGGAGTATAGGAGAGACAATCGAACAGAGTAACAGACAAAGAGTGACTTAGGGCTAGGGTTAGGGTTTGAGGGAAATTTCTTTCATAATTCCAAAAGCAAAATAGTAAAGTAAAGAAAGAAATAGAAAGTAGATAGAGAGAGGTTGCCGTGTAACTGTGACTTCGCGAGCTTCGTTTGACCCATGTCGTACCCGTGCGTGGACGATGGACCTAACCTCAGTTCCAAATTGCAAGTTACGAATTCAAAATCAAATCAAATTAGCCATTTTTTTAATAAAAAGCGGGCCAACTCAACCATCACGAGTTAGCCCACTCAAACCCGTAGATTATATGGGCTAGGCTAAAACGGCCCACTTTTATACCGGTTGAAAAAATGAAGCCCAAACCCACTTTAAAAGTGGGTTGAACGGGTTGGCCCATAGGCTAAAACCCGTTTACACACCTCTAAGCATGTTAAGCTTAGACACATAAACCTAAGTTGTGGAAAAACATACCAATGTCTTTTCCTTTTTTTTTTAAATTAGCTTTTAATTGATTTGTAATTAAAATTTCTTTTATATTTTTAACATAAATTTTCCAAATTCCTTAACAATTTTATAACTAATATTTTGAAATATTACATTTGCTTAAGCAATAAAAGGTGCATCTAAATAAAAATAAAATTACTTTTCATTCTTAATCTAGTCAATAATGTGATGGTGATTACGGGATCCCATCTGAGAGTTAAAGATATTAAAACTTGTTAGCATTAGTCTAGTCTTTTAAACATATGGATATGTCAACCTACTCCTACTTCAGTGAATATCAAAGGAAACGATGACTTGGCTTGCTTGAATAACTTTACCTTTGAGAACATGAAAACCTATCCCATTTGCCTCCTCTACTACTTGTATATGGTACACTAACAACTCGTCAAATAACTTAATAGTACCACTTTTATTACTTTAGCTTCTTTACAGTGTATCTACTTCTTTATGATGACAAAGTAGATATATGCAAGTATGAACTAGTCACATGAATGCTAGACGATGATGTCTAAGATAATTACTGCAACCTTACATTGTACAGCTAATAAAAGCTATGGAGTTAACTTTGTGCAACTTGGGCATATGTAGTAACATACTCCTTATCTTGTATACCAATGTTTACATAGAAGTCCTCGTGGAGAAAAGCACCATAAAAGTTGAACAATTGGTCGAGAATTGTTGCAATGTAAAATGGGAGGGAAAGGGGTTAAAGTAATCTCAAAATTTTGTTGTCGTTACATAGACAATAGATTGTAGTATAAAATCACTTACATATGTAGATAACACCTTGAGACATCAACAAGGTAAGGAAATATGGTATTTCCATAGGGAAATAAAGCTTTTGAGTCTTTAAAGGCCTTGAGAACAATTTACATCCTATTGGATGTTCCTTCATCTTATACCATCTAATTTTATTGGAGATATATATAGTCTTATAGCATCTTGTTATTGTAAAATGTGGTTAGACTTTGTCAACCCTTTAGTGCCTCTTTAAGAATTTTGAATGTTGATGTTTGATAGTCAAGAGATAAAAGCTTTTAGGGGGTGATTAGAATTTACACAATATTCCTAACGCCACAAAACCTAAGGGTGTTAGAACTCATCATGTGTCCTCATTATTCTAATGATACGTTCAGACTCAAAAACACTACTACAATCTCTAAAATCACTTGTACATTTGTCAATAAAACACTACCAACACATCCCCAAGTTTTCTACAAAATGAATGACTCAGGCAAGCCATTCCAACAATAATGATTTTCACCATCAACATTTTTTACTCGACACTAACAGACCATGCTACCTAAAATGCACTCCATATCATAAAATCATCTTCACAAATTACTCAACAATATCCTCAATACTATATGCTTTTCTTCCCAAACCTAATATTAGTTGCCTCAACTCTACAAGTAACAACTTCATCTTAATCAACTACAGTTGAAAAAAAAATAAAATAAAAAGAATGGGTGAAACCTAATACGTGATGCATAAGCCCACACAAATGCCAAACCAAGTCATACACATGCATATAATGCAAGTTAAATTGAGTATAAAGCAAATAGTCAATCAATTGTTTTAAATTTAGTTCAACAACCAATAAAGGAGTACTTATGACATCACCACATCAGGATCTTTGTCTACATATATAGGTAGATATAGATATAAATTTTTCTTTAAGTCCTTTATACCTAAAATCTAAAGTCCAAAGTCCAGCGTCTTAAATCCTATAATTCAAGTTGCATCGTTTTATATGCAAGTCCATTAAGGAAAACTTATATATGACTAGTAGTTACTCTTTTGGGGATCTACCACTATGAACCCCTAAAGTGTGTGGGTCGAACATAACCAACAACTAAGTTTAATTAGGCCGAATATAAGTTAATCCAATTTTCTTAATAAGTCCTAATAAGTACAAGTAAACAACCAAGCACTACGTACCTAGAAAGCTAAGTAAACAAACTACAAGTCCCATATCCAAATCTCAAGGTCCATACCCGCTTAATAAGAAACTTGAGTCAAGAACCTAGTGACTACAACAACAAGCCTTCCTTAATTCATCATCAATCCTATTTAATATAAAGCTTTTAGTTTAAAACTTCTAACTTTGATTACTACCCCCTAAATCCAACTGCAACTCCTAAGTGTATCATCAATAAGATTAAGGGTAAAGTTTGAAACCTTAATTAAGAATAAGTTAAAAGAAACACCTGGAAGAAGAATCAAAAGCTTGAAGTGGTAAAGGAAATTTAGGAGCATAGCTTGAAAGATGGTAATTATTATACTAAAGCATTAAAATAAAGTAAAATTCGTTTAAGTGACATTAGAGAATAAAGTGTTTAAAATTTGTCGAAGTGTTAAATTAAACTTAAAGAACTTGAAAATTCTAGGTTAAGATTGGAACTTTTAGAAAAGAAGGTTAAGTGGAGCTCAATATTAATGTTAGGAAAATATTTGATTAAGTTTAGTCGAGAGAAATAATAAGAAAAGGTTTCACATAAAATATATAACTCGACATGGTTAGTGACATAATCATGTCACGTAGATGTATCAAAATCTGACTATTTTTATAGAAGTTAGAATTTTTACAAAAATAAAAATAAAAATACTAGTTGGAACTAAATATTAAGGATACGAAAAGGTTTGAGTAAGATTGGTCAGGAAAACCATAAGAAAAGAATATATTTGGAGTTCACTACTCAACATGACTATGTCATTTTGGTTGTGTCACTTTCTACCCATTTTCTCCCCCTACCAGACACGATCAACAACATGACCATGTTATTCTGGTCATGTCACTTTCTGCTCATTTTCTTCTGCTACTAGACATAATCAACAACATGATCATATTGCTTGCTATGTCCTTCTAACAGCAACTTACATTTTTTTCCTCCTTTGAAAAGTAATCTAAACCAACTATTTCAATTCCATTTTTCAACCAAACCTTAAATATACTTCAAATCGTTAATTACCCATTACTTAATCTATTTTTTAACTCATCACAACCACAAATTTCAACTCAAACACCCATTTAATTATCAAACCTACAAACAAGTCCAAGAACACCAAGTTTAAATTAAAGAACAAGATGAAAAGTTCGAGGATGCTTACTTGCAATGAGTGAATATGAACTTTAAGCCTCAAACACAAACCAAACCAAAGAGGAAAAGTTGTAATGTACACATTTAAATTCGAATTACTAAGGAATGTTGAAGAAACTCCATGGAAACTAAGGTTTTTCATTCATAAAAACTTACAAAGAGAGACTAGAAAGTTACCTTACTTTTAGGGAAGCTTAAAAATGGGTTTTTCTTGAGTATTAGAAACTCTAAGATCTTGTTTCAAGTGGAAGGGAGGGGAGGGATGAAAATAGAGTAAGGAATGAATAAGTTAAGAGGGTTTTGATGGAGTTTAAAGCATTAGGGTTTAAGATAAAGGGGTAATATGGGTAGGTTTTAGGGTAAATGCATTTAGGCCCATATAAGAGATTACAATAATGCGACTCAATTTAAAATCATTTTATTGAATTTTCTTGGGCATTAAAATATTACTTAAACTCATTATGTTTACATTTAGAACCATGTATGCTATTTATCAATGGGTATATCTTAACAAGGTGTTCAACTACTCCAGGGTAAATGTGTTTAGGCCTATATAAGATATTACAATAATGTAACTCACTTTAAAATCATTTTATTGAATTTTCTTGGTCATTAAAATATTACTTAAACTCATTGTGTTTACATTTAGAACCATGTAAGCTATTTACCAATGGGTATATCTTAACAAGGTGTTCAACTACTCTATAAAAATTTAGCCTAACGTACATTATTAAATTTATGATGAGATATTAACCATTACAATTATTTAAAGGTGGCCATTATATACACCTCTTTTATTGAACATGAACCTATCAGATATGTTGGATGAACCAGCAACATTAGTACAACCACTAAGGTTGTTGCCTAATTCTCCAAAACATTATCACTTTACTTTTTTTTTTTTCTAGTTTTCAAAGCATCAACGAAGGTAACTAGCATTGAATTGAAAACAGGTGATAATTTTCACTTATAAGCCAAGTATGGAGCTTGCTCCCCTTCATCCATTTCAACAATATGTAAAAACTTCCATATGTTGTTTATACATTTGCTATGTTTCCTAGCCCTACTTGGCTTGAGTACTTTAGGGATGGGTAGGCACATTTTGCTCAAATATTGATTGATGAGCATGATTGCCACTCAAGATTAAAGGAGAACATGAAATGATGTATGGACCATAGACGCATCATTGTTTTATACGGCTATATTCTATATCATTCTTCCTAAGCTTAGCCTTGAAAACCTCAAGTTGGGGGTAAGAACCTTAGATAAGTAACTTGATTCATTAGGCTCTTAAGATGGTTTAGGTTTAGGTTTGAAGTAGTAGGTAATGGGGATATGGGGCACTACGGTAAGGGTCGTAATCTTAGAAGATCTAAGAATCATTATAATAGATGTATAGTATTAAGCTTGAAAATTTTTCATTTTTCCTTAATTTGACTCATATTAAACCTAGCCATTCAATATGAGATATTAAACATAAATTAAGGATAAATTTACTTTTTTGAAAATCTTTTGAAGAAAAATATTTGAAAATTAAGCCACTACAAAATTGAGGTTAGAAAAGATGGGAAATTAGGGTATTCCTTTAAAAGTATATCTTTTCACACACAGTTATTTTGTTGAAAAATTACAAATATTTTTATAGAACTATTAGTGAGGTGCAAATAGATCGTAAATTCTCAAAGCATTAACCTTCAAATAAGTTTTAAAAACTTTCAATAATATATGTTTTTGTATATAGGCATATGTGTATGTGTGTATACATTTTAATACATCTTTAAAGCCTCAAAAACCTTATTATTCGTTCTTCTGAATTTTAGTAGTATTTCTTGTTTGTTTTCCAAGTAATGGTTTTAGGGTTTTAGTATATGCATATTTATAAAAGTTGTCACAAGGTAAACCCATACTTTAAGAGTTTAAGAGATCTTGTCAATAGTTAAGGGTAATATTTAGAATTATCCCCTTTCTATTTTAACAAAAAAAAAAAAAAAAAAAGCTTATGTGTCATGGTGGACAAATTCTCCATCTTCATTAATTACCATTAACAATATTTAATTTAATACATAACTAAGAGAAGGGATCAAATGAACGTGGATCTTAAGGGAGTGATATAATTTGCAATAAATTAAATTAAATTAAATGTTTAAATTATTTGATAAAAGTAAATTGCGAAGAAGGGCATCTTAGTTCCATTTAAGACAATAAAGCCAATAAAGTAATACGTAAACCCAATAATTTTAAGGAAAAATAAAAGTATCTTAAAACAAGCGATCAATTTTCTTTCTTTCTTTCTTTTCATTTTCATTTTTTTTTTTACAATTATAAAAAGAATTGGCTTAAGAATGAAGATTTCATTATATTTAGATAAAAATATATTTGATATTATTTTTTCCCTATTTAGTAAGTATGTATATATATACTATGTTAGAGTATTAACTATAATAGTGTAAAGATAATCATGTAATTCCAAAATTCATATTATATAATAAACTTATGCGTACTAGGGTGAGATTAACCTTAACACACTTTCTTTAATTATTCTCATCATAATATCAAAGGAGGAATCACCATAACTAATGACCTCATCATCGTTGAATGGCTATTGCACTAACCATACCCGCTATCGAAACTCACCTCAGCTGCTAAACCAAACCCTAATAGCTACCCAAACCATCTCATCCAAACCTTAGACACCATCACCAATATTAGTTACTACCATCCATCTCCCCTCTCCAATCAAACTAACGACCAACTATAAGGAAATCCTTCTCCAATCATACAAAACCATTACCCACCACAAACAAAACCTTTGGTAGCTACTAATAATCAACTATGCATCACAAATGAAACCCTAAACCTCCAACGCTACAGTCACCAATCCTAACAGTTTTGAAGCCCTAACTACACATACTAGCCGCTTATACACCATTCTAACCTATTTTAAAACCCTAGCTACAAACATCAACTACCTACATGCCATTCTAACGTGTTTTGAAACCTTATGTTTGCTACTTAGTCTACCACCATGTTTAATCTAAGACAAAAGTTGTTTGTTATGATTCTCTAAGTTACAAGTTATATAATCTAATACAAAAGTTGTTTGTTATGATTCTCTATGTTACAAGTGATTTAATAAGTAGTTTATGACCATTAAGTTTATATAGTTTAGTTATCATACTATCCTATATCTCGAAAAGTAAATCAATAATTCAATCTTTATGGAGTCTAAGCCTATCATTACACTACCTGCATCTTTTGCTTTAGCACTTACCTCCGTCAAATTAAATGCTAAGAATTATTTTCAATAGACAAGTATGGTTAAAGCTTTTTTTTGTGGTCATGGACGTCTTAGAATTCTGACCGATTTACCTCCTAAGGAAACTGATAATAAATATGTTGAACGGGATCAAATTGATCAACGATATCCTCATTTGTTATGGAACTTAATGGAACCTCAGATATTTACTTCATGCAACAATTTTGGTACCTGTAAAGAAGTTTGAGACTATCTTAAATTCTTGTACGCCTCGAATGATACATGTATGTAAGATGTTTTGATTAATTTCTTTCTACTGTAGCAAGGAGATAAATATTTTGTTGAATACTATGGAGAGGTTAAAAACTGTTTAGAGGAAATCAATGATGTAATGCCTCTTAGTACTGATATGAAGGAAATGCAAAAACAATGTGATTGTCTTACAATTGTTAAACGTCTACATGGTCTTAAACTAGAACTAGAATCAATGAAATCTTAGGTTCTAGGATTTTTAGAGCTTCCATCTTTAGTTGATGTTTATTCTCACATTAGTCAAGATTCTGCACAGTTTACATTGTCTCTTAGTTCACCCACTAATGATTCAGCTCTTATTAGTCAAATGCCTAATGGTAGGTTTAGAGGATCTTTTAGTAGAAAGGGAGGTTGTACAGGTGATAGAGGGCAAGGCCATGTACTACATCCTTTTTGTGATCATTCTCTATGCCTAGGTCACATTAAAGAAACTTGTTGGAATTTAAATGGATGTCCACCTAAGAATCATGTTATTCAGTATGGTAGTCTTACAGCTGCACATGTTACTTCAGATTCAATAGATACCATGCCTACTTCAAATATCCGCAATGAAGAACCCAAGTCATCCACTGTTACTTTATTACAAGAAGAATACATTAGACTCCTGTAACTTCAAAATATCCATTTCATTTAGTCGAAAAGTTAATAAGTGAGTAACTACTCCATTTCATTTCATTCATTCCGATGTATGAAGACTTATATGTATCAATTCTCCTTTTGATTTTAGATGCTTTGTTACCTATATTGATGATTATTCAAGAATGACAGGATTATATTTAATGAAAAATCGTTCAAAGTTATTTGATTTATTTTGTGCATTTCATTATAAAATTCAAAATTAGTTTAATTCCTTCATTTGTGTTTTTTACATGGATGATGCAAAGGAATAAATGTCCAATGGTTTTCAATAATATTTGCAAAAGCATGACATTATTTATTAAATTCCATGTGCTTATACTCAACAACAAAATGGAGTTGCTAAGCCTAAGAATCAATCTCATTGAAATTTCAAAACATTATTGATTCATATGAATATGCCTAAACACTTTTAGGCCAATGTTGTTCTCACTGCTTGTTCTCTCATCAATAGAATGACATCTGCAGTGCATGGTAAGGTTTCATTGCTTCTTTTTCTCCCTAATCAATCACTTTTTTCTTTACCTCCTCATATCTTTGGTTGCTTGTGTTTGATTCATCGACTATCCCTAGGAAGTGATAAGCTTGATCCTTGATCAATTCGTTGTATTTTCCTTAGCTACTCTCAAAACCAAAAGAGGTGTCACTGTTATTCTCTTAAACATCACAAGGTTTATGTTTATCCAAATGTGTCTTTCTTTGAGTCTACACCATATTTTTCTGCATCGTCCATGTCTTTTAAAGATGAGTCTCCTGTGGGTTGTATTCCTCATATATTGCCTTTATCATCATCCCATGATTCATTCTTTATTGACCAATGTTCTTCTACTATCATACCATCTTCTCAAGATGACTCTACTACTTTGCCATCATTTGAAGGATTCTCTCATCTTAACCAGCCAAATATACAAGTTTATGTTCATTGATAGTAAGTTATCCCATAGGACTCTTCACCTCCATCAAGTCCTCTATCGGACTCAAATCCTCCTTCATGTGCTCTTGACCTTCCAATTGCACTGAGAAAGGATAAGTGTATCTATTGAGCCTAAATTTTCAATTTTCTTCATTTTAATTTGATTTATCACTTTCTAATTAATATCAAACCCTAACTTATTTAATATTAATCCCCAATTAAAGAAATTGAGAAATTCCAGTTTTTTATTTAGAAAAATTTTTAGAGTCGCTACTCAACCGAAGTTGGGAAAAGAAAAGAAATTGTAATCAATTGAGCGGATTGATTACGATTTGGCTACTAGTCTTTGATTTTAATTTAATACAAACCAGAGAAATTCGAATCCGGTGGGCTAACTTATTAAATCCTAACGAGCATCATTATCTATTTTCCCAAATTAGGATTATTCTTCTATATTATCCTTTTTTAAAATTTTTTTAAGAAAAGGAAACAAAAATCAAAAGAAAAAATAATCTAAGTTTCTACAGATTTTATCGTCACTTTGAAGATGCTTACGTATTCGTTAGTTAGAATTAGACCATTATAGTTCTTTCTCGAAAACTTTAATATGTTAGTTTATTTTAATTTTGAAAATTAATTGGATTTACGTTTTTAATCGATTTGATTTATTTAAAAGTATAAGAGGGTCTTAACTCTTTAATGATTTTATTTAAAAAAAAAAACTCTCTAAAAGTCCTAAAACTTTTAAAAGGGTTTTTTATTTCTGAAAAATAATTTTCTATGTGAGAATTTCTAAAAGAACACAAACTAATATATATATATATATATATATATATACATATACATTTCCCATTATTACTAAACAACTATCTATATATAAAAAACTAATACCAAGAATAAAATCTCCTAATCTAACATATTCATTACGTTATCAGCAATAACTAACTAATAATAAAATAATAATAATAATAATAAATAAATATTGTAAAAAGAACTGAACAAGGCCAAACTTGATTGTTGTTCGGTTGAAAGAGCAATAGAATGGACAACAATACGGACGTTGGCATAATGGCAGCAGCTGTGTGTGGATGGTGATCAGCAAAATGGCATAGGTATTGTGCTCATTACGTGTGCTTGGTCTATGGTGGTTGTAGCGCCACAACGGATAGACTGTCGGCAGACTAGACGTGCTAAGGTATTATCTTCAGGCGATGAAGTGTTGGACAGCGATGTTGGGGCTTAGCATTCGTAGATGTGTAAGAAGGATCGGTGAAGCAGTGTGTGTCAATGAAGACAATGGGTGAACATGCTGATCGTGTTGGTTAGTGTAGTGAGGCGTGTAGGTGCTTGTGTTCGTTTGTGGAGATTATGCAAGGTGCAGTGGACAGTGAATACTTGGTGAGGGGCTGCAGTCAGTTACTGTTGGGATGTGATTTGGTTTGTTCAACATGAATGGAGTTTAGTTGCATGGATGTCACGCTTGGATTGCCAGTGAATGCACCTTGGTTGGATCATTGACAATTGCCATGGTGATGGTATGGAGGATTAGTGATGTATGCTACGTGTAGTCGTGATCGGAGTATACAACAGCAATGGGAAGTTAGGCGAAGCCTATGGTTGACGAAGAATTGGCTGTTGGCTTCCTTAGTGATGAAGAGTGCTGCAGTAGACGTTGGCCATCAAGAGTTGTCGTTAGGACATGGCTACGTAGTGCAAGGATTGATCAGGCCTCAGGTGTTGTTAAAAGTGTAATTATGATGTGAACAAGGGTTCGGTGATGGAGTTTGTGTGTAGTTTTTATTTTCCTACGGCAAATCGATGAAGGATTATTTTTTTTTTTTGAGTGTCTGTAATTGTGTTGTTTCTTTTATGCCGTATGCTTTGTATTTATAAAGTTCAAAACAAATCGTATCGTAACGTATCGTATCTAATCTTTTATAATGATTCAAATCCATTCCAATTAGATTCAAAAAATTCAATTAGATGTAGATCCTGTACGTATAACTCATTTTTTGTAAAAATAAAAAAGATAGACAAATAAAAAGCCTAGGTGCCTAATAAGATTTGAACCTATGACCTTAAGTTAAGGTAATATCAATACTCCAATGTTTATTCATTAATCCGTTAGCTTATGCTTTGTTCTTTTAGTACAATTAAATTGTACTTAAACCATACGACTCTCTAAAATAATTATTTGAATCGAACTAAAACGATTGATCTTAAAACATTTTCTAAAAATCTAAAAAAGTCTTTTATGATTTTTTTTCTTTTTCCATTTTTTTTTTGTATTTTCATCATTTTTCAATTTTTATTTTATTTTATTGTTTTTTATTTTTGAATTAGGACCCTTAAAAAAGAACAAAAATTAGAACTATAGGGGCAAAATTGAATGTCTACAACTGTCCCTCCTTGTGGTTAAGTTTGGAAAAAACTTTGTCGTAAATACAAAAGAGACACCATTTTTGCCTCGAGACTGACTCTGTCTTAAGAAATGCAATGATGAGCTAGTTGAGGATTTGATGATGATAAGCTTAAAACGAAGAATAGTAAATGTAGTGCCCCTATGGGCTTGCAAGAACTCTAAAGAGAATAATGAGAACTTAGTCATGCCTCCCTGTAGGCTGACTAACCAAGGTAGTTAAAGGGCTCCTTAACCTAGCTAAGACCTAAAAATGAATTGAGAAAACTCGGTCGTATCCCAATGAATTGACTAACTAAGGTGGGAAAAGCGCTCCTAAAGCTGGCTAAGACCCTAAAAATGATTGAGAACTTGGTTATGCCCCTCATGGGCTAACTAATTAAGGTGGTCGGAGTGCTCCTTGAACTGGCTGAGCTCTAAAAAATAATGAGAAAACTTGGTCGTACCCCAATGAGCTGACTAACTAAGGCAGGCAAAGCGCTCCTTGACTTGGTTAAGACCCTAAACTGGATTAGATGGGTATGCGCTCCTAGAGCTAGCCATAACCCTAAAAGAATGAGAAAACTCAGTCGTGCCCAATGAACTAATTAACCAAGGCGGGCGAAGTACTCCTTAAGTTGGCTAAAGTCCTAAACTGGATGATATGGGTAAGCGCTTCTAAAGCTGGTTAAGACCCTAAAAAAAAAAAGGACAAAACTTGGTTGTACCCTACTGAGCTGACTAACTAAGGGAAGCGAAGCACTCCTTGAGCTGGTTAAAGCCCTAAACTGGATGAGATGGGTAAGTGCTCTTAGAGCTAGCTAAAATCCTAAAAAATGAAAAAAATTGGTCGTGCTTTAATGAGCTAATTAACCAAGCAAGTGAAGCATTCTTTAAGCTGGTTAAAATCCTAAACTGGATGAGATAGGTAATCGCTTCTAGAGTTGGCTAAAACCTTAAAAGAAAGAGAAAACTTGGTTATGCCCCAATGAGCTGACTAATTAAGGCGGACGAAGCGCTTCTTGAGCTGACTAAGGCCCTAAATTGGATGAGATGGGTAAGCACTCTTAGAGCTAGCTAAAACCCTAAAAGAATAAGAAAACTTAGTTGTGGCCCAATGAGCTAATTAACTAAAGTAGGCGAAGTGCTTCTTGTAAACCCCAAAATTAGCAATCCGAGGTTTTGATTAGTTAAAAAACCCGATCGAGCCTAAATTATAAAGTAAAGCTCGAAATATTAGTAAACTGATCCCATAAGTTTGAATTTAAGAAAATAAGTAATAAAATAGGAGACTATAAAATTTTCAAATTTTAAGTATATAACTCGTTATTTATCGAAAATGCGTAAAATGCATTCTAGTACTTAACGAATCGCTAGAAATAGATTATATGTATACTAAAATAACCTAAATAATATTTAGGAATATTTATTTGTACTATATATGAATTTACATGTAGATATAAATACGCTTAATTACTTAAAATACGCGAAATATGCTTAAACTATACTAAATAATTAAAGAAAATTCATAATTAATTAAAAAAATCACGAAAATTCAAGAATGATCCAAATCAGGTCGTGGCAGGTCAAAATCCACAAAATAAAAATTAACCAATTCAAATCAGACAACACAAAAGCCAAAAATCAAGGAAACTGGGCAAAGTCATGTCTAATTAATGCACAATAATTACACTAAATCTCTATAAATAGCAATAAAAATTCAGAAGCTCATTTGGATAGTTAGAAATCAAATAAAATTAGGGAGAGGCGAAAATTGAGAGAAAAACCAAAGAAAAAAAAAAGAAAAGGAAAGCTGTGCAGTTAGGGCCACAAAGGAGAACCCAGACCCAACGGGCAACTGAGAGTGGACAGCCACCACCATCACACGGTGGTGGCAGCGCTCAGGCCGGCCGACAAGGCCACGGCGGCCGGCGATGTCCGGAGCCACCCAGACTGGTGAGTCCGATTTTCAGCTCGATTCTTGTGTAATTTTGTAAAAATAGTAAATAATTTTATAAAATTATGAAACTTGTTATTATGAGGTTTTATTGTATGTAGATTTAGGTAAAAATAGTGATTTAGTTTAATCACGTATGAAAATATAGATTCCTTAAGAAATCGTGCAAAACCGAGCATATTTCCGTTTAGAAATAAATGATCTTAGGAGTGTAGTTTCGAGCCCAAAATTTTTGTGTAGATTACTTAGATGATATAAAACAGTGCTATAAAGCCCATTTTCAAAAATTAATTTTTGAAATTTTTAGATAATTTTTAGGCCCTAAAATGAGGCATAAAATGAGTAATTTAGGGTTAATTAAGTAATTAAATGATTAATTACTGATTTAGTAAATAATTATATGTTTTAGGATGTTGAAATCTGATGGAGTATGATGCTTGTAGCATTTAGGGTGTTAGATGTAATTATTAGGCTAATTATGTAGTAAATGATCAATAAGGAAAAATAGTTAACTTTAAGTTAATTTTGTAAATTAGGAGTAAAATCTGATTTAGGATGAATTTAGATATTTTGAAATGATAATTGATGTTTAGGGATGGTAATTAAAGTGATAGAAATATTATAAATGCATTACGTACATAATAGGCAATAATGCATAATATGTAATTTTTGAAAATATAATAAATAGAAAATATTAGGATAAAAATTGATATTATATAAATAATAAGGATATATAATAAATCTGATAAGAAACTTGAATTTATGTAATTATATGAAAAATGTAAAAATTTCTCACATTAGAAGTAAATTTGCTACACTAATAAGAATTTGGTACACTAATAAGGATATAAGTGTACCAGATGAAATAAAAAATGACTAGGAGTAATAATGATATTTAGGAGATCAGGAAGTAATGTGATTAATTTCACATTATGAGTTGAAACGAATTTCTAGGATTAGAATATAAAACATTACTTAGAAATCGAATTAGAACCTAATTTAGAAATCGATGTGGAAACTGAACCCGAACCTAACCCTAAACCTAGAATAATTATAAAAGACTTAAGACCTAGATAATTAGGCATATTAAACCCTAAACAAAACCTAACAATAAGCGTTATAGGATAAAATGAACCTACAATAGTTATATGAAAAGTTGAAACCACGTTTGTGTTATAGGGATGATTGGCGATGGCCTGAGAAAATCGGACCTCGAGTGAGTGAGCGGGGAGTCGAGATAAGTTGGCATTAATACAATGCTGTATTTTGAGAGGCTTGAGATTATGCTTGGTTGTGCTTGAGATTATGCTTGGTTGTGCTTGTTAGATAGTTGGATGTGTGCATGTACTTAATTATGAGTGATGCTATGATTCTGCTTGTTGCTTTGGCATGTATTGTATGAAATGATTGATCACCCTAAATTGGACTTAATCAAATATATGATCAGTAATCATAATCGGACATGCATGACAACCCGTTAGGGGAACATAGACTCTCGAGCCAAATACCGACCCCTTCGAAAGGGATAGCGTAGGATTGCATAATGGTCCCTTCTTCATCTTCAGTCGAACTAAGTGACAGGAGAGGAGGTCGCAGCGAGGGTGAAGTCAGTGGTTCGAAGGTAGTCGCAGGAGAAGCGAGATCTCCATTACATAAGCCTGGGTTTAGTCCTGAGCTACTGTTACATTAATGGCAACTCCTCAACCCGGATTAGAGCGGGCAAAATTTCTCTAATCTCACAACGGGCCGGACAATGTCGTGCGATGGCATTTGCTTGCACATGCATTGTACCTAATAAGTTGATTAAAAACCCTGTTGTGTTTGTGGTATAGTTTTAAGTCCTCCATCTTAACTTACTGAGCTGTGGTTGCTCACATCCCTATAGACATTGTGCAGGTGCTGGCTAAGAAGCGGCATATAACTACCCTGAAGTTAGCAACTGCTAGATCCTAGGGAGTGAGGAAAAACATTGAAGAATCAACACATATGTTATTACTTTTCATTTCTGAATAATGTAATAACTGAATTATAGTGAATATATATAAATTTCCTCACCTTCTTAGGTAAACGATTTATTTAAATTACAAACTGTTTCCTTCAAAGTGGGTTAGTCGTTGACGCCTTGTGTAGATCAGGTCTAAGATAGCGGTTGTAAGGCCAACTTCTATCTTAGGATGGTTTACACAGTGGGGCTGTTACGACTCTGCCGCTTCGAGACGTGACACTTCTTGAGCTGGTTGAGGCCTTAAATTGGATGAGATAGGTAAGCACTTCTAGAGATGGGTAAGCGCTTCTAGAGATGGGTAAGCGCTCCTAGAGTTGGCTAAGACCCTAAAAGAATAAGAAAACTTGGTTATGCTCCAATGAGCTAACTAACTAAGGCGGGCAAAGTACTCCTTGAGCTAGCTAAGGCCCTAAACTAGATGAGATGGGTAAGTGCTCTTAGAGCTGGCTAAGACCCTAAAAGAATAAGAAAGCTTGGATCGAGGTTTGAAATAGGTTTAATTGAGGCAAAACTAGTTGATTGACCCATAGATCCCACTGTTAAGCTCTCACATGATGGAGGAGATCTTTTAAATGACCTAAGGAGTTATGGAAGGTTAGTTGTAAACTCAATTATCTCACAATAACACGTCCTAATATATCATTTGCAGTTAATGTAGTGAGCCAATTTATGGGCTTACCCTATACTGGTCATTGGAGTGCTATGATTCATATTTTATGTTATCTTAAAGGAGCTCTAAGTGGGAGCATTTTGTGTAAGGATCACAGGCACTTGTATAAACACTCTATTTTTACCTATGTAATTTTTAAATTTTTTTTTACAAATAAAGGAAAAGGGCGTAAATTAAAAAAAAAAAGCACAAAAAATTAGAAAATATGTAAAAACACAAAAAAAATAAAAAAAAATGAAAGTACAAAAAATTTAGGAAAAATAGGTTTTTCAAGTTTTTTGTTTTTGTTTTTTATTATCAAATAACATTTAAGTGTATACAATCATTAGAATAAAGTTTCATTTTAAAAGTAATCTTGATTTATTTATTTTGGCATATGTGTACACAACTTGGTCAATTTGGATTTAATTTTGGCTTAGAACTAAGTTTATTTATTTGTTTTCTTTTTCTTCTATACATTTTCTCGAAAAAGAAAAAAAGGGGGCAATAGGACGTTTTGAACTAGGTGCAAAACTTAGTTTGATAGCAAATAGAGTCAAAGGTCCTGACGTAAGATAGAGCCTATGAATGCAGGCACGAGAAGTGCCTAGTTCTTTTTTTAGGCTACATACAGGTTGGGTACGAGGCACGTGCCCTACATGTGACTCCACACAAGCTTCCTCTTCCTCATGTTTTTCGCAAAGATGCAAGAAATTAAGCCCGCGTGATCCCTTCTCTTTTTGACTGATTAAATTGCTTTTTTAGGTAAAAGTCATCAAAATAATTGTAGGAATCCAAAGAAAGCTTATAACAC
The DNA here is from genome assembly GCA_024138005.1 of Lumnitzera racemosa. Taxonomy (NCBI): domain Eukaryota; kingdom Viridiplantae; phylum Streptophyta; class Magnoliopsida; order Myrtales; family Combretaceae; genus Lumnitzera; species Lumnitzera racemosa. The sequence goes on from JAMXBC010000012.1 coordinate 4,725,521, forward strand.
TACTAATCATTACCTATTTCTTGTCCAAATTCATCAAATGTGAAGGTCAAAATTAGCCATGAAATTACTCAATAACTTAAAATTTGAGATTAGCAATGAAGGTTAATTCAACCATTAATGGTAGTTTGTGAATTCTTTCGAGCTTTTTTATATATAAATAGTGTCTCCTAGCTTCATTCCTAGCATTGGTTTATTCTTAAATTCACTCTAAAACACACATCCTCACTTTCTCCCTCTAGTCTCAGGTCGTCTCTCTCTCTAGAACCTGCTTGTACTCGAAGCTTTTTAAGTGAAACTAACCATAAATCTAGCCTACCCTAGTCCTTAGCTCTCCAATACTACCACACTCTTTAGTCGACTTACCCTAAAACGCAAGTTCCATCACTTAGAGCTTTGACCCAACCCCTAACTGTATGGCCACCATATGAACCACCATCGTACAGTGGTTTTGATGCGAAACTAAGCTTATAGCTGAATTTGACGTGTCCTAAAACCCAAGACCATTCTACTATTTGATACACAACAACCACCGCATGCGCCAATGACTACCATCGCTATTGCTACCGCTCTACATTTAACCACCTTTAAATGGCCTCCAAACGCAGTAGCACTTCACCTGCCCTTCATTCTCTAATAAGAAACTCACAAAAACGTTGTTTCCTCTTTGTTTTGGCGCCTAAAGCACCCCAAGTCAACCACCATCGCCTCCTCTTCCTTCCTTCTCTCCCTCCTCCAAGCCTACGCATGAGCTAATCTGACCCGACTCCAGTTCACATTTGACCTGTACCCAACTTACTAGTCTGACTTGCTTTGTCTTCTTCTTTTTTTTTTTTTTCTTTTTTAGTTACTTACAAAAAATTAAAAAAAAGGAAAAATATGGAAAAAAAGATAAGTGAAATAAAAATATTTGTCCTTTTCCTTCATTTATCATTACAAGTTTTTATTTTATTTTATTTTATTTTGTTTATTTCTTTTAAGAAAATTTTTCAAATAAAAAGAAAAATAAATAATAATGGGTTTTGATTGTAAAATCAAGTCTTTGTCACCTAAAAGAAAAAAAGGTTTTAAAAAATTATTAATAACCCCCTTTTCCAAATTTAGGGATTCTTTTAGAGTTTTTTGAAAAGTAAATACTTAAATTTTAAGACCCTTTTAGAATTTTTTTTAAAATAAATTTAAACCAATAAAAATCTTAAACATAGCTATTTTCCAAATTTAAAAGAAACCAATACACTTTAATTTTTGTAAATGAATTATGAAAGTCTGATTCCTATTAGAGAGTACGTAGACAACTTTGGAGCAACTTAAAATAGTGAAATTATTTTTATTTTCTCTTTTTGTAAATAAATTTTTTTAATTAATTTTCTTTAATTGTGAATGTAGAATTAATTAAATGGGTAATTGAAAAATAAAATTAATCTCAGAAGATTAAGGTGGTACCCATTAGCGTATAATAAGTTAGCTCCCCAGATCCAAAACTCTAGGGGTCTTTTTTTTTTTTCAAAAACCTTTTTTAAAGTTGGTTCTTCCGTAGATTAGTAACGGAGTTATAATTAATCTACCTATTAGTCATGACTTATCCCTTTTCTTAACTCCAGTTAAATGCAACTCTAAAAGTTTTTCTATTTTAATTTTTTTAAAAAATCAAGTTTTTCTTAATCTCTAATCGAAGAGTTTATATTGAATGGATATAAAGTTCAATATAGGTCAGATTAAGGAAATTAATAAAAATAAGGCAAAATTCAGGCTCGACAATCTGCATGTTGTTGGATATACAGATTCTGATTAGGTAAGATCACTATTGGATAGGAGATCGACTACAGGATATTGTACGTTTATTGGTAGTAATTATCAGGACCCTAAAGGGGGTTAAGTATGATTATTTAAAATTTTCATATCACATGTGTACCCATGATATGGAAACCGCCTTGCAAGTCAAAAATTGTAAGACTCTAAATGATTAATCACTAAGGCTGTTGAATTGTTAATTAATTAACACATTATAAAATATAAATAACTATGGATATCCAATATTCCATAGTTCTTCAGAACTGTAGAGAATCAGTATCCCCTATCAAATGATAAGATCAAGTAGTATAAACTTAAATTCAAACTTATCAAAGTTACTAAAATCTAAATATATAAGTGATAGTTACATTTAAAGTCTCAAAAGAGCTATACAATCTTTCACTAATTTTAACCTCTAAAACATTCTAATACTTGTACTCAATGCTCGGCTCTTAACTCATGTCCGATTATCTATCAACCTGCAAAAGAAAAACTATTGGGGAGTAAGTTACAAGAGCTTAGTGAGTTATTCCTCATATCATACTAACAAGTAAGTTATCAAATAAATTATTACAATCATATGAATGCATGTATACACAGCATGCCAAACAATATATGTAGTTGACTGGTGCTGCATATAATATCGGATTTTAATGCCCTTTGAGATAAGGGTTAGAGATACATCAATACTAATCACAACTGAATTCTAGTACCTAGGTTTTTTTAACCATAAATTTAGCTTCCGTATTTTGCAAAATGCATTTCCATTTCTAAGAAATCTAGCGGTGAGGTGGCCCGTACAATCCACACTCACACCCTTACAGCAGAGGTTTTTAGACTCGATCCTTGGCTAAATGGTTAGTGTTTCCAATGCTTAGTAAGCTCATAGGCTAGGGTAAGGTCATGTTGTATGAGTGTACCATACTAAACACTTTAATTCAATATATACAAACAGCCCCTGCATAGCCTCTTTTTACCTCCACGTGAAGTGATGGCCAGAATATAAATGCAATGCATGGTTGATGCATGACTTTTTTTCTTTTTAATTTTAGATAAGCCAACTATAATTAATTCAAATTATGCGATGATCAATCAATATCAGAAACCATCTAAATCATGTCACAATCAAATCTTCAATTATCGTATTTAATAATATTTTTCACAATAATCCATCAGTATCAAGCACATACATATCCCGAATCCTCACACATCAAGTTATTGCTATTTAATTTAAGTGCACTAACTACAAACACAAAACAAATGTAAAGTCATCAGGAGTACTTACTTAGCCTTGATGTATCTCATGCTTATTGTGATAATTAGTCGGAAGATCTAAACCCTCGTTGGGATTACCTAATCATTACGAGATAAAGACAATAATAAGTAATTGAATTAATTAATGATTCTAAATATCTATCTACCTAATTTTACTTAAGTTACTATCAGTTCTTATATCAGATTAATCTTTATCACTAATCATAAATGACTTTTTCATTTTATCTTCGATATTTATAAGTTTATAGTCATTTTTCATCGTTTTTGGACATACGTTCACACAATGATGTCCGTTTTGCACGTTAAGACTCATGTTTTACGATATGAATTAAATTTATTAAAATTTTAACTATTGAAGCTTAAATATTCTTGCTATCTAGTTTTATATCTTATTTTAGTACGTAATGGTTTAATTAACTATTAGATTCTTCTACTTAGATGATTTTACATTGTTGTTACTAATTTATATGCTTAAATAAGACTAATTCAATTTAAGATGTGTGTTATAAGCTATCACGCCCCGAAGCGGCAGAGTCGTAACAGCCCCGCCGTGTAAACCATCCTAAGATAGAAGTTGGCCTTACAACCGCTATCTTAGACCTGATCTACACAAGGCATCCACAACTAACCCGCTTTGAAGTAGACAGTTTGTAATTTAAATAAATCATTTACCTATAAAAGTGAGGAATTATATATATATATATATATGTTATAATTCAGTTATTGCAGTTAAAGTTTACAATATTTTTCTATAGTATTTTTCTATATTATTACATCATTCGGAAATGAAAAATAATAAAAACTTAGACCTTAAAAATATGTGTTTATTTTTCAATATTTTTCCTCACTCCTTAGGATCCAGCAGTTGCTAGCTTCAGAGTAGTTGTTGCCGCTTCTTAGCCAGCACCTGCACGACGTCTATAGGGATGTGAGCAACTACAGCTCAGTAAGTTAGGACGGAGGACTTAAAACTATACCATACACACAACAAGATTTTCAATCACTTATTAGGTGCAATGCATGTGCAAGCAAATACCATCGCACGACGTTGTCCGGCCCGTCATGAAATTAGAGAAATTACGCCCGCTCTAATCCGGGTTGAGGAGTTGCCGTTAATGCAACAGCATACAACCAAACCTAGGCTTGTGTAATGGAGACCTTGCTCCTCCCGTGACTACCTTCGAACCACTGTCTTCACCCTCGCCGTGACCTCCTCTCCTGTCACTTAGTTCGACTGAGGATGAAGAAAGGATCATTTTGCAATCTTGTGCTATCCCTTCCGAAGGGGTCGGTATTTGGCCGGAGAGTCCTAAGTTCCCCTAACGGGTTACCGTGCATGTCCGATTATGATTACTGGTCGGATATTTAATTAAGTCCAGTTTAGGGTGATCAATCCTTTCATATAAGTTATACAATATGTGTCAGAGCAACAAACAGAATCATAGCATTACTCACAATCAAGCACATGCATATATTCTCTATCTAACAAGCACAACCAAGCATAATCTTAAGCCTCCAAAATACAGCATCGTATTAATCCCAACTTACCTCGACTCCTCGCTCACTCACTCGAGGTCCGATTTGCTTAGGCCATCGCCGATCATCTTTATAACACGAACGTGGTTTCAGTATTTCATATAATATTATAAGTTCATCTTATCCTATAACGCTTATTGTTAGGTTTTGTTTAAGGTTTAATATGCTTAATTATCTAGGTATTAAGTCTTTTATAATTATTTTAGGTTTGGGTTTAGGTTCGGGTTCCGCTTCGATTTCTAAATTAGATTCTAGTTCGATTTCTAGGTACTGTTTTGTACCCGGATTTCAACTCATAATGTGAAACTAACCGCATTATTTCCAGATACCCTAAATACGATTACTACCCCTAGTCAGCATTTTATTCCATCCGGTACACTTAATTCCGTATTAGTGTACCGAATTTACTCATGTTGTGAGAAATTTTTACATTTTTCATATAATTACCTAAAATTAAATTTTGTTTCAGATTTGTTATGTTCTGATTTTCATTATTTTATTATCTAATTAAACCTAATTTTTCCATATTTATTAATTTTTAATTCTACATATTCCTAATTTTCTACATTTACCACATAACACCTTCATTACTTACACTTAACACTCCATAGACTAGGATTAGGTTTCCACATTAGAGATTAACATCCCTAAACGTCTAATTACTATCTAAATTAGTAATTAATATCCTAATCACCTAATTAACTTCAAATTACCCAATTTTTCCATCATTTTAGAGCTAAAAATTAACTTAAAAATTTCGAAAATTAAATTTAAAAAAATGGCTTTATAGCACTGTTCTATATCACATGAGAATCCTAAAGAAAAAAATTAAGCTCCAAACTACACTCCTAAGGTCATTTATTTCTAAACCGAAATGTGCTCGGTTTTGTATGATTTCTTAAGAATCCTATATTACGGGACATGTTTTCATCTAAATAATAATTTTTCTACGAACTACATACAAAAATATCCTAGAATAACAAAATTCATAATTTTATAATTATATTTACTATTTTTACAAAATTTCACAAGAATCGGGCTGGAATTTGGACTCACCGGTTTGGGTGGCTCCGGCCACCGCGAGCCGCCGTGGCATTGTCGGCCGGCCTGGGCGCTGCCACCACCGTATGGTGGTGGTGGCCATCCACTCCCAACTCCTCGTTTGGTATGGGTTCCCTTTAAAATCCTTAACTGCACAGTTTTCCTTTTTTTTTATTTTTCTAGATTTTCTCTCGATTTTTTTGGTGTTTTGATTTTTCTCAAATCCTAAACTGACCAAAGGACTTCTGGAATTTTTTTCCCCTATTTATAGACACTTGTAGAAATTAATGTGCATTAATTTGATGGGATTTTGCTCCAATTCCATGATTTTTGGCTTTTTGTTTGTCAAATTCTTATTGATTATTTTTTTTTCTTGCTGACCACAACCTTATCTTGTTGCAACTTATCCTCCTCTGATTTTTCTGATTTTTCTATAATTATTTTTTATTTTTCTTTAATTATTTGCTTAGTTTTAGGCTAATTTAGGTAATGACGCGTATTTTTATCTACACGTAAATACATGTGGGGTACACGTGAACATTCCTAAATATTATTTTGGTCATTCTAAAATTTTTAGTATATATATAATCTATCTCTAATAATTTATTAGTTATTTCATTACACTTTTCGCATTTTCGATAATTAATACCTGTTATGCTTAAAATTTTTAAAATTTGAAAATTTTATAGTCTCCTATTTTACTATTTATTTTCTTAAATTTAAGTCTACGGGGTCATTTTTACTAATATTTCTCTCAATAGTTTATAAATTGGGTGTGATCGGATCCTTTAGCCGATCGCCCTAAACCTTAGGTTCTAAGTTCAATCATACGGTTACTTAGCTGAACTTTGGGGCTTACATAAGCTTAAAGTAATTTCGGCCCATATATGTACATGTATATATATATTATTATTTTATTATGTTATATTATATTTTATTAATTTCTATGCTTATGTCATCACTTATGTATACTTTATACTTACATTCTTATGTATTCTATACATAGGTTATGTGTATACTTATATTTCTAATATACTTGTATGTATACTAGTATACTTATACATATACCGTATTTATATCCATATACACATAGTTATATACGTATTTTTATACTTTTTTTTTCGTATACTTAGTATACCCCCTTAAGAAAGCTTCACCAAATCCATATTTTGCACTTTATGGGCTTATTTAGCAAGGTATATGTATGTATAATTAGTAAACTCTTCCTTTTTGGTTATGTACATAAAGGGTACTCATGTATAAGAGTATTCATACATGTGTTCATCAAATGTATTCTTGTATATACATACTTAAACATATGTATATGTGCTCCTTCTCCATTTATTTAAGGATTTCTTGTACTTATACTAAAGATTTCTCTAAAACCCTCATATGTACACTTCACATGTAGTCACTTGTTGTATAGACATAGGTATTTCTACACGTATGCCTAAGTATTCATATACTCCTAAGCATAAGTATGGAGCTTTCTATCTTCAATAACACATATGTACATATTACATGTAGATTTCAAAACTAACCTAACATATACAGCTAATTACTAATTAAGATAAGAGATCATATAAAAACATACCTTTCTCTCCTTTATAATATGGAAAAGAAAGCAAGTATATACGATATATTAGTTTGTAGTAGTAATTGAAATTGTGAAATTGAATTTGAGAAAAGGTTGAAGATAAAAAGGCAAGGGGGGAGGTCACGGTTTGGCAATGGAAGGGAAAGGGGGTTTACTTTGTATTAATTTATGGTTTATAAGTAGGACAAGTAGAGTCTAGAAACTCCCAATTGTTGGAAGGCAAGATAAAGGAAGGAAAAGGGGAAAAAATCCAAAAGAAAAGGAAAGAATTCAATAGAAAAAAAAAAAAGAAAGATTCTAGTTTGATAATGATATTTGTTGACCTGGTTAGCTCTTTGAAATTAAATGAAATTTATGTATACATGATGAGGTAATTAAGGAAAATTGAGAAGAAAATTAAAGAAATGAAAGGAAATATGGGGTTTATTGAAATGATTAGTAAAAATAGTCAATGAAATCTTTCTTTAGGTATTTATATTCTATATACATCATTTAGTATGATACTTAGTATAACTACCATGAAATATATCATTTAGAATACTAATACCTACTATATGTAGTATAAACATCAACTAAACACTTAACTTTATCTAACACTAACTTAGTTATATAATTAGAAGATGGATGCAATCTATAATGTAATATCTTAGTTTTCTAGTAAATTAAATTAGTATTGTTTGCATTTATGAATAATTGAAAGTTATCTTGATTATTTGATAATGATTTAGTATGATACTAAGGATATATTAGCAATTAGGGTTTTGGAATAGATTATAGTGACTTAGTACTTTTATATCCTTAAAGTTATAATTTTAGGGTTTTATCACTTTTGGATATAATCTCTAGTGTTTATATACGTTTAGGGTTTAAAAATTTTATACACGATTAAATCTTCTATAATTATCTCAGGGTTTTCATCTTAACTAGTCTTGTCGACTCTTAAGAATATCTTACTCACTAGAGTCTACTTCAGATGTTAGGTCGAAAAATTTAGGGGTTTACAGTAATCTTATCCCATGGAAAAGTAAGAAGCAAATTGTAGTAGCAAGATCAAGTGCAAAATCTAGGTATAAGGCAATGGCATCAATAAGTTGTGAATTACTATGGTTTAAACATCTACTAGGCAAACTTACGTTTCCTTAGTCACAACCAATAAAGTTGATATGCAATAATCGGGTGACTTTGCACATAGCGTTGAATCCAATTTTTCATGAACGAACAAAACACATTGAGATTGATTGTCACTTTTTTTGTGAAAAGTTGTTAACTAAAGAAATTGATACACCATGTGTGAGATCAAAAGACCAACTTACCAACCTATTTACTAAGTCACTTTTAGGTGAATTATATATATGTAACAACCCAAGAGCATATGATATATATGCTCCAACTTGAGGAGGAATGTTAAAGTATTAACTATAATAGTGTAAGGGTAATCTCGTAATTCCAAAAATTTATATTATATAATAAACTTGTGTGTGTTAGGGTGAGATTAACATTAACACACTTTCTTTAATCATTCTCACATATTATACTTATAGGGAGTAGAAAGTGACATTTATCCTTACACATTGTTCTATTAAATATAATTTAAAAATTGGCATAAGGATCCATCAAGCTTTTATCATTTCATTTCAAGCCCATCATTTTTCCTAACTATCTACATTTTCAAGTTTGACTATGTGAGTTTATTTACCTTAGTCCCATGCCCATCCAAGGTTGGCCCATCTTGTTTTCATGTTATTGTCATGTTAGCTAACTTAACACCTAATATCTTTATTATCTATATTATTAAAGGAAATGAGGAGCTTTCAGTATCCATACCACCCTTACCTTATGTAATTATAATTTAATCCTTTTATACAAATGCTTTTCCAATTTTCTCTAACCTTTAATATCAATTATCAATTAATTTAATAAAGGGTATATATATATATGGGTAAATAATAGAGGGTATAATTGACCATAAGTCAATTACACATTTAATCTTCTCAATTTTTCAGTCTTTCAAAAGATCTCCTAGATACCATAAGCCCTATTACTATGTCCTTAACTACAAAAGAGAAGTTACTAGAATCCCGATCTCCTCATGAATGTATGTTTTTCTTCTTCCCGTCTTAGACAATAATGGAATTTGTAAGATATAGGAAAGATTGGTAATATCACATATAGCATAGCTATCATGAATGTGAAAAAAAAAATGACTTTTATTGAATCCATTGAGAAGTTATCTTGTAGTAGATATAATTCATTTAAACCTAGATGTTGTAAATGACAATAAGATATTATTGCCACTTAAGAAGAATACATACAATTAGTAGATGCAATGTCTACAAATTTGCAACTGGTGGATATTGTAATGAAAATATTATATATGGGTGGGTAATGATTGTCACCCTTCTGATGTTACCCAACAAGCCACTAAGTTGGTTGAAGTGGGATTTTGTGGTGGCATATTGAAAGTGCTTCCTTCATAATTAACTTTTAGACGTGGCAATAGGTTCTGTTTTCCTTAGTGTTAAGGCAAAAAGAATTTTTAACCTCTAAGTCCTTGTTATGGAATGAGTATTCTTATAAGTTATAAGTATGACATTGATACATTAATGATTTTTCTAATGTTAATGTTGGAGGAAGTTCATCAACTATTAAGTTAGTAGAAAGGATAAGGATAGTTATATGCAAATAACCAACTAAAGAATTATTATGTTTCAAAATCTCATATTTTATGGCTTTTTATTTTATTGCCTTAAATATATCAATGTTGTAACAGTCCAAGCCAAAAGTATTTAATAACTAAACCAACAAATATTAATGAGCACATTTTAATTATTTGATCTAAAAGTTTTCAGTTAATATTGATGTTTGATTTACTACTTAACCTTATAGATCACTACTCAATATTTTCACAATTCATGTAGGACTATTTATATCCGATTCATATGGGGTATCACAATCTCCTAAACCTCCCACATCCCTACCCTACCTACCCCCTCTTCTCTTTCCTATCGCAAGACCTAGCAATTAAGTCTAGATCTTTCTTATTTCTAGTTGTTCCTACGCTGAACACTGAACACTTATTAGTAGGGGGTTGATTTTGAAACCATTTATAACACACCAAGCCAAAAGTAATTGATAACCAAATCAACAAATATTAATAAGCCTATTTCAATCACTTGACCTAAAGGTTTCTAGTTAATATTGACATCTTATTCACTACTTGACCTTTATACCATCACTCGACATCTCCTAATGTCCATATAAGACTTCATTCACATTCTATTCACATGAGGTATCACACATATTCCATAAAATATATATTCTTAGTTGACTTTTATTTTCTTATTCAGGTTCAATTTAAAAAATGGAGAAATTTTGAATTACTTTAATTTTAAAAATATAGAATTATGACTATTTTATATTTTTTAGACACCAATACTATTAGTTAGTTATAATTTATTATTTTACCAATAATTTCACGTACAGTTATTTTTATACGTGTAATATTGATGCATGGTTGACTAGTACCATTAAATAAAAATATTTAAATGAATGGTTTAAAGGGAATAAATTTTAACGATCTTCAAATTGTACTTGGTACCTATTTTGTGACCTTTAACACTTGTACTTACCTGTTGAGTAGGGTATTACATCATATAGGATATAATGAAGTTATCTATTCACTTTTAATATAAATAAGATAAAAGGGATGTAGAAGAAATGAAATAGGAAATTCATTATTATTTATTTATTATTATTTTTATGTTGGGCTTGGGATATAACCTAGATATTTATTTCTTTTTTCCTTTTTCTCTCTTGGCAAAACATAGAGATAATAAATATAACATTGCCATAGTCATAGTTCATCATCATCATTATTATTTAATAATTTTTATTGAGTGAGAACATGTACACCAAACCAATATTGTATATAATAATATGGGTTTAAGGTAAGGAAAGAGTATTAAGACATACTACCCATACCTAATCCTTTAAGAGCAAGTGCACCTACCCAATAATTTTCAATACCCACTTGAAAACTACTTGATATGAGACAAGTGTACCTATCAAATTATAGTAAGTGAATAGAAGTCTGAGTCAATCCCTTAAAAACCTTGAGTATTATTTCTAACCTTAACTCTATTATTTAACCAGTAAATTCAATTTCAAGAACTTAAATATCTAAACTAAAATTGTAGCAACTAATGATTTTAACAATTAATCAAGATTTAAAACAAGAACACAATCAACTAAAGATTTAATTCAAAACTTAATAGCATACTTGGATCTTGTTTACCCTAGACCTATACATGTGATTTTCTCTAAAGATAATCTAATTAATTTGTTAATTTTCTTGATTGTGAGAATTTTTTATTAAAGTTAATAACTTTCTCAAACTTATTAACTCTAATCTCTAGTTACGTAATAGAATCTCTCACCCATAGCGTAATCTAAAATTGCATTAACAATCAAAAAATCCTATTAAAGAAAAGATTAAGGATTCGAAAGAATTTTGCAATTTATCTCTAACATTTCACAAACCCTCATTAATTACACTTAGATGTAATTATATAAAAAATCTCTTGATCTTCTTGTATAATATCAAATTTTTAGATTAATACCCATGGAAATATCAATCCAAATAATCAAGCACGCATAATCAATTCAAGAAAACTAAGAATTCCATTAGATCTAATAAAAACTAATGTCACATGAATAAATCTAGGTTCTACAAGACCTAAATACAAAAGATCTACTCTCTACTTATGAACAAAGAATGTACTTTGATGAAAATGAAAAGAAGAATAGTGAAGTCGTGAATATAATGAAATAAGTCTTGAATCTTCAAATCTCATTACACTAAGCTCTTTCAAGTGTTTTGACCTCGAAGTTCTCTCAAAAAGACATGCCAATGTTGTTGCAAATCTGGACGAATTAAAGAAGTTACAGTAGGCGACACAACTAAGGACACGATCGTATCCCTTGGTCATGTTGTTTTAGACGCATTAGATCGAATCTTTTTCATATCTTGTTATCTCCTAGGAATGATATGACCAATGGCATGATCATGTCATTTTGGTTATGTCATTTTCTGACCTCTTATATTACTGCTTCAAATTCTCTTAGAAATGACATAGTCATGTCATTTGGTCAAAACTTTATAACTTTCTCATTTTAGCTCCAATTTAAGTTAAATTTATTTCTATTTTCTCCTTTTCTTCTATGGATTGTTCCAAAACCTTAAAAAAATTACTCAATTAAGGATCATTTTCTAAAAATAAACTCAAAATTTAAGAAAAAAATAAAAAATTACTACATAAAATATAGGCAATTTAGAGCTTATCATTACCCTTGTATTATAAGGTATAGTTGCAATAAATTATCCACTAATCCCTAGTAGAGATGGTAGAAAATTTTTATTCTAATTATAAGTTATTATGAAATTATCACTTAGTGAACTATATTTATTTTCACAAAATTAATAATAAAAGAAAATTTTACTACACTAAGTCATATAATAAGTTAAGCAATAAGACTGCATCAATTGTAGTAAGGGAATGTAATTATTATATATAGTGTACTACTAATAGAAATAGTAATCTAAGATAATTTATTTAGTTAAATATAATTGTACAATGAATGGATTTAATATTATTAGTTATTGTTAAAAAAAAAATAGTTTAAAGAAAAAAGTAAAAAGAGAATGAAATTCAAGCAATAGATGCATATTAAAAATGTAAAATGACACTTAACAAATTTGAACCTATGACCATATTTGTAAGAATAAACACCTAATCACTTAACTATGTTTAATATTATATTATAATTTACTCTTTCAAATAATCATATAACATTTTTTTCCTTTTTCTTAAAAAATTTTGAAACTCATGACCTTCTCCACCGTCCCCTCAATTTTTTCCTTAAAAATCGTTCCCAAATAATGTGTTGTTATATAATGTCAAATAATTAGAGTTATGTAAGCGAGCTAACCCACCTATAAATGTGGGTTGGAAATTTCAACACAACCCACCCCATTACAGGTCGGTAGGTTAAGTAGGTCAACCCGCGTAACCCACAATGTTGTAAGAATTTTTTTTATAGAAACATTCATATTTTAAAATACGTATCAAACTTATATATGATTATCATCAATATACATACACACCATCTTTAATTTATTCCTTGCACCATGATTAAGCTAAAGAAGCTAAAAAAAAAAAAAATCATGTACCATTGGCCTTTTTCCTTTTCTTTTAATTCCAAGGCTAAATATGTAAATAGTTTCTATTGTCTAATGATAACATATTTAATAAAACAAATGCATAAATTTAACTTATCCAAAAAGAAAAATAGGCACAGATATTTACACCCAAGACATGCGATTGCCTTTTTAGATTTATAGAAAGAGATGACAATTCCACATTGTAATTAACTTTATAGAAGAGAAAAAGAAAGTAAAATTTAACAACAAATTTGATAGGAATCATAGACCAATCACGTGATCCTTAGCTTAAGGACTCGCTGCTTAGAAGGACCTGACCCCAAATGAAGAGGAGTTCCTCCGAGCCAACCTGATATGTTTCCTGACCTTTTCTAATCATTTCACAATCTCTCAGGTAAAGGAAGCTCTCACAAAAGTTGACAACTCCCACATGTATCGAGGTCTTACCTTTCATGACCCTAAGTTATCAGACAACTAAGCTTACATCAACCCAGTACCAAACCGACCACATAAGCTGAACTACTAAGTCCCAGTAATCAGGTCAAGCACTAAGTCCCCAAGCTGCCAAGCTACTAAACTGTCTTTTAGACCATAAACTGAGAGGCTAACATGTGTCCTACCTTTTGACATCTGTATTGTCTTAATATTGGATATTCCTTTTTGTTTTGCTTACTGAATTACCCTTAGGAAATATGTATTTTCCATTTTTAGTAGGAATATTTTTGGTAATTTGTAATAATCTAGGATTTACCCTAATTGAGAGATATAATTGCCCTTAAATTGTAATTGTGCTTGTATGTGTTTCCTTGTTTGAAGAAACCTTAGTCTGGAAGCACTTTTTTTAGCCCATTCTTGAGCGTGGACTAGTGGCAAGTGGCTTCATGTCTCACTTGTGCATCGCATCAAATGTAGCTTGAGCTTGTGTGAGGCCTTGGTGTGTAATATCTATCGTTAGTGCGTGGTAACCAAACTCAAAACCTTGACTATCATTCAATTTTTGAACCATTTCACTAGTTTAGACTTAACCCCTTGTTCATGTGATACCACTACTCGTGTATCCATCCATGGCTGTGTCCGTATCTTCTTAGTATCAAAGCTTAGCTGCATTCATTAATGTAAGTCTTTAGCCTTTTGTGTTCTTGTGTGTATGTGCTATAGTTATGGTTGTATGAGTGGTTTGATTAAAATCCAGACTATTGAAGTGAAAAGAAGTGAGTATTGGAGTAGTGTTTTGGAAGTGTACAAAGTGAGTGCTTTGTTTTCCCTTAAATCCATACTATCAAAATAAAGTGTGTGCTTTTTGTTGTATTACAGCTATGATAAGTGTTATTAGTAACATTTGGTTAAAGTTAGAGCAAGTGTTGTTAAGTTATTGTTCAAAGTTAGGTTTTGAAGAGGGTTTTGTGTAGTTAGAAGTTGCTTTGATTGGAATTGGTAGTGTAGCAATGTTGGATTCTAGTGTCTGTAAGATTGTTAGAGATGTTGATAATGGTACTCATGCTGGTCATAGCCATCAAGGGAGCTATACACCAAGGTCAACTAATGAGAAAATTGATAGGCTCATTGACTTAGTTGAGAGCTCGGTTATTACCTTATAAGGCAACAAGTAACCACTTAGAGATGAACTGAATAGAGATTGTGCAAAAGATTTGCTCGAGTGAGGTAATGGCCGCCTTAGACGAGTTAATTCCCAAACTATCCTCATCGAGTTGGAGGAATGGAAAGGCCTGCTTTACAAAGGCTACGATGGGTGAAATAGAGGAAGTGGAAGAGGAGTTAAGTGACGACAAAGAAGAATGAAATATCTGATTCCTTAAGGTAGAAAGTTTAAAGATGCAAATCCCAAGCTTCTCTAATAGTGGTGATGTTGAGGATTACTTAGATTGGATGGATAAAATTGAGAAGCAATTTGAGTGTCATGAAGTTCCTAAAAATGATAAGGTCAAACTTACTGTGCTTAAGTTCACAAAATACGTTGCCCTGTGGTGGAAGAGTTTGCAAGCTACCCAACAAAGAGAAGGAGAGAGAGAAGCTAGGGATTGAGACGAAATGACAAGAGTGATGAGGAAGAGATTTGTACTGAGCTATTATCTATAGGATACGTTCAAGAGATTGCAAGAGTTAAGGTAAGGAGGCTCAAGTGTTGATGCTTATGTAAAATTATTTTAAATGCTAATGATTTGCTGTGAAGTTATAAAGCCCAAAGAACAAACTATCTCTAGATTTATCTATGAGTTGAAGTATGAGATTGGAGATATTTTAGAGATGAAGGATATTGCAATGCTAAACAAAGCAATCTAAGCTACCCAGAGAATAAAGCAATGTTGAATGAATAGATTCCGAGCTCCTACTAGTCAAGTTTCCTAGAGCTAACCTATTCTAAGCAAACTTATGCTATCGAAACTAAGTAGGACTAGTAAAGTCTGACTTGTTTCAATTACTTAAGTAGAAGAAAAGTAAGTCCCAAGGAAGTTTGAAATGGGGTAAAGCTTAAGAAGAAAGATAAGCAATTAAAAGTATTTCAAACGTTAATGATTCAGACATATGGCAACCAAATACTAGAACAAAAGAACAATGATAGTAAAAGGAGAGGTGCCGACTACTAAGGTTGATAGTACTGATGAGGAGGTGGAAGGATCAAAAGAATCCGAATAAGTTGACTTATCTAAGGAGAAGGAAGTCATATATTGATAGGAATCAACCCCCTGGACCGATCACAAGAAGCCGAACTAAAGGAATTCAAAGGCTCGTATGGAAAATATTAGCTCTAAGCCATAGTCGAGATGGGGACACCTTTTCCAATCTAACCTTCTACCAATCTATCTCTTAGATCCTCACATGTGTCCAACATCCTTCTGACTAGTTGTGAAGTCTTGATCCAGAAGGTAACCTAGGAAAGGCTGGCCAAACTGAGCTCTCCAATTAACCATTGGCACCTGACTGACTCCAATTCAGCTAATTTTCTAACCAGACTGATTGGCTCCCGACTTGATCCAAATCAAGTCGGCCCTTGATTACCAGCACTTTCTGTTTCTGCTTATGTTGTATCATACTCCTGATGTCCAGCCATTAAGTGACATGTGTCTTTTGACATAACATTTTAAAATGATTCTTTCTTTTCCGTACTAAATATTCTTTATCCTTTTTACCCCTTTTTAGTATGATTCATGTAACATGATTGTAAAAAACCCTTTTGTCGTTTCATATATGTAAAATAACCCTAGTAGGCAAGTATATAAACCCCCACTTTCCTTGTATGGAGGATGATATCCTTTTCAATACAAAATTTACTCATTTGAGCAACCTAATGTTCTCGTTATTCAACTCTTATTTATTCCCTTTAGCAAAATGGTAAGTAACCTTTCAATTCGAATTGGTGTATCATATTCAGTAGATTATAGGCCTAGTAGAATCGAGTAGTGAGTCATATCCATTTAGTAGCTACTCAGACTTTGCTAACCTTTTTCCTATTTTTTTGTTTTGCTTCGTTATGGTGCCTCTCCGTGTGTTTAACCCCAAAGACACATCATATACAATGAAGAGGGTTATTTCATGCTTGTAACCATGATAAACGAAATCTCGATCATACTGAATGAGACATTCCTTTGTTGTCATTTCGAACAGAAAGTTGGAAGTAGAAGCTAAAGATGAAAAAAAAGAAGAAAATATTACTAATGAAGATTAAGATATTAATTGTTGATAAACAGATAATTTATAAATAGATCAAAATGTTTGAGATAAGTGATGAGTGTGAGTCAAGTACTAGAGGATAAACAATGTAAGAAATTATTTCAAATTGGATGTAAGGTTAAGGGGATGATGTGTACACTCATTGTTGATAGCGGTAATTATACTAATGTTGCTTCTTTGTTTATGGTCCAATAGTTGAAGTTAGTGACTACACCCTACCCTAAACCCTATAAGTTGCATTAGCTCAATGACAAAGGAACCCTATAGGTAACTAAGTAAGTTGCAATGTTGATCTGTATTGGGTAGTATCGGGACGAGGTTCTCTATGATGTACTACCTATTAGTGTCTTGCACATTCTTCTTGGTAAACTATAGATGTTTGATTAAGATGTAATTTATGATGGGAGGAAAAATACTTGTTCTTTTGAACACGAAGGAAGAAGGATGAGATTAAACCCTATGTCCTCTAAGCAAGTCAAAGTGATGCAAGTTCAACTTAGTTGAACCTTAAAGAAGGAAACTTTAGTAATGACTCGAATCGAGCTATTAAGGGAAATGAAGTTAGAAGTGCTAACCTTTCTATTGGTTTGAAGGATGTTTGAGTTGAAAGCCATGAATGCCAAGCTACTTGTTGAGGTGAAAGGTATATTGGAGGAGTTTGCCAACTTGTTCTCTAACGAGCTACCTAAGGGTCTAACCCTGATCCTTACAATTGAGCATGTGATAGACTTATAGCTAAGAGCCATACTATTAAACAAACTAGCATATAGATTAAATCTTAAGCAAGCTACCAAGCTTCAAAGGTAAGTTGACAAGTCAATGGAGGGAAGATATGTTCGGGAATCTTTAAGCCCCTATGCTATAATGGCTTTATTAGTGCTAAAGAAAGATGATACTTGGCAAATATATGTAGATAACTGAGCTATCAATTAGGTCACCATTAAGTACAGGTACCCTATACCCTAACTTAATGACATAATTAACAAGTCACATGGTGTAAGGATCTTTTTTAAGATCGACCTCAAGTCTGGGTACCACTAGATTACAATGCAAGAGGACGACGAGTGGAAAACTGCATTCAAGACTCACCATAGGTTGTATAAATGGTTTGTGATGTTGTTTAGATTGTCAAACGTACTGAACACATTTACGAGGCTAATGAACAGTACTCTTCAGGAGTTGATCGAGAAGTTTATTGTTGTTTACTTTGATGATATTCTTGTTTACAACCCCTACCTAGAGATGCATGATGAGCATCTTTGAGTTGTCTTCTCTAAGCTTTAAGCTGAAAGGCTATATAACAACTTGAAAAATGTGACTTTTACCAATTTGAGGTAACTTTCTTAGGTTTTGTTATGAGTGATAGAGGTATTCAAGTTGATGAGGAGAAGGTAAGGGCGATAATTGAATGGTCATTACCAACCTACTCTAGTAAAGTCCATAGTTTCCATGGCCTAGCATCATTTTATCATCACATCATAAGAAATTTCGGTATCATTGTAGCACCATTACCAAGCTATCAAAGAAGAACTTTGAGCTTAAATGAAAGATAAGGAGCAACAAAGCTTTGACGAAGTAAAAGAGAAGTTGACTACTATCCTCATGCTAGCTCTCCCAAGCTTCGACAAGGTATTTAAGGTGGAATGCAATGCCTTTGGATTAGGCATAGGGGTCATGTTGATACAAGAAAGCTAACCTATTGGCTACTTTAATGAAAAACTTCGAGGAGCTACACTCAACTACTTAGTGTATGATAAAGAGTTCTATATCTTGATCTAAGTTTTAACGGTCTAGTAGCATTATCTGTTACCAAGGGAGTTTTTGATCTATACTAATCATAAGTCATTAAGGTATCTAAAGAGCCAATCGAAGTTATCCAAAAGACAAGCCAAATGGGTAGAATTCATGGAGGGATTTTCTTATGTTTTAAATACAAGAATAACAAGAAGAATGTGGTTGATGATGCCTTATTATGACGACATTCACTTTCAACTGAGCTCCAAATAAGGCTCCTTGGATTCTCTATCATCAAGAATTTGTATGTTAATGACCTACAATTTGGTCTTATCTATGCTAGATGAGAAGAAGGACAAGTTATTAATGACTGCAACAAAAAGGATGGATACTTGTTTAAAAAAGGGAAGTTATACACCTTGACCTACTTTATATGAGAATTGCCAATGCGTGAGGTACATGGAGGAGGGTTATTTGGCCACTTTGGAAGGGTTAGGATCCATGAAGTGCTTACTTTAAGATTCTTTCAGCCAAGAATGACGAGCATTGTGCATTATGTACTGGAAAGGTATGCTACATGTAGAAAGGCTAAGAGCTAATCTAAATAAGGACCTTATTTACCACTATCTATCCTAACCAAACCATGGTTCAAGCTAGGTATGGACTTTGTGTTAGGGTTACAAAGGACATCCCGAAGGAAGGACTTGATCATGGTAGTCGTAGATCGATTTACTAATATGGTACACTTTGTGCTATGTAATCAAACCAACGACACTTTGGCCATCTTTTTGCTCTTTTTGTAAGAAATGGTGAAGCTGCAAGGAAAGCTAAGGACTATAGTGTCAGATTAAGATCCCAAATTCCTAAGCCATTTTTGGAAAACACTTTGGAAGTGCCTAGGTACCAAGTTATTATTTAGTATGTCTTGCTACCTACAAACTAACGATCAGACCGAAGTCATTAATTGAACCTTGGGCACCTTGCTTCAAGTTACAATTGGAATGAAACAAGCTAATTAGGACCTATGCTGCCTTTAATTGAGTTTGCGTACAATAAGATAGCCTACAATATTACTAAGAAATCACCCTTTAAGGTTGCATATGGATATAACCTCAAGCTTCCACTTAACTAAGTTCCCTTACCCAACTGACTTATGGATCAATAAACTGTTAAAAGACTAAAAGCCATCCAAGCAATGCATTAGAAGATCGTAGACTACCTAACTCCAACTACTTCCAAGATCAAAAGAAGAGGTCGAGGACGAAGAGTTAAAGAATTCTAGTGTAGTGATCTAATATTAATTTAGATACCTAGTTTTTACCTCATGTTATTTTGATGTTCTTAAATAAATAAAAAAGGCCCTAATTAAGAAAAGTACAAAAAATGGAAAAACCTTGAAAAATAAGAAATGAAAAAATAGAAAATACAAAAAATAACAAAATGGAAAAAATACAAAAATATAGGATTTTGAAGAAATATGGTTCATTGGGTTTCATTTCGAGGGTCTTTTAGTTTTTCAAGGTAAAATAGCTTAAATAGAAGTTAAATGGGTATATACGATTTGATAGAATCACAATTTCTTAGCAAAAATGATCATTTTATTGAAAAATATCTTTTGATCACGTTTAGCTTGTTTATTTTTCAAAATATTGTGAAAATAGATGATTTAAGTTCAATCATGGCATCAAATTTTGCCTTAATTAGACTTAAATTGACTATTTTATGAATAATTAAAGTTTTTAACAAAGCTCAACACTACGCAAAACCATACCTGTAATTTTATCAAATCAATCTATATTTTTAAAATAATTTTTCACATATGCCTAGTAAACTGATAAGAGCAAGTGCACCTATCAATTTATAACATAATAGATGCAAATTTGAAGGTTGATCACTCAAAGACTCTAACTACTAGTACTTAGAGTCTAATAGTACTCATAGGTCTCTATTATCTATCCAGTAAATTAAATTTTAAGAAACATAAGAAGTAAATCCAAATTACTGCTAAATCTAATTTAAAAATTAAATAAGACACAATTAAAAAATTAATGAGATAGTAATTTACTTGGAAATTAATTTAAGATTTAATACTATACCTAGATCTTATTTCCTCTAAATCTAATATATGATTTTCCTAAAGATAATTTAATTTATTCTTTAATTTTTTTTTTTATCGAGAGAATTCTCTACTAAAGTCAATCATTTTCTCAAGCGAATTAACCCTAACTTTAAAATCACCTATTAGAATCTCTTTTCAATAGTATGATCTACGATTACATTATTGAACAATGAATTCTTTACGTTTTAATTTAAAATTTCAGAAGAATTTTGTAAATTATCTTTAATCTTGTAATAATCCTTATCAACTATGCCTAGATCTAATTTTGTAAGAAATCTCTTGATTCTCTTATAAGATATCAAATTCTAGATTACTACTCGCGAAAATAATAACCTAAATCATGAAGCAAACATAGTTGAACTAAAAAAAGACTAAAAAATTAAATTAATCAAATACTAATCATATCACATGAATAAATTTAAGTTTCATAAGACCTAAATATCAAAAATCAACTCACTATATATCGTAAAATAGGAATTTAAAAAACAAAGAGAAGAAAATTGTAGGAAAGAAAATCATGAAGTCTAAAGAAAAATTGAACCTTGAAGTATTCTTTACGCCTTTCTTTTGTAAGTTTCTTTTACTTGAAAAACTCTTCAAAATTCGTGCAAAAAAGTTTTTTCTAAAACAAACCCTAACAACGCTTTATATAGGAAATGAATAAAAAAAATAAGTTAGCTAGAAAAGACACAAACGAGGATAAGATCATATCTTTTGGTCATGTCCTAAGCTGTGATAGTTGAAAATAAGCTTTAAATTTGCTTAGAAACAGCACAATTATGACATTTGACTATATCGATCTTCAAACCTTCGTAATTTGCTTATTTTAGCTTTAATTTGAGTGAAATTTGTTTTTATTTTTTCGTTTTCTCTCATTAATTGTTTTAAAACCTAAAAAACAAAATTTTACCCAATTAAGTATCATTATTTAAAAATAAACTCAAATATCAAGAAAAAAATAATGGAAAATCACTAATTAAAATATAACTAATTTGGAACTCATCATAGACTAAATAATTATATATGGGGATGAATTGGTTTTTTCAAACTTAAAAGGCTTGGATCAATTTTAAGGCTCAATGTTGATTAGGACTTTTACTAAAAATTGGTGTAGAAATATATTAAATATTATTTTTATTAAAATATGACAAGAATCAAGAAGTAGCTTAGTTAGTCAAAGCTTTGAACTAAAAGTTAGAGGTCTTCGGTTCAATCTAATGGAAGATGCAAAATATATCTATTATTTTCTTCCTTCACTATCCCTCATTATTACATACATCCACGTCACTTGCTATAATGCCATATCATCGCCATGTCATGCCACATTATTCACCAACTCACTTTTAAGTATGGTAGGCGTACTTTGACATGTGCCTACATACAATTGCACACTCTTATGTATGGTCGACACACTCTAGCACATTTCAGCATACTCTTAGCACATGTTGATCATGTTTTTCACACACTGCTTTGAATTTAGCATTACATATTGTCCAAATTTATCTAATCTAAACATAGAATAAAATCATTCCGCATTTAATACTTTCCGTCCTTGATTCAACTATGATATCTATAAATAAGGACTTCCACTTCACTTCATATCATCAAAGATCACTAAAAAAAAAATCACTTCGTCACGCAATGTTGTTAGCAATCACCACCGAAGCATCAAGAAACCATCATGTTGTAGCTGTTGTCTAATATAGGATTGGAACTTCTATAGTTTTTTTTTATATTTATTTTATTGGTTCATTCGTTTTTGAGTTTATTTCTTTGCTTTCTAACTCTTTTTGCCTTTTCTCTCAATGCCACTTCAAACCATAATTGAAGTTATGTGAAGTTATCCTATCAAAGCTTTCTCTCTCTCGTGCAACTTATGTGACCTGCCTTTGACCCATGTGTGACCCATTTGGCCTAAGTTTGATTTTCTTTTTTTTATTATTATTATTTATTAGTTTCTATGGTTAGTTTATTTTAGGGGCGCATGTATAGTCCTCGGGTGTTGTGGTGTAATAACCTCTTGGAGATGAATAAGGCTTACATTTAATAACAAATAATAAAAATAAAAAATAGGGTAGGGGCTTTATGCAGTCCTGAGATGTTGTAGGGTAACCACTGTCCTTAGGACTATTAGGGCCTACTAAAATAAAAATTAATAAAAAGTAATAAATATTTTTAAAAAATAATGAATGTTTTTCTTAGATAATTTTCTTTAAGTAGGGTTCTTTGAAAAAAAAAAAGAGGGGGGAGGGGGGGGGGTGGGGGTGAGGGAAGGAGTTGGGGTTTCCTTCAAATCAATCAATCACTTTTTATAGAGTTCTTCTTTTAAAAAATGAATATTTTTCCTTTTTAGACATATACTATAGGCTTTTATAAAAAGAAAAATAATAATTTTAAAAAAATAAATGAACAAGATTATCTTGTAGGAAAATATTTTTTAAGTGACTACAAAGTTTTATCACTTAGAAAAATGTTTTCAATAAAAATAAAAAAAGAGATCTAATGAACCTTTTTTAAAAAGAATTTAGAATCAATTAGGGTTTTTCTTTAAGTCAACACAAATAAAATTAAGGTCTTCTATTCGAATGTTTCCAAAATCAAATAAACTAATTAATAATGTAAATCCGACTCATCTTTAAAATTAAAAATAACCAAACCAATAAAGTTTTACAAAAAGATACTATGACAATTTGATTCCGAGTAGCGAATATGTAGGTACCTATTGGGTGACCATAAAAAAATAAAAAAAAAATTATTTTCCATTTCCTTACTTAAAAGAAATTTGAACCGAAAAAAAAGAAAAGGTTAATTTTTTTATAAAAAATGAAAAAATAAAAAATTGTCTCCTTTTAAGTTTAAGCTGTATTTTAAAAATTAAGTTCCAATTGAGTATTTTAATGTAGTATAACCTTAGGATTCTAATAGGTTAGCCATTGAATCAATTATCTCTGGTTTCTTTAAAACCTTTTTTAAAAGGTTTTCCAACGCGAATCAGTAACTAAATTAAAACTAATTCGCTTGGTTGGTTTTAATTTACTCAATTTTTCTTGGTTTCACTAGATAGCGACTGTAATTTAATAAAACTAAAAGAAAACACTTTTTCTTAACTTTTGTCGAGGGTTTAAATTAAATTAGCATAGGATTTAATTTAAATCAAGTTAAGAAAAATAGAAAACCGAAGTTTAGGCTCAACAATGGATTCATCTTGGTAAGGATTGATTCCTTAATCTCAAGAAAAGCAAGTAGTCCCATGACTAGATGGACCATTTAGAGTAATCGAAAAGATCAATTCAAATGCTTACATAGCAGAACTACCAAAGGAATATGGAGTCTCCGACTCCTTTAACATTGCTAACCTTAGCCTATAATTCCCCGAACATGAACTACCTAAAGCCTACCAAGATTTGATCCTAAATCTCAAACAACTTGGAAGGAGATAATAGGAATCAAGGACTAATCACGCGATCCTAAGCACGACTCATTACCTTATACATGGAGTTGCCTAAAAGGACTTGACCTCAAAAGAAGAGGAGTTCCTCCAAGCTAACCTAATATGTTTCTTGAGCTTTTCCAATCATTCATAATCTCTCGAGTGGAGGAAGTTCCCATAAAAGTTGATAACTCCCACTTGTACCAAGGTCTGACCTCTCATTACCCCAAGCTATCAAAGAACTAAGCCCACATTAGCCTAGTACTAAGCTTACCACCCAAAGTCGAGTTACTAAGTCCCAACAGTTAAGTAAAGCACTAAATCTCTAAGCTATGGAGCTGTTGAGCTACCGTTTGGACCACAAACTGAGAGGCTAACACATGTCCTACTTTCTAACATCCCTATTGTCTTAGCATAGAATATTCCTTTTTGTTTTGTTTACCGAATTGCCCTTATAAAATATGTATTTTCCATTTCTAATAGGAATTTTTTGATAATTTCTAGTAACTATGACTCACTCTAATTGAGGCATATAAATAAACCTCAATTATAATGGTTGCACCATCTTTTAGATATCAGAACAGGACTTTCCCTTATTTTCCTTCTTATGCTTATGTATATATCCTTAACCGAAGAAACCTAAGTCTGGAAGCACTCTTATCTAGCTTATTCTCAAGTGTAGACCAGTGATGGGTAAGCTCATGTCTCACTTGTGCGTCACATCAAGTGTAGCTTGAGTTCGTATGAGACGTTGGTATGTAATACCCATTGTCAATGTGTGAGAACCCAACTTATAACCTAAACTATCATTCAATTTTCAAACTATCTCACTAGTTCAGACCTAATCCCTTGTTCGTGTGATACCACTACTCATATGTCTATCTACGATAGTGTCCATATCAAAATTGTTCCATCAATATGTTCTAATAAGTACAATAATAACCATAGTTTGTAGCTCAGTGAATTGTTTAGACTAAAAAATTATACCAAGTCCTTAAACAATATTATTAGCTTTATTTCTTTGCATTTTACATGTACTTAGAAATGTTAATATTGTTATTTATTATTATTATTACTTTTTACACTATGTGGCTAACTAAGAAGTAAAGTGAGAAATCACTCATATGCTTAGCTTTGAATTAAATTAAAGTCTAACTCGACCTCTTTTTTTTTTTTTTTCCTTCCTTTGGCGTGTCATAGTAAGCTAATTTATACTGCTATGAGTTGACTCGCTTTGACCTATGAATAGGTTAAAAAATCCCTTATTTAAGTAGGTAAATTTTTTTTTTACTCAACTCGCATTTTTTTTTGTGTAAGTCGGCTTGCTTAACTCTACCCGCTTCTATAACTCTAAAAATAATATATACATATATGTGTTAATTATAAAATATATTAACTTCATATTTATACATGGCATGAAGCGTGTTATAATATATATATTTATTATTATATATCATAATCAATATATATATATATATATATGCTAGTAGAGTTATCGTAAAGAATTAAATTGATGATTATGTACTTGAAAATTTTGGTTAAATTTTCAATTTTTATTTCTTCCAAAAGTGTTGAATTAGCAAATTGGTAGTTTTAAATTGATATTTTTTTTAAATTATGAGCATGGTTGTTAGTGGGAGATAGCAAATGAGATAGATTAGCTAATTTTTTTCACTTTATTTTTAAGTATTTTAAAACTGAATTATTGTAATATATACATACATATATACTTTCAATTGTTTTCTCTAATATATTTTGTTATTAAGTTTGGATAAATAGGAAAAGATATATATAAAAAAGCCCTTAATCGCAGAGATGGATAAAAATATTAGGTAAGGAAAAAGGTTATATATGAAACAACCTTTCCCTTGAATCTTGCTCCTCCCTTGGTTACTTCTTCCCTTATATTTCTGGTAACAAAAAAAATAAAGTTGATTTAAAAAAGATAGATTTCTTAAGACGGAATACATAGCTTCCACTTCTTCTACACGCCTCGTAAATAAATATATTAAAATACTCCGGTCTCTAGATCGATCCATCAAAATTCTCTCTCAATCTATAGGTTTACACGCAACACCAAGGAAAAACCCAAAAAACCTTTCCTGAATCCGACAATGGCGACCTCGTCAAATGGAACAGTGACTCTCCGGAGCTCCGACGGTGAGTTGTTTGAAGTGGAAAAACACGTCGCGTTGCAATGCGAAACGATCAAGCACATGATCGAAGACGACTGTACGGATTCCGTGATTCCCCTTTCTAATGTGTCCAGCAAGGCCTTGGCGAAGGTGATTCAGTACTGCAAGGAGCACGCGGAGTCTGGTGGTGTTCGAACTCCCGAAGAAACGTCGGGAGAATGGGATAAGGAGTTCGTTAATGTTGATCGGGAAACTCTTTTGGATTTAATCCTGGTTAGTACAATGAACTCTTAAGGGTTTCTGTTTCTCTGTTTTTCTGGATTAGGTAGGGTTTATTGATATATATGATATGCGCGAAACTATTGCGATATTTAGGGTTAAGGTTGATTTTGTATGTGGAATGCTTTAGTATCGAGTGTGGAGTAGTACCCTCAAGTGGATTATGCGACGGTATAAGTGGTGGCTTACGAGGATAGGTACTGAATATAATGTTATCTCTAACTCGGTGCTCACGTAATAAGTAAAGGCGCTCCTGCTAGACATCTGGATTGACTGTTCTATATGATCCGGTTTGGCCACCGTAGTAACTGAGGACACGGGTTATATGCTATTGATCTTAGTATATGTTTAGGGATTGTTGATCAAATTGAAGGTGTATACTTTTTTTGTGGTTCTGGTGTTTTAACATCTTGGTGCTTCGATCATAATGGAGTTTACAGATAATTACCAATATGGTCATATGCATGCCATGGATTTGATCCTAATTAAATTCCGAAATTTGAGGTGACATGAGGGAAAAACATGTGTTAGTTTAGACGCTGCCATGAAAAGACACGAAACTTTTGCACATTTTGCTTGTAATTATCTGGTGCAGAGTAATGCAGGGACTCTTTCTAAGAGAAACATGTGAAAGTAGTTTTGGCTTTAGGTACTGCTGTAGTTAACTGATACAATAAGTAATTTAGGGTCTATCATTACAAAAGATAAGCTAGTGGATGAAAGGAAAAGACTATATTGATAGGTGGAAATCAATAGTGGCTAGGATCTTAAAATCCGAATACATTGTTTTGATATGGATATTAAAAGTGGTAAGAGCAATACTTTCCACTCTTCTTGTATGGAAATGGTTAATTTTTAATTAGAAGGATACTTAATGATAAATCTATTGAGATTATTATTGGTGTTGGATCAATTGCTAGTTGTATGTTATACACTGTCTATGGTTTTAGGAATGTAGTTGACATATTTAGTATGTAAAAGTATTGGTATATGGAAAGGGTTCTATAGCACATTATGCAAAAGAAAATAGCAGGGGACTGAAATGCACTGATAAAGACGCATTGCATCCATTCCTGATACTATTGATATATTACAAGCAAGTTCATTATATATTAAGCTTACCAAATCGAAATTGTTTAACATCTTATTTGAGATTATAGCGGTTTCATAAGATTTGCTCACTTGTTGCCATTGTCACATAGTCTAGTCTCCAAGTAATTCACAACTCTAGTTCTGGTGGTCCTTTTATCCATATAGTTGCAGTTTTGGTATTGGACCTATACTCATTGACTTATGGTGAAGCTGATATTGTATTGCTGATGCATGCTTCTCAGTACTGAATTGGTGCTCTCTACTTGATGTGTCCTCCTCCTTATGGAGAGTTTTAGGCTGTTTCTGCGTATGTTCCTCGGTTTTTATATGCTACCATCCTCTTCTATGTTTGTTAGCATAATTACTTTCTACTATGTGATATCTGAACCTTTTTCCTCACATCTTCTACAGGCAGCTAACTATCTGGACAACAAGGGCTTGTTAGACTTAACCTGCCAAACTATGGCGGACAGTATAAAGGATAAGAGCGTGGAGGAGATTCGTGATGTATTTAACATTGAAAATGATTATACGCCAGAGGAAGAGGAGGCAGTTCGGAAAGAGCACGCATGGGTATGGGAAAAAGAAACCCCTTCTGGATCAGGAGCTGAATTAAACTAGAGGGCCCTTCTTGTTTTGCTTTTGTTGAGGGGTATATGCAACAAACAGGAAATAAAATTATTTCTTAGTTCACCTCAATCTTTCAGTTTAGCAGAATCTAATGAACGCCTTTCTCTTGTGTCTTATGATGATGCTAGTATTTTTCATATTGAAAATTTGCCTGCACTCGATGGGTGTTGTCTAACCTGTGTGTATGTCTTGGTCTGTTTCTAGTATATATAACTTGATTGTGGCCTTCTTACCTTCATCTGCATGCAACTTAAATGTACGTGATGCAATTGCAGGTTGGGCTTCTATGGTTGCCTAAGTAAACTTTTTCCATCTTGGTGATCCTGGTAGTTTCAAATTATTGACTTTGTCTGATCTTTTTTTCCTTTTTCATGTAAAATTTAAACGATGATAACTTCTGTTACAACTTCCAACATGTTAGATCAAAATTAGACAGATATTATGCTTACATTGTATTATGTTTCATAATGTCAGACAACGTATCTTGAATGTATAGGGAGGTTTTCATCTTTGCCGGTATTTTATGGTAGCTAGTAAAAGATTAGATCTATGGTTAGATAAACAAATTTTGAAATTAAGTGATATGAATATTAATTTTTTATAGTGATTTGTAAAAGTGGGGGAAAAAAATGTTGTGACACTTAGGATTATACATGAATGGTACGATTGTTAGAAATTTTCATATAAAAGAATCTTCTAACAAACCGATAGCTAAAATACTCGGAGTGTATTCAAAATATATGATTAATTTGATGTGTCATTCCATTTTGGCTATCACTTGCTCCTCGCTTGGTTGTACATCCAAAGAGCATGCCCTTGGGGCTTCCATGCTTCCCACGAACTTGAATCATCACCGTACTCTGGAAAGTGTGCTACTTATTGAAATTAAGTATTTCTCAATATTCTTGATGCATTAATTACATGATGGCCGTTTGAAGTGGTTGAAGACAGTTTGTTCCCTCGAAGCAAATTAAACTGCTTTTTTTATTCGAATCAAATAATATAGTTTCGTTTACAATTTTTTCAAACCTAAAAAGGGAGGTCCAATTCACGATTCAAACTGTTTTTATAATATGTCGATATATTTGCAAATAGGATTAAAAGTCTGGTGTTTAATTAACTCAAAACCTCGTACCCTTAATAGATTATTCAATGGTTCTGTCCAGTGATTTTAAAAGCTATAAGTACTATGTAAAGCCATGACAATTATTTTGTATTCCTCCGTAATCTCTCTCCTAGAAGACTCCTCCGAAATGGTAGCTTTAGATTACCCGGAGAACCCATCAATGGTTTTTTGCTTCCAAGGCCAAATTCCGTAAGTTGAAAGGCAATATCTTTAGAAAGAAACTATGTAAAGATGACAGATAGTAGGAACTGAGGGTAAGGTTTGTAGATGACAGATAATTTTAAATACCATAAGTACCGTTGAAATGATTTCCGGGTCTACTTTGAACTAATGGTGAGAAAATGAGCAATTGCTAGCGAGAAACTGAAGATCATGAGATTGAGGATGCGGTCAGCGCTCCGCGGGTAAGGAAAGGCACAGTAAAGGTAACGGTTTCTTTTGAGTGAGATGGGGCTTGGCTGGGTTCCTACGTCTAATTACGTAACGGTAGCTTTTTTTTAAATAAATACTGCTCACAGTAGGGTTCGATTCGATCTTTGTGGTGGTTTGCTCCTTTGAGTCGAATTGTCAATCAATATCCCCATTTTCGAGCCAAATTGTATAGAAAAAAAATCAAACTTTCAATTTGGTTCGATCCAATTTGTTTCATAGTTTAGTTGTTTCTTTTTCTTTTTTTTTTTAACTTTTACATTATTTTTTATACAAAATAGAATAAAGTCTAATTATTTGGCTTCAGCAATCCATTTTCTTATCGTAAAATTTCACTTTGTATCTAGTGCTATAGTTGAGATCCGGTCATTTCTCACAAAGTAATGCTTTTGAGGATTTTGGCCACCTAAAATGTTTGGAAGGTATTTTTTCAATTGAGCTTAATTATTTGCCATTGTCAGAAACACTCTGTTGATAATTATTGATCTTTTCTCATATGAATAAGAACTTTTTATCTAAGGAATTCAATTGCGATCTATTATCCAAAGTAAGTTAAAAATCATGCTGTGTAACATTTGAATTTATGGATCAATTTTTTTCTCTCTCCATTTTATTTAATTATTTAATTTTTATGAACTCAAACCACTCATTAAGATAATGTTTAAACATCCAAACAATACAAAATAACAAAAAGGGCCATAGACAACTAATCATCCCGGATTTAGCAAGGCAAAAGGTCTCTCCTTTGCAAAAAAACAGAAAGTCCTCAAATAACAAGTTTAAAGTTTCATTTTGCGGAATGGCCGAACAAAACTCGGTTTTGACAAGAAATCTACAACTTTGTTTTCTTCACGCGGCACCCTGCCAAAAAAAAAAAAAAAGAAAAGAAAAGAAAGAAAGAAAGAAAAAAAGAACTTATTAAAATTCCCATGAAGTTCCATATATAATGGTAGGGTAGATATGAAGTATTGCCATCTTTTTGATACGGCAAGGGCCTTAAGAATACATGCAAGGTTGTTAAAATATCTTTTGGGGATTATATCTTAACAATTACTTACTTGATTACTCGCATACCTGTGGTAAATATTCAATGGATGACACCATATCAAAAACATTTTGGCAAAGCACTTGAATATTCTCATTTATGTGTTTTGGGATACTTATCTTATTATTCTAATATACATCCTCATAAGGAAAAATTTGACCCAAGAGGTGTACAATGAATTTTATTTTTCGATGTGCTTAAGGCCATAAAGGCTATAAAGTCTATGATTTGATAAAAAAGAAAGCCTTCATCAGCAGGGATGTTACTTTCTTTGAGTAGCATTTTCCCTTCAAAAGTAGTGATACATTTTCATTCCTTCCCATGTCCTCTTCAAATCCTTTACCTCATGTTTCACTTGCTAATTACTGCCATTTCTTCCTTTGTATTGCTGCCTATATCCTCTTCATATTCTCCTGCTTCGGTCCCTACATCCATCCCTACACAACCTCTTTGTTGTTTTTTGCGCAACACACATCCTCCTTGATGGCTATCTAACTACATACATATAGTTAACACAATGTTTTCAGCTGGTTTTTCTTCTTCTCACAATACTTCCTCATTTGCGATTACTTATACTTCCTCATATAGTTAGATATCCCTTATTTTGTGCCAATACCTTTACTTCTTTTCCTATTGATTATGCTTCCTCATTTGCAAATGTGTTTTCAATAAAAGAACCTACTTCTTATTTTCAAGCAACTCAAGATAAGCTTTAGGTTGATGCTATGGCTAAAGAACTTAAAGCTCTTGAACAAAATAATACTTGAGAACTAATAAATTTACCTAAGGGAAAATGCACTATTGGGTGTAAATAGATATATAAAATAAAGTATAAAGCTAATAGTATCGTTGAAAGATATAGGGCATGATTAGTTGCTAAACGATACACTCAAATTACAGGCAAAGACTATCATAATACTTATTCACCGGTAGCTAATTTTTGTACTGTATGGCTATATCTATCTATTATTATAGTGAAAGGTTCGCCCTTGTTCCAAGTAAACATTAATACTGCCTTCCTTGGTGGTTTTCTTGGTAAAGAGATTTACATGGATTATCTACTTGATTATAATAAACCTATTTTTGGTTAGGTTTGTAAGTTATTGCGCTCCTTATATAGCCTTAAATAGGCCTCAAGTCAATGGAATCTTGAAATATCTAAATTCTTAATTGATCATTGTTTTGTTCAATCACCAAATGATCATTCTTTGTTCACTCATGCTGTTAGTGATGAACTTTTGATGGTCTTGTTTCTTCTATTTAACTTTTGAAACAATAGTTAGACGTAGCCATTACAATCAAAGACTTTGGCTCAGTTAGGTATTTTTTAGGCATGGAAATTTATCATACCTATCACGCCCCGAAGTAGTAAAGTTGTAACAATCCTGCCATACAAACCATTCTAAGATAAAAGTTGATCATACAGCAGCCATCTTAAACCTGATTTACACAAGGCGTCCACGACTAACTCACTTTGAAATAAACAATTCATAAATTAAATAAGTTGTTTACCTAAGAAATTATAAAAACATATACATACACTAAGATTCAAGTATTACAAATAACGTTTATATGGTTTTATTGTCCTATACTTCTTAAGTAATACATTATTTGAAAATGAAGTATTCTAAATATAAGCTAACACTTTAAAGATACATATGTGTTTCGGATGTATTTCCTTATTTCCTAGAATCCAACAGTTGCTAGCTTCGAGATAATTGTATGTCGCTTCTTAGCTAGTACCTCAAATAACTTATATGGATGTAAGTAACTACAGCTCAATAAATTAAGATGGAAACTCAAAACCATATAACAAACAAAAACAGGGTTATCAACCAAATCACTTAGTTAGATGCAATGCATATACAAGCAAGCCCGTCGTGAGATTAGAAAAATTGTGTCTGCTTTAATCCGGGTTGAGAAGTTACCGTTAATACAACAGCTCACGATCAAACCCAAGCTTATGCAATGGAGACACCGCTCCTCTCGCGACTACGTTCGAACTATTGACTTCACTCTTATCGCGACCTTCTCACCTATCACTTAGTTTAACTAAGAATGAATAAGAGACCAATTATACTATCTAGCGCTATCCCTTTTGAAGAGATCGATATTTGGCTGAAGAATTCTAGGTTTTCCTTAATGGGTTGCTATGCAGGTCCGATTTATGTTTATAGGTCTTATATTTAATTAGGTTCAGTTTAGAGTGATAAATCATTTCATACAAATCAAATAATATAAGTCAAAGCAACACATAAAAATCATACCATCAACTCAAAACAAGTACAATCAAGTACAATTTTAAGCCTCCAAAATACAACACTGTATTAATCTCAACTTACTTGGACTCCTTACTTACTCACTCACTCGAGGTTCGACTTGCTCAAGCCATCGCCAATCATCCCTATAATGCAAATATGGTTTCAGTTTTCCATATAACTATTATAGGTTAATTTTATCCCATAAAACTTATAATTATTTTTTTTATTTAGGGTTTAATATACCTAATTATCTAGGTTCTTAAGTCTTTTACTATTATTCTTGATTCAGGTTAAGTTCGAGTTTAGTTTACCACATTGATTTCTAAATTAGGTTATAGTTCATTTTCTAAGTACAGTTTTATATACGAACCCTAAAAACTTATTTCAACCTATAATATGAAATTAATCACATTACTTCTAAGTATCCTAAATACCAAAATTACTCCTTGTCAATATTTTATTCTCTTGATACACTTAAATCCTTATTAGTATACCGAATTTACTTTTGATGTGAGAAATTTTTATATTTTTCATATAATTACCTAAATTTAAGTTTTCTATCAGATTTATTATATATTTCTATTATTAGTATAATATCAATTTTTATTCTAATATCTTCTATTTATTATATTTCCAATTTTTACATATTATGTATTATTATCTATTATGTACATAATACACATCTAATATTTCTATCACTCCAATTATCATCTCCTAATATCAATTAACATCTCAAAATATCTAAATTCATCCCAAATAAGATTTTACACCTACTTACCCTAATTTACAAAATTAACTTAAGTTTTATTATTTTTTCCTATTACTTATTTACTATATAATACTCTAATAGTTATATCTAACACCCTAAATGCTACAAGTATCCTATGTCATTAGATTTCAATATCCTAAAACATATACTTATTCACTAAAACAGTAATTAGCCATTTAATTACTTAATTAACAAAAAATAACCCATTTTATGCATCATTTTAAGGTTTAAAAATTATCTAAAATTTTGAAAATTCATTTTAGAAAAAGGGATTCGTGGCGCTGTTCTATAGCACTTAAGTAGTTTACACAAAAATTTTGGGCTTAAAACTACACTCCTAAAGTAATTTATTTTTAATCCAAACAAAGCTTGGATTTGCACGGTTTCTTAAGAATAATATATTTCTAAACACAAAATCATCAAAATAAAATTTTTCCCTAAATTTATATACTTAAAAACCTTAGAATGCCAAATTCTATAATTTTCTAAGAACACTTAATATTTTTACAAGATTAAACAAAATCGAGTTGGAAATCAAACTCACCTGTATAGGTGGCTCTGGTCGTCGTAGCCTTGTTGGCCGGTTTGAGCACTGGTGGTGGCGTTCATTTACTCTCAGGTGCTCGTCAAGTGTTGGTTCCCCTTTAAGGCCCTGATTGTATAGATTTGAGTTATTTTTTGTAATTAATCTTAACACTTAATATTTTGGTTCTCACCAAACTGACCAAATGATCTTTTGAGATTTTCTTACTAATTATAAAGGTGTTAGAAAATTATTGTATATTAATTAGATAAGATAATTGCCTTATCTCTTCTCTTTTTCACTTTCTATTTGTTATATTTTAATTGGTTGATTTTTTCCTTTCTTCACCTAGTTGTCATGACTCACTTTTGGACTTTTCCTCATTTTCTTTGATTTTTCCTTAATTATTTATGTATTTTCTTTAATTATTTAATATTATTTTAGCCTATTTCATATATTTTAAGTAATTACGCATATTTCTATCTACATGTAAATACATATATAGTATAAACAAGTATCTCTAAATATTATTTAAGTTATTTTATAATTTTTAGTATATATATAATTTATTTTTAGCAATTTGTTAATTATCGAAATGTATTTTATGCATTTCCGATAAATGACGAGTAATATACTTAAAATTTAGAAATTTTATATTATTTTATTTTATTACTTATTTTCTTAAATTCAAACTTATGGGATCATTTTTATTAATATTTTTAACTTTGCTTTATAATTTAGGCTCGATCAAATCTTTTAGCTAATCGGAACTTGAATAGCCGGTTGTGAGATTTACGGTTCCCCTAATGGAATTTTTCTTCACCAATGCAAGTTTATTACCGATCTACTTATTGATTCAAGTTTGTCTGATTCAAAGCCTGCTAAGTGCCCATTGCCACTACGAGTTAATCTTTCATTGATTGCTGATGCCTTACTTGATAATCCTATTACATTTAGGCACCTAATTAGCCGTCTAATGTACCTTACTTTAATTATGTCCGATGTCTCTTATGTCGTACACAAGTTTAGCCAATTTTTGGCATCTCCTTGCATTTCTCACCTTAAGGTTGCTAATCATGTTTTAAGATATCTTAAGGGATCTATTAATCTTTATCTTTTTTATTCTGTTAACAGTCCATTTACACTTTTGGGGTATTTTGATTCTGATTGAGGCTATTTTGTACTTGATTGCAAGTCCATTACTAGATATTGCACTTTACTTAACATATCTCTTATTTCATGGAAAACTAAAAAACAAAACACTATGTCCACTTCATCCACCAAACCAAAGCTAAATACCATAACATGGCTTCTATAAAGAAAGAACTCTTGTGGATTTCTTACCTTCTTCATAACTTGTGTATTAATTTTCCTTCACCAGTTACACTATTTTGCCATAATAAAATTGCTCAATTACTTGCAGATCATCTTTGTCTTCATGATCGCACCAAACACATTGCCATTGATGCACATGTCACATGGGATCAAATTTCCAAAGGTTTTCTTCAAATATCTTATGTCACTTCTCAATCTCAGCTTACAGATTTTCTTACAAAATCAGTTAGTGAAGCTCAATTTGCATTTGCAAAGTTCAAGTTAGGCCTTTATGAAGCTCCACCTTGAGAAAGAGAGAGGGGAAGGAGAGGGGGGGGGGGGGTGGGGTGTGGCGGAGGGCGGCAAGGGAAGACTATGCTGACTATGCTGCAGAACATGATACAAACTTCAATTCTATTTATAGACTTCAGTTTAGATTATTTATTCCACGTGCACTTACTATGTTGAGTTTTATACGAGGAATGCTGAGCTGTAGTTAGTTAGACAACTGGCAGTTATTTAAGCCAGGGCACTTGTAGTATAAATAGAGGTCAGAACGTGTATTTTATAATGTTACAAAACAATTGAAATCAGAAATATACTCTGCAGAATTTCCGCCATTGTTGATACAGAAGCAAAGCTAGATTGAAGAATTAAATGCTTTTGATTGCAGCAATTTCTCAAAAAGAGATCAAATACAATCCATGTTGAAAATGGAAATTACAGTAAGAGTTAAAAATCTGTCTTAACTTAAAATGGAGAACGTAAAAATCAATGTGAAGAAAATTTCTGGTAGAAAGTACCACAGTAATACATTAATTTTAACATTAAAATTAATTTTAACTTAATATAATTTTTACGGGTTTCTCACTCTCTGGCCATCAATGGCTTGTTTGATTTAACATGCCAAACTGTGGCTTACATGATGTGGAGCAAGAATCTGGAGGGATTCGCTAAATATTCAACATTAAAAATGGCTACACCAAAGTGGAAGAGGCAGAGGTTCGGATAGGCATTTACTGAAAAGCTCAAAAAAAAAAAAAAAAAAAGCATATTTTTTAATTATGTGTTTAAATATTATTAATATTAATAATTACACGTTATTTATTATATATATATTTCATATTATTAATTTTTTTTTTCTTTTTCATTAGGAGATGAACTAGTGTGCGGCCCCTTTTTGTTTTGCTTCTATTGGGATATATGCAGCAAACAGAAATGAAAATTATCTCTTAGTTTAGCTCGATGTCTCGGTTTGTTAGAATACATTGAAACCCCGCTTTTGTTTTATGTTACTTGCGTATATGTCTTGGTCAGTTACTATTACCTAGTTTACTAGGAAAAAAAATTGATTTATAATAACACCATACCTTGTATTTTGATTAGTGATGAATAAGTGTTAATAATATTTAAACAAGTATTAATAATTATAAAGATATATTTTTATGTGCTAAATCTTATTAGTATTTATCTATAATTTATTAAAATATATGACGTACTAGTAGTATTAAAGTTTTTTATAATGTTCTTTAGTTAATTTATATTTATATAATATTTATTAATTTTAATAATAAATATGTAAATTTTTCCTTCTTATTATATGTTGCAACTTGCAATTGAATCTTACTATCCTCGCAACTAAATTATTTTCTTATTAGTATTATATGGGGCAATTCAAAACCAAAATGTCTAAGATTAGATTTACTTTTTCCCAGTGTGTCAAATCCTGAGCTGTGGAAATCACGTCATTGTAATTAAAATGTCCTGTGAGGGAAAAATAATAATAATAATAACAAAAGAATTTATTTGGAGTGGTATGGTGAATTTAAAACCTACTTTATGCTCATATAGCTCTATTGAAACCCTTCAAACCTACTTTATTCATAAGGTTATGAATAAATATTGAAGATTAAAAGATATGTTTCATTTTCATTGTTTTTTTTTTTTTTTTTTTAGGAATTTGCTCCCACAGTATAGTATTAGGGATAGTCTGTTCATACCCCATACTCAACCTAATATTATATATAGCATAGGTTCACAGTATTTTATTACATTTGAATCTTGGTTTATTTAAGTTTTTCGCCGAATATTCTTATATTGATAAGAGTGTCATATGAATTTGGTGTCCTCATTTACTTTTAACAAGTATACCTCCTAAATATTAAGATATATTACGATTTCCATTCCGTATAAATTGTTTCAAATATATTATCAAGTTTAAAATGTATATTTTCATAAGAAATATATGATTAAAATATATGTGATTGGATGGTAGAGATTACTAAAGTGATCAATGTATCAATTACAAATATATAGAAAAATTGATAAATCATCTGGTTATTTATCATTTTATTCCTATTTGTTATAAGAGAGGTATCGCTTTAAAAATTTTAAAATCAATATCAATACTAGATTCGTCCTATACCCGCTCACACCTAGCCGTGAGAAACAATTTTCTGCCATTCTACTTGGACAAGCGTGAATTTTCCATCTGATTTTGATCAAAGCATTTGAAAAAGAACGAAATATTAGAGGCAACTAAATTTAGAAACAAAGAAATAGTCAATTTTAAAGACAAAGCCATACGAATCCTAAAACCAAACTTTCTAGTAGTCACCAAATCCAATCCTTATTCATCAATCTTTCTTGTAATTTCCACTGGCGAAACTGAAAGCAATCTTCCTAAACGCTTCCTTAAGCGCCTCGTTTTGAGTTTTCAATTCCTTCTCCCTTTCCAAAGCTCTATTCAGTTTCTCTCCCAAACGATCCTTTAGGTGCCTTTCCTCAGCACATTTCTCTTCCAGATCCTGATAGGCCCGGTTCATGTATTTCTTATCAGTACTGTACTCACCGCATTGCTGTCTATAATATTCCGAGAAACGTTGCTCGTACTCGAGTTCCTCCTTCAGGAACGCTATTTGATCCCTCAGTTCCTTTAGATTATGCTCCAAATGGAGCACGTTGGAATTCAGGCAGGGAGGCTGGTGCTGGTTCGGGTTTGACATGTAATAATTCACGCTATCTTGGTAATAGCTTCTGAGGAACTTGAGCTCATGCTCTAGTGTTATCGCGTTTTGCTCGAGCTCGGCTTCTGATGCTTTTAGAGTATCGCGCTCTACCAAGAGCTTAGTCCACTGTTCCTCCCATTCATTCCACTCTTCGCTGAGCTCTCGCTCTTCCTTCTCCTCCTCCTCCTTCTTCTTCTCATCCTCTTCCTCTCGTTCGATTCGTTTATCGTTAAGAAGACATGCCTTGTAGAGCTTCGCCTCTCTATCTGCTTCAAGCAACCGTTCTAACAGATACTCGATCACTTCTTTCACTTGCATCCTATCTACCGCAACACCTCGGTGCCGCCACTTCCCTTCCAGTAGCAAAGATATCGTCTGCCTTTTGGAATTCGAGATAAGTTCACATATTCCGCTATTCAGTTTCTCCGAGACCTCTGGATGCTGCTCCGACACTGGGAAATCCTGCGATTCCAAGCTGGGACGGCAATCCTCAAGGGATGTCACCTTATCGTCTCCGGTTGGCTCGAGTGGCTTGCAGTTACTAAGTGCTTCCTCTTCTGCGTCAATATTAGACCTAATTTGATCTTGACCGAATCCCAAGCTGGGACAGCAATCCTCGAGAGGTGGCATCATATCGTCTCGACTTGGCTCGATTGGCTTGAAATAAACTGGGTCGTGGCTACTAGATCCTCCCTCTTCTGCCTCACTAACAGACTTAATGCAAGCTTGATTGCTTGGCTTGGGGCTTGTAGGATCGGGTGAATCTTCAGATGCCTTTGAATCTAAAACTTCCCAGCTTTCATCACTACAGTCTGATGAAGGACTTGAATCACGAGAAACGGTCTCGTTTCGTGCTTCATTGCTATCTGAACGTGCACCAGCTTGTTCTTGTTGTGGTGCTGTATCAGCTTCTTGTCTGGCTTCCGAGTCTTGCACGGGCTTGTGTTTTCCTTCTTCCGGCTTCTGCAATAATTCAACTGGCTTCCAATCGATCTAGAAAACAGGTACATGTACATGTTAAAAATTTGAACAAACTTTCAGCAATACAAGACGTGGCAAATATTAAATTTTCTTTTTTGAAAAAATTAATGGATATTTTGTTATTAAAGGCCAAAAGAGAAAACTTCTACAGATTTTCTTCTTTCTGTCCGCCACAGTATATATAGTCATTATTGTTTTCCCTCGTATTTCTTAATTGGTATCCTGCACCCATGACCATGACGAGACACAGGATCTTTACTTTTTAGGGTTTTCTCAACAATCCTAACTAAGAGCAATCCTGATTATTATTCCATCAAAGATGTAAAAGAAGAGGATTATAGACTAGTTTACATACCCAGTCAATAAGGGCGAAGAAGGTGGTGAAAAGAAGAATGAGATAGGCAATGCAGGCACAAAAGAGGCTTCCAGAGGCAGCATAAAATTGAAACAGCAATATGCCGATCCTCTCCATGCAAAACACCCACCCCAATTTCTCCACCAACTTGTCTATATCTTCAGCCTCCTGCAAGAACAATAGTATTTCATTATCTGTGAATAATTGTCCTTAATTAAGTGCTGCAGCGTTCTAATCATCACCATAATCAATCGCTAAAACACGATTAATCTTGACAAATAGTTTATATATCTGACTCAATAAATAATTGAATCGTTTTTTCATAAATTTTGTTATACTGTCTTATACATAAAATAAAGAAAAGTTTGATCATATGTAATTACGGTTTCTTAAAAATGTACGTTTTTAGTGAATAACATTTGTGTTGGTAAACAAACCTTTAATCAAGGTTAAAAAGAGTAGTTATTCATAGTAATTAAATATTGTTTCTTCATTTTAATTTTTTATTTTGAATGAAACAAGATGATTCGAGCTTTAATTATAAGGCAGCCCTTTCTAGCATGTTTGTGGTATATGAATATTCTACTTGATCAAGACCTAGTAGGGAGGCAAAAAAGAATAATAATAATAATAATAATAATAATAATAATAATAAAAGAAATACAGAATCTCTCGAAATAAATTAAAGTTCCTTTGCTGAAATATATACCCTTCAATAATGTAAATACATATATCTTTGTAGAATATCCAATTATCAATGCATGAATAAACACCATCAAATATTTTTTCAATATATTTTGTTGCATGGTTGGAACAATCAATCAAATCTAGGGGCCTTTTTCCCTATTGCATATCATATATTGAATAATTCTAAACTCATTGCTCTTCTAATATCTTATTAGTCAAGATATCAAATGTGATAAATCCTATTTGGATGTTTCCTGAAAGGAAAGATCCAAGATTTAGGAAGAATTTTATGGTAATTATAATCTCAAGATAAATTATATTCGATTTCAATAAATCATATACGTAAAATCTTTTGATTTTATCGTTGATAAGTATAATTTATTAAAATAAAAGTAAAACTATTAATAAATTTTATTTTATTAATAATTTTATTATAATGCCATAATAGTATTACTATCACTATAGAAAAACTAAAGATTTAGAAATAAGATTAAGACTCAAAATTGAATGGATGTAGCCAGTCTTAAATTAATCCCGATTGCATCAAACACTTAATTACAGATAACAGCATCACCTTATAAAAAGTTGAAGCATGAAAACTTGAGAGCACAGCAAGTCACAAAGATTAGTGTAAAATAACCTATATCATGAAAAATTGATATTTCTTTCATGTTCATGGCATTAAACTTTTGAAATCTTGAAGCCTTTATAAAATTTATTAAACTCACCAAAAACTCTGGTTTAAGAGCCATTCGAGCAGCAGTGGCGAGTATGGCAACAATAACAGAGAGTACGTAGTAGGAAGTAACATTCGTAGTGAACATGCAATAAATTGCAGGCCTTTCGATCAAATATAGAACAGTCTCCATGAAGGCAATCGTCTCCTTCCTCTCGTCCACCATTGTAATTGATCGACGAAGGCGAAAGCTAGAATTTTAGTAGACCAAATTGTATATATAAAGGGAAAGTATATCTTAACTCTTAAGGAAACCGACTTTTCAGATGTTTTAGGGTTTATCTGTGAAAGGTACTGTTGATATACATATATATATATATATATATATTATTTATATATTATTGTGATGCAGCTATATCGGTATCTTTGGAAATTAATATATGAACCCAACAAATTTCTTAAAACACAACCATATCTTACTTGTTGGATTTGATTGGATTGGCATATCTTCTATTTTCACGAGAGGATAAAATATGATTTTTATTTGCAAAATTAATAGAAATTTCCCATAAGACCTATCTATAAATAGTTAAATTCGTTTATATTTTCATCAATAAACGCTTTCAAGTGCACTAAATAAAAGCTAGGAAAGTTGAAAAGTTTCTTCCTGACCCCTATGACGAATACCCCCAAACCATTAATTATCGTTTCCCCATGATCCAAGAATTATCTGCTCAAGGATGATTCTGATAAGGCATTAGTCAACCAAAACAACCAATAAAAAAAAAAAAAAAATTCGGACATATTTGACGATCAAGGAAAGGCTCCGTGAGACCCCCACCTTCTTTTGGGTGCGT
Source organism: Lumnitzera racemosa (assembly GCA_024138005.1). NCBI lineage: Eukaryota > Viridiplantae > Streptophyta > Magnoliopsida > Myrtales > Combretaceae > Lumnitzera > Lumnitzera racemosa. The sequence goes on from JAMXBC010000012.1 coordinate 4,768,118, forward strand.
TAGATAGTAAAACAAAATTATTAGGTTAGGAAAAAAAAAAACGCCAAACTAAAAATTTGCTAATCAAATCAAACTAAATTGAAAATATTTTTTTTTTATTTGTAGTTTGGTTTTTGTTAATTTATGATTTGCTTGGATGGATAAATTAAACTAATTTATAAAACCGAATTAAACCATTTTATAAAAAAAAAATGATAATATTAATTTGCAACTAAAGAAGTTCTTTTGTTATAGTATAATACTTAAAAGAAAAATTTAGTTTAGATTTATTGAAATGTATGTTTATTGAATTTTTATTACCATAATTTATAAGTTCTATGTATAGATTGACTCAATGTTTATATTGTATGCTATTTGTATAAATAAAATTATTTATTAATAAATATTTGAAATTTTTTAGTTTCATGAATATTGATTTCATTAGCCTTTGATGTGATATCAATACTTATTATTATTAAATAAATTTAGTACTTTTATATAAAATTATATGTTATACAAATATACTTTCCTATATTAAAGCTATAGTTAAATCTATAAAATAAATTGAACCAAATCAAAATTTTATGATTTAGAAAGATTTTTTATCCAAATCGTATGATTTTTTTCGAAGTTATAATAAACTAAACTGTATTTTTATGATTTGGATTAGTTTGGAGAGAAAACGAAATAGTTTCAAACCACGTCCATCCCTAAAAATTCATGAAGCTTCCTGACCAAATTTTATCTAATTAAGGGAGCATCATCTTATGAAAAAATTTAGTAAAAAATTCTATTAGTAACTTTTAATTCTTTTACAATTCTTAAATTTTTTTTTTCCATGCACACTAACGTTTACCTTTATCAAAATATTTTGATTGTACCTTTTTTACTATAAAAAGATTGGTAATTTGAGCATTGCATGCCACATGTCATGTAACGATACCTTCATTGTAGTGTCATGAAGATTGTCATTTATGTAAATTTTTATCAAAATGACTTGACTGTTTGTTTCTCATAATAAGATGCAGCGACATTTGAATTTTTATATGTAATAGCACATAAATTTTTATATGTAAATTTTTAACTATACTATACAATTGCGATCAATTAAATTGTACCATACAACCGCCAAAGGGTTGATCTAGAAGTTAAGGCCGAAGACACATTCATGACAATTTACATGAGGTATTGGCTACAAATCCCGCTATTGATACTTCTTTAGGATACCTACATAACATAAGCTACTCTTACCTAGTGCATAGGTTTTATAGGGTGGTTTATATATCCGCAAAGTAGCCGATCATAATACAGTCATACCCTGTCATCATATATATATATATAAACAATTATGTTTCACGAAAATGATCTGATTGATTGAGGGAGAAGCAAACAGTTATGCATCGGAAAGTATTTGGATGATAGTTGATATAAGTGAGTGAGATGGAAAGGATAGAAGTGAGAGAATGGAGATTTTTTGCGAACAATGAGAGGAGAAGAGAGCTAGAAGAGGAGAGATTTTTTTTTTTCGATGTCTCTTCTGATTCTGTGAGTCAATATTTATAGAGGGATTTGAAATATTGTAGCTGACAGGGTACTGTTGCTATGGTGATGTTGTGGCCGACAGGGTACTGTTACTACAGTGATGTTGTGGCTGATAGGGTACTATTGCTATTGTTTTTCTGATTGACTAATTTTTGGTTGATTGTATTGTGTACTGTGGTACATGTGTAAAATACCGTATTTCTATTTTTACAGTGCAGTATGATACAAATGATACAATTACGAATCTCCTAAATCTATTCCATAGCAGTCATCTTCATTGGAATTTCCGCTGTGGTGAGATGTTGAGTCCGATTCTGAACTTGATTCTTGTGCTGATTCTAATTCTCTGATATGTTCTAATGCTTTTTCTAGAATTTTCTTCAATTGGTCTAGAGAATTTGCACTTGCAAGAGATGATATTAAAAATCCTCTATTGTGATATTGCCTAGTTGATGATGATGATGGTGGTGATTTTGTAGAATTAGTTTTGATCCAATTTAAAATTGAATTTTTTTTCACACTTATTCCACATTTTGAAGCTGTCCCACCATTTGATTTTATACATTCTGACCAAATTGGTTATGTTTAATGCTCAATCTGGCTTATATTCGAACCACTAAGCCATGACCCATGATATTCCGAGATGTAGAAAATACAACATCTCTTTTGGAAAATTCTTTTCATGAGGTGTAGGATTATAATGATTTAAGACGGTATCAAATCCTTCCCTGGCATTTTGATGAATGATTTCTGATGTAGCACCAAATTGTTCCCACCAGTGATTAAACCAAGTAGGAAGATTGAAAGAAGAACAATTATAAAAAAAATTAACCAAGTATGTGTTCTTTTTTGATTCATTTGATAAAACACATTCTACCATGCTTGCTTATAATCATAATAATTATAAGTAGGTCAATGACTTGGTTGTGCTGAAAATGGTTCTATATTGAGTTTAGTTGCTTTGATTGGATAAACTCACCATTCTTTCAAACTAATTACTTTTAGTATTCTAGCTGTAGAATAGCTGATCATTCCTTCTTTTTCAAAATGTTTAAATCTGATTGATTTAGTTTTAGTTAAAATCTTTTCATAAAACTGGATTGTTTTGTATGGATCATATGGCATATAATAAAATTCTTTTGTAAATATTTTATTTGCAAAATCAAAAGGGTCCTTTTCTGATAGGCTTTCTTCTACAGAGAAAACATATCTAGAAATAGGTTTTATAAAAAAATTTGATCTTTGATTAAAAGGGGTTGTTCCAACTGGTGTTGGTGATGATACTTCTGTGATCTGGAAATTCTGATTTTTCCTTTGGGTTTCTTTTGATTGAGAGACTGTTTGAGCAATTTCTGGTAATGCTAGGATTTTATGTTCTGATTGTGATTGCAAGACCATTGAGATTGCATTAAGCAATCCAGCGACTGGATCCATATCTATTAATTTTGCAAGGGCTTCTTTGGTCTGACTTTCAGAAATTGATTGGCTATTTGAAGACATTGGTTTTGATGATTTTGATGAGGATTCTTCTTTGATTGTTAATGGAGTGCTGGATGATTTATAAACATCCAACCATGTTTTGATATTAGTTAATCCTCTTCCTGATGAGGAAATTTTCTCCTTACCTTTATCCTTGTCTTTTTTGGGAGGCATCTCCCTGCAAGAATTCACGAGTGAGGAAGCCAAGAAGGGAATTGGAAGATCCATTTATATGTTCGATTTCGAAATCAAATACAGAAAGAATAGATTGCCATCTGGCAAAAATTTGTTTTGATGTAATGTTTTGAACATCTTTTAATAAGACATTTTTAGCTGCCTTACAATCAATTCTTAAAAGAAATTTTTGATTCAATAAATCTCCTTAGAATTTTGAAATTGTTAAGACAATGGCTAAGATTTCTTTTTTGATTGTAGAATAATTTGATTGGCAATTATTCCAATTTTTTGATACAAATTGAACAACATATTCTTTGTTATTTTGTTTCTGTTTTGAAAATCCTCTGTTGTGATATTGCCTAGTTGATGATGATGATGGTGGTGATTTTGTAGAATTAGTTTTGATCCAATTTAAAATCGAATTTTTTTCACACTTATTCCACATTTTGAAGCTGTCCCACCATTTGATTTTGTAAATTTTGACCAAATTGGTTATGTTTGATGCTCGATCTGGCTTATATTCGAACCACTAAGCTATGACCCATGATATTCCGAGATGTAGAAAATACAGCATCTCTTTTGGAAAATTCTTTTTATGAGGTGTAGGATTATAATGATTTAAGAAGGTATCAAATCCTTCCCTGGTATTTTGATGAATGATTTCTGATGTAGCACCAAATTGTTCCCACCAGTGACTAAACCAAGTAGGAAGATTGAAAGAAGAACAATTATAAAAAAATATTAACTAAGTATGTGTTCTTTTGGATTCATTTGATAAAACACATTCTACCATGCTTGCTTATAATCATAATAATTATAAGTAGCTCGATGACTTGGTTGTGCTAAAAATGGTTCTATATTGAGTTAAAGGAAAAATCAAAATTTCTAGATCACAAAAATATCATCACCAACACCAGTTGGAACAACCCCTTTTAATCAAAGCTAAAATTTTTTTATAAAACCTATTTCTATATATGTTTTCTCTGTAGAAGAAAGCCTATCAGAAAATAACCCTATCAGAAAAGAACCCTTTTGATTTTGCAAATAAAATATTTACAAAAGAATTTTGTTATGTGCCATATGATCCATACAAAACAATCTAGTTTTATGAAAAGATTGTAACTGAAACTGGATTAATCAGATTTAAAAATTTTGAAAAAGAAGGAATGATCAGCTATTCTACAACTAGAATACTAATATATATATATATATATATATATATAAGAAGTTATACTATACAAGATGACATACCATTTAATGCCCAAGATTTCTCAAGGTGGACATGGTATGTATTAACTTGTAAAGTGCAAGATATGGTGATTTGAAAAGTATGTCACGTAAAATTGTTCTTATATTCTTTTCTTTTACATCAAAGTTTGTTTGATATTTCATATTATGTATCACTAAGGTAATATCGTGTTTTACTTACATATTTAACGCATTATATCCCATTAATATGTCTTCCCTTGTAATTTTTTTTTATTCTAATCTATAACCTTTGCCCTTTCAATGGTATTAGCATAAGTAGTCAGTTAGAAGTAGCCTATCTCATACTGCAAGTCTACCTCTAAACCCCTAAGAAAGTGATGAGCTTAAGACCTATCATTAGCATTAATAGGGTCTAACAGAAATTGGCTTAGGTGGTTTAGCTTTGCCTTATATTCAGCAATAGATATATTGCCTTGCTAATAATTGTAATAAGCGGCTTCCATTGCGTCCCTCACGTTGTTTAGGAAATATTTGTCATAAAATAGCTCCTAGAACCTTTGCCAATCTCAATCATGCCTTTAGCTAGCCTACATTCACCTTTCCATAAATCACCCACTATACCCTTCAACATGTAACCAACATAACTTGCCTTGCAATCCTCTGGTACCTCGAAAACCACAAAGATCTCTTCAATATCCTCAAGACAATGGGGTGCTTCAATTGAGTCTTCTTTCTTAAGATTAAAAGGATTCGCTTGCTTAATGAACTTGTCTAAGGAGACCAGTTCCTATTGTCTCCCAGCCAACACTCCTCACATCTGATTCGTGATTTGAAGCAATTGCAGACTATCGATTTATACTTATCCCAGTTATGGTATTGGGCCATCCTATACTGGATAACCTCCTTGTGGTGGCTGTACATCCTATCCAGCAAACTTCATTAGCAGAAATTGTCTACCCCTAAATACATCACCACCATTCCCACACCACCACCACCACTACTCCCCCACCACTATCCTCTCCCCTTTCCCCTCCCCCTCTACCCCTACACATACACACACACAAAACCCAAAAATCCTTCTCCTTTTGTAACTCTCCATAACGACATCCTGACTTTTGCTAGAATTACTTTTAAATATAGGGTTTTTCTTAGGTGGTATCCTACAAAAGATAAAGGGAAATAGGAGAAAGATAAATAACTAAGATTAAAGGAAAGAAGATAAATATAGAAATAAAATAAATAACCTCATAGGATAACAAACACTGAGAAAAACCAAGAAAGACTTAAGCTATATAACTAACACTTGAATCACATTTTCTTCCTATTCCCAACTCACTTCTTCCTTTAGTGATCTTCCTCTTAGGTGTTTTATAAATCCATCATCCCAAACTCTAATACTACTTAATCTATAACACCTTATAATGAAGACGACGCTATAGATTGCCACGTGTTCTCAGTTCTCTATTGATACGTCAGGCTATAATGCTAAAACTAACATCTCTAATTCACAAACAAAAACATCCACTAACATCATTAAATACTGAATTCCAATTACAACTTAGCATATGTCTCCATAAGTGAATCTCAATAAAAGCAAATTGCAACTAAACAACATTCAAGGATCTTCTCATAGTAACATGAAAATAAATTAAAATAAATATCATCCCAAAAAACAGCTATTGTACTGAAGTGGAATCTCTATGCTCTTAATAATGGTAATAGCCATCATAATAGTGACTTTCGACATAAGGATCTTCTTGATAATAGTTATCTCCCCAATTCTCATAACTAGAATAATTCTTTTATTTAGCTTAGTAACCGTAGCTAGCAGAATCTCCATAACTATTATTTTCACTTGTAATTGTAGGGAAAATGAAGAGTGAGTTGAAGTTTCGTGCATAACACAGAACCACATGCACATAAGCAATCATACATAATCATAATCGCATGCATTAAAATATAAGCAGGTAAATTACACACAATAATTTATTTATCTTTAAATTAGCCGATCACACATCATAATAACAATTCTCATAACTTGCATCACAATACAGACTAACTCACGGTCCTAACAATTGAGCAAGCCTCTTTTGGGCCCTCTACAATCTTACATTGGGCATGCCATTTTGAACCACTCAACAATCCTATGTTGAGCATGCCACTTTGAGCTCCATTCATAACAACCTAGATCTACCTCAAATCATTTTCAAGCAAGACTCTACTAACAATAACACGTTATAAGGATCATTAAGGTTTTTGTCTAGGGATTTGTTACTTTGGGCTCATAGATCAAGCCACATACAAGTAACAAGCAATGATAAATTATCCTTAGTCCATTTTCTTTCTTAATTAATCTTAAAGTAATAGGTTTGTGGCAGTAGTTGGCAACAATGGTGGTGGTGGCGGTGGCGGTGGCGGTGGCGGTGGCGGTGGCGGCAGCGGCAACGGCGATAGTAATGATGGTGATAGTAGTAACGATGATGTTGATGGTGATAATGGTAACGATGGTGACGGCGATAGCAACAGTGGTGGTGACGGCGATGGCAACGGTGGTGGTGACGGTGGTTACAGCGGTGGTGGTGATGGTAGTGGTAGCGGTGGCTATAGTGATCGGTATGGTAGTGGCGACGATGGTGGTGGTGGTGGCAGTGGTAGCAGTAACGACAACGATGGTTAGTGGCGGTGGTTACAGCAGTAGTGATTACAGCGGTGGTGATATGGTACTGGTAGTAGTGGCTACATTGATCAATGTGGTGATAGCGACGATGGTAGTAATGGTGGTGACAACAGCGATGGTGATAGCAATGGTAATAGTAGCAGTCGATGGTGATGGTGGCGGTGGTGGTGGCGGCGGCGGTGGTGACGGCAATGACGACAGTCGTAATGATGATAATAGTGAGGAATCATGATGAATTAAGGAATGGGATCCCTTACTTGAATTAAAAAATGGGATTCCTATGGAATTGCGATTTTGTGATAAAAACCTAAGCAAACGTCGTAATAAAGAATAAGAAGGGAATAGAATTCTTATTCACCCAAAGTGAATGTATCATTAGGGTTTGTTGGGTTCACTGTAGCGGAGTCAAACTTTGTAACACTAAGGACTGTAAATAAGATTTCTAAATAGAGAGAAGTACTTTGGTGTAAAAATTAGATTATGACTTTTTGGTATTCCAAGCTTGTTTTTAGTACTTTTATTATTTATCTTGTCATTTTCAATAATAATAATAATTCCTTTTTAATATTATAACTTTATTTTATTTTATTTTTGTAGTTTTATTTTTTATTCCAGGTGTAACAAGCTTATCAATCTACACATTTTAGTTTAATCTAATCTTGATTCGAAGTCACTTTTAATTCAATTAAACTTGATATAAAGTTGATCCCAAAAACTCCATCTATCCCCCGAGGTCGTCAAGACCGATGGTTAGAAGAGTCAGCCAATACCATCAACATGGCATCTACTTTTGAGAACAACAATAGTATATCTGACCATTATGAATTCCACAAATGTTGGCAGACGTCAGAGAAGTTTGAAAGCTATGTTTTCCTGAGCATACACAGCCTAAAATTGGGTTTTAATTTGAGAATATATAAGTTTGAGCCTTAAGGATTTTCATTTCACGATTTTTTTTTTTTAAAAAAAATCCAGCTGCCAAGGCGACTGTATTGCATCAAGTATATATTTTTGGAGCAGCTCTAGATTATGTAAGTGGAGGGATTTATTTGGCGTATTAGCATATAAACGTAGATCACACGTAACCTCGAAATTTTTATATAATAGAACATATTTTGAACTTTCGAATTTTACTTTAATAACTCTAAACACTTATAAATTAGTAATGTTTGAAGACGTTTGTTTTTTTCGAAAGTTTAGAAGATTTTTTATAATCTCTGGGTTATTAATCAATTTATTATAGTCTATAAGTGTTAAAGTAAACCTTAATAAGTTTTGGGTAATTTACAACATGTCGGTATTTTTTCCTTAACATATATGTAAAGTATATGCATAAGTCGCTGAATATTCGTAGAAAAATAGAAATGTAGAGCATCTCCTGGTTGTAGTTTTTGTTGCTAAATTATGGACACACTACAAATTAGGAACCGGGATATGAAGCCTCCCTCCCAGCATTTTTTTATTTCCTGTAGATAATCGGATATTTTGCCTTAATAGGAAAGAGAAAAACATTCGTGCTCGAAATGATTTAATTTACGTATCATCTATACATATACATTTGATATTTCTTATTGCTAGTTAGAGAGTAGTTGAGACACGAATAAACGATCTCCAAAAAGAATCAGAAACTTAGGAAGGCAGTTAGAGTCTTGTACGCCATCTTAGCTCATGCAATATGCATCTTTCATCACTACACACCTCATATATTATTATCTTTAAACATAATAATTTACAGATATACTTTTGAAAACTATCGGTCAGATGCGGATAAATATACGAAACTCTTGGACATGCCTTTTATATTCTTTATAATTTTTGAAGATATCGTTTTCCTTCTTTTGTTGCTAGTGTTTAAGTGCTGGTTTTAGTAGCTTTTGCGTTAGATAATTAAATACATATTTTCAAAAATTATAAAGAAAGTGTAAATCTGCTTTTTCAATTTAGGAGGTCTACAATGCACTTAACCAATATTTTTAGAAATATATTTAGAACAATCCTATATATTATTTATGGTCGAGTTCTCCTATTCCTACGTATTTATATGTAAAATATGCCAATCATATATGGGAATATACCAATCAAATTTTTAATTTTAATTACATGTGGCAGCATGCTATTGACAAGTACATGGAATATATACATACAAGGAGGAAAGCTTCAGTATTACCAATACGTCACGTGTATCGATTAATAGCATATAAATATAAATAAAAATTTCATACGTAAAAATGTAATTGATATTTTTTCAAAAAACATATTCATTTATTATCAAGTGTTAAATTTTTATTGATATTTATATACCACTCGTTGGTCCGCGTAACGTATTATTAGTATTTAATCTTTTTTTCACACACAATAGGTGCATAAAAGCTTGCATTATAAATTGTCTCAATCTCATTTCATGCAAGCATTGCATCTCAACTACCAACGAAACTACTCATTTAGCAAAAGGCAACGAGGAGCAAGTACTGAATAGTTATCAGTACAATCAATCCTCTTTTGGGTATATTCTTTGTTTGTTCTTCATTCATGGAAATCGTAAAAAGATTGATAAATTAGGCGGTTTTGTTAATTTGCTGAGATTGGGTTAGGTTTAAATGGGATAGACTTGTCTAGGACTGAGGATGTCAAATGATTAAGTTCTGTAACTTGAGTGCTATCTCTTGTTTCCTTTCTGTTTCTGCTGTCTTTTGTTTACGACTCCATGAGTCTTCTGTCTTTCATATCTTGTTCTGCTGAAAATGGTAGTCAATGAGATTTTGCAAGGCAGAGAATATATCCTCATCTTCCAGATTGCTTTTGACTATGCTCAAATTGTTTGTTACTCAAGTCCTCTGTCAAGAACATTCCTAGCAGTGCGTTTCTGTGGTAATTATCTTTTTTCTGCTAATCAATGGTTGTAGGTATACAATGAACATCTCGCATATATTGATGGAAAGACTAAGACCACTTGTGGGCTCAGGGGGCTGGGACTATTGTGTTCTCTGGACAATTAGTGATGATCAAAGGTAGATGAGAATTGAAATACCTTCACCCAATTACTTCTCGTGCAAAATGCAAATCCTTTCAAAGTTTTCCTCTATGAAGAAGTATATGTACAACATGTGTCTTATAGGACTATCATCTGGCAATTTTTTCGACGCTAGGTTAATTGAGTGGATGGATTGTTGCTGCTCCGGTTCCGAAATTTACAGAACTGCTGGTGAAGAGTACCATCTTCCTGTTTATCCAAATCTATGTAGGGATGTACTTTTTCACCACTCTAGAACTGAGGCTTGTGAGCTTCTAGCACAACTTCCATCATCCATGCCCCTGGATTCCGGGTATTTGGGTTCATTTCTGTACCATTTTTGTTCAGTAATCAAGATATTCAGTTTCCTATCTAATGAAGACATTTTTTCCAAGCAGAATATACACGGATGCCTTGATTTCGAGCCAGCCTCAGTGGTTAAACATCAGTAACAATGATGTAAAATTTATGCTAAACATCCCCTCTATAAATGCATTCGTTAAAATTGATTAATGGCTGGAATATTTCTCTTCTCGGGACTTAAGTTCTTAAATTTTTCAGGAAATGCTTGGAACTAAGGTTTTGATTCCACTAGCTGGAGTTCTGGTTGAATTATACTCTGCAAAACAGGTATTGTATTGATCTTCCTTAAATCCCATGAAGAAAGGTATGAATTGGCAAAGTTATAGCTTTCTTGCGGTAGAAGAAAGCCGTCATATTATGAAAATTTCATAAGATGAATTTAAGATGACATCTAGTTTTCTTGTACTTTAAGGTACCAGAAAATCAAGGAATCCTCAATTTCATTACAGCTCAGTGTAATGCTCCAATCAAGCCCGAGTCTCTGTTACGTTTGAACGATATGGATGGAACCTATGCAATTGCCATGAACCCCACCGATGAATCACATTCAAAGCCATACTTTAATGAGATGAAGGACCAAAATGATCTTTTCCAGCCCCCAAATTCACAGTCCTGGGCGGAAGTACACATGAATCTAAATATTCCCTATGATATCTCCCATGATAGAATCCAAGGGAATATCTTGGAGAATAGTGATTACAAACCGGACTATAGAACCGATAATGATGTCATCTTGGAAGTCCTAAGCAATCCTGGTTCTCGTAAGAAATTGAGATTGCTTTCAGCTGATAATGGTATTCAAGACATGAATGCACTGGAAAACACCACAACAAATGTGGATGATATCCATATGCAGTTTGGAGAGCCTTCGATGAATAAGGAGCAGCTAGGAAATGATAACATGCAGTTGAAACCGGACACGGGGAGATCGGATTCAATATCGGATTGTAGTGATCAGAACGAGGATGATGATATTTGTAGGAATGGAAAACGGTCCCAATCGAAGAACCTCCATGCTGAGAGGAAGAGAAGGAAGAAACTTAACGACCGTCTTTATGCTCTGCGTGCCTTGGTTCCCAACATCTCAAAGGTAACCATCAGTTTCAAAGTTTACTTAAATCATTAAGACCACCAGGAAACTTTATTTTTATTTAATGTTAACAATAAGTTTGGCTATATGCTTCCATTTGATCAAATTTTTTTTTTTTTTGGTTTTCCATGACTCGTAGTTGGATAGGGCTTCAATCCTTGGGGATGCGATTGAGTTTATAAGGGATCTGCAGAGGCAAGCAAAAGAACTCCAAGATGAGCTTGAAGAGCATTCAGATGTTGAAGATGCAAAGACTTCCGAGTTGGATGACAACCACAACAATGCCATTCCAGAGGTGCTAAGCCCGAATGGGCATAATGCTGGATTTGCCATTGCATCTGACAAACCAACCGCAAGTCACCAACTCAGCAAAACTTGCAGCAACACTGCCAAGAAGCGGAATTATGATGCGGAGAACACATGTAGCAAGCAACAGCAGATGGAGGTACTCGTCATTGCCCTTCACGGATATTCTTGATACTTTCGCCTGTAACATTGCTTCCTTGACTGAATGACATCGTGCGACGTGATTGCAGCCTCAGGTGGAAGTTTCTCCAATTGATGGAAATGAGTTTTTCATCAAGGTTTTCGGTGAGCATAGATCTGGTGCATTCGTGAGATTAATGGAGACTTTAGATGCTCTAGGACTGGAGGTGGTAAACGCGAATGTGACAAGCTTCTTAAGCCTTGTTTCCAATGTTTTCATAGTCGAGGTGAGTGATTCTCTTCAACATGTCAAACCGAATAACATTCTTCTCACAAACAAGATGGAACTAAACTCTTGTGATGACGATTAAATGCAGAAAAAGGACTGCGACATGCTAGAAGCTGATCAAGTGAAGGACTCTCTGCTGGAGGTTACACGGAATCCATCCGGTGCTTGGACAGGAATGAGCAAGACGTCTGAGGCTGGTAGTTCAAAAGATTGCCCTCAACATCACCTCCATCTCCTGCAAAATCACCATTTCAATTCCCGCAGCCACCACCTTCCTGGTTAATCAAGCGAGGTGTAGTTAGTAGTATTCTCTAACTCTTTTTCCACATCTTTGTATCAACTTATGGCCTATAAGCAGTCTTCAACAGGCTTATCTAGAATAAAATGACAATGTTTCCAGTGAAAATTAGTCCTTTGGCTTGACATGAATAATGTGGCAACCGGTTTTTATGATACGTTTAAGATTACCTTTTTTAAGGCTTATAATCTATCAAGCCTAAAGCTTTTGGCTTAGCTAACTTTGAATTTAACTTCCAAATGGTATCAAGGCGAGGATCCTAAGTACACACCTCTTTAAAACTACTTATTTTAGCTGTGGTTGCTTGTGCAATTATACTTTTTTAATTATGATCATGCATGTAACTTGAGCATCGATTATGTTTACTGTCAGTAGGTAGAGTTATTTATTATGCTATGTACTTGTTTAATTATGATATGTCTTTATTGTTATGAAACAGCTACTCCCTTATCCGGTTTGCAAAATTATATACATATGACATATGTTCATTCATTATAACACGGAATAGATAAGATATTCTTATTCCTTTCCTCACAAAAGGAATCGTTATTCCTCATGAAATATAATGTTCTATTCTAAAAATACCTCGGTTGTTGCACAAAATAATACGAGAAAAATTGCCATTCCTTTCTAATCAACCAAATGTAACCTTAAGATGGGCAAAATCAACACAAAACCTAAAGTCAAACTGGGAACACGAATGAATAAAGTATTTTTCAGTAGACTTTATCAATTCTTTTTGTAGAATTGGGGAAAAAAAAGGCTAAGGATAAATTATGTATTTTTATAATATATTTTAGGTTTTTTCTTTTGAGATAAAGGGAATAAGTGCATTGTTATTTTCATATTCTGCTATCTGTTTCTTTTTACTTCGATAGGCGTGCTAGATGAGGAAAAATCAAATCAATAGGGAATTAGATACCATGGTTAATATATTTGATGTATATTGAAACTATCTTAAAAATAATCCAATAGATTAGAGTTTGAATTTTTCCTCTTCAAATTGTAACATAATTAGAACAGAAAAAAAAAAAAAGTGTCCAAAAGCAATGCTCAATGTGGGTCAAGCATCTTCATCTCTAAGACTGTGTTTGCATCGACCATTTTTATTTAATGAAAATATAAAACATAAGGCATATAATATCATTAAAATGTTCACATATGTAAAGAAAAGTTCATTATTAATGTTTATTTCTTCTTATAATTATAGCACATATTCTAATTTATAATCTTTATATCTAGAAAGCAATTTATTTTATGAAAATATATAGAAAGTAGAAGATAAACTATACTAGCAATGGTGGTGATCACAAAGGGAAGTTCTTAATGGTGCATCAGCTATGCACAATTGTGAACCAACAAAAAGCCTCCTATGGCATAGCTAGTGAGGGCCTTCTTATTATGCCTCAAACAGAAGGAGTCATAACAATCCCATCATATATACCAACTTAAAATAAAAATTGACCTTACAACTGTTATCGTAGATATAATCCACACAAGGTATATACCACTCAACTAACTTAAAACGTCTATTTTGACACCTGTTAATAACCAAACATGTGATAAAGTTTTACAAAATACTTGTTCTGTATAATCTTTTGTCTAGTACCACAGTAGTACTGACATAAACGTCTTACACCAGAGTTATAATTTACAATCATTATTTATCAAAAAGCTACAGGTTTATGGATTATTTGCATAAGATAGGAAACTAGTGGGTGTTCTAGGGAATTCCTAATTAGTCTCCTTAAAATTCAACAGAAAAAACAAAAGAAAGATCAAAAGCTTAGGTTCAGTTGATTCACCGTTCCTCACTTCTCAAATAATAGTACACTAACCTAGGAACAGTAGTATCTGAACATCTTGACCTTACTTAATACCTGTAAAAAAGTCTATAAAGATGTGAGTACAACTAACTCAGTAAGTGGGACGGAGTCAGAAGAGCACCACACAATCACAAGCAAAGTTAATAATTATGATGAAATGCGATGGAATGTAATCAAATGAAATATCGTACAATGTTATCCAATTCATTGTAAAGTTAGAGAAATTACATTCGCTCCAATCTGGATTGAAGAGTTTTATCTCAACTTAAATACGACTAAACCCAAGCTGATGCAATGAAGAATACTCTCCTCCCATTATGGCCTTTGAACCACGGCCCCCAACCTTGCTGCAACCTTTTCGCCTATCACTTAGTTTGATTAAGAATGGGGAAAGGACCATTTCAGCTATCCTCATCGAAGGAAGTCGGTATTTGGCCTGACACTCTTAATCGTTTTCCCTAATGGATGTTACGCATGTACAGTTTCATTTTAATCAAATAAACATTAGTTTTAATTAGGAGTGTCCAACAAGTTCATACAATACAAAATCAATATAATCATGCAGAACAGCACATCAAGGAGTTCAACTCCTGTCATAACTAAATATCATCTACACATAGGATATGCGCACAGTTAACTAACTACAAATACAGTTAAAAGTACTCTTGGGTCTCTAGATACTTTAACACAATATCCCAATAAGCGGTGAAACCATAATTTCAACTTACTTATTTAAACGCACACTACTGTTGACTTGAGTCATCAACCATCTTTATATTGGAAGATCCTATTTACACAAAAAAACCAAATTCAATTTTCAGAATAATTACGAAAATATTAAGATTTAATCTAAAATGGTTATATATATATATTATTGCCATAATATATGGTTGTATTATTACTATATATCAAATTAAATTATTAATTATTGATATTGTACGTCATCTATATTATTACGTATTATATATCGTTTCGATTGTATGGAAACGTATTTTTAATTTATTAGTTCATGTTTTAATTCTAGTAGGGTTACCGAAATACGTAAGTTTTAGAATATGATGAAGTTATATGTTATATTACTTAAGGTTATTCAATTTTAACAAAATTAGTATCGTTAGGTTCGTATAGACCTAACGACATATTTTATAAGTCATATTCCTAGAGACGATTTTTAATGGGTAATTCAAGTTTTTAATACAGTTATACATAATTATATAAATATTATCTTATTATACATAATTTACTTTATTATATGGTATTTTATCTAATTTATCCATATATCGTTATGATATAAATATTATCTAACCCTAATATATATAGTGTATCCTGATTAGAAAACATCCATAAATATAATAAAAATACTTATGTAATCCCAACTGAACAATAATGACGTATATAGTTTTTATTTCACTATTTAATTCATTTTAACTTATTGATATTTAAAATATGCCTCGACTTATAATTTAAGTCATTTTATTAGGTAAATTCATAATAATGGTTCGGGTTACCAAATAATTCCCCCAAAATTTTTATAAACTCCTAAAAATAAGAGGAATTCAGTTATCGCTTGGTTTCAAGTTTTCAACCTATCACCTATATATTCGTATTTACGATTTTATCCCTAAATTATTCAATTATGATTCTTTTTACACTAAATTGATTTCGATCTAACCCAATACTGTTATTATTTACTATAGATCAGTGTATGTCCATTTCATCAATTAATTTCATAATTTCCCTATTTAATTCATAATTTTAGCTTATTTTTAAGTTTTTTTTAGACCAAAAAATGCAATAAATATTCAAATCAAAATTCGAGCTACATAGCAATTATCTATATATCACACACATCATACACAAAAATTTTCAACTAGAAATCACATCATTTAGTATATTTATTTTACAATTTTAAATTCGAATGAATAGTAGATTTCTCAAAAAAGTATATTAATTATTATAAATTTTTTAAAAATAAAAATATCACATGGAAGCATATTCAAAATAACCAAAGTAAAAAAATTTTCATAATTTTCTAGGTGGATTTATTATTTTTTACGAATTATTAAAAAATAGGGCACAGAATCGACCTCGTATTCTTGGATTCTCCAATAGCCGATGGCGGTTAAGGGTGTGTTGGACAACCTAGACACTGGGCGTGCTCCTTGATGGTGAAGTAGCTTAACAATAGAATGTCAGAAGCTCTAGTAACTAACTAACCACGATAATTGCTCTATTTTTGTATATTTGTTTGTAAATTATTCCAGTTGTCCTATTTTTTTCCTCTAATTTTCTCCAAATGATTTGGGTCCTAAAGCTTGTAAATTATGCTTGGGAACTGTTTCTATACTAGTTAGGATATCCAACTAATTTTTTTCCTCCATAAATGTATGTTTATCTCTCAAGTCTATTAGCATGTGGTATCATCTCCTAAAGAATCAGCTTTTGATTCATCCAAATCCCAATTCCACAACATGTCACGGCAAATCCAGCAAATCTCTAATCGCCAAAAGCATTTAATGGATAAGAATTTGCAAATCTTTGAAGGGTTTTAGGTATATTTTATTAAAATTTAGTTATCTATTAATGTACGAGTATATATCTTATGTATATATCACGCGTAATATATGACTATACTTTTATAATTAAGTTTCTAACAAATCTTTCATTTTTAGGATATACTCTTTTACTTAATTTTATGAATTCAATACAATATATATATAATTACATAATTTATGATTAATTTATGGATATAATTATTATTTATACCGGGTATACTCATAAAAATACGTATGTATTCATATAGTAAATTATACTATATTATCTCATTTTGGAGCCTAATTAACTTGTCTATAAGTTAACGTTGCAATTCGAGTTCAATTTTAGGAGTTCCGAATATTTTAGTATTATATTAAATAATTGTATTTGTAAAGGTAAAATTGAGATTTTGGGTTATTATTTCTAAAATCTAACTTCATAGTATCACCTCGACTAACTTGTCTATCTTAGTTGTAAAGTTTGAACTTAATCAGATAACTTTTCTTAAAAACCCTAAATTTAGACTTGGTTATCCTAAACACAATTTTAGAGGCTTACACTTCTGATGCTCAAATTAGTAAGGGGAGAGGGGGGGGGGAGGGGAAGAGAGAGAGAGAATTAAGTAAGTTCCCAAGAGTTTGAAAGGTGGAAAAAGAATCCCTTTACTTGGTGGGGTGATTCCAGTTTATAGGTTAAGGGATCAAAACTGTCTAAATACATAACATAAGGGGATTAGTGGGCATGAACTCCTAAGAGGGGGTGTAATTGGCATGAGGAAAGACAACTAACCTTCTGCTAGTTGGTGAAAGCTTGAGAAGTAGACCTGTCCCATTAAGGAAGGATGGTTACCTTAGTCCGGCAACTAGGCCATAGGCCATGTCTAGATGGTCATTAAGTATTTAATAAAGAGAGAGAAAGAGCAGAGATAGAGACAATGTACTCGCCCTTCGAAGTGCTCACTTGAAATGTTGCAATCCAATTCTATTTAAGCTCTTTTTAATAGGCCTACCTTTTATTTAAACTTTCAATCCTAAGCCTAACTCAATTCAACTTGTTTCAAATGGATCATAACATTTTATATAGTCTAAAATATACATGTTAAAGATATTTTTAACACCATTTTTAAATTTAATAAATCTTGAGTCTATTTTAATTAGTCTAGTTAAAATATTTTTCAAATTAGATAAAAATCCACTTTATACTTTACTAAACTATTTTTAAAAAAATATTTTTCTAATAAAACTCAATTATGTAAAGACTTAGAATTTATTAAATTGTATTTATATTTTCAATTATTGTCCAATTCGACCATAAACGACTAATTGACATAACTTAGACACTTGTGACACCTTTTATTTTTCAATTTCTTTTTTCTTGTAAACCTAGCCCAAAAGTAAAAGATCCTAAAAATAAAAGGATTACAAAAATAAAGTGTCTACAGTGGTGATTATTATGCCCCGAATCACAGGGTCCCAACAGTCCCGCCGTGTAAACCATTCTATGATAGTAATTGGCCTTACAGTACCTACTATAGACATAATCTACACAAGGCGTCGACAACTTCTCACTTTGAAGTAAACAGTCCAATAAGGTAAAGATCACAAATTTTAAATAAACCTATATAATTATATGTAAAGTCCACAACACTTCCTAGGAAATTTCTACATATACACAATAGTTCACTAATTTACATAATAATTATCAGTCTTTCATCCTCAAACTACGAAGGACATTCTCACTACATATCATTACTAAGTAAATTGCTCCTCACACCCCTAGCTTCAAAAGGACTAACCTCTAGATAATTGTAAGGCAGCATAATACTTAAAGTGTTCAAAGGTCAGGATCTGCAAAAGGATCTGTAGGGGTATGAGCAACTACAGTTCAGTAAGTTGAATTGGAAACTCATGAATGAATACAAACACAAACAAGATTATCAAGCAATTATTTTCATGCAATGCATCAAGCAAGTGTCATTGCACAACGTAATTCGGTCCGTTGTGAAATCAGAGAAATATCACCCGCTCCAATTCGGGTTAAGGAGTTTCCATGTTATGCAATAACTCACAACCAAACCCAGGCTTGTGTAATGGAGACCTTGCTCCTCCTGCTACTACTTTCGAACCATTGACTTCACCCTCGCCGTAACCTCCTCTTCTGTCACTTAGTTCAATTAAGGATAAAGAAGGGACCATTTTGTAATTCAGCACTATCCCTTTCGAAGGGGTCAGTATTTAGTTGGAGAATCCTATGATCCCTTAACGGGTTATAATGCATGACATTTTTGGTTATTAGAGTCGAATAAGATTAAATTTCACTTAAGGTGTTCAAACAATTTCACACTAATTCAATTAATTACAAAATCACTCACATTACAAATTCAGCATGCATTCAGATACATTAAACGCATGCATAGACTACTTACAATCACAACCATATACAATCATAAGTCTCCGAGTACCATAAAATAGCACTTTAATACAGTAAGTAATAACCCAACTTACTTGGAGTTTCTCAGTCGCTCGATCACTCAATTATAAGTCAATCCGTCTCTGAATATCCTATAATACAAATAGGTCTTTTTAGTTCTTATACTTTAATGATTCACATTCTAAGTTATGATTTAGCTTTTATTTACTAATGATTCATTCTACCCTATTTCGAGGTTCGGTTCCTAAATCAAATTCTAGTTTTGATTCTGAAATCTTAAATATGCCCGAATCCTAATGTGAAATTAATCACATTAAGCTCGAGTATTCTAATATCCCATTGGATCTAAAATTAAGATTCTAAACTATTTGGTACACGCTAGTCCTAATTGGGGTACCGGATTTATTCCCGATGTAAGAAAATCTTACAATTTTTTATATAATTACTTAAAATTAAATTTTATTTCAGATTTATTATATTCTGATTTCTATTATTATATTATTTAATTAAACCTAATTTTTTTATAATATTCTTAATTTTCTATAATTAGCACATAATGCATTCATTACTTATACTTAACACTCTAAAGGCTAAGATTACATTTCTACATCAGATATTAACATCTTTAAACATCTAATTACTATCTAAATCAGTAATTAGTGTCTTAGTTATCTAGTTAACCCAAAATCACCCAATTTTCCCATCATTTTAAGGCTAAAAATTAACTCAAAAATTAATTTAAAAAAAAATGGCTTCATAGCACTATTCTATATCCATTAAGAATTCTACAGAAAATTTTTGAGCTCCAAACTATATTCGTAAGCCTATTTATTTCTAATTTTAATCATGCTCGGTTTTACTCAATTTGTTAAGAACCCTATATTTTCAGACGTGATTAAACTAAATCACTATTTTCCCCTAAATCTACATACAATAAAACCTCAGAATAACAAATTTCATAATTTTCTAAGCAAAATAACTAATTTTAAAAAATTATACAAAATCGGAACAAATTAGAGACTCACCCTGTCCGATAGCTTTTGGCCTTCCAACACCAGTCCAGGTGTGTCGACCGGTCCAGGCGGTAGGCTTGGCGTGGGGTGGTGGCAGTGGCTCGATCCAAGATGGTAGTGGTGTGGGGGTTTGGCTCACTAGCCTTAATTGCACAGTTTTCCTTTTCTTTATTTTTTTCTCCAGTTTTTCCTTTGAATTTTCGACTCTTTATATTTTTCTCAAATCCCCAACTGTCTAAAGGAGTTCTGTGAATTTTTTTCCTATTTATAGATGTTTTTGCTAATTAATATGCATTAATTAGACATGACATTGCCCCATTTCCTTGATTTTTGGCTTTTGTGTTGCTTAATTCTAATTAGACAATTTTTCTTCTTTTGTTCCTGACTTGCCATAACCAGATTTGCATCATTCCACACCCTTCTGATTTTTCTTAATTAATTTAATAATTTTCTTTAATTATTTACTAAGTTTTTAGCCAATTTAAGAAATTTCGTGTATTTTTACTTACACGTAAATACATGTAGGGTACATATGAACATTCCTAATTATTATTTAGGTCATTCTATGATCTTTAGTAAATATATAATCTATCTCTAGTAATTTATTAGTTATTAGATTACACTTTTCGCCTTTTTGATAATTAACAATTATTATACTTAAAATTTGAAAATTTTATAGTCTCTTATTTTATTACTTATTTTCTTAAATTCAAGTTTACGGGGTCATTTTTACTAATATTTCTCTCCATAGGTTATAATTCAAGTTTAATCGGATCTTTTAACCAATCGCCCTAAATCTTGTGCTCTAAGTTCAATCCTACGATCTCTTGACTTAACTTTAGGGCTTATAGTGATCATAAAGGAAGATTCTTGGGTAAATTCCTCGTGGCCCGTTAGCCATGTGTAAGCCCCAAAGTTCAGCTAAGTAACCGTAGGATTGAACTTAGAACCCAAGGTTTAGGGCGATCGGCTAAAGGATCCGATCACACCCAAATTATAAACTATTAAGAAAAATATTAGTAAAAATGACCCCATAAACCTAAATTTAAGAAAATAAATAGTAAAATAGGAGACTATAAAATTTTCAAATTTTAAGCATAATAGGTATTAATTATCGAAAATGCGAAAAGTATAATGAAATAACTAATAAATTACTAGAGATAGATTATATGTATACTAAAAATTTTAGAATGACCAAAATAATATTTAGGAATGTTCACGTGTACCCCACATGTATTTACGTGTAGATAAAAATATACGTAATTACCTAAATTAGCCTAAAACTAAGCAAATAATTAAAGAAAAATACAAAATAATTATAGAAAAATCAGAAGAGGATAAGCTGCAACAAGATAAGGTCGTGGTCAGCAAGAAAAAAAAATAACCAATAAGAATTTGACAAACAAAAAGCCAAAAATCATGGAATTGGGGCAAAATCCCATCAAATTAATGCACATTAATTTCTACAATTGTCTATAAATAGGGAAAAAAAATTCCAGAAGTCCTTTGGTCAGTTTAGGATTTGAGAAAAATCAAAACACCGAAAAAATCAAGAAAAAATCCAGAAAAAAAAAGGAAAACTATGCAGTTAGGGATTTTAAAGGGAACCCACACCAGACGAGGAGCTGGGAGTAGACGGCCACCACCACCACACGGTGGTGGCAGCGCCCAGGCCGGCCGACAATGCCACGGCGGCCCGCGGTGGCCGGAGCCACCCAAACCGGTGAGTCCAAATTCCAGCCCGATTCTTGTGAAATTTTGTAAAAATAGTAAATATAATTATAAAATTATGAATTTTGTTATTCAAGGATATTTTTGTATGTAGTTTGTAGAAAAAATATTATTTAGATGAAAACATGTCCTGTAATATAGGATTCTTAAGAAATCATGCAAAACCGAGCACATTTCGGTTTAGAAATAAATGACCTTAGGAGTGTAGTTTGGAGCTTAATTTTTTTCTTTAGGATTCTCATGTGATATAGAACAATGCTATAAAGCCATTTTTTTAAATTTAATTTTTGAAATTTTTAAGTTAATTTTTAGCCCTAAAATGATGGAAAAATTGGGTAATTTGAAGTTAATTAGGTGATTAGGATATTAATTACTAATTTAGATAGTAATTAGACGTTTAGGGATGTTAATCTCTGATGTGGAAACCTAATCATAATCTATGGAGTGTTAAGTGTAAGTAATGAAGGTGTTATGTGGTAAATGTAGAAAATTAGGAATATGTAGAATTAAAAATTAATAAATATGGAAAAATTAGGTTTAATTAGATAATAAAATAATGAAAATCAGAACATAACAAATCTGAAACAAAATTCAATTTTAGGTAATTATATGAAAAATGTAAAAATTTCTCACAACATGAATAAATTCGGTACACTAATACGGATTTAAGTGTAACGGATGGAATAAAATGATGACTAGAGGTAGTAATCGTATTTAGGGTATCTGGAAATAATGTGGTTAGTTTCACATTATGAGTTGAAACAAATTTCTAGGGTCCGGGTACAAAACAGTACCTAGAAATCGAACTATAATCTAATTTAGAAATCGATGCGGAACCCGAACCTAAACCCAAACCTAAAATAATTATAAAAGACTTAATACCTAGATAATTAGGCATATTAAACCTTAAACAAAACCTAACAATAAGCGTTATAGGATAAGATGAACTTATAATATTATATGAAGTACTAAAACCACGTTCGTGTTATAGGGATGATCGGCGATGGCCTGAGCAAATCGGACCTCGAGTGAGTGAGCGAGGAGTCGAGGTAAGTTAGGATTAATACGATGCTGTATTTTGGTTAGATAGAGAATGTGTGCATGTGCTTGATTATGGGTGATGCTACGATTCTGTTTATTGCTCTGGCACATATTGTATGACTTGTATGAAAGGATTGATCACCCTAAACTGGACTTAATTAAATATCCGACCAGTAATCATAATCGGACATGCATGGCAACCCGTTAGGGGAACTTAGGACTCTCCGGCCAAATACCGACCCCTTCGGAAGGGATAGCGCAGGATTACAAAATGGTCCCTTCTTCATCCTCAGTCGAACTAAGTGACAGGAGAGGAGGTCGCGGCGAGGGTGAAGGCAGTGGTTCGAAGGTAGTCACGGGAGGAACAAGGTCTTCATTACACAAGCCTGGGTTTGGTCATGAGCTGTTGCATTAACGGCAACTCCTTAACCTGGATTAGAGCGGGTGCAATTTCTCTAATCTCACGACGGGCCGGACAACGTCATGTAATGGCATTTGCTTGCACATGCATTGCACCTAATAAGTGATTGAAAACCTTGTTGTGTGTATGGTATAGTTTTAAGTCCTCCGTCCTAACTTACTGAGCTATGGTTGCTCACATCCCTATAGATATCATGCAGGTGCTGGCTAAGAAGCGGCCACAACTACTTTGAAGCTAGCAACTGCTGGATCTTGGGGAGTGAGGAAAAACATTGAAGAATCAACACATATGTTATTACTTTTCATTGCTGAATAATGTAATAACTGAATTATAGTGATTATATATAGCTTTTCTCACTTTCTTAGGTAAATGATTTATTAAAATTACAAACTGTTTACTTCAAAGCGGGTTAGTCATGGACGCCTTGTATAGATCAGGTCTAAGATAGCGATTGTAAGGCCAACTTCTATCTTAGGATGGTTTACACGGCAGGGCTGTTACGACTCTGCTGCTTTGGGGCTTGACACCATGCACGACTACAAACTTGCAAAAAGCCCCTTATGGTGTAATCAATAAAGGCTCTCCGATACTTAAGTTAGCTAAGAGAGAGAGAGAGAGAGAGAGAGAGAGAGAGAGAGAGAGAGAGAGAGAGAGAATTAAGTAAGTTCTTAAGAGTCTGGAAGATGGAAAAACGATCCCCTTACATGGTGGTTTGATTCCTATTTATAGGTTGAGGGATCAAACTTGCCTAAACACATGATGAAAGGGGATTGGTGAGCGTGAACTCTTAGGAGGCAATGCTATTAACATAAGAAAAGACAACCAACCTTCTACCAGTTGGTGGAAGCTTAGGAAGTGAGTATGTCCCATCGAGGGAGGGTGGCTATCCTTGTTTGGCAGCTAAGTTGTAGGCCATGTATGAGGTGCTCATTCAACATTTAATAAAGAGAGAGAAAGATAAGAGGCGAAGACAATGTGCTTAACTTTAAAGTGCTCGCTTGATCTTTAGATCCTTCCAAAGTACTTGGAAGGTTGTCCTAAGCAAACAATGCAAGGCTTAGCAAGAGTTGGTCTAGTCTTCATCCAAGCTGGCAAGGCCTTATCATCATGATGGCCAAGCTCTCTTGGCAGGCTTTGGCCTTCCAAGACAAGACCTAGAATCTAGCTATTAACATATACCATTTAAATATCTATATATGTAGAAAGTAATGATTAAGTGATTCAAAATGTAAAAGGGGCAATTAGAATGGCTATGTACATATAGTTATTCTAACGGTATTTTAACTAGTGTTGTTAATTCTTTAAAAAAAAATAACACACACACACATTTTATATTGATGTAAAAGTATAAGATTATGTACGTAATACAAAAAAAATTGCTATTTATAATACAGGAAAAGATTTATGTCATCCGTATGTGTCTTTTATGGGATTACTCCAGCACTTCGTATCATCATTGATTTTATATTCAATAGATCTGAATTATTAAAAATACAATTAATCCAACGATTCAAATCTAATTGATATAAAATTAAAGGCGGAATAAAGTGTTAGATAGATCTTGTTAAAAACACAAACAGGAATGTAAAAACATCCGTATTGTAATCATGAATTGACTCCTCAAGTCCATGAAAATTTTGTTATACTTTTTTTTAATTATGATAAAAACAATTGTAGTTTTTATTATATAAATCAAATAGTTTCTCAAAATATATTTGTTGATAAGAGATTTTGGAAATTGGTCCCTTAAGCCCACATCAACCTCTATAATCCTTAGGCTAACCTATTTAAGTCTAAGACCAAAATAATCTCTCTATGACTGACCTCTATGAAGAGTCACCGGATAAGGACCAAATACTATCCAACTCTCAATCTTACTTCAAGTTGAACATAGCAGACACTTATTAATGATTAAGGTTCTAAGACTCGGTCAATAACAATTCCTATGTATCAGGATCACGATGGTTTTCATGAACCTCACTCACCAGGCTTAATGGATACTACAACATGTAGTATGTGTCCCTAGATTCTCATTAGGTCAACCTTATAATTAGATGAAGCTCCTCAATGGTAAACCAGCTTAACTTCTCTATGCATACTAAGCACTCAAGCTCTCTTACTCTTTTACATTCGCTCTCTTACACTCACAAACATAAGTTTTAGAGTAATCACACTAAACAATACCCCAACACTACTCACTGTGTTCTTTTTCAAAAGCCTATATACAGCTTTCCCAAGACCCCACTACACTTCTTCTCTATTAGCAAAATCGTACTAACAACATTATCCATTAATAAAGCCTTGATATTTTTTGGATGCCTAAGCCCTTTCTAATCCTCTATTTATCTATGGTCAAGACATGAGGGTAGTTATCGAGCTAGGTTGGCCATGACTCCACCTAGCCATTCATTTTTCTTTTTCTTCTAAAATTTTAACTTTTTTATTATGTAAGTCTTATTATAAATGTAAAAGTGCTTTGCTTTGGAAACATACCCATATTATGTATATTTTAGTGGTAAGGGAAAAACAATTCAAATAAAAAGCATGATCCTTTTTTTTTCTAGATTATATAAAAAGTAGTCTCAAACTTGATCGAAATATGTAATTTATTACCCATATTGTAAGAAGAACAATTTATTACCTAATTAAAGCCGTTATAGTCATTTTGGTTACCTAAACTCACTTTATGAAATATGTTGGCTCACATGGACATAAGGATAAACTATGAATAAAATGTTCTAACCACCTCTAGGTTGGGGGTCAATTGTCAACCATTTACAGGAAGTTGTATAGCCTACAACTAGATGATAGTTTGAGACAATCTTGAGATAGCCAAAATGGCCATTAAGGTGAAATAAGTCACGATTCACTTTAAAAAGTAGCTCAATTGACCCATTAGTGGCCATAAGTAAATTATTTGTTAGTCCTTATATTCACATCAAGATGGACTTAACATAATTAATTTAGGTAGTAAAAATGATTATGGAAATTTCAAGTTAGATAGTAAATCAATCTTTTTAATACATAAATACTAAATTGCACATTTTGACAAATTTTAAGTACTAGATATGATATTAACCTTTTTTTATTGTTTTCCAATTTGTTTCGAAAGTTCCAATAAACTAAATCAAACTGAAAATTTATAGTTGTCATGATGGATGGAACTAAACTAAATGAAAAACTAAACCAAAATATTTAAAAAAAAGAAAAATTAAAAGTTCACTTTTGATTTAAACAATTCCTTTATTATAAAATAATATTTAAAAATCTTAAATTTATTATATTAACATGAAAGTTGTTAGAATATGTATATAGATTAATTAAAAAATTGTATATCATGCTTACTTTACAAATAAAATTAGTACCTAAGCACCTCTAAAATTGCTTAATTTCATAAATTGATTTTTTGAACAACTTAATAGTGCTTATACATGTTACCATCAATTAAATTTAGTATTTGTGATATGAAGAAAAAATATATATATATATACATTAAATTTAGTATTTATAATACGAGATTATATATATTAATTATAAATTATACTAAATTAGATTGATTTCATCAAATTGATAAAAAAGCTAAATGATATTTTATAGTTTGGTTAATTGTTTGATAACAAAATTGTTTTTTTTTTCCTTGGAAATATTAAGATGGGTAGACTTAGAAAAGAAAGGAACGCATATAGGTTGAAAGAATACCCATGTGCACTTATTTATACTTTTATCTATAAACTAGCTCTAATCAGACTAAAGTTTTATAATATAGAAATTTTACTAAATTAGATTGACTTGTTCAAATTGATAAATTATACTTTTATTTGTAAACAATCTTATATCAAACTAAAGTTTTATAATATAAAAAATTTCCTAAACTAAATTGATTTGATCAAATTAATAAAAATAAATAAATAATATTTTATAGTTTAGTTAATTGTCCTAAAACAAAGCTATCATTTTTTTTCCTGGAAATATTAAGATAGGTAGACTTAGAAAAGAAAGGGGCATACACGAGTCAAAAGAATGCCCATGTGCGCTCCGTTCTACATTTATCTATAAACTAAAAATTTTATAATATGAAAAATTTATTAAATTAGACCAACTGATTAAATTGATTAATTATGCCTTTGTCTATAAACAAGCTCTAACCAAGCTAAAGTTTAAAAATATGAAAAATTTACCGAACTAAACTAATTTTATCAAATTGATAAAAAAAAAGTTAAATCATATTTTATAGTTTGATTAACCGGCCAAAATAAAGCTGTTTGTTTTTTTCTATAGGTAGACTTTAAAAAAAAAAAAAAAGAGCACACCTCACGAGTCGAAAGAGTATCCATGTGTGCTCCTTTATACTTTTACCTGTAAACAAGCTCTAATCAAACTAAAGTTTTTATAATATGAAAAGTTTACTACACTAAACTAATTTAATTGAGTTGATAAATTATACTTTTATTTATAAATTAACTCTAATCAAACTAAAGTTTTATAATATGAAAATTTTTCTAAACTAGACCGATTTGATTAAATTGATAAAAAGGTTAAATCATATTTTATAGTTAAGTTTAATTTAGTAATAAAACTTAACTATATAGAATTGTCTAAAGAGGAAACTGTTTTTTTTTTTTTCCCCTTCAAAATATTGAGGTAAGTGGACATAGAAAAGAAAGGGGCGCACGTGGCCCGAAGGAACGCCCAATGCCCATTTACATTTAAAAGTTTCATTTCATTTCTTAATCCAAAACCCTAAAGTCTCCAAAAACCCTTCTTACTCTCTGTCTCTACCTTTCTTTCTCTCTGTGTTCGATGATTTCTAGCTTCAAGGTGCTTGTGAAGAAGTATGGCAAAGTCGCACTCGGCGTCCATTTCTCGGTTTCCGCCGTTTCTATAACCGGCCTGTATGTCGCCATTAAAAACAACGTTGACGTCGAATCCCTCTTTGACAAGCTCCATCTCCCGGGCGTCGCGAGCTCGAAAGAAGAGTCCCCTACTGAGATACTGTCATCTTCCGATGGTTTCATCAATGAAGAGAAAATGAGCGATATTTATGGAGGTGATCAGAAAACAGATACGGCTAAGCAGCGCAGTAAGACGGCAGAGCTTGCAGCGTCTACTGGAGGAGCTTTGGCTTTGGCTGTGCTGTGTAATAAGGCGTTGCTTCCAGTTAGGATACCGATTACCATCGTGCTTACGCCTCCAGTGGCGAGGATTTTGGCTCGGAGGAAGATTATAAAGGATAGTATGAGATAGACTTGAAATTGAATATTTTGCTAATTTTAGTTTCGTTTTTAATTTAAATTGTGATCCTGTTTGCAATGAATTTTATTTTATTATCTTTATTGAAATGAAGATGGTGATAGCAATGGATATTTGTAGTCTGATTACATTTTTTTTTAAATAATGATGTCTAGGAAATAAATGCCAAAAATGCTCATTTGACAATGGTTCCCCGGATTATTGTGTAGATTTAGTATGTTATGTTGGTTTCGACTTACTTGTGAATCAATTAATGGTATCGGACCTTTGGATTTTCAATCAAATGATATCGATTTGTGATACTTGAGCAAGGAGATTAGCAATATAGGCTATCTAGGATCAATAAGTAGTCCAGATGATTGAAATGAGTATGTGCAGATTTCAGGATTCAGACACTAAAATCGGTGGTTCGGGATTATTAGGGTTTCCTTGGTCTTAAAACAGTTAAAATAGGATCAGACAGTTCAGTGCATTCTTCATTTTGCTTGCATAGGATTTTATCTGCCTGCGTGTTGCTGCTTAAATGATTGATCCAGTTTCATTTTCAGTTGCTTGAGCATTGGTTATGTACTTAAAACATGTACGCACTTGCTTCTCTGTGTCAGTATAGCAATGACTTCCCAGATTTATCTCCTGACATTTCAATTTAGCTGAGTTACCTTTTTTGTGTTGGTTTACCTGTTTGTTTTGATTCTGTCATTCGTCATCAGGTTGACTTAATTGGACAGTGTTTCCATATAAGCTCATTCCAGATCCACTTCTTTACCACCTTTTACCTCTTATCTGTCTTCTGCCCTCAATTCCAAAGGTCACATGCGCTTCTTGAAACTCTTTTATCATATTAGGACAAGAAATATCCCAGAAATACCTCCTCTGAAGACATAGAGAGGCAAATCTTCTATTATGTTCTTCATTTGCAGTCTTAATCTTCACTGGGGGATGACTCAACACCAGATAGAGCACATGGCTAGTGAAGAGAAAAGGCAATGTCATATCCAAATAGAAATAAATTCTTTTGTCGTCAACCTAAACATTTTGGCAATTAGGTGGTTGCCTTGCCTCCGGGACATTAGTTTCACCGATATTACTCCGAAGCAATTACCATGGAAGTAGCTAAGCAATCTAAACTAGTGTTCTTTGGAAAAATTAGATTGAATCCCTGTGTTATCCTCAGCCTGTTTAACTGGTGTTACTTTATTTCTCTTGGACACTCTTCCAACTATCCTCGCGTATGCAAAAGGAATGGTAGAAGCAAGCATTGCTGGAACCATCTTAGTGTCGCAACCACCTTCAATATGTGACGTCCATCACACTGTAGGCGGGTTGTGGGTAGACCATAACTTGGGTTGCTGGATCACCGTCCACCATCGCCTAAATTTAAAAACATGAAAGAAAGGTTTTGGCAGTTCCGGTCACATAACTCGAACATGAACCCTGCATATAACTCGAATCTTTTTTTCTTTTTTCCTCCCCTGGAGCATATAACTCAAACATGACCCCCCTACATTTCAAAGTGCAAAAGCTTTCATATTAAAGAAATAATAATAATAAGGATAATGATAACCCATGTAAATGGTGAGCCCCATCTTACCGTCGACTCTCGTCTATCTTTATATTTTTAACCATCTCACGGTTAAGATCCACCCATACCGTTTCATGAGATACTGTCTACGTGTGTTCATCCATGGGTTGCTGCCACTTGTTGGTGGGTTGCATTGTTGCTACACATCACTTCTCAATGCGGTTCGGATAATGATACAGGTGAATTAATAAAGAATCTGGTGATTTCTAATAAGATACAATAGACTTGTGTAAGGGGAGGGAGTTACACGGATCGGTCTATATGGATCGGCCTATATAACTTTAAAAAAATATGGGGAGGACTAAAAAATTTTGACCAGCTTAAATGTAAGTTTTTCTAACCCGTCAACATGTAAGTTTTTCTAACCCATCCCGCTTAACTTGACGGTTAATGTGGTCCAACTCATTTTGGAGAGCCTTGGCAGCCAATTTACACTAAAAAAAAAAAGAGAAAACAAAAACTTTAGTGCTCTATTCATGCATTTTATTTAAGTGCATTTTAGGTCTTAGAATCAATTTTTTTATAAATATAATTGATATTTTATTTTATTTCAAAACAGATTTAGTCATTAAAATAAAAGCATTGTTATATGTTATGCTCATATCTAATTAACTATTATATATTGTTCAATAGATTGTACGATGAAAATGTGTTTATTATTAATTATTTGTAATAAGAAATAATATAGAATATAATTACCTTATATACTAACATATATGGAATATTCAAAAAAATTGCATAATAAAATCGATTATCATATTAATGCCTAATGTATAAGATAATTATTGTTATATAAAGCTAATTATAAGATAATCTATAGGGATGTGAGCAACCACAGCTCAGTAAGTTAGGACGGAGGACTTAAAACTATACCATACACACAACAAGGTTTTCAATCACTTATTAGGTGCAATACATGTGCAAGCAAATGCCATCGCACGACATTATCCGGCCCATCGTGAGATTAGAGAAATTACGCCCGCTCTAATCCGGGTTGAGGAGTTGCCGTTAATGCAACAGCTCACGACCAAACCCAGGATTGTGTAATGGAGACTTTGCTCCTCCCGCGACTACCTTCAAACCATTGTCTTCACCCTCGCCGCGACCTCGTCTCCTGTTACTTAGTTCGACTGAGGATGAAGAAGGGACCATTTTGCAATCCTGCGCTATCCCTTCCGAAGGGGTCAGTATTTGGCCAGAGAGTCCTAAGTTCCCCCAACGGGTTGCCATGCATATCCGATTATGATTACTGGTCGGATATTTGATTAAG
Source organism: Lumnitzera racemosa (assembly GCA_024138005.1). Taxonomy (NCBI): domain Eukaryota; kingdom Viridiplantae; phylum Streptophyta; class Magnoliopsida; order Myrtales; family Combretaceae; genus Lumnitzera; species Lumnitzera racemosa. The sequence goes on from JAMXBC010000012.1 coordinate 4,799,756, forward strand.
TCCAGTTGAGGGTGATCAATCCTTTTATACAAATCATACAATATGTGCCAGAGCAACAAACAGGATCATAGCATCACCCTTAATCAAACACATGCACACATTCAACTATCTAACAAGCACAACCAAGCATAATCTTAAGCCTCCAAAATACAGCATCGTATTAATCCCAACTTTCTTCGACTCCTTGCTCATTCACTCGAGGTTCAATTTGATTAGGCCATCGCCGATCATCCCTATAACATAAATGTGGTTTCAGTTTTTCATATAACTATTATAGGTTCATTTTATCCTATAACACTTATTGTTACGTTTTGTTTAGGGTTTAATATGCCTAATTATCTAGGTTTTACGTCTTTTACAATTATTTAGGTTTGGGGTTAGGTTCGAGTTCGGTTTTCGCATCGATTTCTAAGTAGTGTTTTATACTCTAACCCTAGAAATTCGTTTCAAGCCATAATGTGAAATTAATCACATTATTTCCCGATCTCCTAAATACCATCATTACCCCTAGTCAGTATTTTATTTCATCCAGTACACTTATATCCTTATTAGTGTACCGAATTCACTCCTAATGTGAGAAATTTTTACATTTTTCATATAATTACATAAATTCAAATTTCCTATCAGATTTATTGTATATTTTTATTATTATCACAATATCAATTTTTATTATAATATTTTCTATTTATTATATTCCCAATAATTACCTATTATGTATTATTACCTTTTATGTATATATTACACTTCTAATATTTATATCATTCTAACTATCATCTCTAAACATCAATTATCATTTCAAAATGTCTAAATTCATCATAAATCAGATTTTACTCCTAATTATCCTAATTTATAAAATTAACTAAAATGTACTATTTTTCCATATTACTTATTTACTACATAATTAACCTAATAATTATATCTAACACCCTAAATGCTACAAGTATCATTCTCCATCAGATTTCAACATCCCTAAACATCTACTTATTCACTAAGTCAGTAATTAATAATTTAATTGCTTAATTAACTCCAAATTACCCAATTTTTCCATCATTTTAGGGATAAAAATTAACTTAAAATTTTCGAAAATTAATTTTAAAAAAAATGGCTTCATAGCACTATTCTATATTACATGAGCATCCTACAGAAAAAAATTGAGCTCCAAACTACACTCTTAAAATCATTTATTTCTAAACTGAAATGTGCTCAGTTTTGCATGATTTCTTAAGGACCATATATTATGGGGCATTTTTTCATCAAAATAATATTTTTCCTACAAACTACATACAAAAATATCCCATAATAACAAAATTCATAATTTTATAATAATATTTACTATTTTTACAAAATTACACAAAATCAAGATGGAAATCGAACTCACCGATTTGGGTGGCTCCAGCCACCACCGGCCGCCGTGCCCTTGTCGTCCGGCCTGGGCACTGCCACCACCGTGTGGTGGTGGTCGTCGTCCACTCCCAGCTCCTCGTTTGGTGTGGGTTCCCTTAGAAAGCCCTAATTGCACAGTTTTTCTAATTTTTTTTCTAAACCGAATTTTTCTCTCAATTTTCATCTCTCCCTAATTTTTTCTGATTTCTAACTGTTCAAATGAGTTCCAGAATTTTTTCTGATATTTATAGGGCTTTAGAGGATTTATTGTGCATTAAATGGGACAAGACAATTGCCTTATCTCTTGATTTTTAGCTTTTATGTTAGCTTATTCTAATTGGCCGAATTTTTTCTTATTTTTTCCAGCTACCAAGACCAAATTCTAGATTATTCATGATTTTTCCTGATTTTTCTTGATTTTTTATTATTTAATTATGAATTTTCTTTAAGCATTTTGTATTATTTTAGCACATTTCGTGTATTTTAAGAAATTACGCGTATTAATACTTACATGTAAATTCATATATAGTACAAATAAATATTCCTAAATATTATTTAAGTTATTTTATAATTTTTAGTATACATATAATTTATCTCTAGCGATTCGTTAAGTACCGGAATGCCTTTTACGCATTTTCGATAAATAACGAGTTATATACTTAAAATTTGAAAATTTTGTAGACTCCTATTTTATTACTTATTTTCTTAAATTCAAACTTATGGGATCAGTTTACTAATATTTCTAGCTTTACTTTATAATTTAGGCTCGATCGGATCATTCAACCGATCGAAACCTCAGATTACTTAGTTGTAGGGCTTACAATCCTCATTAAAACTAATCGATATATTAAAAATAAATATACTAATTAACACTTTAAAGTCAAGAATATTACCTTCGATGATTCACCTTCAGAAAAACTTAATGTCCTTAATAAAATTGATAATGATTCAAATTATTCGAAAAATGATTCAATTTCTATTATCTCTTTAAAAAATTTGAAAATTAATGAATTTGAAAATGAAATTAAAAAAATTAATTGGAGAAAACCTCAAAAACTATATTATCATGGAGCAACACCTCTAGATATAATTTTTGAAGAAAAAAATGATAATTATCAAAATAGGTATTCTACAAGATCCACTTATAAATGGAATATAGATGGATACTCAAAATAAAAAATTCTTAATATTCTTAATCAAATGACAATGTTTTTAAATACTAATAAAACTATTCCAAATGCTATTGATTATCAAGCAACATTACTTTTAATTTCCAAAAGGTTGATGAGATAACTATCTTATTGAGGAATAACGAATTAATATTTTAATTTCATGTAAAATTGATGAAAATGGAATAAGAATTCTTGATGAAAATAGTGAGACAATTCAAGATATAGTTAATACTTTAATATTCTCAATCAATTAGTATTTCATAGGAGATCATTCCCATATTAGGGATAAAACCTTAGATCTTCTATCCAACATGAAATATAAATCCTTAGAAGAATTCCGTCAATACAAAGATGTCTTTTTCTAAATAGTACACCTTAGAAATGACTGTAATCAACCTTTCTAAAAAGAAAAGTTTTTAGCTGGTTTACTTAAGTTAATAGGAGAATGGGTTAGAAATAAAATTTGGAAAGATAATGATAGCAAAATTTCCTATGATAATTTGTCATACGGTGAATTAACTTCTTATGTCTATAAAACTAGAACTAATTTGTGTGCCACAATAAGACTTCAAAAGCAATTGAAAAATAAACAATACAACGCTAAAGTTTAGGTGATTTCTGTGCGTAATATGACCCTTCTTTTATTGATAAAATGAAGAAAAAGAATGTAAAACACTCACAATGTACTCAATGTTCTTACAAAAAACCTAAAAGGAATTTTAAGAAAAAATCTCTTAAAAAATTTGAAAATGAAAAGAAACTTGTGGATAAAAAATATAAGAAAAAAATCTTACGATGATAAAATTCAATATTGTAAGATGTCATAAATGTAAGAAAATTGGTCATATAATACAATATTATAAGATTAATAATAAACTTAATGAATTAAATTTAGATGAACAACCAATGGAAAACATCTTACAAATTTTTGTTAAAAACGAATCTTTGACATCTAAAGAAGATTACGATGATGGAATTAAGGATAAAAACCAACTCCAAAGATTTTTAGGAAGTTTAAATTATGTTACTGATTTCTTTCCTAATCTAAATAATTTATGTAAGCCATTATATAAAAGATTAAGAAAGAATCCTCCTTAATGGTCTCAAATTCACACTAATGTGATTAAAAAAGTTAAAGAAAAAAGTAATGAAATTCCATGTTTTCATGTTGCAAATCCATCTTTATTCAAAATAGTCGAGACAGATGCATTTGAAATTGGATTTCGTGGAATTCTTAAGCAAAAACAAAATGATAAAAAAAAATATTGTTCAATTTATTTGTAAATATTGGAATAAATGTAAAAAAAAAATTACTCTACAATCAAAAAGGAAATTTTGGCAATTGTTTTAACAATCTCTAAATTTCAAAGTGATTTGTTAAATAAAAATTTTCCTTTACGAATTAATTGTAAAGCTGAAAAAAAAATTATTAAAAGATATTCAAAATATTGCTACCAAACAAATTTTTGCTAGAAGGCAATCAATTTTATCTATTTTTTATTCTGATATTGAGCATATCAATGGATGTTCCAATTCTCTTCTTGATTTCCTTACTTGTAAATTTCTGTAGGAAGATGCTTCCCAAAAAGAACAATGGAAAGGGAAAAGAACCCCAAAAGAAATGATTGACTAAGATTCGGTTATGACTTGAAACTATCAAACCCAATGCTCTATTAATTATCAAGGATGAATCGCCATCCTTAACAAACCCTAATGAACCACCAATAACTAAACCAAATGAATTATCACCTATACCATATGTAGTACCACAAATGCCAACAAATTGTGAAGCATAAATGGAATTGCCTAAAGCATTATCAATTGCCTTACAACCATCAATGCAACTTTCAATGAAATCCAAAAATAAACCATCTGCAATATCTTAGGTTCCAGAAACCCCTGAGGCACAAATGGATTTCCTTAAATCATTAGGAAATGCTCTACAATTAAATGATACCTATTGGCTATCAAAATGTTTAGAATTTCATAATGAGGATAAAATTATTCCACTAAAGAAAATGTCCAACCAAAATATACAATTAATTAAGGTGGCATCTTCCTCTGGGAAGAATATAGTCCTTCAAACTCAAAAGTCAATGTTTTTTACTAAACGAGTTTTCAAATATATTTTTTTTGTAGAAAAAGATATGTATGAAAAAGATCTTTATAATTTTGCAAGGAAAATGTTTTCTGAAAATTTTAATTATGTTACTTATGATTATTATAATCCCATTGAATTATAAGAAAGAATTTTAAATGAAACTAGTTCAATTTCATTTAAATATTTTGAAAACAATGGCATAATAAGTTATTCTACAACTAGAATTCATAAGGTCATCAACCTTAATGAATGGTATAGTCACCCTTCAATGCCTATTAAATTCCAATTTCTCCAATGAGTCCTTAACTTAATTATCGGATTTCTTATAATTATTTTTATTATAAGTAAGCCTGGTGGAATGCATTTTATCAAATGAACCCAAAAAGATCCCATACATAGCTCATCTTTTTCAAAAATGTTCTTTAGACAACCATCATACTAGTTTGCATACTGGTAGGAAGAACTTGGAGCTACTAATGAAATTATTCATGAAAAAGCTCTCAATTGTTACAAATTATTCATGCAAAATTATGAAATCAAAGAACATGAATTACCTCACAAAAAAGAGATGCTATATTTCATGCATATCAGTATCTCTTGGGTAATGACTTGATCCTATGAATATAGCATGAACCCCAAATTCAATACCACTACTTTAATTAGAAAATACAAAGTTAAGTGGAGGGATGGGTTTGAATGAAATGCAATTTTGGAACGGACAACAAGAACAAATTTCCAATGTTTCAAAAGAATATTACAACTCCATTCCTTCATGACAAAAGTTTTTTAATGACATCCATGGCCAGTATTTCATCACCATGATAAATAAAAGAAATACTGAAAAAGGCATTAGAATCCCTTAAGGATTCAACTACTAGGTCAACCACAGATTCAAGCTCTCATTACAATGGAAACACCAATGAAGATAACTATTGTGGAATAGATTTAGTTGATCCATGAATCTATTCTTAATGAATGTATTTTGTATTTTGAATGTATTCTGCACTATAATTCATCAGAAGATAAGTACACTTACATCTATCATAGTGCACAATGATATTAGAATAGCATCACAATGACGTCAAAGTCCATTACCTAACTTAATGATTTCTTCGACTTTTACTGTTTGCTACAGTAAACTGTCTCCTGTTTTTACTGTTTCTACAGTAATATATTGGTCACTTTATACTATTCATGAGTAATGAACTGTTGGCCCCTATTTCCATATGATGACCCTCATTTCTCTTCTCTACACATCTTCTAGAACCACTTCTCACATCATTCTATCTCTCTTTTCTCCATCTAAGTTTTCTCCTCTTACTTCCTTCCTTTCTTCTCTTCATCATCCTTCTCTTCCTCTTTTGTACATTCTTTCTTCTCCTTTTCTCATAATTGAGAAGCGTTCATACACTTTCGTCTTGAGGTATAAGACCATACCTTAATATCCCTTTTTATACTGTGGACACTTAATTTTTGCACCCCCTCCTCTCTTTTTTTTATTTTCCTCAATAGGTCTTAAATTAGGAAAAACACAAAAAAAAGGAAATTAAAGAAAATTCAAATAATAAAAAATTTTATAAAAAAAAGAATTTTATAAAAATACAAAAAATGAGAAAAAGCACAAAAAAAAAGAAATTTTGAAAAAAGTTAAAAAAAAATAGGAAATTTAGAAAGAAACACAAAAAATAAGAAATTTAGAAAATAACAATTTAATAAGTTTTTTTTCTTAAATTTTAAAATAAGTTTAGAAGTTAAGCTGTTAGATCTAGGCTTAAATCTAGGCTTAGATTTGAATCTAGCCCAAGTTGACTCAATCCATATGTTCAATTTAATTACACATATAGATAAAATACAGGCCAATGGCCTAATGGATAAACGCTTATACTAAGCATTGGATTTAAGCATCAAGTTAAAGGTTCGAATTTGGCAAAGGCATGAAAGGCCTTTTTATTTTTTTACCTAACACTACCGCAATAGGAACTGCCACGTATCAGGATCTTACTATGCTACGTATCCTGACACGTGGTAGCACCGGATTAGTCGATGTTGACGTAGCGCCATGTAGTAGCTACGTGGCATGCCATGTCAGCTACCATACATTATGTAATAATATGTAATATGCGATCATTGGACCACGATATAGTGAAACATTAGCCTTTTTTTTTTCCTCCCTTTCCTTTTCTTTCTCTCTTTTTCCCTTATTTTCTCTAAGTTTTCTGCACTTCCCTAATCAAGAATAAACCTAGCCCCTTCACTTTAGCTCTAATTTTTACACAAATTTCACGTATACACATACAATTCCTTGCTTTGAGTTTGTTTACTACATAGTATACTCTGAATTGAACCCAATAACGCGTCCAAATTCAATCAAATGAGCATTTAAATCAAGCTCCAAAAGGTAGAAAAAAAAAATTTAAAATCTAGAATTTGCACCTAAATCCGAATCTCGACTTTCCATAATTTCTAAGCTGAATTGATGTACAAATAGAAGTTTTAAGCACAAGACAATGACATGAACACAGAGGAGCTGTAAAATCCACTCACAATCATTCCCTCACCACTCTTTCTCTCTTTACTCGTGGCCGTACTCGCTCTCTCTCTCTAACCTATAGCCATGCTTAAAGGAAATCGAGCTAAGCCAACCACTGTCGCAGTTCTACCATGATACGAACTCCTCAACCCAGCTATTCCCAAACACCGCCGTAGCCCCTAGCCGTAGTTGCCATAGCCAAACCCTTGCTACTGCTACAATTAGTGACTGTTAGGAAAAATTAACATCACCCCAAGCCTCATCACATCCATAAACCCAAGACTCAACCACCAGTCGAGCTCTAACAACCACCACGTTAGAGACCCCAAGACCACCGTCAACCGCTACATTGTGCCACTACCCAAACCACCTCCATATGCCGTAGCACTCTCTCTACCCCCATTAATCCGAATCGAAAACATATAAAAAAACCTTCACTTGCTTGTTTTGGTAACCGAATCAAGCCAAACCAACCCCAATAGCTGCTACTGCTTCTTCTTCAACTGGTGACTCAAATCCGAATCTAAGCTCAACCTAAATCTAACCCACAACCCAAGATTTGACCCAAACCATGCCTCAACTCACGTCCTAATCCAGCATCTAATTCGACCCTATTTTCTATTTGATTTATTTCCTTTTTTTATTCAATTTTTCTTTTTCTTTTTAATTATTATTATTTCATTTATTTATTTATTTTCATGTAAATGTAAAATTAAAAAAGAAAAAGAAAAATAAAGAAAATAAAAAGTAGTTTATTTATTTATTTTATTTTTAGTTTAATAAATTAAATTAAATTAAAAAATAAAAATAAAAAAAAAGTAAAAAAAAAATAAGTTAAGGAATAAAGATTATTTTTTTTAAACACTTAGAAAAATCAAGTTTTCAAAAATAATATATATATATATAAACAGATCCTTTACAATTTAGGGCATTTTAGAATTTTTCAAAAATAAATAAAAATCCAATTTAAGACATTTCTTTTTAGGAATTTTCTTAAATAAATCAAATTGAGTAAAACGTAAGCTTGATCATTTTCAAATTAAAACAAAACCAACTTACTAAAGTTTTACAAAAAAAAACTACGTATGTTTGATCCCAAATAGCGGATACGTAGGCACCTATGGGGCGATGATAAAAATAAAAAAAATTTTAATTTTCCTTTTTCCCAAATTACTTAAGTTATCCAATTAGAGTAATTAACAATCAAGTTTTACGAAATTAAAAAGGTGATTTTTAAAATTAAGGTTGAATTTGAAAAGTTAACGGTATCTATAAGGGTTTAAAATTTCTAATCCCCGAATCCAAATCTCTGGTTTTCAAAAGTTGTTTCAAAAATCAATTTTATCGTAAACTAGTGACTAAATTATAACCAATCCACCCAATTGGTTATAATTTAACTATTTTTGCTAACCCTGTTTGGGTGGCAACACCAATACTTTTTCAAATCAAATAGTTTTTCTTTAAACCCTAGTTGAGGATCGATATTGAACAGGTAAGAATTTAATACTGATCGGTTTAAAGAAAACTTAATTAATAAAACCAAAAGGTAAAAAAACCAGGCTCAACATATGCCTTTAATGTTTCTTTGAGCAAATGATTTGTATGTAATGCTCTTTGTTTGTAAATAATTTTCAAATTCAATGAAATGAAAGTTTTGTCTTACTACTCTTTTATGTCATCTTATGAGGGAAATCTCCATTATTAAATAAGTGTAACTCCATAAGATTTATTTTTATGATTATATGTTTATGTGTATGTTCAAACCCTATAATCGACCAGTAATACTGTCTATGGTGGTTTCCTTTTAATGATCATTTAATTTAATGCAATTTATATTTGTGTACAAGCCCCACTAGCATTGACTCTGTTGCATGTGGTAATTTTTATTTAATTTCTTATGCTTATTTAATGCTTTTAATGTTTATAAATAAACCCCACTAGTCTTAACTTAGCCGCCTGTAATGGTTATATTTTTTTAATGTTGTTTTATGTTTAATGTTAATATTCTTTTAGTAAAGCCCCATTCGCTGTTGGTAAAACCAAGCTTTAGTGGTTTCAATAAAATATTAATTATGTAAATTCTACGGTATATAGGCTAAAACTCGACGGCTACTAGGCTATTGGCCCCAAAGAGGCTAAAATTTACCTCATGCTTCTAGTAATACAATGCCACATTCCTGGAACATTTAATGTTTAATTAATTTTATGTTTTAATTATGTCCCAAATAGTACGTGCTAATAATGGTGATGATGTGATAGAATTTTTAGAATATCTTGATAATGCTATAAAATTCTTAGAAAGATTTCATTTATTATTCATATGGTTAATTGGAAACGTCAATCCAATATTAGATTATATGAATTAGTTTTAATAAACACTAATACTGCATCTTCCCGCGTCTAAAATTCATCAACATATATATATATTTTTATAGCTAAAATAAACATGATATGATAAGGAGCACAAATGTAAAGAGAACACATCATAAGATGCGAAAGACACGATTATGACATGAATAAACATGATTCTGTTTCATATATTTTTGGCATTGATACAAATTTGGTAAGAAATAAGGACGTGAAGACAAATTGCTAATACACATTGCCATCACAATATCGAAAACTTAGTCAGTCGGTGGAGATTTTCCATTTGACAATACCGAGTTTCTTAAGTTATTTAGCCAATGGGTTAAGTTCAATATATGCCTTAAGTTCTAGGTTGGTTTATACAATGAGTGGAGGATCACTCCAATCTGATTTTAGCAACCTAGGATTTTACTATCCCATCATTCAATATGAGAGCTTTGGGTCTAAAATAAGGTATATATGAGTATAGTGAGCATATCACCTACTCATATTTTCTTATTTTTTGTCTTATAAATAAATTAAAAAAAAAAGAAAAAGATGGATTCATTTGTTGATTATGAATTGAAAATATACGTATATAAATATATATATATACGTATGTTATTTTATGAAGATCAATTGATTATGGTGATTGTTAGATAATTATGCTTTCTGGTTATTTATTTATGAAGATGAGTGGATTGATGGGAAAGATGTATAGAAGCTTTTATAAAAAATTTATTATACCAATTTGGATTCAATTTGTTTTTTGTTCATACAATGACAATTGTTGGAATTTTACTTCAAAGTATACGGTAGAGAAATTAGGTTTAGCAACAATTGATCACCCTAATCTATATGATCTAGTTTGTTGTAGTAAGGTGATCCAAGTACATGCATGTTCATATTACTTACACTAAAGGTAAAAATTATGAGAGGAGATTTTCTGTGGTTGCATTTCTATGGATGCTTGTCGTAGTAATTTAAGAAGATTTAGATGGCTCAATTTGAAATCGAGCTTTAAGTCCAATAATTAATTGAATTTGACTCTTTGAGTTAAGGTTATAAGGTTCAGATAGTTAAGTCAACGAATTTCAAGATGGTCGAGAAATATTTGATAAGGTAAGTTTAGAGTAAGCCCGTTACATCGACCAACTTGATTCCAATCTTTCTCAATTTAACTTACACTAAATAAGGCGTTTTTTGGGTCTAAAACCAAAGAAGGATTTGAGACCCATTATGGAAGGGGCTTATATTGACTATTAATTGATATCTGCATCTAACAAATAACATCAATGGCCAATTTCTATAAATGGCAGGAGAGTATTTAACACTAACGACATCGTACTGTTGCATTCTCGCCCTAAAAAAATCAAATACTTAATTATTTCAAGAATACAACTCCATTCATTATGTGTCATGGAGTTTAATGCGACTACACTCCTCTATTTGTCACATTAAGTGCTAAAGTCCATTGAGATTGCTTACTCCTCATTCCTACTACTCTTCTCTAAATCATTCTACACATACCATTTAAGTCATTTCCCTCAGTCACATACAGTGTAACTTGTACACAAAATACATGTGATTATCACATTCGAACTCCTGCTCCTATACCTACATTTTTGGTATTTCTACTAAGGAAGGGAAAGTGATGCTTGTATGATGGTATCTCCAAGGAAAAGGGTAGTTAATCCTTTTAATAGTAACAATCAAGAACTTAAAGAAACTCTTGAGACAAATGAGCAAATTGCATTGCTACCAAATGATATGAATCAAGTTGATAATATATAAGAAGGAGTACTTGAAAATGTGTAAATGATTCGCGAGCTTTAAGAGGCTACTTAGGCTTTGAATTAATTAATGATGATGTTAAGCCAATATGCACCTGATTTGGCTACTATAATCATAGCCAACAAGGTATAACTCCCCTAAATTTTGTTAATGTTGCACAGTAATGCACCCTACAAGCACCTTAACCAAATCTTTCTTTTACCAATGAGCAAAATACTTATAGGTTCAAGGAACAAGTTCTTATATTGAAGCTCGTAGCTACACAAAACTCTTTACTTAATGTAAAGGATCAAGAATTCAAGAATTTATATTGGAAGCTCTTCTCTTCATATGCTACTTTACATATTGTAATTGCTATATTGTGAATCATCCCAATCCTACTCTTGTTACACAAATGGAAATTGAAATATCTACTTGTCACACCTCGAAACAGCAGAGTCGTAACAGCCCCACCGTGTAAACCATCTTAAGATAGAAGTTGGCCTTACAACCGCTATCTTAGACATGATTTACACAAGGCGTCTGTAAGCCCCAAAATTAGCCATTCGAGGTTTCGATCGGTTAAAGGACCTGATCGAGCCTAAATTATAAAGTAAAGTTAGAAATATTAGTAAAATGATCCCGTAAGTTTGAATTTAAAAAAATAAGTAATAAAATAAAAGAATATAAAAATTCCAAATTTTAAGTGTATAACTCGTTATTTATCGAAAATGCGTAAAATGCATTCCGATAATTAACAAATCGCTAAAGATAAATTATATGTATACTAAAAATCATAAAATAACCTAAATAATATTTAGAAATATTTATTTGTACTATATATGAATTTACATGTATGTAGAAATACGCGTAATTACTTAAAATACGCGTAATGTGCCAAAATAATATTAAATATTAAATAAAATTCATAATTAATTAAGAAAAAATAAAGAAAAATCAGGAAAAAAAGGAATGATCCAGAATTGGGTCATGGCAGCTGGGAAAAAATATAAAAAAATCTGCCAATTAAATTAAGACAACACAAAAGCCAAAAATTAAGGGATAAGGCAATTGTCTTGTCCAATTTAATGCACAATAAATTCCCTAAACGTCTATAAATAGGAAAAAAATTCAGAGAACTCCTTTGGATAGTTAGGGATTTGATAAAAATAGAGAGACTCGAAAATTGAGAGAAAAACCAAGAAAAAAAAAAAGAAAAGGAAAACTGTACAATTAGGGCCACAAAGGAGAACCTAGACCCGACTGGCCGCTGGGAGTAGACGGCCACCACCACCACATGGTGGTGGCAACACCCAGGTGGGCCGACACACCCATGGCCATTGAAGGTGGCCGGAGTCACTTAAATCGGTGAGTTCGATTTTCAGCTCGATTTTGTATAATTTTGTAAAAATAGTAAATATTATTAAAAAATTATGAAAATTTTTATTCTAAAATATTTTTGTATGTAGTTTTTAGGAAAAATATTATTTTGATGAAAATATGTCTCGTGATATAGGGTCCTTAAGAAATCATGTAAAATCGAGCATGTTTCGGTTTAGAAATAAATGATCTTACGAGTGTAGTTTCGAGCCCAAAATTTTTTTGTAGATTACTTAGATGATATAGAACAGTTCTATAAAGCCCGTTTTCAAAAATTAATTTTCAAAATTTTTAGATAATTTTTAGGCCCTAAAATGAGGCATAAAATGGGTAATTTAGGGTTAATTAAGTAATTAAATGGTTAATTACTGATTTAGTGAATAATTATATGTTTTAGGATGTTGAAATCTGATGGAGTATGATACTTGTAGCATTTAGGGTGTTAGCTGTAATTATTAGGTTAATTATGTAGCAAAAGATTAATAAGGAAAAATAGTTAACTTTAAGTTAATTTTGTAAATTAGGGAAATTAGGAGTAAAATCTGATTTAGGATGAATTTAGACATTTTGAAATGATAATTGATGTTTAGGGATGGTAATTAAAGTGATAGAAATATTAGAAGTGCATTATGTACATAATAGGTAATAATGCATAATATGTAATTTTTGAAAATATAATAAATAGAAAATATTACGATAAAAATTGATATTATATAAATAATAAGGATATCTAATAAATTTGATAAGAAACTTGAATTTATGTAATTATATAAAAAAATGTAAAAATTTCTCACATCAGGAGTAAATTCGGTATACTAATAAGGATATAAGTGTACCGGATGCAATAAAATACTGACTAGGAGTAATAATGATATTTAGGAGGTCGGGAAGTAATGTGATTAATTTCACATTATGAGTTGAAACAAATTTCTAGGGTTGGAATATAAAACATTACTTAGAAATCGAACTAGAACCTAATTTAGAAATCGATGTGGAAACCGAACCCGAACCTAACCCCAAACCTAGAATAATTATAAAAGACTTAAGACCTAAATAATGAGGCATATTAAACCCTAAACAAAACCTAATAATAAGCGTTATAGGATAAAATGAACCTATAATAGTTATACGAAAAGCTGAAACCACGTTTGTGTTATAGAGATGATCGGCGATGGCTTGAGCAAATCGAATCTCGAGTGAGTAAACGAGGAGTCGAGGTAAGTTGGGATTAATATGATGCTATATTTTGGAGGCTTAAGATTATGCTCGGTTGTGCTTGTTAGATAGTTGGATGTGTACATGTGCTTGATTATGGGTGATACTATGATTTTGTTTGTTACTCTGGCATTTATTGTATGATTTGTATGAAATGATTGATCACCCTAAACTGGATTTAATCAAATATACGACCAGTAATCATAATCGGACATGCATGGCAACCCGTTAGGGGAACTTAGGACTCTCCGGCCAAATACCGACCCTTTCGAAAGGGATAGTACAGGATTGCAAAATGGTCCCTTCTTCATCCTTAATCTAACTAAGTGACAGGAGAGGAGGTCGTGGCGAGGGCGAAGACAGTGGTTCGAAGGTAGTCGCGGGAGGAGCAAGGTCTCCATTACATAAGTCTGGGTTTGGTCATGAGCTGTTGCATTAACGGCAACTCCTTAACCTGGATTAGAGCGGGTGCAATTTCTCTAATCTCACGACGGGCCGGACAACGTCATGTAATGGCATTTGCTTGCACATGCATTGCACCTAATAAGTGATTGAAAACCTTATTGTGTGTATGGTATAGTTTTAAGTCATCCGTCCTAACTTACCGACCTGTGGTTGCTCACATCCCTATAGACATCGTGCAGGTGCTGGCTAAGAAGCGGCAAACAACTACCCTAAAGCTAGCAACTGCTAGATCTTGGGGAGTGAGCAAAAACATTGAAGAATAAACACATATATTTTAAGGTCTAAGTTTTTATTTTAGAATTATTTTTCATTTCTGAATGATGTAATAACTAGGAAATATACTATAAAGAAATATTGTAAACTTTAACTGCAATAACTGAATTATAACATATATATATAATTCCTCACTTTTATAGGTAAATGATTTATTTAAATTACAAACTGTTTACTTCACAGCGGATTAGTCATGGATGCCTTGTGTAGATCAGGTCTAAGATAGCGGTTATAAGGCCAACTTCTATCTTAGGATGGTTTACATGGCGGGGCCGTTACCACTCTGCCGCTTCGGGGCGTGACACAAACGTATCTTATAGGTAGGTCTCGAGTACAAATCTACCTCTCAACAACCTTTTCATCACATCTCAGGTTCTAACACCTCATCTTTCATCCCGTACTCTAGCTGCATTCAAATTCTTCCACTACATAGTGGCATACCTGACAAACTCCAACGCAACAAGTCGAACTTTGATAGTATCTATATGTCCATAACATTCAAACACTTTCTCAACCTTCTCTTCTAACTTCAAGTATTCATTTGCATCTCCACTTCCATTGTAGCGTGGGATTTGAACCCTAACATTATCTAGCCCTCAAGGAGCTCGACATCCTCGTCCTTGTGTTTGGTAATCATCAGCTTCTTCTTCTTCTTCCTCCCCAAACTCTTCAACATCCAACGCCTCATCATCTTCCTCGATCTCCAACTCGAGGGGGCCAGGCTGGGCAATGGACTCAACCAACTTGGCTATAACCCCTCTCTTAAATATTTTCAAGTAGATTTTGCGACAGCATGCCTTAGGGTTGTTGCCTGTTAACTTGCATTGCTATAACTAGACTCTCAACAAAGTTTATGAGTCTATTAAGTTTGTCATCGACGGGACCTGGGGTATTACTACCATTATGAATGCAACTGAGTTGAGTTACACTACTCTGGTCACCAATAACACCCTAAACACTCGAATCTGACTTAATATAATTCACTAACAACTTTGGTGCTTAATAGTCACTTCAATAGAATAGAAACAAACTTACTCTATTTTCACAATGAGAAACAGAGTAAAAACAAAGTAACAATGAAACCAAACTAGCTACATACAAACACATTGTAGTAGCTACAAAGAAACATAGTTGCCACTTATAGTAAAGCCAATCAAAACTTCACTGTAACTTCGCACACTCCCTCTCAGAACCGTGCTCTGA
Organism: Lumnitzera racemosa; assembly: GCA_024138005.1. Classification (NCBI taxonomy): domain Eukaryota; kingdom Viridiplantae; phylum Streptophyta; class Magnoliopsida; order Myrtales; family Combretaceae; genus Lumnitzera; species Lumnitzera racemosa. The sequence goes on from JAMXBC010000012.1 coordinate 4,815,597, forward strand.
TGCCAGCGAAACTGATGCATCTCCGGAGTCAAACACGCGGAGTGGCACTACAATAAAGCAAATGAAAAACAAATAGGAAAAAAAAAGTTAGCAAAGTCTGAGAAATTATCAAATGGATATGATACATCACTCGATCCTACTCGGCCTACAATCTACCGGATATGACTCACCGGTCCGAACTGAAGGGTTACTTACCATTACTCCTTGCTAAAAGAAATAGATAAGAATTAAATGATAACGAGAACACTAAGGTTGCTCAAGTGAATAATTTTGTATTAATTCATTGAATGTCTGCATACAAGAAAGTAGGGGTTTTGTATGTAACAACCTAGCCATAACTCCTTCCACCGAAGTATTATTTGCTTTGGTGTGAAATGCCGTATAGTTTTTTCCCCTGGTGCAGCCGCTTCCTAGGAGGTCACCTATCCTAAGATTGCTCCAGTATGAACACACTTAACTTCAGAGTTTCAACGTACTCCAAGCCATTACACTAAAAAGCACCTCGATGATTAGAGTTTCTCCCTCCAAGCATATAAGGGGTATTACAACCCACCCTCCTTACAGAACTAATACCCTAGTCAGTTTTGTTATACAAGACTAAGACAACCACCAGGCAGGGCCTTACCTTTCTATTTAGTGGATTTTGCTCTGATACCATTCTGTAACGACCCGGTCGTAACGACTTCCACTGAAGGTATTGTCCGCTTTGGCGTCAAACACTGCACGGTTTTATCCCCTAGCACAACCGCTTCCCGAAAGGTCACCCATCCTGAGATTGCTCTAGTATAAGCACGCTTAATTCTGAAGTTTCAATGTACTTCGAACCACTACACCAAAAAGTGCCTTAATGATTAGAGTTCCTCTCTTCAGGCATATAAGGGGTATTACATTATATACCTATCTAATAGCATTACTTTACATGTATGATAAGATAAAAAAGAGTATCCAATAATTAGGTTACATAAAACTTACTAAAAGAGGGCAAAAGAAACAACGAATATTTAGTGTGAAAAGTAAAGAATCCTTCTAAAAATATTGTGCCAGAAGACACGTATCATGGGGTGGATGATAGTTAGGACTATGATACAAAGTAAATGAAACAAAAAGTATTGGCAATAGTCAGGGGTGGGCTTGATTTGGACCAGGTCAGGGACCAATTAATTCTTCTGAAGAGAAGTCATCTCAATTCGGAGTAGGATGCCTATGGTCAGATCGAGAGGTCACCTTGACTATTCTTAAGCCATCTTTTATGATAAAGCATCACCGCTAAATAGGGGCAGATCTAACACAAGTACGGATCTGATGGTCAGGTCAGTAAGAGACTAGCTTAGGATATGAATCCCCGTCTTAGCCATATCCTAGAGCTAGTATCCTTTGAGCGAATAATTGGAGTCCTCTAACTCAGCTACGCATGATTGGTCTAAGGAGTTGATTCTTATCAAGTGCTCCCCATGGTGAAACACTTGGACAAAAAAATCCCTTGTCTAACAGCTCTTGAAGTTGCTTCTTTAGCTCTTAAAGTTGCTTCTTTAGCTCTTAAAGTTCCATGGTGACATCCAATATGGAGTTCTAAAAATAGGCTTAGTTCCAGGAACTAACTTGATAGTGAAGTCTAACTCTCAATGCAGTGGTAAACCTAGTAAATCCTCTGAGAGTACATCCAAAAATTCATACACAACTGGTATGTTCGCTACTTTAGGTGCCTCTTTCTTTACTTCCATAGCAAACACCCAACAAAATCTCCAATCATTTTCTTCTACCTTTGTCTCATACAATTCATCAACTATCTCCACCATGACTAAGCTCAATTTGCTTCCACTAACCTTTCCTTGAAATACCATATCTCCATCATTAAAGGTATCACCTTTACTTCTACATTCTATAATCACTTTATTCTTAGACAACTAATCTATTCCCACTATTACATTATAACCTGATAAAAGTAATATTATAAGACTTATAGGGTATTCCTTCTCCCGAATCTTAATTCTACTATTAGCTGCCACTTCTCAAGTCATTACCTTCTCTCCAGTAAAAGTTCTAACTCTATAAGTTGTATTAATCTAAACCACATTAATCTCCTATTCATTTACAAATTTCTGACTTGCAAAGGAATAAGATGCACTAGTATCAAATAATGCAGAAGTAAATTGTTCATTTATAAGCACATTTCCTGAAATATACTAATACTATGATTACTAACTAAACTTACATTCATAAATCTTAAAATGTAAACATTTCAATCTAACTTACACTTAAAGTATCATCGAAATAAATAGTCTAAGTATATACCTATTACAAGTCCTTCATCATTTTCTTCTTCAACTCCCATAATCTCTTCAACATCGTCATAATAATACTCCTATATCCAATCTACGAAATCTTTATTCTACTCATTTCCTATATCTTCTATGGCAAAGACATAAGTAGGTGCAGTTATGTTATCAGAACCTCCCGTCCTCTTAGTTCCTTATCTAAATTGTAGACAATATATCGAAAAATGTCCATTTTTACCACATTTATTACAGTTCACAAATTTCATTTTAGGGCATCCTCACAGCATAGGATTCCGATCTCCACATATAAAACATTTTCCTTCAAGCTGAACACAGTTTCTCGAAAAATTATTTATGCCACACTTCCAACACTTAATGTTACAATCCTTATCATAAAAACTCAAACCGAGCACTAACTGTACTTGGCTACTAGATAAAGTTGCTAGTTTCCTTCTCTTCTGTCCAAGACTGCTAGTAGCACCAGGATAAGATCTCTTAAATGATGCACTAGGGCGATGACTAATAGAAATCAACCCCTTGGACCAATCACATATAGCCAAGCTAGAGGACTCCAAGGAATTACATGGAGAACACTAGCTCGAAGCCATGTCCATGACAAGGATTTCTATTCTGAACCAATCTCTTGCCAACCTGGTTGTCAGATCCTCACGTATGTCAAATCCACTCCTGCCTAGCAGCGATGTTTTATTCCAAAAGATAGCCTAGGACTAGCCGAGCTAAGTTCCTGAATCAACCATAGACATCTGACTCCAATTCAGCTAGCTTCTTTACAGGACTGATTGGCTTCCGACCTGATCTAGATCAAGTTAGCCCCTGATTGCAATGCTTTTTTGCTTCCAACTATTTTGTATCATATTTCTAATATCCAGCCACCAAGCGATACGTGTCTTCTGACATAATATTCTAAAATGATTTTTTTTTCGTACTGAATATTCTTTGTCTCATCTACTCCTTTTGGAATATCCTATGTAACCTACTTGTAAGAATACCCTTTTGTCTTTTCATACATGTAAAATAGCAATAGTGGATAGGTACATAGACCTCTACTTGCTTGTACGCAAACAATCAATAATTCATCAATATTATTATTCAAGTTTCCTTTGAGAAACCTTAGTGCTCTCATTACTCTTTAACTCTTATCTATTCCCCTTAGTAAGAAGCAGTGACGAGTGATCCTTCAGTTTAGATCAATGCGTCATATCTATTGAATTGTAGGCCAAATAGGATCGAGTGGTGCGTCATATCTATTTGATAGATGCTCGGATTATGCTAACTTTTCTTTTATTCCTTTTGGTTCGCTTTGTTGTGGTACCTCTCCATATGTTTGACCTTAGAGATACATCAGTTTTGCTGGTATGAGAGTACGGTTTTGAGAGGGAGTATGTGAAGTTGTAGTGGAATTTTTGGTTCGCTTTGCTATTAGTGGCTGCTGTGTTCCTTCTATAGCTACTGTAGTGTACTTACGTAAATTAAGTTTGGGATTATAAGCTGTATAGTGAAGATTTCTGTGTTGTTAAGTGCGGTTTCATTATTACTCTATTCTTACTCTATTTTTCATTATGAAAACAGCAGTAAGTTTATTTCTATTTTGTTAGAGTGATTATTAGGTATTAAAGTTGTTAGTAAGTTGTTAAGCTGTTCGAGAAGTATTATACCATATCAGATTCAAGTGTTCAAGGTGTTATTGGTGACCAAAGTAGTGCTACACAACCTAGTCGTGATCATAATGGTAGTAACACCTTAAGGTCGGTCGATGACAAACTTGACAAACTCACAAATCTTATTGAGAGTCTAGTCACAGCAATGAAAGTTAATAGACAACAACCCCAAGGTATATAGTACTATAACCCATAAGAAAATGCTCTTGAGAGACACTATGGCCAAGGTAACCAAACTAATAGCCCAATTTGACCACAGCGAGCTAGAGGAGTAACAGACTGAGCTGCTAGACGAAGATTAGAGTTAGAGGAGATTGAGGAAGAAAATGAGGAGTTAGATGCCGAAGGATTTGGGGAAGAAGAAGAAGAAACTAACTATTACCAAGCACAGGGACGAGGACACCAAGCTCCTTAAGGGCTAGACAATGTTAAGGTTCAAATCTTGCCCTTCAGTGGAAGTGGAGATGTAGATGAATACTTAGAGTGAGAAGAGAAGATCGAAAAGGTGTTTGACTGTTATAGGTATATAGATACTGTCAAATTTTGACTTACTACATTGGAGTTTACTAGGTATGCCATAATGTGGTGGAAAAATCTAAACGCAGCTAGGGCAAGGGATGGACGGCAAGGAGTAAGGACATGGGATGAGATGAAAAGGTTCTTAAGGGGTAGATTCATGCCAGAGACCTACTTACAAGATATGTTTGCAAAGTTGGAGGAACTTCACCAAGAAGGCCGATCTATTGATGACTATGTAAAAGAGTTTTAGATGCTTATGATCTGAGTCGACGTGAAAGAACCTAAGGCTCGTACCTTATCAAGGTTCATTTTTGGGCTCAAGTATGAGATTCACAATGTTGTCGAAGTGCAAATATTTTATACCTTATAAGAGGTAATTAAGATAGCACAAAGGGTTAAAAAGCAAGGGAGAAGTACTCTGAGATGAATTGGGCCAACATTCTCCTGAGCCTCTGCACCGCATTAACCTGTTCAAGTTGAGCCATGGAAGCCATACTGAGTTGAAGAAAGGAATGATCGAGTTGACGATAGCCGAGTTAGCCATTAAGGCCGAGCAGGATAGTCGATCTAAACTGAAGCTAGGCTAGCCCCGAGAACATATGAGAAAGGATAGACCTCTGTATAAAAGACTAGTGAGGTGAAGTGCTTTAAATGCTTAGGCTTCAAACACATGGTTGCTAAGTATCCAAACCGACGTATCACGGTGCTCCAAAGAGATGTAACGGATAGCATCGACAAGAGTAAGCCTAAGAAGGGAAAGGACGTTAGAAAAGCTAAAGCCAAAGAGGAAGAGGAGAACTGTGTTTATGCTGCTTAAGGAAAAGTGATGACCCTACTCCTAAGACAAGTATTGAGTTCCCTATCGAACCCTGAGGAAGACTAGAGAGAAAATTTATTTCATACCAAGTACACCATCAAAGGACAATTATGTACAATCATTATCGACGAAGGAAGTTGTACTAATGTAATGGCATAGTCCCTTGTATAGAGGTTGGGTCTACTAACCTTAAAACATCCCCGACCTTACAAACTACATTGACTTCATGATAACAGTGCTTTGCACGTGACTGAAAAAGTATCCATACCATTCAGTGTTAGGAGTGTATATAGGGACGAAGTAATGTGCAATGTCATCCCCATGAGAGCTTCACATCTGCTGCTTAGATAACCTTAGTTTTTTTATCAACGTGTTATTCACAATAGGTATAAGAACCCATATGCCTTTGCTAAGGATGTAAAGAAGATCATGTTGCAACCCATCACCCCATCCCAAGTGAATGAGACCCATAATCAAGTCACTCGAGCCAATAAAAAGAAAACTTTAATGATGAGCTGAAGAGAGCTCCAATCTACTAAGAAGGCCGATGAGCCTATGTTCCTATTGGTTAGAAGAATGCTGGAGATGAGAGATTTGGAAGATGTTCCTGATGAGATCCAAAGTCTACTAAATGAGTTCTACGATTTGTTCTCAGAAAGTTGCTAAAAGGACTGCCCCTAGTTTAAGGCATAGAATACCTGTATTGATCTACAACCAAGTACTGCCTTTCCAAACTAACCTGCATACAGAATGAAACCTGAACAAGCTATTGAGTTGAAAAAATAGGTAGATGAACTCATAAAGTGAGGGCATGTGAGAGAGAACATAGGCCCTTGTGTAGTATCAACTCTACTCGTCCCGAAGAAGGATGGTACATGGCGTATGTGCATCAACAATTAAACAATCAACTGGATTACTGTCAAGAACAGATATCTAATACTAAGGCTCAATGACATATTGGATGAGCTTCATGATGACAAAATGTTCTCAAAGATTGATCTGTAAAGCGGTTATCACCAAATTTCTATGAAGCTGGGTGATGAGTGGAAAACAGCCTTCAAGACTAAGCATGGCCTTTACAAATGGTTAGTTATGCCGTTTGAACCTACTAATGTGCCAAATACATTCATAAGGTTAATAAACCATACGATGTGCCCTCTGATCGGAATATGTGTGGTTGTGTACTTTGATAACATATCAGTATACAGTATTGACCTGAACAAGCATGTTCAACATCTCCGCAAAGCATTTAACATTTTGTGGACTAAGAAGTTATATGGGAATGTGAAGAAGTATACATTCTACCAGGGTGAGGTGATCTTCTTAGGGTTTGTAGAATCATGGAAAGGAATTTGAGAAGATGAAGAGAAGATTCAAGCTATGTAAAAATGGCCAACATCAAAGAATGTCATTGAGGTCCAAAGTTTTCATAGCCTAACTTCCTTCTGTAGGCAATTTATCAAGGACTTCAATATAATAGCCGCCCCCTTAACTGAGCTGACAAAGAAGAGTGAAGGATTCAGATAAAACGATCGAGCTGAGCAAAGCTTTCAAGAAATCAAGGGGAAGCTCACCTCAACACTTATGCTGTCACTACTAGATTTTGATAAGCCCTTCAAGTTAAAATGTAATACATCAAGAGTTGAAATTGGTGCTGTCCTAATGCAGGAGCGATGACCTTTCGCCTACCACAGTAAGAAGCTTAGTGGCCCTGCCCTAAACTATTCTATGTATGAGAAAAAGTTATACTCTCTCTACTAAGCCCTCACTATTTGCTGCTTCAAGAGTTTATTATCTACACTAACCATGAATCATTAAAGCATCTTAGGAGTCAGAACAAACTCTCAAAGAGACAAACCAAGTGGTTGGAATTCATGGAAAGATTTTCATATGTGATCCGGCATAAGAAAGGAGGCGTAAATGTGGTCGTCGATGCTCTGTCATGATGGCAAACTTTGTTGACCACTTTGCAGACAAAATTATTGGGATTCTTACTCATCACTGAACAGTATGCTCATGACCTTCATTTTAGCCCTATCATAGAATAGTGTAAGGATGGAATTGCTATTAAGGGATACTATCTTAAGGAAGGCTATCTATTCAAGAACTGAAGGCTATGCATATTAGATTGTTCTACGCGTGAGCTGTTGATCAGGGAAGCTCATAACGGTAGATTATTAAGATACTATGGAGAGACCAAAACAACCAATCTGCTAAAGGAGAACTTTTACTAGCTAAGTTTAGCCAAGGATGTCCATAAATTAGTTAGTAGTTGTGAAGTTTGCAAGCGAGCTAAGGGTAAGAAGGGACCTCATGAAGAATACATACCTTTGCCAACGTTAACCTTACCTTAGGCCAAACTCAACATGGACTTTGTCCTATAGTTGCCCCAAACATCTAGTAGGAATGATTCTATATTTGTTGTAGTGGACCGCTCTAGCAAGATGACACATTTCATCCTATACCATCGAACTAACGATGCTTTATACATTGCTGATCTATTTTTGTAAGAAGTTGTCTGACTATTGTTTCAAATTGGGATACAAAATTCTTGAGCTATTTTGGGAAGACTCTTTGGAGAAGACTTAGAACTAAACTTATGTTCAACTCCAGTAGTCACCTTCAAATTAATGGCCAGACTAAAGTGGTAAATAAGACGCTAAGCAACTTACTTAGAGCTATTGTAGGAAAGAACTTTAGGGATTAGGATCTGTGCCTATCAGTTGTAGAGTTCGTATACAACCAGACTATCCACAGCAACATTAGGAAAACTTCATTCGAGGTTATCTATGGCGTTAACCCAATAATTCCCCTAGATATGATCCGTACCCCCGCAACTGCCAAGAAGGGTCAATCTGGGGTTGACCAAGCCTAAGAATTACAAGAGCTACACTAGTCTATTACTAAGAAGATCACCAAGTTCAATAAAAAAACAACATGAGATTGGTAGTCGAGGCCGCTAAACTGTCACTTTTGAACTAGGAGACCTAATATGGATTCACCTTGGCCAAGAATGATTCCCACATTTCAGATAGAGTAAACTATCTCTTCATGCTGATGGTCTATTCATGGTCCTAAAGAAGATCAATCGCAACGCCTACCAAATTGACTTACTTGGTGACTATAATGTCTCCTCCACCTTTAATGTATCTAATCTGATCCTTCACCAAGCAGCAAAAGAAAACCATACAAGTGCCTCGGGAGAAGAAATAGAAACCACTCTAGATTTGAGGGCAAATCTTTCCAACCTTCAGGCAAATGATAGGAGTTAGCCCCCTTAACCAATCATACGTAGCCGAGTTAGAAGACTCCAAAGATTCACACGGAGAGCACTAGCTTAAAGCCATATTTGAGACGGGGATTTCTATTTTGAATTGATCTCCTACCGACTAGCTGTCAGATGCTCACATGTGTCAAATCTACTCTTGTCCAACAGTGATGTTTTATTTCAGAAAACAGCCCAAGACTAGCTGAGCTGAGCTCCCCGAACCGACCACAGACATCTTACTCCAATTCAACTAGCTTCTTTACAGGACTAATTGGCTCCTGACCTAATCTAAATTAGGTCGGCCCTTAATTGTAATGTTTTTATACTTTTACCTACTTTGTATCATATTTCTAATATCTAACCACCAAGTGACACGTATCTTCTAACACAACATTTTAGAATGATTCTTTCTTTTTTCGTACTGAAAATTCTTTGTCTCTTTTACCCCTTTTAGAATATCCAATGTAAAGTAGCTCTAGTAGATGGGTATATAAACCCCCACTTTCTAATATATAAACAATCAATAATTCATTAATATCAAATTATTATTCAAGTTTCCTTTGAGAATTATAAGATGAATAGGATTAAGTTGTACGTCATATCTATTCGATAGCTACTTGGATTTTGTTAGCTTTTGTTTTGTTCCTTTTGGTCCGCTTCATTGTGATGCCTCTTCATGTGTCCGACCCCGGAGACACATCAATAAGCTTTATAATTCTTTTGACTCCATATTACTTGCATCCTTACGCGATTATCTTCCAATTGCTTTGTCTTATCTACCACCTCATTATAAGTGGTAAAACCATAATCTAACAACTTGCAACACATTATGAGGTCAAATCTAATAAGGAACAAATCCTTCTTTAATTTAACATTATCTCGGTATGAATTAAGTGCATATTGTAGCAGTTTATTAAACTCGGTTTCATATTGAGTCATACTCATACCTCCCTTCTTTAGCTCAAATAAATCTCTCATAATCCTATCTTAAACACTATGGGGAAAATATTCTTTCTTGAATTCCTATTTAAATCTCTTCCAAGTAATATTATTCCCTAATTGTCTTACTTTTGAGTCCCACCATACTTTGCAACTAACTTTAACGTAAAAGTATCATATGATAACTTTTGGGATTCAAGAACTCTAAAAGCCTCAAAACTTCGTTCAATTTGGGCTAGCCAATTGTCAACTAGTGCTGGCTTATCCATTTCTTCCTCAAAGTAACAATTTGCTTTTATAAACTCAAGAAGATTATTTACCTCTTGTGGTCATTCCATTCTTCGTCCAACCTCTTATAATCTCCTATTTCATGTATTACCACTAGTCATAAGATGATGAATCAACATTCGTTATTGTCTCATCATTATATGCATATTGGCAAGTATTTGCTCAATAGGTATATTCTTTTGAGGAGATGGGGGTATATCATATCTATTTTGCTCCCTTAAGAGTGATGGTACTCGTGATGGAATGTTTTGATTTCCTTTGGTTCTTTCATTATGACTCTCATTTTCAACTTCAACCATACTCACTTAGTATTTATAACTTATAAACCTACATACATATTTATTTATAAGTTATCCAATTCTTTAATTTTATAAAATTTTCAGAAATTTGTAAATTCTTATAATTTATGCTTATATAAAATAGTAATAATAATATCATTTTAATCAAAGTACATAATAGATCTAACATCCACTATTAACTTGATTCGACCTTTACATCACTGTAGTTAATTATAGCTTTAAGAACAAAAGGTTACAACTCGATAGACTTTTAAATATATACATAAGATTTACAACTCGATTATATCGTTACTTACATAATCTAATACAGACTCAATATTTACAACCGTACAATACAAAAGATTACATTAGATTTCATTACATCAACTTGGTTACATCAGGCTCTTTTACAGCATACATCTAACTTGATCTAGAAGCTACAAAATACATCAAAAGTAAAAAATATATATCAAAAGTCAAAAATACATATCAAAAGTTCCAAAATACATCAGTTTTAACCAAAATTGCTAGTAGATCACCTATAAGTCTAACTAAACAAAGTCAGTCATCCAATTATAGCTAATCCTCATCCAAACTGTCTGCGGTAACTGCTTGATCAACAGGATCATAATCCATATGACCACCTACTAAGTTATCTTCCTCCTCACCTGTTGATTTAAAACGTATTGATATTACTTCTGGATTCTCAGGAGTCATAATTACCTCCTGTACCTCATTGTCATCAGACTCAATTGCATATCCATTCCTTGTCCTAGCTATCCCAATGTCAACTATCACTTACATAACTAAAGCATGAATATCCATACTGAGTTCATTTTCATTTTTTGTCTCTTATTCCTCCTCTTCGAGTTCTTCCTCTTCGAGTTCTTCTCCCTCTGGATTCTCCTTAACATTAGCCTCATTCTCTTGATGATTATTTTGTACGCTTGAATGGGCTGCTTCTTGAGGTTCTACAAGTAGTAGATTTTCTTGTGGTGGTTCTTGCATCTCAGGCTTTAGATTAAGTTCAGGGTTAGGTTCCAATGGTATCTCTATGCCTACTTTAGTGGGTTTTGGAAAATAAAGGAACCAATCAATAATCCCTAATAGATAATGTTTAGGAATATGTGGAATGCCAATAAGAATATGGGTGATACTAGCTAAGTAAGATATCCCCTCTTCTAACCTAGTTGAAAAATATCTCAACGGCACCATCAAAGATATAATCCTCTCTCTCTCCAACCACTTCTACTCGAAAGCTGCTATAGCAGTATGCCCATTATACTGAGGATCCAAACTCATCTCTTTCCATACCCATTAATCCTACCAATTACAACACATCTCATCATAAAATTTATCAATAATCTCATCAAACATCTTAAATATATTCCAGTTGACCAACTTTAAAAGCAACCATTGCATCTTAATCCTATAGTCGATAGGGGACTCCTCTACATTCCAACTAAATTGTATCTAGCTAAGTATTAACTCTCCCCTTCAACCTTGTAATTAAAGTTATAATCAATTAACATTCACTACACTAGACATTATACTTACTTCTGTTGTAATATGCTTAATACAATCTTTTATTGCCCACTTAATACTACCTACTCTCATTATGTTCCTATGATATTTATTTTTTTTAAATTATGACGCTTCAAAGTAAGTTCACTAAAATTACACTCTACTACCAACCAAGAATTGTTACGCCCCAAAACCGTAGAGTCACAACAGTCCCACTATGTAAACCAACCTATGATAGTAACCGACCTTATAGTTTCTAGCATAGATAGAATTTACACAAGGCGTCCACAACTCATCGCTTTGAAGTAAGCAATTCAATTAAAATTGATGCTAAAATTTACATCAAAGCCAGAACCTTGAGTCATATATACATAATTGCATTCATATTATCTTATAATCACAGGAAATTAAACATACTACAATAGTCTATTAACGAACATATCACCATACCAATTCATAATCCTAAAAATACTAACAAGACATCAAAGGACTAATTCATACAACCGATTGATCCTCATTCCCCATCACTTAAAAAAGAAACTGACCTCAGTATATTATACCGCAGCATATTAGTCATATCCCATAGGAAAATTTATAAAGGTATGAGCAACCATAGCTCAGTAAGTTAGGTTGGAGACTTATAAATACATAACAAACATAAATAGGATTATCAAACAATTAATTATATGAATGTAATAATTAAATACTATCACACAATGTGGTTCAGTCTATTGTGAAATCAAAGTAATTTCACCCGCTCTAATCTGGATTGAAGAGTTTTCATGTTTATGCAACAGCTCACAATCAAAACCAAGTTTGTACAGTAGAGACATCGCTCCCCCTATGACTATCCTTCGAACCATTACCCCCATCCTTACCGCAACCTCTTCTCCTATCACTTAGTTTGCCTAAGGACGAAGAAAAGACTATTATGCTATCTAATGCTATCTTTTTTTAAGGTATTGGTGTTTGGTTAAAAAATCTTAATAGTCTTCTAAAGGGTTACAATGCATATCTAATTAAAGTACGGTTTAGGGTAATCAAATAATTTTACACCATTCAATTCACAATGAACACTAAACACAACATAAATTTCAGTACAAAGTCAAATACATACAAGCACATGCATATAACTACCTACAAGCACAATCATACACATTCTTAAGCCTCTGAGTACTTTAAAACAGTACTCTAAAATACGATAAAGTATTAGACCCGACTTACTTGGAATCCTTGGTTACCTCGGTTCCCTCACTCAACTTATCGCATGTCAACTTGTCTCCACGTCTTCTATAATATAAATACTTTTTTAGTATTTATATTATCATGTTATATGTTACGCCTTAAAGCGGCAGAGTCGTAACAACCCCGCTGTGTAAACCATCTTAAAATAGAAGTTGGCTTTAAAACCGCTATCTTAGACCTGATCTACACAAAGCGTCCATGATTAATTGAAGTAAACAATTTGTAATTTAAATAAATCATTTACCTAAGAAAGTAAGGAAATACATATATATACTATAATTTAGTTAGTACAAATATCATTTACAATATTTCTCTGTAATATATTTCCTAGTTATTATATTATTCAGAATTGAAAAATTGTAAAGTAAAAGCTTAAACCTTAAAAATACGTGTTTATTCTTCAAATGTTTTTCCTCACTCCTCAGGATCCAGCAATTGCTAGCTTCAGAGTAGTTGTTTGCCACTTCTTAGCCAGTACCTGCACGACGTATATAGGGATGTGAGCAACCACAGCTCAGTAAGTTAGGATGGAGAACTTAAAACTATACCATAAACACAATAAGGCTTTCAATCAACTTATTAGGTGCAATGCATGTTTAAGCAAATGCCATCGCATGACGTTGTCCGGCCCGTCGTGAGATTAAAGAAATTGCGCCTACTCACGACCAAACCCAAGCTTGTGCAATAGATACCTCGCTCCTCCCGTGACTACCTTCGAACTATTAACTTTATCCTCGCTACGATCTCCTCACCTGTCACTTAGTTCAACTAAGGATGAAGAAGAGACCATTATGCAATCCTGCACTATCCCTTTCGAAAGGGTCAGTATTTGGCCAAAGAGTCCTGAGTTCCCCTAATGGGTTGCCATGTAGTTCTGATTATGATTATAGGTCGTATATATGATTAGGTCCAGTTTAGGGTGATCAATCATTTCATACAAACCATACAATATAAGCCAGGACAACAAACAGAATCATAGTATCACTCATAATCAAGCACATGCACACATCCAACTATCTAACAAGCACAACCAAGCATAATCTTAAGCCTCCAAAATACAACAACATATTCATCCCAACTTACCTCGACTCCTTGCTCACTCACTCGAGATCCGACTTGCTCAAGCCATCGCCGATCATTCCTACAACACAAACGTGGTTTCAGTTTTTCATATAACTATTATAGGTTCATTTTATCCTATAACGTTTATTGTTATGTTTTGTTTAGGGTTTAATATGCCTAATTATCTAGGTCTTAAGTCTTTTACAATTATTCTAGGTTTGGGGTTAGGTTCAAGTTCGGTTTCCGCATCGATTTCTAAATTAGGTTCTAGTTTGATGTATAAGTATTGTTTTATACTCGAATCCTAGAAATTCGTTTCAACCCATAATGTGAAATTAATCACATTACTTCTCGATCTCCTAAATATCATCATTACCTCTAGTCAGTATTTTATTTCACCTGGTACACTCAAATCCGTATTAGTGTACCGAATTCACTTCTGATGTGAGAAATTTTTATATTTTTCATATAATTACATAAATTCAAGTCTTCCATCGGTTTTATTATATATCCCTATTATTTATATAATATCAATTTTTATCCTAATATTTTCTATTTATTATATTTCCAATAATTACATATTATGCATTATCACCTATTATGTATATAATACACTTCTAATATTTCTATCACTTTAATTACCATCTCTAAACATCAATTATCATTTTAAAATGTCTAAATTCATCATAAATCAGGTTTTACATCTAATTATCTTAATTTACAAAATTAACTTACAATTTACTATTTTTCCCTAATACTCATTTATTACATAATTAACCTAATAATTACATCTAACACCCTAAATGCTACAAGTATCATACTCCATCAGATTTCAACATCCTAAAACATATACTTATTCACTAAATCAGTAATTAACCATTTAATTATTTTATTAATCCTTAACCCTAAATTACCCATTTTATGCCTCATTTTAAGGTCTAAAAAATATCTAAAAATTTTGAAAATTAATTTTTGAAAACGGGCTTCGTAGCATTGTTTTATATCATCTAAGTGGTTTACATAAAAATTTTGGGTCCAAAACTACACTCCTAAAGTCATTTATTTCTAAATCGAAACATGCTCGGTTTTTCATGATTTCTTAAGAACCCTATATCACGAGACATATTTTTATCAAAATAATATTTTTCCTAAAACATACATACAAAAATAAAAATTCATAATTTTATAATAATATTTACTATTTTTAACAAAATTACATAAAATCAGGTTGGAAATCGGACTCGCCGATCTGGTTGTCTCTGGCCACCTCCAGCCGTCGTGGCCTTGTCGACCGGTCTTGGAGCTACCACCACCGTGTGGTGGTGGTGGCCGTCCACTCCCAGCTGCTCATCTGGTGTGGGTTCCCTTTAAAGGCCCTAATTGCACAGTTTTTCCTATTTTTTTTCTAACCCTAATTTTTCTCCTAATTTTTGTCTCTCCCTAATTTTCTTTGATTTCTAACTGTCTAAATGAGCTTCTGAATTTTTCTTGCTATTTATATAGCTTTAGGGAAATTATTATGTATCAAATTGGACAAGACATTGTCTAAATCCCTTAATTTTTTGCTTTTGAGTTGCCCTAATTTAATTGGCTGATTTTTTTCTTATTTTTCCCAGTTGCCACGACCCAATTCTGGATAATTCCTTATTTTTCATGATTTTTCCTTAATTAATTATGAGTTTTTTTTAAGTATTTAGTATTATTTTAGCACATTTCGCATATTTTAAATAATTACGCGTATTTATACCTACATGTAAATTCATATATCGTACAAATAAATATTCTTAAATATTATTTAGGTCATTTTATGATTTTTAGTATACATATAATTTATCTCTAGCAATTCGTTAATTATCAGAATGCATTTTACGTATTTTCGATAAATAACGAGTTATATATTTAAAATTTGGAATTTTTATAGCCTTTTATTTTATTGCTTATTTTCTTGTATTCAAACTTACGGGATCATTTTTACTAATATTTCTAACTTTACTTATAATTTAAGCTTGATCAAATCTTTCAGCTAATCGAAACTTTGAGTAACTGGTTGTGGAGCTTATACTATATATAAACTTTAGGTTATAATTTAACGCAATTTTTCATATATATATATATATTATTTATTACCGATTCATTCTAAGTTCGTTTTGGAATCAATTTCAAAATTCGATTCCAATTTAAGTTCTAAATAAGTTCCAATTATGAGTATTATACGTAAATCCTAAGAATTCGTTCTGAACCATAATGTGAAATTAATCACATTATATTCAAGTATCCTAAATACCACTTTTAGTCCCTAACTAATATTCTAGCCTATACAATACACCCTAGTCCTTATTTATATACTGAATTTACTTTCAATGTGAGAAAATTTTACATTTTCATATAATTACCTAAATTTACGTTTCTTACCAAATTTATTATATATTAATATTATTGTTGTATTATCTATTTTAACCTAATATTTTATATTTATTATAATTCTAATTTCACATACTATTAAAATTACATATATTTACTACATAATACTTCTAATAATTACATCTAACACCCTAAATACTACAAATACCATACTACATTAGATATATTAGATATGAAAACCTTAAAACACCTAATTATATACTAAATCAGTAATTATTCAATTAACCATTAATTAACCCCCAAATCACTAATTATATCTATATTTTAAAGACCTAAAAATTACTTAAAATTTTCGAAAATTCATTTCTAAAAAAGGATTTGATAACATTGTTCTATATCCCCTAAGAAGTCTATATAAAAATTTTAAACTTAAAACTACACTCCTAAAACTATTTATTTCTAAATCGAAATATGTTCGGGTTTACACGATTTCTTAAGTACTACATATTTCTTGATATAATTGAATCAAACCAATACATACATAATAACATCAAAATACTAAATTTCATAATCTTATAGATAAAATTGATACTTTTAATAAACTAAACAAAATCAAGTTGAAATTGGACTCACCAAGTCATTAGACTTCCGACCATTAGTGGTGGTCTTAGTGTTGTCAATCAGCCTAGGTGATGGTGATAAGGTATTTTGGTGGTGACGATTCACTTGTAGGTGGTTGCAGGTCGTGAGTTTGGTTTATAAACCCTAATTGAACCGTTTTTTTTTTCTAATTTAAAAAAAAACCCTAATTCTTTCTTTTTTTTTATTCTCTCTAATTTTCTTACACTCTAAACAAACCAAATGAGCTTCAATTAAGGTTTAGGTATTTATAGAGCTACATAGGGATTTTTTTTTTTTCATTAATTGTAAGTTGACATTTAGCCTTATCTTTTTCCCATTATGCTTTCTATTTGGTTTATTCTAATTGGTTAAATTTTTTCTTTCTACCCTAACATGCCATGACCTGATTCTGGACAAATCCTTACTTTTCCTATTTTTTTTATTTATCCTTTATTTTTTGTAATTTTCTTTAATTATTTGGTATTTTTTAATATTTTTTAGGCATTTTAGGTAATTTCACGTATTTTTACCCATACGTAAATGCATATGGAGTATAAGTAAATACTTCTAAATATTATTTATATTATTCTATGATTTTTAGTATATATATAATTTATCCCTAGCGACTTATTAATTATTGGAACTCGTTTTTCATACATTTCTGATAAATAACGGGTAATATACTTATAATTTGATATTATAATATTCTATTATTTTATTACTTATTTTCTTAAATTCAAACTTACGCGATTATTTTTATTAATACTTCTAACTTCATTATATAATTTAGGCTCAATCAAACATTTTATTCGATCGTTCTAAATCTTACATACTCAATCCGAACTTTCGGTTATAGGGCTTACATCTTCTACAAAGATAATAAGGTATGTCAAAGTAGACTTCAATATTTGACCCATTCATAGCACCATATGGCTTCATGTGATTAATGTACTTGTATCCCACTACCTCCTTATAAGAAGAGCGTAGTTGCTTGATCACAATATGATACCTTTAGCATGACATTAGTGCATGAAAGGTCATAAAAATAGGAACTATGTCTTACAATAAAGAATTTGTTCATGAGCAACTAGCTCTACCGCAATGAAATAACCTTCTTCATGAGCACATAAATGAAAGGGAGACACCTATAGTGGAACCTTCTAAGACACCACTACTCATAAGAAAGAAGCTCATGCGTGAACATCTAAGAAGAAAAGGTGTAAAGAAATGTAAGAAAACCAATGATGATATAAAAATGGAAAGAACCATATAAGCTAGAAAGTATGTGAACTGTTGACAACTATAATATATCCTTATCTATGTTTCTCTATTTACCTTTCTATTCATATGTGAAAAGAGCTATAGTCTCTTCTTATCAATTAAACATTTTTCTTACCTTATCATCGATATTACGTTATGAGAATGTGATAATGTACATTTTTTTTTTTTGGCTAACTATAGAAAAGAGGGGATTTGAATTTTGATTTATCTCGTTGGGAAACCAATGGCGATACCATTAGACTACTACAGCCTTAGCTATTGTCGCTGCAAAGCAAGAGACCAATCTCCTTAAGGTACAAAACTATTTTCACAAAATAGTTTATGTTTGATTGGGAGTAACCAAACTCCCTTGATCAATCAAAAGAAAAAACATAGCATATAGTCTACACATTATTGCTAACTAGTAAGAGTTTCTAGTCCCATGCATACAATGATGAATCTAGCTTGTATGGCAAACTGCTAAGATCCTTACCTCCTAAGTGCACAACAAGCCATGGCGATCTTTCATATTTTTATGTTATCCAATTGTCCTAAATGTTCCTTACCATCAAGCAGTGGAGATAATCCTATTAATGAGCACTTTAACATATAGATACTCAAATCTAAGTAATACCCTAATGGGCCATGTTAAGCAGTTAAATGTTAGGAAATGGCCTCTTAACAAGTCCAAAGAAGTATTGATCCTAAATTGAATGATACTACCGTTACAGAAGAGCGATCAAGCACTTCCTCAAAAGGGACCATTAAAATATTGTCATTAACAAAGTACACCATTACTATAGTACTTGTCAAGACCTTATGAGTTGTCAAGGGAATTAAATGACCCCATTAGGTCATCTTCTAGTATACTGTTGTTAAGTGAGGGTTATCGTTCATAAGGGTATGATGATAATACACTTGTCAAAAGCAAAAGAAGCATCAATGAAATAAATGAACATGAATGTCAATAAATGAATTTCATCATTATTGTTAGATTTGCACACTTAATTACAAAGCTAATTACAAGAAAAAATAAGAGTTTCAAAGGTGTCATCAATAAGATTATAGGAAGGAGGGCTTAAGTCACTTCCATCTACTATAAGTATTCAATTATAAGTATATATAATTGCTTCTACGCAAATAACATGTTGCTAAAAAGTTAAATCATTTTGCTCCTTAATGATGTCATGACTCTCGAAGAATAAAGGATGATGATACAACACATGATTTCCAATAGTTTGTCATGAGGGACGAAGGAGCATTAAGAATTATTGACTTGTCATATTACGATACGTCTACAATTAAGGGAGGCAAGTTATAAATCGATAAGATATATAAAAAGGATATAATGATTGTTATTTATGATACTTACTTCATACAATACTTTATGTGTGATAATCAAAGCATGCATCCTTATACCTTTCAAAGTGGGTGTGCATGTGACACTTGGTACGCATATGCTTACGACTCTTAATGCATGCATGCTTGCAATCTTCCATGTACGCATACTTGTGATGCTTGGTGCACTACACTTGTGTGCAGCACCCCCTTACTTGATTTTAAGGATAATATTATTAGAGCAATTCACCACATGGGACTACTCTCTCAAGATACCACGACACCTCCTCATACAATCCTTATCATATTTAACACCTTGATAGTATCTTCACTACATGCTGCCACTCCTATAGCGGTAGCAATGACTTAATGCAATTATCACCACTAGAGAGAGCGCATGTATGTGATGCTTATCATGATAAAGTGGCAAATAGCAACATGCATGCAAGATCATCTAACCAAACATGTGAATAAGAAGAGAATTATGAAAATGATGAGAAGTTGAAGAAAAATGATTAAGGTTAGCTCAAGAGTCAGAAAATATGCACACAAAAAGTGAGGTTACATTTTGCATTTGGATTATAATGTTGCATTTGATAGGTAGGAATAGTTTCAAATGGAATGAAATCGATTGGAATAGAATAGAATGAAGAGCAGAATATAAAATCATTTCCCATGTTTGGAATGTCCATGAATTTAAATGTGTGTGTAGAGATAATTATAAAAAATACTCTTAAATATTAAATGTCAGAATTAAATTAAAAGTTAAATAAATAATTTAGTTAATAATAATAAATAAAAAAGGAATAGAATCACCAATTTCACCTCTCCTCCTTCAAACCGGAATCGTTAATTTTATGAAATTACAATTCTAATTTCTAAATACGTTTCAAACATAGAAAAAGGGAATTGAAGCCAACATCGTAATTTAATTCCAGTACATTCCTGTGTATCAAACATAACATAAAAGTAAACACAAGGCTAAATTATCTTAATAATTAAAATGCACTAGAAGGAGAAAGGCCCAAATATACTAATCAAAATGTCCGACTTAAACCCTAGAAGGAAAGTTGATTGTAGCCCATGTGTCTAGGCCATACACTGTGCACAGTCGTCATTTTTGACAATTGATACATAAAATGGAAGTGTCAATGAAGCACCGTGGGCTCCCCTCTCGGAGGGCATAGCAAGAAAAGAGAGTGGAAAAACTAACGATAAACAACGTGGAAGGATATAGAATTTAAGATGAATTAATAATAATCTTTTAGTTCTTTTATTCTTTAAATTGAGAAGAATATAAAAATTGAGAGAGAGAGTTTGGACAGACCGAGCTTTGATTTGGGCTTTATGATCTTAACAGTTGTAAGCCCAAGCCATGTGCAATTGCCTTCTTTCTCTCGTAAAAGAGGCCCCTCTTCTTTAACAACATAAATAAATAGGTTTATTATTTTGTTTTCTTTAAGATAAGTTTAATTTTTACAGTAATAGATTGGATAAAAAATTTTATCTTATATTTAGTTTACAACTTTACTTAGTGATTAAACAAAAAAATTGAGTTGATGACCAAGACAAAAAGCCTAATTTTTATCTTATTTATACCATTATAAAAAAACAAAGATTAGTGAACAAAAACAAAAATATTTTATATTCTCAAAAATACTAATTAATATCATAATATTGAGTTAATTAATATTATTTTTATTAAATATTACAAAAAATTATTTATTTTATAATATAAATGATTAATTTTTTAATATAAATTTTATATCTAATATTATATAAATCAAATATGGTATAATAAGATTATATTATTTAATCATTTTTATACTCATTCTGTTCAAATTTTTTTATATAATCCAATCCTTATAACCAAACGATATCTTAAATTATAATTTACGACTTATAAATTACCAAATCAAATACGAAATACAGTTATCTCGATAAAGGTATAGCTTATGGATTAATTTGATTATGGTTTGCCATACAATTCAGTGTCTGAATCAAACGGAATCATACGTATGTGCTGCTTTTCGAGTATAGAGTATTCGTTAATAACATAAAATTTTGTTATACACACATATGTTTATATCCGACAAAAGACTTCGAGAAGCTTTACTTTCGTACAAAGACTAATTGACAAATCCCGAAGCCATTAGTGAACCCTTAGAAAGGTTATGTTGCCACAAAACCGAAAATTGAATTCACCAGAAGAAACAAAAATCATAGAGCCGGGTCTCCTGTGCTTTGTTTAATTTAATAAAATGAATAGAAAATTCATACCTGTTGCCAAAGGTCTGCTAAGTGAGTCTAACATATATATATATATATATATATATATATATATATCGAAACTTCAGGTTCAATCTATTTAAACTCACTTTGATTATTACATATGAGATAAAGGCAACGAGTTGGGAGCCAAACTTTGAATTTTTTTATAATTGCCGCCAAAGATTAAAAGAAGAACATAAATAAATATATATATATATATGATTTGAGAAATCATAGACGGACCGAAACTTTGTATGAAAAAACATGAAGTTTTCTCTTTCAATCACTTCGACGCGTTCTCCCTTAGCAAATTGATATAGTAGTATTTGGAACATATCAATTGAGACAAGTACTTCTGCTGTAATATTCTCAACTAATTTTCGATGGTTTAATCAATTTCCCATATGAAGCTTATTGTCTTGCTAATTTTAGGAGCGACATTTCTTCCCTCGAGTGAAATCTTGATTTCGTGTTTCAACCATACTCATAATTAAGTTTTTCAAAGTAGTAAAATGTTATTTTATTTGTGCTGGAATTGTAGTCCGTGGATTGAAGATCCTACATTGTTTTACCCGACATGCTATTTTCTCGTCAGGGTTCTATTTTCGACACCCAAGCACATTTGGTCAACCACACTTAAGGAAGTTAATCAACCACTAATCTTAAAGAGTATATGCAACTAAACAAATGTAGGATTAAAATATTAATATTATGTAATTAGAATTGTAAAAACAAGTTAAGCTGTTTGCAAGTTATTTGAACTTGGCTTACTCTAAATTGGATTCAGCTCCAACTCAATCAATAAATGAGATAAGTTGAGTTTAAATTTAAAATAAATCTTATTTACTTAGACGAATTAAAATTAAACTCTTATTTAAACTTATGAAGCGACTCATTTAGGCTCTTAAATAGGCCATAGTCTCTCTCTCTCTCTATATATATATATATTATAGATATTATATATACTATATTATAACACAAAAACTAATATTATATAATATAAACATACAATATGATATGAGGTTATATATAATATATACTTTAATCTTATTCACTATTAATTCATCTATTTAATTTTGTATTATCATTTTGTATATTTAAGCTCGTAATCAGGTTTAAGCACAAACTCAGCTCGCTTTATGATTGACTCAATTCAAGTCAATTTGTAAACAAATGAAGCTCAAACTCAAAATAAAATTCATTTATCTAAACAATACAAGTTTGAACTTATAACTTTTAAATTCAGTAAAAACTTAACTTAATTAGATATCGAAAATTTTGAGATAAGTCAAACCTAAGCATTCAAAAGCTTAGCTCAATCCAAATGGGCTCCTTTACAGTATAGGGAACATTAATTGAAAAATCGAATGCATACATGCCAAGAAATATATTCATCAATTAAATTTGATCTAAATCAATTGAAATGCAACGATGATATAGGACTAGGTTTGAAATTCTTATAGGAAAGTGCAACGACAATTAGAATGAAGCATAATATAATAGTATTTGATGTGGTACTTTTCAATCTTTAAAAAGAAAAAGGAAAAAAGAAAAAACAATCGTTCCCCATAACTTTTGTTTTTTTTTTTTTTTTCATCTTTACTATATCTAATTTTGACATACCACTTAACCCTAATACATGTCGTTTCTCAATAAAAAAAAAAAAAGCTGTTTTCAAATAGTTTTTGATCAATTGTATATTAATCAATATTCGATTGATTAGTTAGAAGTTATTGATAAAAAAGATTTACCTAAATCACTTCATTTCACTCTATCTAAGTTGCTTTTCGATCACAATTAGTTGAATGAAAGGAAAAAGAGGATTGGATATGCCTTTCTTCGTCTAGTCTAGTGCATCCATCCATTTTTTTTTTCTTTCAAATATTCCTAATTTATCTTATTTAAGTTAGTTGACTTGACGACTAAGATATTGCCAATGGAAAAAAGAGGTGACTTCTATATTAGGGATAATAAATAAAATTGAAACAAGATAAAATTATATATCGAAACAACTTCTAGCTAGAAGGATCGAAACCACATTTATAAGCCAATAGGAGAATTAATAGGGGAACTGTTATTATGGTATATTTGTACCACTGACACGTCTTAAGGAATCAATGTTGGGCTTATTCGATCTTTAGCAATTGATACGAGAATTGGTATGGGGGTTTTGATGATTTCTCCAAACAAATACAGGCTTATCATCAAATGTCTCTCCTATTGTAAAGAGCACCTGGCTGCAGAGTTTATCCAAAAGATGTTTTTTATTTGCATTCATGCCTTAGAAGTAGCTCTGAACACGAGGGGTATAAAAGAAACACCTAGTCTGGATCTCCAAGTCTCCATGAGCATTCTTTTTAACTTTTCTTTCCACTCTTGTTAGAAAATCAAGGAAATTGGTGACCTAGTAATGAGAGAACTAGTGACTAAAGCCCTGATGAATGGCGTACTCTAAAAGGCAATAGCCAGAGGTCACAAAGTCAAGTAGTTCTACTCATTTATTTCTGTTCGAGATCCATCATCCTCGAGAAAGAGAGAAAGAAAGTAATTAGGATTCAACGGTGTTTATTTTTAATAAAAGCTTTTGCTTTAGTTTTTTTAACCCTATATTGTAGGGCAGATCTTTAAAAATGTGAAAAAAAGATCTCCCTTCAAGTTTTCAATTTACTTCTAACCATCAAATGAAATGTTAATAACTCGTTCTTCTTTCTTTAAAATAAAAGGTTCTGATTTTATTAGTACTTGAAATAATTTTATCTTCTTTATATTACTACATCCTCCCTCAATATAATATTAATATTAATCTCAATCTCAAATCTCCTAATAGAAGCTCCCATACTCCATTGAAACCTTCCTCACTTTGGACTGCGCATGGGGGGAACGATGACTATGACATAAGGGTTGAGATCATTATTTATTGACTTGTTACTGTTATTAATACAGTCAATGTCATGATATTATCTTGTCATCTAAAATTCTCTATGGAAATTCATTCATGTGAAAGAGATCTTTTTCTTTACCAGATATTGATTTTGTGATTTTCGTTGCCATTTGCCTCTTTCTAGCCCGATGTTTGCAAGTACATCATCAATCCACAAAATAATACAATCGAAAAACAAGTCTAGAAAATGGAGGAGTTGCAATCACCATTTATTTATTCATAAGTATACGTTCTCTAATTCTAGAATATAATTTCTGATAATTATAAATACACCCATAAACTATAAGTTAGATGTAAATAAGTTTTAATATTACGTTGAGTATACGGGAATAAACCAAAACAAAATCATAATTTAGGATGCCATTCCCTTTCCGCGTGTTGGATGCTCTTTTAAAAGCGAGAATTAAAATTCCACATAGTCACGACTTATTCCATAGAATTCCATTTCATTTCACAATATTTTATTTTATTCTATTTCGCATCATTTTCATGAATCAAATGTGATATAAATTTCTAACTGTAACTTCTAAAATGATAAAAATAAACCTTAAACGTTATCACTAAAAATATAATTAGCAACAGTTTTGATGATTTAACAATTAATTTAAAACGTCAGACTTTAAATTTTTTTTTTCTTTTACTAAATTATATCGAGAAAGAGAGATCTGATAAGAGACTATTAATAATATTATCAGACTATAATGCCTCAAGAAGTTAGATTTTAAAAATTGAGGTCAACTATGAAGATTGTGTAAGAATATTTGAGATTTTCCTTTTTAGTCCTCGGAGAATGCAGAATAAAAGGACAATTTCAATAGTCTTACAATATTTTTCGTTAGTTTCACGTGGCTTATTAAATAATTACATTGGTCTTGTCTAATGTATGCATTCTTCATTAAGGACCGTATTATAGTCAAATAAGACCAATCTCATCTTTGAAATCCATATTATTTTCCCATTCGATTTTTCTGGAAATTGGGAGCTACGCAACATCAAACGTATGATCATTATGCCTATTTTTGGAAGATATTTCCATGGACTCTCTCTCTCTCTCTCTTAATATAATTGATCTATTGGAAATCCAAATTTATATTATTTTACGTCAGACCTTGGTGTTTAAGGGAAAATATTAGCTCTTGATGGGGGTATAAAAACTAGGAATAAAGATCCTTTTTAGACTACTGAGGTTTCCCAGAAATAAAAAGCCTAGAGCAGTCATGTTTCCTTTCCTTTCTTGGATATTTATAACTCTAGAGACTCACTTTACAAACACAATATAAGAATAAAGTACGATACTATACGTATAGTGTCTATAACTCGTCGTTAGAGTTTCTTTTTTCTTTTTCTTTTTTTTTCAAATTTTAGAAGGAGATTTAGAGGCAACAAACAGGATTTACATCCTCTAAAGTTCTTGTTTCTCTAAAATTTCTACTGTTACAAATCGATATTTATCATTATCTAGATTTTTTTAAAAGGATGACATCACAATATTACCATAAGAGATCTAAAAATTTAAATAATAATTGTTAATTTATAACTTTTAGAAAGCTTAAAAAAAATAATTTTAGAGAATCTATTTCAATAAAAGGAGTTTTAAGAAATAAGATTTGTTATATAAAAAATAGGTTCTAACTGTAAATGGTATTCATGTATTTAGTGTTTATAATGGTTTTCTAAGAAATATGATGATAAAAGTAGATGGACTAATGATTATAACGAATAGTATCCTCTATTAGATGCCATGTCTAGTTTATAACCTCCTAACTTTTGAACATCCAATAGAGTAGTGTAACTTATAACCTACCAAGACAAAAGTCCACAAAACCTTATTTCAAAAGGAAAGAGATAGAGAAGGGATAAGCCACGAGATCTATATATGTTACATATATTGTATATTATATTATAATGCCAAAATTAATATTATATAATATATATAAATATACAATATGATATGAGATAATATAATATATATATATTCTAAGTTTATTCATTATTAATTTATCTATTTATTTTTATATTATCATTTTATATATTTAGACTCTTGATCAGGTTTCAGTTTACTTTAAACTTAATTTTGTTTGAACTCAATTTTTAAACAAGTGGAGCACAAGCTCATAATAAAGCTCATTAATAATGAGTTAAGCTTGAATCTATAAATTTTTAAACTAAGTAAAAGTTTAATTTAATTTGAACTCGATAATTTTTAAGCGAACTCAATGTAATTATTCAAAAGTTTGACTAGACTAAGATTGATTGAAAAGAAGTGCATACATGTCAAAAAATATATTATTCAATTAAATTTGATCTAAATCAATTAAAATGCAACGATGATATAGGACTAGGTTTGAAATTTTTATGGGAAAGTACAGCGAGGATTAGAATGAAACATAATGATATAATAGCATTTGATGCGGTACTTTTCAAAACATTAAAAAGAAAAAATGGCGTATCGTAATTAGCCCTTCAACCTTTTTCTTTTTTTCCTCTTTACAATATCTAATTTTCACATACTAATTGACCCTTAGTTTAGTAATATTCCCTCAATATAATATCAATATCAATCTCAAATCTCCTGATAGAAAGCTCCCATACTCCACTGAAACCTTCCTCATTTTGGTTTTGGGCGGCGAATGAGGGAACGATGACTAAATGACATAAGGGTTGAGATCATTATTTGTTGACTTATTATTATTAATACATTTAACGTCATGTTACTATCTTGTCATCTGTAATTCCCTATGAAAATTCATTCATGTGAAAGAGATCTTTTTTTACCAACGATTGATTTTCTGATTCTGGTCGCCCTTGCCGCTTTCCAACCTGACGTTTGCAAGCACATCATCAATCCACAAAATGATACAACCGAAAACAGACTTAGGAAGTGGAGAAGAGTTACAATGACGATTTATTTATTGATAAATGATAAGTATACATACTTATAATTCTAGAATATATTTTCTAATAATTGTAGATACACCCATAAACCATAGGTTAAATGTAAACAAGTTCTAATGTTATGTTTGATATAAGGGAATAAATCGTAACAAAATTATGATTTGGGACCCTATTTCCTTTCCTTACGCTGGATGCTCTTTAAAAAGTCAAAATTATAATAAAATCGCAATTTTTGCTTTAAAGTGGATTTTGATTCTAACCTTAAAAGGGTGAAATCAAAATCGCAATCACTCCAATTCATTACATTCTATTTCGCTATATCTTATTTCATTCCATTTCAGACAATTCCCTTACATCAAATGTGACATAAAATAACGTTAAGTCGTAAAGACTGAACAAAATAAGTATAAGAAGAATTGAACAGTACAAGTATATTAATATATTGTACTATATTTAGTTTGTACAGTACTTAACATAAAATATATATTAAAAAATTAATTATTTGTATTATAAAATAAATAATTGTTTGTAATATTTAATAAAAATAATATTTATTAACTTAATATTTTAACATAGAGAGCTATTTTTGAAAATGCAAAATATTTTTTGTTTTTGTTTAATGAATTTCATTTTTATATTGTGGTTCAGAACACTTTGTCCAGTTCATCAATCTAGTTTTTTGTCCGATTACTGAGTATATTTATAAATCAAATATAAGAAAAAAAAATTTTATCTAGTTCAATGCCATAAAAATTTAAAAATTGTAATACCAAATACTACCTAAATTTTTAAAGTGTGATTTTGTCTTCTCATAACTGATAAAATGATACAAATAAACCCTAAAGCTATCACTAAAAATATAATTAGCAACAGTTTTTAAGATTTAATAATAATTTAAGACGTCAGACTTCAAAAGTTTTGGTAATCCATGAGGAGTTCGTGAGAATATTTATGATTTCCCTTTTTAGTCCTCGGAAGAATGCACTTGACAATACTGGAATAGAATAAAAGGGCAATTTCTATGGTCGTATAAAAATTTGGCTTATTACTGGGTCCTCTTCTTCGGCGTTACTTCTTTGGGAGGACTACATTATATATTCCAATACAAAACGTGCATGACGTGGTAAAATTAAATAATTACATTGGTCTTGTCTAACGTATGTATTCTTCGTTATGGACTGTATTATTAGTCAAATAAGGCCAATCACATCTTTGAAATCCATATTCTTTCTTTTCCCATTTCATTTTTTTTTTTTTTTTTTTTTTTTGGAAATCGAGAGCTATGTAACATCACAAGTATGATTATTATGCCTACTTTTTAGAAGATATTTCATGGGTTCTCTTTCTCTCTCTCTCTCTCTAAATATATTTGGTTTTTCTTGAAATTCAAACTAATATTATTTCATATTAGATCTTGTTTATTTAACTATTTATATGGAAATAGTAGAAATGCAATAGACAATATTTTTAGAAATCCAAATTTCCTTTTGATGAGGGTATAAAAACCGGGAATCAGAGAAATAATAAGTTTAAAACAATTATGTTTCCTATCTTGGATATTTATATATCTAGAGACTTACTTCACAGACACCATATAAGAATAAAGTACGATACCGTATGTATAGTGTCTATAACTCGCTGTTAGGATCTTTTTCAAATTTTAGAAGGAGATTTAGTCATTTAGAGGCAAGCGCCTTTTGAAAACTGGATTTTAAAAAAAGAAGATTTGCTCTGGGAAAAACAAGTTGCGACTGTGAAGAGAATTCGAGTATTTATAATGATTTTTAAGGAAAGTTAATGATAAAACGTGGATGGACCCATGATCATCAAATACCATGTCTAGTATAATCTCTAAATTTTGGGGGATACAGTAGTGCGATCTTTAACTCACTGAGACAAAGTCGATAAAACCTTATTTCAAAAGGAAAGGGATAAAGAAGGGAGAAGCTGTTTCACCCGATAGTCGACAAAGCAGCTCCTTTTTGATTCACATGGTCCCTTAAACTCTTGAACTTATGGCTGATTTTCCATCCTTTGGCGGGTGAGATTAGTTTGAATCACATTATCTAAATTTCCATTTTCCTTCTAAACTATTATCCGCCAAAGCATACCTTGAGATAACGAATGGTCTACAATTCCTCTGTTTTTTTTTTTGGTTTTTTTTCCCCGGTAATAATGTTCTACAATTCTTACCTACAATATCTCCCTACTATTTTCGAAGTCATATCTTTGGCACTTCATGTCAAACGATATGTCAGCAAAAAAGAATATAAGAAAATATAAATAATTGCTTTCTATTAACAATATATTATTCACATATATAAAAAGGTGTGGAGCTTTGCAAAGTCTAGTAAGTGGTGTGGACGAGACACGGTTAACTCGAATTGTACATACACAAGCTTAGATGTGAAGGTATAAGTTTGTTTATACGCACCAAATTTTTAAAGCGTAATTTTACCTCACTATAGGTTTTGGAAAATATTCAAACAACATTCAAAACATTGGTGAAATGAGATAACTTTAGGGGCTTCAACTAGAATTTGAGGTTATTTGCATGTTATGGAAAGTTATGAGATCCACATTTGACAAATAGTTTAGGAGTTGTATTGGCATTTATCTTTGATATCCATAGAATATAGTTACAGGTGGCGTTGGTGACTTCGATTGGAAGAGGAAAAAATGAAAATGAAAATTCCATCACTGATATGCAGACGTGTTTGAATGAGTTGCGGGCAAATGTTAATGTTATTTAGATACATTTTAATAAAGATAGATTTATATTTTTATGTATTAAAAATTTTATCAGTGTTTATCCGTTAATCTTCAAAACGTATTAGTATTATTTAAGCTTTTTCCGATCCAAACGCGAGAGACGGATAGAAATAGAAAGCATCAATGGAGGAGTAGTTCAGGTTTGTCAGTCATTCCGGTCCCAATCATCAAAGGCATTATTTGGTCAGCATCTTCGCATAATTCTATTTCCTTTTATTATATTAATAAGAAGGAAAACGTGAATCGTTGTCTATGGACATTATTGTTCATCCAAAGTATTAAAATAGGTTCTTACTTCCTTTCCATCCCTATTAATTTATATAGTTGGTAGGAAAAACAAAAGCTAGCCGCGTATATCTTCTGATACAACAGAAATAATTACACGAAAGTGATGTTCAAATCAATGTATCAAAACCCAGTACTCTATTGTTACTATTTTGCCGCACCATTGAAATAGAACCACCGTACCTAGTAGAACCTAAAATTATTGTCCAAACTCAAAATCTCCAAAGTCCAAGCTATCTAGCTAAGACTAATGTAGTAGGCTAGTGATTACTGTCAAAAGAATAAGACCAACCTGATGTGAAGTTAACCTAAACAAAAAAGATTCCAACAAAAGCTAGTCAATGATCACCCATTTGTGGGTAGTGGTATAATTAAGTTTGAAAAGTATCTTCATTACATCAGTCTTTGATTTAGTACCATCGAATAAGAGATGGATGGAGGCCTGAGGGAGGCTTTAACTAGACTACATTTTCCATCTTTATCACTGTGTTTGTGACCAGTGATCACAGTATGTACATTTCTATTGGTAGGAATATATGATTTGTCAAAAGGTTGTAACAAATAATGGATATTAATTTAATGCTTGTATCATTTCCTCTTTTCAATGTCCCTATAGCCAAATTCTTGCCAAGTGCTAACAACAATACATACATACATACATACATATATATATATATATATATATAATAATGTAGGCATAGGCTCGGTCCAGACCGATCCAACCAGGACCATCAAGTCACAGATCCTAAGGAGAACCGGGATTGGCCGGAACCCTTGATTCCGTGCTAGTTTTTTGGAAGTAGTGTAACTGTTTTTTTTTTTTTTTCTTTTTTTCTTTTCCTTTATTCCATATGCGGTTTAAATTACACCGATCCTTCGTAATTTTGTTTCAACCAAAAAGATTAGTCCATGAAGCAATCACAATTGTATATATTAATTGTCGGTATTAAATCATTGATGCAGATTATATACATACACAGGATACTGCTTACAATACCAAAAGTAAATAAAGGCAGTCCTACTATCTTTAAATGAAGTAAATACAAAATGATATAAATAACTAGAATATACAAGTTGGCGGTATTAATGTTAATATTTCAATATATCATAAAATTTTACTAGTGTTATAACTTGTATTACAATTACTATTATTGTTTCTTTTTCTAAAAGAGTATAATGATGATTGTAATTCGAATTATAAGATTACTTATAAAATCCCAAACTATTAAAGTAGGTGATTTGAGTCAAGTCAATCATTAAGTAAAGAATTAGTCAACTACTTTAATGTGACATTGATTTTAATACTAGCATCATAGCCAGGTGACTACATTGGTTAATCTGGACTTTTTGATTAGTGTGCTAGATTTACGGTCAATTTGGTTGATTAGCATAGTTCTTTTTTTTTTTTTCCTTTTTTGTGCTAGGGAATTTTAATTCATTGATAGAAATTAAATTCACATCTCAAAGAAAGAAAGCAAAAGAGATGGGAACGATAGACCCAAACCAATACAATCATTTCTCTTAGTCGTCTAAAAACAGTTAGTTAAAATCTTTTTCTTAGCAAGCAAAAATGCTGCCAAGTTTAGTTATGATTCATCAGCTTCTCAATTAATGTACGAGTCCATTAATACACTAAAAATCCAGCCAATCCCATTCATTTGAAATTATCTCATCAACTAAGCGAGATCATTAATCACCCATTGATAAGTTTGGAGTAGTCATGTTAATTATTCATCTGGCTTTTGAAGCTACATCAAGAGTCAATCTACACTCACTATAAATACAGTGTTTGGTCCACATTACACACGCATGTGACTTAGATATAGAGGTGTGCATCGAGTCTATTCAACTAAGAACTGACCTTCAATCGCCAGTTCATAGGTCGCTAATGAGTTAAATCGGACCCAACTTTTAAGCCCACAAATCCAAGTCAGTTCATATAAACCGTCGGTTCAAGTACTAGTTCGCAGACCCTTGAAACTTACTTTCTTATAATTTTTTTTCTAAATTTAACTTTTTATATTTCTATTAATTACTATTAATAATTTATTACCTACTTGCATATTTTTTTTTCTTTTTTCCAAATACTTTATGTGAATATATAGCGACACATAAATAGTTAACTTTTATTTTTTTGTTAGAGATTTTTTTTCTGTTATGAAATAGATTTGGACCGTATAAACGTACTGATATTCGTTCTGTTTTGTTTTTAAAAATATTGAAATTTTGTGGACTAAAACCTACAGATCAGCTCACTAGTTCAAAAGCCAGTCGAGTAGGTAGTTCTTTAAAGTTGAATTGCCTAGACCTTTATGACTTAGCAATTCATAAATCAGTTCAAACCAATATAAAGCATTCACATTTTGACGACTTCTCTTGACCAAAAATACTTTTCTTGATCATGATACAAAACATTAGTCTCAATGTCATTAATGTTCTAATTCATATCCCATTTCGTGAAATGTACTTGGTACTGAATGTAGCTTCAAGCATTTGCTTGACTTTATTATATATGATCGAGAACCAGTCTAAATCAATTGCATCCATGGCCGACAATAAAACAAGGTTACTGTTTAGGATGCCCCATTTCAATGTTACTTCCTTGGATGTGTCATGGATTTTCCAAACCATTTCTTACGAAGAAGATCCAAATAGTATTAATGGTGGTCAACAAATATTAGAATATAATCCTATACTCTTACAAGATCTGAAAACACATATGCACACTCTCTCGTACAGTCCACCACATGCATTTTCTTGTCGAACTAGTCTCGGGCAGGACACTCATACTACGTAATCCTATGCTGAGACAATAAGATGAAGTTATCGTCTAATTCTGATTTTAAACAGGAAAGTAACGTTTAGTAGTAATAAGTATACCATTAGAAACACATGATGGGAAGATTTTTAAAACAAACCATAAAAAAAGAAGAAGAAGAAGAAGATCATCTTGCCCTCTTCCTTGGACTCGCCACGTAATAAGGAAGGAAATATTATGGAGAAAAAAGCTTTAGTAACAATAGCATACATACTAGTGTAATTTACAATGGCAAAAAAAAAAAAAAAAAAAAAAAGGTGGTTGTCCATGATTATTAATGAAGCTTTTGGGCAAATTTTATATTTTATCTTAGATTAATTCGTTAAAATATTGTATGATTTCTGTTAGAATTTTTTAAGATGATAGGGATTTTTCTTTTTAAATCTTGATATAAATTTGTCCAAAATGATTTAATTGGCACTGATAATTAATCATTTGATACTTTTATCTTGTTTATAATTATATATATATACACACATATGTATAGTTTAGTTGAGTTATTTTGTGTAAATATATTATTTGAAGAATCATTTGAGATCGTTAAAATTTTTATAGGTAAATAATATAAACATCCATCTTTCAACTACGAAATGAATTTTTCTTCCTATCGAGAGGGAAGAAAAAGAATGATTTGAGATCTATCACTATCAGCCAAATGGATCGGGGTACGTATAATCCTTGAGTTCAGCTAATGAAGGAAATCCTAGTTTTGGATACAGATTTGGTTAGGCGGTCTTATCAAAATAATTTACAAACTCAACTTTTGAACTATTTGTTCGGACACAATCTGGATTTGGGCTACAGAACATACAAATAACAAATGTAAAAAATGTAACTGGTGAACCAAGAAGAAAGACATGAAATTTATGTAGGGGTCTCTTTTAGAAAAAAAAAAAAAGTTAAAAAATCACGAATAAGATTGAATCATTTCACTATAGTGTAAAAACAATGTAAAATTATTCTCTCACAATTTTAGAGTACTATCTCCTCTAATAATGTTTCCAAGATCTTATGTTGTTTCAATATTTTTATTCAATTGTTACAAGCAAAACCGTAACAAATATAAGAAGAGATAATTAATATCGAGAAAATAAACAATAGGAAACTATCATGGATATGATAATCCCGATTTAGCTATTTACTTATTTTTTATTACTTAAATATCCTTCCATGGTAGAGCTTCGTGTAAATTTACGATACAAACTCGAAACCATTAGACGATATTGATACGTTTTTGTTGCAAAGCTAAAAGCCAAGCTTTAACGTAACGCCATTTATCAAGTTGTTTTCTAGTTCTTGTTGTCAAGATTGAACTGTTTCTAATACTTTGATTTGAAAATAGAACGAATGTTTTTTTTTGTTTTTCTTGCAAAGATACATTGATTACAAATGGTTTGATGCCTTAACAACATGCCTTTTGCAAAACTTTAACAATTTTATTCTCTCCAGCCATTGGCTTAAATGATTTCTGTTGTAAATGGTTGTTTTTTCATCGATTTGCCGAAGCAAGCGAAAGAAGAGTTGGTAAGTGACTCCACTTTTTAAAGAAGCTGTTAAAGGAATATATAAAACGATTGAGAGCATCAATCTTGAATGCAAACTTTTGATCGAGTGTGAAAATTTACTCGTTGTTTGTTGTGAGTTTTCTATTGTAACACTTTAATGAGATCATGATTTTATAAATCTCAACTATTTGTTCATTTCGAGGAATAGGAAATACAAATTTCCTTCTTTCAGAATAACTATTATTAAGAATAGTCAAATATTACATTACATATTTAACAATTTTTATCTTATAAATTTGTGTTACACAGTTTTGTGAATAGACCCTCTTAGTCCAACTTGATTCAACCCGACCCCTTCATAAAATCAATCTAAATCATCAGTTTGACTCTTATCAATAGTGATTCAATTCGACTAGTTGACCAAGCTAATCCAACTCGATTCCTATAAAAACTTATCAAAAATTTTTTCAAATTAAAACATATTATTTTCTCTTTTATTTTTTAGGAAATACACCAATTTGCTAAATAAATAAATATAGAAAAAAAAAAAATAAATTATAAAATGCTCTCAACTTTTGATTTTCAAGAATATAAGTAATTTTTATTATTTTATATATAAATATAAATTATATTATAATACTTTTATTGACTCTGATTCAATCTCAGTTCGACATCAGTTGACCCTTTTGACCCTTGACCATTCTCATTCCTGAGTTAACCTTAAGGTCCGAGCTTAACAACATTTGTGTTACAAAGAATAATTGTTTATTGTTTATTTCACATTATTATATTGGATTATTAAATTAAGTAATAGAATGATGGTGCCTTTGATTTTTGGAATATAATGAGATATGAATGAAATTACAATTTTTAATTAATAAAGTGGATAAATAATAATCATTACCACTTTATTTGGTTGCACTTGAAATTATATTAGTAATATATTAGGAATATGTATAAACATGTCAACATACGCTTGACATAATGCATAGCATGATTATTAGGTCAGTAAGGGGCTTCATGGGTAAATATATAAAAATGTTACAAAAATCTAACAAATAACTATTCTTTTAATTCTATAAAGAAATCACAATTTCCTATTTTGCAATAATAACTAGTGATTTAGCCATCTAAACACAAGAATAAGTATATTAGAAGGGTCTATTTTATTCCACTCTTATAAATTCAACCAAATGCATTATGAAAGTATTGACATGTCCTTATTGCCACATCAACTTCACCTATCCACTACCTCCATACCACCATATTACATTGTTGCCATCCTACTTACACTACAACTTTTGCTTCATGATTGAACCACCATCAACTTCTCATTATTGCCATTATCACCACTACTATCATTGAATATACCCTTAGTAATAGTGATGGTCATGCACTAATGTTATGGTGATAGGTAGATCGATATTGTAGTGATGCCACATATTGGTGTTAGTAGTGATCCATTAGAGATGGTGGTGGCACCAATAGAAGTAGTGATAATGGCAAGTGATGATGCTATTGTACCAAAGCAAACAACAATTATCATGCCCTATACACAATTAGGTTGCAATAGTCTACAGTATATAGCAATATATGACCAAAGCTAACCAAGCTAATAGAGTCATAGAGTTATATACAAGGCACCACAACTTTAAGTGCTCTGAAGCCCATTTATCAGCAGAAGTGTAACACATATGTTCTTAAGAATAATTAAGTATTTTTATGAAAGGAAAGTATTTCTGTAGTAGTGTCAAAGTTTCAAAAGCTATGTAGGTTCAAGTCAAACCCTTAGCAGACATGTAACACATCTCTTTTTACTTAAAACTACATCAAAGTCCAAGTTAGAAATCCTACAGCTTACCTCTATCCCTAACTTGATCCTATATCAGTCATCCTTACCTATAAGAACTATATAAAGGGTAAGCAAACCACAACTTAGTAAGAGATAGGAGCTTAACATTGTATGAAACAAACAACAAATAAGATTTTCACATAATTGTTAAGTATAATGGAGCAAATCAAATGCCATCCATACGATGTTATTTGATTCATCTTGAAACTAGAGAAATTATACTCACATTAGTCTGGATTAAGTCTTGTGAGCCAAATCACGAATGACATCATAACACAAATATGCAATTGAGACACTTTGGCTCCTCCCATGACTTACCTTCATCACAAGCTCCTTTCCCTACCAGTTTGCTTGTCAAGGTAAAGGGAAAGTATACTTTGTTACTCCTTGAAAGGCCAATATGTGGTGTCATAAGCCTAAACACAATTCCTTAATGGGTTGAAATGCATATCTGATTACATAGTTCGAGCCGATCGTTATTAATTTATCATAATGATTAGAGTAATCCGCAAACAGTCAACAACATAGCTAAGTATAATAAAAAACAAAACAAATCAACATTGCAATTTCCAAGCACAAGCATGGCAATTGTATATTTAGAACTACTTACAAGTACAACCAAGTAAAACAATTTATAATTCTCTAATACTCTAAAAGTGTCCCCATAAATACAGTGAAGTATAAATTAAACCCACTTACCTAATAATCTGGACTCGAACATCTAAATGTCTAAAGCTTTTGTATCAAAATTCTATATAAGGCAACTAAAGCTTTTGAGATCATGAAGCTTATGGAACGTTATCAATTTACTCACAACAGCATTTCAATGATTAATAGTTATCAATTGTACTTACCCATTCCTATCGATACTTAGAAACATACATTTAGTTATACATTCACATAGATAGTTACTTAAATATAATATGTATAGTAGCTTTAGATTATAAAACGGAAACTAGTATAACCTATAATATATTTTATGAGTACTATAGTGTAAAATAAATAAATAAGTATATATATATATATATATATATACTTTGATAAAAAAGCAAGATAAAATTTTTGTAATAATCTTCTCTGTAAGTGTGTTGATGACTTGGATCACCGAAAAGGAGAAATTATATTAGTATAATGATAGTAGGAATTTATATCTGTAACTCCCATAAGATTGGGGGCTGAAAGTAGTTTAGATTTTTTTTTTTTAACCCCATACATAGTCTTACAACTTTACGAAGAACTGTGTTAGATCAGAAAAACTAATTGCTTTCTATAAAAACAAAATAGTGTGTTATTAGTTTCATCTCTTTAACAAGTTTAGTAATGAGCATAACGAGCCTATTGGGTAACTAATAGCAAAGTAGTACCATGAGTGAAAGGTCAGTATAAGGCATGTATATCAAGTGAATGTCACACCTTATATGTAGTTTTGAAATTGATATATATTTCATAAGTATGATAGTTAAATACGAAGTATACTTAATAAGCAAAAATAATTCCTAAATTTGCACAAGACCACAAAAACATTCATACTTGCATATATAGATATTTTATATTGCATAACCAACTTCAATATAACTTTTGATATACTAAAACAAGGTAGTTTGTATAACATGTTATTTCGATCGCATCAAAACATAGAATTCATATGTTAAATTGCATTACTATTTTGAAAACTTATAATAAGACGATATTCCATGAAATACTAGAATAGTTGCTTAAAATTAGTGAAACTAATATCAACATATTTGTAAAATTGTGACAACTTCAAATATGAGTTAAATGAGTTATTCTAAGTCTAGAAAGTCACTATGTTATATTCTACATCTTGTTGCCCGTAAAGTATCAAGTATAGCACATTCTTACCAAAATATCACTAATCATGCTATAATAAAATTACATATTATGCTTACAATATTCAAAACCTGTAAATAACAATATCATGGCTAAATTATCGTCGTATATTTTACAAGACTTTTGACTAGATCTGAACAACAACCCAAACTTGGTATCTAGTCATAATATTTTTAAACATTGAATCATTATATATGACAATTATACTTTTAATTACTAATTAAGCTATTTCCATGCAAAATTATGTAATAAATAGTATATATCATCAATAGAGTACAGTAAATTTTATCTACACATTTTTATATCATGTCATTACAGTAATATAAAAAAAATAATTTACATACCTTTTCTATATTGAGTAACTCATTGCATTAAGAAAAATAAATCACCGCAAAAAATATATTTTTACTGTAATATTCCATTGCCATAACTTAAATTTCCTATAGTGATTAGGACTAAATATATTGCTTTTATTCAACGATTTTACTACCTTATTAGTTTATTTCTATGAATATTAATTTTCCTATAAGGTGGATTAGATTTAAATCTCCTTTTTTCAAATTATAATATAATAATAGTTAAAAAATTACTATTTTGTATAATAAAAAATTAAAAATAATTAGTTTGTTGAAGTTAGCTAAGGCCCTTAAGATTTATTAACAAATTTTAGCTCTCGGCATCAATAACAATTTAGCAAATCTTAAGATAAAATTAAGATATGAAAAAAAAAAAAAGAGATTCTCAATTTAGTTCATATTGAATTCTCTCCATTTAGGATCTCTCAATTTTCCTTAATTTAAGTCTTTTAAGATATTGTTACATACACTACAAAATACCGATTAAATAAGTTGAAGCACGAAAGCGAAAAATGAGGCACCTATGATTCTTATAAATGAGTGAGAAGGTAGACCAACGATTTCTTGATCTCCTATACATTTTGTTATTATTCATATTTGTGTTACTGATTCCTCATATAGTTGTCAATAAAATAATATAATTTTTAAATTTTTCTTAAGATATATTCTTAGATAATAAAACTGTAGCTCCGAGTAGGAACTCAAACGCTCCAATATTTATCTATTGGTTGGTGAAAGCCATGATAATAACATTCATGGACAAAACATATAGCCCAAATATTAAGAAATTAAGATAGTCAAAAAAATTAAATCAATAAGCTGTAAGCCCCAGTTATGATTAAGATTGCAACTTAGACTATATTCAATGCTTTCTGCCTTTGCTCAAATAAATGTATGCTCATTGTGATAAGCATACATAATGACATCAAACAAAAAAAAAAAAAAAGAAAAGAAAAGCAACTAAGGATTACAAATGCAAAGTTTTATTTGTTAGTGAGCTTAAATAAAAATCTTTCCATATCAAATCCATGATTTGTATCATTTATGAGATGCTTATTATAATTTCTCTTTTTCCAACCTTTAAATTGTGTTTCTATAGAACTTGTTAATGTTTTTCAATTATTTAAATATGTTATTATATATGAATATATATTATGTACATCTATTTATCATCTAACTTCACTTATCATTCCTAACTGGTAATATCATTATAATTGTTTCGCTCTTTCATTCTCTTTTTTAAAAAATGTAAATATAGTAAACAACATTAAGAAATTAGAAATTACCAAAAATAAGTTAACTTACACATATAACAATGTAGAGGAAAGAGGTCTGGTGATAAAA
The DNA here is from genome assembly GCA_024138005.1 of Lumnitzera racemosa. Taxonomy (NCBI): domain Eukaryota; kingdom Viridiplantae; phylum Streptophyta; class Magnoliopsida; order Myrtales; family Combretaceae; genus Lumnitzera; species Lumnitzera racemosa. Next base: position 4,855,962 of record JAMXBC010000012.1, read on the forward strand.
CAAAAATATAATTATGACCAAGGCTAGTATTGAAAAAATCTAGCTCTCAATTCTATAAGGAGATCAATACCACTGAGCATATGGAAGAGAAGACTTATGCTACTGAAAAATTAGAGAAATATAAATTTTTGGATGAACAATTGAATAACAGAAGGAAAGTGAGTGAATGAGTCTGCTTGATAAATTTGATTAATTTTTAAAATTATGAAAAATTTGGGACATCTCTAGGGGATGTAATAGAGAAATATTTAAGTACGCCCTCGATAATTTTATCATGCACGACATAGGAAGAGTAGAGGCAGAGGATGTCAGATGTGGCCATACTCTATATATGGGGAAATTTCTACGAAATCAATGTAGATGAAAATCATTAATATGAAGAAAAAGACTGAGATTACATTTGGAAATTATCATCTATCCCAAATAATCATATTCTAATTTGGAAAATCCAAATGAATGGTCTAGAAATGGGTGAGAACATGAGGAAAAACAATATTCAAGTTGATCGAAGATGTACCTTTTGCCAATAAGAAGAGGAGATAATTCAACATTGTATCTTAAATTGCCCCTAGAGTAGACACCCCTACAGTAAACTCAATTGAGAATCCCTCTTAGCTCAATTGAGAATCCCTCTTAGGAATGTGAAGTGGAGAAAGACACGACCACATAACTCAATTAGAAATTCTTAGCATTAGAGGAATATGGATAGAGAGAAATAGATATACCTTCAAACCTAGTCAAGTTGCTGAAAATTAGGTGAAAAAGATAAGGAAAGATACAAATGAATTGTGGATTAGAAACAAAGCTGGCTAATCACAATTAATTCAGAAGAGGCTAACTATGAAGGAGGGGTACATTAGAGTAAATCATGATGAGGAAGTTTTAAATTCAGGAAGAATAACAGGCATTGGGCCATAGTAACAAACCATAATGGATTTGTTAGATACTATTATATAAACGAGTTTCTTCGCTATCATACTTACAACCGGAGTTGTATGCAATCAAGTTTTAGAATTTACCTGTAAATAAGGTGATGTGAAAGTATTTTGTAAGGTTGAATCCCAACTGGCAATTAATTGGATCGAGAATAATAAGGTTAATATTGACAAATGTCACCACATTCTAAGAGTGTGTAAACAAGCTATTGATAAACTAGCTAATTTTGTTATTTGCAGTGTAAATCAGCATATGAATAAAGTAGTCGATTGTCTAGTGAAGAAAGGCCTACAGCACTCCCAGCTAGCTTTTGTAGATTTCATGGTTATGCTTCTTTTCATGTGTCTATTCAAATTTAGTTAAAAATAATATTAATTTTTTCATCAGATGATGTAACATACATCCATAGATTGATTGCATGATTGTTTTATTTTGTTGCAATAGTTAAGGAAAGCAGTACTTTAACAAAAAAAGAAAAAGACAATGTGTCATGGGAATTTAATTGCGCTATAAAAAATTAAAATCTCCATAACAAAATATTACGACAAGATATTTTTTGCGTCAATTTTGTTTTTCTAATACAATAAGTTAGTTACTAGAAAAAGGTATCTACATTTTTTTTTGTTCTTTCTCTATTGAAATGACATTTTGTTACTTTCTTTTTATTAGTTATATTTTTTGATAATTTATAATTATTTATTTATCATATATACTAATTTATTGCTAATACATTGGATTATAAAATATGTTTTTCTTTCATAGCAACAAAATAAACAGAATTTTATATGTGCATTTATATATCATGTTATCATAATAGTGTAAAAAATAATAATAATTTACATATCTTTTTTATAATAACTAACTAGTTACATTAAGAAAAAATAAATCACAAAAAAAAAATTATTTTTACTGCAATATTTCATTACAATGGTTTAAATTTCTTATAGTACATTTTCATAATTTGTATTGTTGTTATACTTTATTAGTAAATTGAAGTATATTTACCTATAATTAAGATCTTATGTTAATATTTGTATAAATTACATTATATAACATGTATATTTATAAGATCTAGATACTTTTTAGTTGTCATATTATTAGCTTATAAGATATTTAATCTTTTTATTCCTAATTTTCATTATATTGTCAAACTTTATTATGAGTCCGAAAAATGATGAGTGATAACTAATACTTAAGCTTATATCTATAGTAGCCATCAAAGTGTCTATTTTTAAGGGTTTAAGTTTTTTGAACTTATTCTACTAAATTCTTGTGACTTCATCACAATTGTAAGTTCACTAGAATTCGCACTTAAGACAGTTCATTCTTATGTGCAATACCATAAGTAACAATTTGCTCAAGGTTAACAAGATGGTAAGTAGTAGTGGTGTGAGGGTGAATTGAGGGTTATGGTTGTGGAAACAACAGTGGTTATAGGGTAGTGTGAAGGCGATATAAGGGTACTAGCGATGGTTGATGATGGTGATGTAGGGTGATAGTTAGGGTGGCGACGATGACCTGATGATCAACATTGCAAAATTGGTTTTATTGGTTTTAGTCATACAAATATGGTGATGACGGTGGTGGTGCGATGATAGTGCAAAATATAGTAAATTTGATAAGATAATGATATGATTATATTGCCTATTCCTTATTAAGAAGATAATTAATATCATGTGATATAAAGTAATACTTATTCTCTCTATGATTAGAAAAACTTCTTAAATATCAAGGTATTTATCCATTATTTTTTACTTTTGAATTTTATCTCATAAATTAAAAGGCCTCATTTATGTTCCAACCGATTAATTAGACATCTACAATAACTTCCCTTATATGGAAACTATAACCAATTAATCAGATCGATATAACCATCGAACATGATATATCACAAAAATTGTATAATTCTAGGTTTATTTCCTTTTTAGCAGACCTAACTATTATCGTATTCATATAATTTGTAAATATTTGAAATTTTGTATAAGACAATAATTTGCCATAATTGGTTCTTAATAATTTTTTGAAATACAAATTTAAAAGACCATTTATGTATTATAAGGGAAATTTTGAAAGATAAAAAAACATAAAAATATATAAATCAAGAGAAGATAGTTCTTAAATTATCTCAAAACTATAAAAGCAAAAAAGCAAATATATACTTATCCATCCACTTTTAACAATACCCTTCATAGAGAGTAGGATACATAGAGATTTTATAATTCTACATGTAATCTATGTCATACTTATAATAGAAGGTACTGCTAACTAATGTAATCTATGTCATACTTATAATAGAAGGTACTGCTAACTAGTCTACTTATTCATTGTTGTTCTATAAATCTACAGGATTTGAAACAAATTTACCGAAAAAAGAACCTCGCCCAGTCCTTTCCCTCCTATAGCCTTCTAAACTTTCAAGTATTGACCACTTTTTCAGAATCATATTCTCGTTGATTTAGGAACAACTAAAATATATTTTGGTCACTCTAAGACCATACAGTCAAAGTTGTGATCTTGTGCTCAATTATTTTACAGAATAATTAGAAGCAAATGAAATAAAGAAAAGAAAATGAGAAAGAGTAAAAGACAGTTTATTTTGATTATATCTTCTATGTAGATGTTTCGTATTGTAATTCATATCCTCAGCTTTTATATTTTAATACATATATCATATTTTGTAAAACACATACTAAAAATAATTAATTAATAATCAAGTCAATTGATGCTAATGAATCTATTTCAACTATTTAATAAAAAAAAAATCCGACTACTAATGATATGTCATATATTATTTTACGGCTTAACCCTATATACCACGAATGCATATGAAACTCCACTCGCATTCCATTCATCAATCTTCTTATCATTATCTTCTTAGTAAGTTATGCTGCTGATGTGAATAAGGGATTGTGTGCGAAGATCTACGAGGACTCGGTTATCTTTATAGGACCCGCCTAAAGAATTCATACAAAGTATTTCGAATCTTGGTATGTCTTTTTCGAATACGAGAGATTCGAGATATCCAGTGTTCAACGTCAAGTATTTTGACTTTGCATAGTAATAAAATCCAATAATGTTCTTAACAAATCACGATCATAACGTCATTCCATGCATCATCCGTGAGCATGAGCTGGAAAAGAGAAAAGAGAATTCCAATCTTCAGACGAAATAAAAAGGCTTAGATAACTTTGCTTTTCAGTTGTTTCCAGTTGTCGAAAACCATTCCAAGGAGAGTTTCTCCGAGTTCCAAGTCGGTGGTCAACGTACGTCTTATGTAATAATGCAGAGTCAAACTCATTAAGTGGCTAACGTTATACTTTTATATTACAACAATATCAAAAATAAATACAAAACTCGATTTCTATAATAACGAGTTTTAAAGGAAAACTAATGGTAATTTTTAAACATTTAATGTGGTAATTTCCTAAACTTCCTAGGTGCCCAACAACTTAGGCAGTATTTTTTACCTTATAATATAAATATTGTTGATAGATATAGTTACTCTGCAATATTACATTACTGGCTTAGCCAATAATTTAAAGTAAAAAAATAATACAATGTTGTGGGTGAATAACCGTTTGTCATAAACATAACATATTTTCTTTTAAAACTGGTGTTCCCAGAGAAAACCCTATTTCCCATCATAGATAATTTGAATGGAACTAGGATAACATTAAGTTGTGATCTTTAGAAAAGTTCGTGCCTTATGTGTAAAGGTTGCTAAAAGAATGTAATGCCAATATTTCCATAGGATACGTAAGTTTAGAGGAACTAAAAAAGAAATTTCAAATCCTTTGAACTGCACTTAAAAATATAAAACGCTGTTCTCTTGGTGTTCTTTAGAGAATAGGAGAAGAGATTTTGCAAAAAGAAGTTACTTCTTCACTCACAAAGTCAATATGTAATCCTAGTGTCAAAAGGCACATTTACAACTTATATGATAACTTTTCATTTAAATTTAGGTCAGTTATTGCATCACTTAGATGTTATATACATCGTTTCAAGATAAAGTGATGCTTATGGTACTAGAGGTACCTACTCACTCAAACCAACCGATTCATTGGCTTGATTTGGTTAAAAAAATGTAAAATTTTTTTCTTTTTTCTTTTTTTTTTTATAAAACACGCTACTCTGCAAAACAACACTTCAATGGCGCACCGTTTATTTTTTCAATTATGGAAGGCACTATTGCCAAACCAAATCCATTGTGTACAAACTCAGTACATATTCACAGGAAATCAGAATTTATTATCGCTCGATCACATGACGCGAGAAATGGATCTCGTTTAAATGAATTGTGTCCTAAAGGTTTTGTTTAGTTGTTTGTCATTCTCTACCATAATACAAAATGACTATATTAGTGCATTTCGAGATAACTTCTCATTATTATAGGTTAGGAAAGAAATTCAATGAGAAAATATTACATCAATCCAATCAATTGCTATAAGAGAACTCGTAGACAAGATTTTTAGGGTACGAAAACCTAACCAAATAGATCAAACATCTCTTCAAAAGTCAATCCATCCCACGTGGAGGATAATGATTTCTCCTAAACAAAAAATATTTTAAGAACTTTTGTTAAACTAATATCCTAGTTGTCACAATCTTTTCAAATTAACTAGATTCATAGAAGTATATTTATAATAATGGATACATAATGCAATGGATCAGTGTTGGTGAGAATAGTAGAAAAATAGTAGATCTAATGATTATTACATAAAAACATACTTAGGATTCATGGATATTGAAATCAATAATAGTAGATTTGTCGATATACAATAGTAAAAGAAGTAAGTGATTTCATAAGAGATGACCATATAGTCTCCCCCAAATGGCCATTGTTTATTAAGGAGGTTTTCTTTCTGTGTATGTGTATGTATATGAAAGAGAAAGAGAAGGGGAGGGTGGGGTAGTACTTCAAATGCCTTCTAAATTGCTATTTATACAACATTCTCCACTAAATTACAATTCATTCTCTAAATGTCCATCACGGATTCGTAAACATTTTAAAAAAAAAAATGAACACCCATCAAGTTCTTATTGGATGGCACTATTATAATCATCGTGTAGATGGAATATATCAATACTCAATTGATATAAACATTGAATTCATCCATTAAGAGATATTCACAAGATCTCTTAATCATTAGATAACCCTTAGTATTTCTACGCATATGACTAATTATGATTTAGTTTTACCTTTTAAATCTTGAAATCAATGATGTATTAGAGTAAGGTTTAAGACCCACTCAAGCAATGATGCTTTTCACCAAATGTCTCAATCACCACTGATGTGTCTAGAAGCTCAATTATCACCGGGGTTTACAGTAACTAATGTGAATCAATAGGTCCTTTAAGATATCCAAAAAAAGATAAGGTGAACTGGTCTAAGAACTGATTAAAGTAGCTGACATGAAGCTACTCGGAGGATATAACACACCAATGAACATAACGCGACTTTACACTTCACTTAATATAACGTATAAGTTGATATCAAAGTCCACCCGCCATTAATCCTGAACTACTCGGTAAGATTGGATAAAAGTATATGGGAAAATAGACTTGAAGAGGGTTGTCTCACAAAAACAGTATATTCAATATATAAGTCTAAGATAAGATAATTCCAACTCATAAGGAAAAGGGACTATTTATAGTAAATCCCTAAGATAACATTACAAATAAAGAAATTACAAGAATGTATATACAAAAAGAGAAAATCCTAGTATATACGAAAAGGGTAAAGGGGGCAAAAGACAAAAAGGGAAAAATAGTACAGTATCAGATAAAATAAACAGGTAACAATGCAACATTAGCTCTAATACCAAGATTCTCTAAGCATAGCAGGCGGGAAGAGTTAAGACGTGAGGGGATAGAGGCCGAGACATGAAGGAAATGCCGGGAAAGTTGGTAGGAGACCGAAAGAGAAATACTCGGCCAGGGAGGTAGATCTCTTTACTTGACAGCAGACTCTCAATAGGTGAACGACCAGTCACTCAACATTGAGTTTTCGGTTAAAGGATAGTCGACATCGGCATAGGATAACGAACAAAACAAGAACAATCACTTAGAACTCTTAGGGAATTCAGCCATCCTCCTTCAGCATACTGTTTCTCATCATCGACAAGTTGACAAGAGAGAATCCTTTAGGTGAAGAACCGGAGGCCCTTGAGGCGCACACGTATGATTAGGTCAATAGTTGATAACCTATCAATTCCTTGGGGTTGTTAAAGATTCACCCTCAAATCATGATCCTCGTCATCATCAAGCACATAGAGAATCAAATCGGTGATGTTGAATGTAGTTGAAAAGTCATACTCTTCAAGTAAATTAACCTCATAGGCATTATCATTAATGTGCTTAAGGATCTTGTAAGGCCCATCTGCTCTGGGAGATAGTTTGTTCGTCCGTCCTTTTATCAGGAAAGCGTTCCTTGCTAAGGTGGATCCAGACAAGGTCTCTAAGGGTATAAACAACCCGTCTCCTTCCTCAACTTCTCGCTTCGTTCTATAGGACCACAGTCTTGGCCAGTTGTTCGACAACTTTCTGATGTAACTTTTGGAATTCCTCAACACGTTGTAGGTCAGATTAACTTTCCCCTTATATAGTCAAACCACTAATTAAATCCAAGGGTAAGTTTGGGTTAAGTCCATAAATGACCTCAAAAGGTTATGTGTCCAATTGAGCTATGAGCCAAGCGATTATAGACAAATTCAATGATGGGCAGTCATAAGTCCCAATCATGCGAGTTCTTCCCAATAACTGCTTACAAGAGGCTGCTGACGGTTTTATTAATAACTTCAATTTGGCCGTCTGTCTAGGGGTAACAAGAACTACTAAACATGAGCTTAGTATCGAGCTTAGTATCAAACTTCTTTCATAGGGTCTTCTAAAAAAAGCTTGTAAACTTCGAGTCACGGTCGAACACAATGCTCGTCGGCACTTTATGTAACCGTACAATTTCTAGTAAAAAGAGGTTAGCAACGAATAAAGCATCATTAGTTCTGTGGTAGGGGATGAAGTGGCCTATCTTACTAAATCGATCGACTACCACCATGATCAAGTCATGTCTTTTCAGCATTCGAGGAAGGCCAAGCATGAAATCCAGCTTAGATTGGTCCATGGCTGCTCTAGGATAGGTAGGGGTATGTACACCCCAAAGGGTTCTCTCCTTCCCTTTGCATGTTTACGCACTTTGCACCCCTGAAGTATTTAATACACATCCTTCATCATCCTAGGCCAGTAGAAATGCTTTTTCGATATCTCAGTCATCTTCTTTTCCCTAAAATGGTCGGCCAAACCCCCGATATGAGCTTCTCAAACAAGTAGCTCCCTTACTGAATCACTTGGCACACAAACTTGCTTGCCCTTCATCAAGAACCCCTGACTCAAGTAGAATCCTTCCACAGCTCCTTCAGCATTGCACTTACCCACTAAAGATCCAAAATGTGAATTAGCCACTAAAGGTCCAAAATGTGAATCATATTCATACTGATTAGGTAAAGTGCTAAATGCTAGTACCTTACCTTATAATGTTGTGATGAGGGAATGACAGCGAAAAAGAGCATCAACCATTATATTGGTGTTCCCCTTCTTATATCTAATAACATAGCAAAAAGTCACTAAGAACTCAATCTATTTAGCGTAACGCCGACAAAGTTTCTATTGCCCGCAAAGATACTTGAGAGATTCATGATCCGAATAGATGATAAATTCTCTTGGCAACAGATAATGCTACTAGTTCTGGAGTGTTCAAACAAGGGCATAGAACTCATTGTCGTAGGTTGAGTAATTCAAGGTAGCACTTCGAAGCTTTTCGCTGAAGTAAGCAATGGGTTGGTGCTCCTACATAAGGACAACACCAATGCCGACACCAGACACATCGCATTCAACCTCAAAAAATCTCTCGAAATATGGAAAGGTGAGTATTGAAGCAAACATCAACTTAAACTTCACATCTTTAAAACTCTTCTAAGCTTTCTCTAACCACCTAAACTCACCATTCTTCCTGGTTAATTCAGTCAATGACACAGTTATGAAACTAAAGTTGTAAATAAATCTCCGATAGAATGAAGCTAGACCATAGAAGCTCCTAACTTCAGCAACATTAGTCGGCATAGGTTACTCAAGAATAGCTCTAACTTTCTCATTATCAACTCGAACTTCCTTCCCTAAAGCAACATATTTGAGGAATACAACCTCGCTTTAACAAAACACTTATTTCTTCAAGTTACCGAATAATCTCTCAACGTAGAGTATGGTGAACACCAATCTTAAATACTTGACATGAGTGATGAGGTCGGCACTACAAACCAAAATATCATCAATATAAACCACAACATATTTGCCGATCAACATTCAGAGCACATGATTCATTAGCCGTATAAACGTACTCAGCATGTTAATAGGACCAAACGGCATTACCAACCACTTGAATGAACCATCCCTTATCTTGAAAGCCATCTTCCATTCATCCCCAGGTCTAATTCGTATCTAATGGTAGCCACTCTTCAAGTCAATCTTAGAAAAGATGTAAGTGTCGTGTAACTCGTCAACCATATCATCAAGTCGTGGGATCGAGTATCGGTATTTAATAGTAATCTTATTGATGGCTTAGTTGTCAATATACAATTGCCACATTCCATTCTTTTTCAGCACAAGCACAACCAATACGACACAAGGGCTCATGCTCTCACAAACATATCCACAATCCACTAACTCATCCACATGTTTCTTCAATTCAGCTGCCTACTCGAGATTGAGCCTGTAAGCAGGTCGATTCGATAAGGTAGCTCCTGGTTGTAAGTCGATGCAATGTTCAATACCTCTCAAGGGAGGTAAACCTTTCAGCATCTCGATAGGGAATAAGTCAGCAAAGTCCTAAAGTAGTTGCTGCATTTCAGCAGGTACGTTCTCAGCTTCTCTAATCTCCAAGAGTCTCTTGGCTAAGAGGAGCACAAAGTCGTCGGCCCTACCTTCTCAAGCAAATTGAGCTCAAGAAATCACCAAGGAATTCCGTTACAGTGATTTAGCAACCTTCTATTAGGCTTCTTACATTTCCTTAGGACTCATAGGCATTAATATAGTTTTCTTCCCATCCTTCTGGAATATATAGGTGTTCCTATACCCATTGTATAACACTTTCAAATCAAATAGCTACGGTTGGCTGAGTAATATGTGGGAAGCACACATGGGAAGGACATTACATAGTACCTCATCCCTATACCTATCACCAATGGTAATCGACACTCTAACTTTCTCAGCAACGTATAGTCCTCCTTTCTCGTTCAGCCAATGAATCTTGTACGACTTAGGGTATGGAAGGGTTGGCAATTTCATGGAGTTAACTAACCCTTGAGCTATGACGATATAGCGCCCTCCATCAGTAATCAAGGCACATAGATAGCCATTTACTCAACAATTTGTATGGAAAAGGTTCTCCCTTTACTCATTATCATTAGCTACAAAAGTACTGAGAGATCATCGAACAATAAAACAATATTCGATGCCGCCCTTAGGTGGTGTCTTGGCATCGAGATCCTCCTAAAACTCTTCCAGCATCTAATCAACTCCCATCTCTTCCTCTCCTTTGCTTGCATTCTCTACTTTAAACCGTTGCTTGTATTGAACCTAAGGTTCATTATTTGATTTTGATGAGAATAAAACAAAAAGTGTATATCTAAACATATTGTTTTTTAAGAGAACAAAAACAAGTGGATGATTAAACTAAGTATTATTTGATTATTTTGAGATAATTGAATAAGTTCAATTAGCTTGCTTAATGATTAAATATATCAATTATCTCTACAAAAAATTTAATCTTTTGAAGTGGTGATCAAATGATCTTGAAGTTATATTACAAAGAGTATTCGTTTGTTATGTATTAAAAGAATTTTGAAGAGATATTTGGCCTACCGGGTTGACGGCTCAAGGAAGAACTAGGCTGATGGTATAAAGCCCTAGAAAACACAAAGAAAAGCTCACTGACCTAGAAGAATCGGCATGTCAGTAAGTCAGATTCAACTAGCCATTGGAGCATTGAATGCATTGTAACGTGAAGAAATGAATGGGATAATATAAATGCTCAACAACCCGACCAAGAACAGAAAAGAACTGATCTTTTGTTGCAATATTTCAACATTCTCTTGTATTCTTGTTGTCTATAATTCTCATTGTCTATTGTACCATAAATTGCTAATATTTAGAGAGATTTGAAGTGTAGTGCTTGTGAGCTATTAATTGCAAGTATTGAGAGTTAAAAGCATTACACTAATAATTCTTGAGATTGAGTTTTCTGTTGAGAGTTGAGATTGTGATTTGTGTTAAGAGTTGTGAGTGTAAAAGTTGTATAATCAAATTTGTGTTTATGTAGTTCTTGGAGCTTGGATTGAGAAATCAATAAAGTGGTGTGAAGTTCTCAGTTGGAGGCATTGTATATCCGTGGAGACTAGGGGGCAATCCGAACTCTACGTTATATCTGGGCTTAATCTTCTTTATCCCTATCTCTTTTAATTTCCGTACTTATTATTGTTTTATTGTTGCTTTGATTACTCTTATTATTGCATTTAGTTGTTTATATCGGAAAATAATTACAATTTGACCTTAAACTCAATTTAAACCCCCCCCCCCCCTTCCCCCTCTTGAGTTTAGCCTAGTATTCTTCAACTTGTCTCCCTTTATAGTCATGACTCAACAGTTCAAACATTGACTAGCCACGTGTCCATAACCAAGACATTTAAAGCATTTGATTTCTCAAGTCTTTCTTCCTAAGCTCTAACCTAAGTCTTTTCAGACCTCAGGTTCCTTGGCCATCTTCTTATCTCAACCTTCTTCTAGTTGAGCCGACATAGGCCCTCAACGTTCTACCTCGGAATTGTTTTGATTCCCGGTCATTCCTTGGTCGACTCGATACGTCGCCCTTATTTAACAGCATAGGTCCGTTACTCAGCACTCGACTAATCTGGTTCCACCTTTGCCTTTCAACTCTCTGTACCACATAGATGGCTTCATCTACAATCATAAGACTCTACAGTTTCGCTATGTTACCAAACTCGATCCTTAACCTAGAGATGAACCGTGCTATAGTTCATATCTCAGGTTTAACGACATTGCATCGGATCATGAGTAACTGAAACTCTCGAACATAGTCATCCACTAATCCATTACCTTGCTCAAGTCTTAGAGTCATCTGAAAGTGTCTTGTTCATAATGCTTAGGAACGAACCTACTTATTAGGACTCTCTTCATTTCATTCCATATCCGAACTTCTCGTTGAGCTCTCAAGCGAACATTCCACAGTTTCTTCCACCACATTACCGTATATCCAAAAAATTCCAACGCGACCACTCATATACGAACAGCATCTTCATAATCGTAAAAGTCAAATATCATTTCGATTTTCTCCTCCCAATCAAGGTAGTCATCAACACTACCAGACCTGCTGACCTTCATGTAAGTCTTTGCAATCCTTTAACTCGGTTGCATGTAACTAGTATGAAGAGTTGATTCCTATCATGATTTTTCCTATGGCCCTTCATTTGATTTTGCCTTTGGTTGGCATGACAAAGTGGTGAGGTATAGACTAAGTTATTAAAGGTGTTGCAATCTTCCATTTCATATTTTTCTAAGTATTCTATCAAATTAGGGTGGTGTGTAGTTTTAGTATTTAGGTTTGTCAAATAAAGATATGGATCGGGGCACTCATAAGAAAAGTATTTATTTCCATAATACTAACACACAACATCACTAAAAGTCATAGGTATAGTTTCCTTATTATCATTATGTGTACTCCAATGAATATTTCATTAGCACCATCAATTGTACTCCATTTCAATAATTAAAGCCAAACCTCACTAATCTTAGAAATTCTCAACCTCACTTCATAAGAAATAATAGAAAATCTACAAATTGAAAGAAAAGACAAACTAAAATGTAAAATGAGAGAAGAAAATAAATGAAGCTAACAAATATCTAAATAAAATCAAACCTAAATTTAAAAGAAAGATCTTTTCTTGATTTTTTTCAATTTTTTTTTTTTGATAATGGTTAGATAAATAGATCCAAGGTGTTCCTAATATCATAGTTCCTAAAAACGATGCCAAACACTTAGTATAGGCAAATGCATCTATCAATTTTATAATATAGTAATTATGAGTGCGAGTATCAGTATTGTTCCTACTCAACCCTTTTTAATACTATCTAACTGATAAATTCGATTAAAAACAACCACTAAATTTAAACTAAAACTAATTAAACAAAATTGAAATAACTAAATTGCAAAATTAGCAAGCACTAAAGATAATTAAGAATGTAAAATGTAAGATGGTACCTAAATCTTGAATGCCCCTAAGAGTACCCATGCAGTTAAGATAAAGATATCAATTTTATCTATGTTTTATTATTTCTAAATCAAGTTAATATCTTTCTTGAGATTATTAAGTCCTAACTCTATATCGATGAATCGAAATCTCTTTTTAATCAAAACCCTTATGATCGCATTAAGATCCATGACTTCTACCCTTAGGTTTGACCCTAATCCAGAGGATTCTTGTCGTCCTATCTCTGAGATTTCATGCAACTCCTTACAATTATACTAAATCTTTTCATATGAAGGATTTCCCAATTTCTAAACATGAAATTAAATAATTGAATTAACCAGGCAAGCAATATTTATTGAGAGAATAAATAAAAACACTTAATTTGATCATAAAGAAATAAAGAATCATTAATTAAATTGAATAAAAATAGTGACTATATGGTCTTCCTATAACTCATCTATCCATTTATTGAACTAATTAAAAGAACAAGAATCTAGTAATAAAACTTGTGTATAAAGTGCTTACGAGGGTTATAATCTATTTTTATATTCTAGCCTTTTCTTCTATTTATATTATAAAAGTCTTATATCTAACATGGCTTAAAATATCTTCACATATTACTCTAAATAAATCTCTAATCTATAGCAAATTAAACAATATACAACCTTAATTCAATAGGTTCACATATATATTTTTTTTTTATTGTAGACATACAACCTCTACAAAGTTGATTCATCGGGGTATATATCTTCAACTTGCTTCTTATGATGTTGACACAACAGAGACTTCCTGCTAAATGGTGTAAGTTGGTCATGGATAATTACACATTGTTCTTCACTCGATAATTACATGATCTCAAACATAACTATATTAACAAGTCATATATCTCTCTAACCCTTGTTTTTGGCAACACAACCCCAACATAACCATGTTAGAGGGTTATGTATCTTTTTGCTCTTGATCTTTCACGAGAACAAATGAACATAACTCCAATATGGTCCCATCAATCAACTTTGTAGACCTTCAAAAACTCATAACTCCTTCATTTCAATCCTAAATCAATTGAAACTTTTCTCTATTCTTACTCTCTTAAAACCAGAAATCAAAATCTTATCCAATTAAGTACCAAAATCCAAAAAACACTTATAAAACCATCAAAAGCAGTTAAAGTCTCTAATAGATGTGTGAAACTAAGCACATAGAAGCTTATAATCAAATTTGTCCATAATGCAAACAAGTAAGAGGGTGGTGGTCAAATGCCCTACCTACCATATACATAGGTGTTTGGACATTCTAAAGACAATAGCATTAATGCTTTCATCTACAAGCCTTCCTATAATAATTAAGTGGGGTATTTGTTACACCCCGAAATAGCAAAGTCGCAACAGTCCTACCGTGTAAACCAATATGTAATAATAATTAACCTCATAATTTCTATCATACGTATAATTTATACAAGGCATCCATAACTCCTCGTTTTAAAGTAAACAATCAATTAAAAATAATTCTAAAATTTACACACACAAAAACAAAATCCTTAAGCCATATATACATAATTACATTCAGATTGTTTAATAATCTTGAGAAATTAGATGTGCTACGATAGTACATTAATTAACATATCACAATACCAGTTCAATAACTTAAAAACAATAACAAAACATTAAATGACTCGATCATACAACCGACTAATTCTTACTCCCTCATAGCGCTTCAAAGAGAAACTAACCTCAGAATAATTATATCACGGCATATCAGTCAATGCTTGCAAGAAAATCTATAAGGTTATGAACAACCAATAGTTTAGTAAGTTAGGATGGAGACTTACGAATACATAACAAATACAAATAAGGTTTTCAAATAATTAATTATAGGTAATACAACAAGCAAATGCCATTACACAATGTAATCTAATCCAGTGTGAAATTAGAATAATTTCATCCGCTCTAATTCGAGTTTAAAAGTTTTCATGTTTATACAATAACTCATAACTAAACTCAGGTTTGTCCAATGAAGACACTGCTTCCCCCATAACTAACCTTTAAACCATTGCCCTCATTCTTATCGTGACCTCTTCTCTTGTCACTTAATTTGGCTAAAGATAAAGAAAAGACCATTATGCTATCCAACGCTATCTTTTTCGAAGGTGTCGGTGTTTGGTTGGAAAATCCTAGTAGTCCCCTAAAAAGTTGCCATGCATGTCTGATTAGAGTATTTAGGTCGGTTATGATTAAATACAGTTTCGGATGATCAAGCAATCTCACACCATTCAATTCACGACAATCACTAAAACACAACATAAATTTCAGTATGAAGTCAAATACATACAAGCAAATGCATATAACTACCTCCAAACATAATCACATACAATTCTAAGCCTCCAATCACTTTAAATAGTACTCCAAAATAAGATAAAGTATCGAACCCAACTTACTTGAAGTCCTTAGTTAGCTCACTCGTCCGATCGTAAGTCACCCGTCTCTATGTATCTTATAATATAAATATTCTTTTAGTATTTATATCCTTATGATATATAAAAACTTTAGGTTATGATTTGACTCAATTTTCTACATATATATATATTATTTATTACCAATTTATTCTAGATCAGTTTTAGAATCAATTTCCAAATCTAGTTCCGATTTAGGTTCTAAATCAATTTCAACTACGAGTATTATACATAAATCCTAAGAATGCATTTCGAACCATAATGTGAAACTAATCACATTATGCTCGAATATCCTAAATATCACTTTTAGTCCCTAATCAGTATTCTAACCTATATTATACACCCTAGTCCTTATTCATGTGCTAAATTTACTTCCGATATAAAAAAAAATTTACATTTTTCACATAATTACCTAAATTTAAGTTTCCTCTTAGATTTAGTATTACTATTATTATATTATCCATTTTAACCTAATATTTTATATTTATTATAATTCTAATTTACATATTATAAATTTTCACATATTCACTACATATTACTCCTAATAATTATATCTAATAATCCAAATAATACAACTATCATACCACATCAAAAATTAACATCCTTAAACACCTAATTACACTAAATCAATAATTATCCCTTTAATTATCTAATCAGCCCAAAATTACCTATTTATACATAATTTTAAGGCCTAAAAATTATCTAAAATTTTTGAAAATTAAATTTTGAAAAAACTCTTCATTGCACTATTTTACATCCTCTAAATAGCTTAAAAGAAAATTGAGCTCAAAACTACACTTATAAGGCTATTTATTTATAAATCAAAATATGCTCGAGTTTACGGGATTTCTTAAGCACTACATGTTTCTAGATATAATTTAATCAAACCAATATTTTTCTCTAAATCTACATACATAAAAACATCATAATACAAAATTTCATAGTCTTATAAATAAAATTGATAATTTAAATAAATTAAACTAATCCAGGTTGAAATTAGACTTACCTATCAGATGGACTTCTAACCACCAGTGGTGGTCCTAGGGGTATTGGTGGCCTTAGGCAGTGGTGATAGGGTGTGGTAGTAATGGTGGCAGTAGCGGCAGCAATAACGGCATTGGCAATAACGGTTCAATTCCAAATGGTTGTAGGTTGGTCTACAAGCCCTAATTATACAAATTTTTTCTAATATTTTGAAAAAACCCTAAACCTCTCTTTTTAAGTTCTCTCTATTTTTCTTTGATCCTTCACTGACTAAATGAGCTACAATTAAAATTTAGGGTATTCATAGAGCTACTTGGAATTTTTTTCTTTAATTTTTGGGTTGACATTTGGCTTTTATCCCTTTTCTTTTTGGCTTTTTAGTTGCCTTAATTTGATTTGGTATATTTTTCTTCTTAATCCCTAGCTTACTACAACCTTGATTTGAATAATTCTTCACTTTTCTAAGTTTTTCTTTTTATTTTTCCTTGATTTTTTTTGTAATTTTCTTTAATTATTTGGCATTATTTTAGTATATTTTGAGTATTTTAAGTAATTTTACATATTTTTACCTACATGTAAATACATATGGAGTACAAGTAAATACTTCTAAATATTATTTATATTATTCTATAATTTTTAGTGTACGTATAATTTATCTTCAATGACTTGTTAGTTATCGAAACTCATTTTACGTATTTTCAATAAATAACAAATAATATGCTTATAATTTGATATCATAATATTCTATTATTTTATCACTTATTTTCTTAAATTCAAACTTACGAGGTCGCTTTTACTAATATCTCTAACTTCATCTTATAATGTGGTAGAACTATGTTATAAGGCTTACAGTTTTTTAATATGCCTAGCAATTGAGTGGTAGAACTATGTTATTCTAATGGCATGATAGGACCTTATAGTATTTCCTTAGTCCCTACATCAACTCACTTATACTTCCCTATTCTTAAGCAACTATAAAGCCAAATAAACATCATTCACACTACCTAAGCCCCTTATGTGAATTTTACATGTATCATAATACAAACTATTAGTTTCATTATCAAAATCAACATAATGTTTACAAACCAAACTAAAAATTCCCTTTACTTTAGATCTAGCTCTAATTCTTAAGCTAAAGAATATTTACCTTTTTAGAATGGCCATTGGCCTCGATGCATGTATAACATAACCAATATACAATAACCTATAGTTTGATGCCATTTTAGTTCATTAATTCATACCACTTACCTATATCTTATCCGTCTAACTAGAAGTCAAAACTAACAAGTATACATATAAATTACATTTTAAAACAAACTAAGTGCTCGATCACATTCCAAAACTACTTTAAAACATAATTGAACCATCAAACAAATTCAAAAATCAATTTACAACCACCAAGAGTATCTAAATAAACTCTTAATCATGTTATCTCCATCTTTCATTAATCTGAAATCATTAGATCTTACCTAAGGACTTTGTTTCCTCTTAATCAAAAGCTTTTCAAAAAACCAATGGATTAATGATCGTATATTCCTACTCATGACCTTCTAACTCCATTATTAATGAGATTAAAGCCAATAATGAAATTAAAACCTGGTTTTCTAAAGAAAAACTTCAAATTAGGATTTTAAATCGATATTGAACTTGATTGATATGGCCTTACCTAAGCACCAAAACTAGATGAAAGGAGAAAGATGCTTGATTGATATTGCCTTACAAGCCTCACATAAGCACCAAAACTACACAAACATACTCTACACATAGCTTACTATGCAGGTAGAGCCTCCTTATCCTTTTACTTGGTAAAACATTAGACAAATCACATATTCAAAGAGAGAAGCATCTGTTTCCTCGTCTAATATTCTAAAAGTACATATGAAGGGAGTTTTAAAGATCTTTATGTGAAAAAAAAGAAAAGCTCAATGGGTCTCTTTAAATAGATAAATAAAATGCATTTATTTAAATTCCTCTCATTAAAACATTTATTGTGGTAATTCATTAAAGAGCCAATTAGATATACTAAATGATTTATAACTAGATTTAATGATTACGAAGAAATATTATTATTAAATAATTATAAATAATAGTTTCCTAACATTAATTTGAATTAGTATAATTAGCGGATGATATGCAATCACGTGATGAATATCAAAACATTGATGGTTCCACACTTAAATGTTGCACCTTCGAGATACAAAAACTTAAGTTATTAAACTAGCCATCATGATGCACACTCATGCTTATATTATCACATAAACCTGTGAGTCAGTTCAATCCAGCCTTGAACTATTAATTCACAAGTCAACTGGAGAGTAAATCAGACCCGGCCCTTAAGTGAGCAAGCTCAAGCTAGTTCAACTAAATCAACAGTTGAAGGGCTAGTTTCACAATCCTTGAACTATGAGTTTTTTTTTTTTTCAAAATTTCCTCAATTATTTTTTTTTTCATTTTTTCCGAATTTCCATCAATTATTATAAATAATTTATGGCCTATTCATTTAATTTTTTTTTTCAACTAAATCTAATACTTTAAGCTAACATATCAACTATCGTTCTCGTAAATCGAATTTTCCTCAATACATAATATATATTAATATTACATATAGTATATAAATATATATAGTATAGTTTATTATATATTATATATATCATAATATACAATACATATATGGTATATTAAAAAATATTATATGTAGTACATACTTGTTTACATTATATTATATTTATATATAGTATATACATAGTATGTTTATATTATATATATGATATCAATGTATAATATATTATATTATATATATACTTTTTCTTTTCATTTTAGGGTTAGCTTGATCCCGAACCAGTAAATTAAACCACTAATCCAATTTACTGATTTAAGGTCCGATCGACCTACTGGGTTCTTCATATTAAACCGTTAAGCCCTCGTACGAGCCAGACCTACTTATGATCAAGCTAAATTGGTTTAATGGATGGATGGACAAATCGGTTTACGGCTTGAAAACGACCCTCGTAGAAGTCTACCATCACATTCATAACCTAACGTGAGAATGAGAGTTTATGTGATATACGTAATTCTATGATTGTGCTGTCTAATTAATGGCTAATGGACGTGGACATGAACGGATCCACTGGAAAACACAAAGTGATGGGATAGAACATATAGAAGGTTGTTCTTATTTAGTTATATTCTGTTCACGTGGGGGCTTGTACGGGCGCCGGTCCACCAAAAGTCCCTAAATTCTTCCGTTTTCTTACTCGCATTTGCGAAGACAAAACCCACAAAGGCCATGAATCATTCAAGTATAAAAGCAAACTGTGAGCACACAGACGTTGGGTATTCAATCAAATCCACACAGGGATTGGACCCTTCCTTTTTGGCAACATTCAATTCAATCGTTAGGTAAAGGGGCACATCTCTTCTTTTCCCTCCTTATCCATACCAAAATTTTATGTTTCTGTCTCAGCTTCTTATCTTTATCCATGAATCAGTTAGTTTCACCTTATTATAATTTATTTTAGGATAAGATAGAAAATGTCATATGTATTTATCTTTATTAAGCAATAAGTGGTTTTCGATTATATAAACCAGGTGATACACATATATCCCTCCAAAAGATTATTGTAACCGGTTTAAGTTTGTGTAATACGTGTGTCGTATAGCTCGTTTAAGGTTGCTTGCTCGATACGTCCTCTTTGTAGAACGCGACGTTAGTGTTCCTTCACTGGGCTGGACACAAAGGCTAGTTTGAACAAGAAGAAAAGACAGAAGAAAAAGAAAAAAAAAAAAGGGAATAGATCCTCCTTATTTATTTTTTTTTAATTTTTCTTCATTTATCTTTTTGAAACATTATTATATATAATTAACGGTTAAGATTTTAAGAGATATAATAAAATCACGTGATATTTCAAAATTCTAGATTATCTAAATATTTAATTTATAAATTAAGAAAATAGTAAAAAGAGAAAATTCAAATCCAATATAAAGTTTATAACGAACTTCTTTTTAAGATATGTCCCTAGAGTATATGCCCACAGCATAATTTAAAAAGGAAATGTTGATGATCAACTAGGAGGTTGTTAACAATTAATATATATGTATATCTATTTATACAAAAATGATTTTGATGGTATTAATACATTACGTAAATTAATAAGTGATATAAAAATATAAATAAAATTTTAATAAAAGAAAAACATAATTGATAATTTTTCAAAAATAAATTCTTTTATTATCAAATATTTAAATATTATTAATATTTACACATCATTCAGCGATTCACCTAACATATTAGTTCTATCAAATCATTTTTCCTATCTATATAATATATATATATATTTATATAACTAATTTTTCTATAAAATGTATAAATAACAATTGAAAGCATGAAAAATTTCTTGTATGCTTTGAAGAATGGTTAAAGTACTGCTTAATGAAATCTTATAAGACATAAAATTATATCTCTGATGGTTGATAAATGTTTTCCATAAAATGAATTATATGATCGGAACTCCCTAAATCTAATGATATAAACACCATTTTCTTAACATCCGATCTGATGAGAGGATAAGCTGGAAATGGTCCAAAAACCAAAACCAACTAATAAATGAAAACATCCGGCTGGAAGGGAAATAAACAAAATATAATTATTAATTAGGTAGAAGGGCTTGGAAGCTCTTTTCTCTCCCCGTCCAAGTGCTAGTAGACAAGTGCTGGCTACTCTTAAATTGTCATGTCATCTCTGAGATCTGGGAACTGGAACCCACCACCCACTTAAAAAGTAGAACTTGCTCCATAGGTAGCTGTAGCACTTTGATTAAGGTACGCCCTCCTGTTTACAGAGAAGAAGGAAAAGACCAAATTCATGCACACGTGCCACTGGTGGACACCAGAAAGCCTATACATCCTAAAGCCGGCACTTGGCAGGGAGTTTGTTGTTTCATCATGCTCACATATCCCATGACCTTTATATAGTTTATCATTATTATTCATTGGGATCCTCTTTAATTATACTTTATTAATATTACACACGATCGCACTATATGTATAATAATATACATATATATTCTATAGTCCATTCTTTATTTTAAGAAAACCGATCCTCTACAGTTTCATCTTTTTCTTGACAGAATCGGTAACAACCCATCCTTCGTTTTTTTAATTAAATTGGTATTGTTATTTATTTTATTTTAATTTAATTATATTTAAATTTAAATTATTAAATAAATTATAAATTCAATAATTTAAATCTAAAAATCAATAATAAAATAGATAGTAATATCGATCTTATAATAAAAAAAGATAAGACTATAAAAGAATATTTATATATATTTTATCATACCATCATTTATTTTAATGAGATTGGTCCCACTAATCATCTTACTAATGATTTTTATGTTTTTTAAACTTGAATAATTTAATTCATAATTTATTCAATGATGCAACTTAAAATAATTAAATTAAAAGTAAAACAAATAATGTTACTGATCGAAAAAAAAAAAAAAGATGGGAACATTTATATCCCGTTGGTTTTATAGTATAACACTGGTTGGTAGAAAACGTTGGTTCAGTTTACAGTTTTTAAACAGTATCCAAATCATCTTGGTTGGACAGATCCCTTAATCTAGTATTTAAGTCAATTTCCCTTTTAATTCAAATCTTTTTTCTTTTATTTCTAGATTCGTGGGTTCACTGTTCCATTTATTTTAAAGTTTCTAGAATCATTAATATATTCATATTTACAGTCTTAATTTTGCTACTTTTAAGTGTATCTTCTCCAAATATGAATCGCAATTTAGATACTAAATACTTATAAATGAAAAACCGGTTTTAAAGCAGCAGGCTTCCATCCCATCTTAGCCACATAAGATATTTACATGGGATTCGAAACCTACATTTATTCTAAATTTTAACTCTAACATGACGAATGGATTATATAGGGTTTACGGCTTTGCTAAGCTCATTGCTATGTGAAAAGTTAATAGAGACCAAACAGGTTTTACTAGGAGATTTTGCTGTATAAAGTAAAATTTAGGAGGGTCGTGCTAGTTTGAAATTTATGAAGACAACAACATTATTTGCCTTGAAGTGGCAACATAATTAAATTTCTTTCTTTCTTTCTTTCCTTTTTTTTTGTTTTTTTTCCTCGGCAATTTCATTCTGCGATACATGAATTGATATATGCGAAAAGGAATTATGGCGATAGATATGTAATCAATAAAATAATATGAATTTTGGCCCCCTGTGCTTTCTTTTCATTTTGTTACTTTGTCTTTTTTATTTAAGGTAATTTAAGAAAATGATAAGATTCTCCCAAAAATAATGTGACATGTGAAAAAATACAAACGTGGCATGTAAGCCAAATAATACAAGTCAGCGAAAATTCGGGTTAAATGTGCATGCTCATCTTCGTACGATTCTTGAATAACAAATCCCTATTTGATTACATTTCTACTTGTAGATATAGTTGCATGAATTAAGTCAATTATTGAATAATTTGTAAACTAAAATGATGAAATAATCATTATTTGCCAGACCCTCGATCCAAATCAATTGGACTTGATCTTTTTATAAAATCGATCGACTCATCCCTTTGATCCTTATTAACAATGATCTTAATTCAACCGATTTATTTGACTTGTTTAACTCGATTCTTATAAGAATTCATTGGGTTTTTATTAAAATATATTGTTTTCTTTTATATTTTCTCGAATATACACTAATTTGCTAAAAAAAATTAATGTGAATCGAAGAAAATAAAAAATAAACTGTAAAAAAATTTTAACTTTTAATTCTCGAGGAAATATGTAATTTTTATTACTTTATAAATAAATATAAATTATATTATAATATATTTATTGATCCTGATTCAATTTTGATTTAAACCTGACTAAACCTCTGAATTCTTAACCCCATCTCACTCCTAAGTCAACCTTTCAGTTCGGATTTGATAACATGAGAAATAACTAGGGAAAGCATGTGTGTGAGGAGTGTATTTGTATTTTGTTTTAAGTTGAATTTGTAAAAACACATATATAATTAGATAAAGATATTAAATTGTTTGTTTTTATAATAATTGTATTTACCCATGTCTTAATTGTATATATTATGTCATATACTTTTTTTACTTTTTTTTTTTTGTGCTCAACCTCCATGATTACATTAGTATCCATATTGTTTTCATGTTTGTAAAATGCTAAAATGATTTTGGGACTTTAAACTATGGGTTTGACTTTTTAGGCTAAATAATATGATTTAAGGAGTAAAGAACATGAATATGACTTTAAGTAGTTTTAACATGGTGAGCTTAGAATAAGAATAGTGAATCTACTCGTATTTCCAACTTTCTTGAAGAAGCTCATGTATTTAAAGAGAATTTCCATCAATTTGGATTTAAAGAGGAATCCATGGAATGATCAATCAAGAAAACTTATCTTGATTATTAACCATCAACATAATCCAATGAATGTCGTTGATGGACCAACTCTAAGCAGAATTGAACTGAACCAAATTACTCTTAACTGTTTAGAGTTTTGAATTGAAACACTTATATAGTTTAGCACGATTCAATTTAAATTACTTTTTAAACACCCAATCGTTCTTATCACGTTTCATTGTGTACAATATACAACTATCACCTTAGTTTATATTTGTATATTTTGATATAGGATTTCAATTCAAATAAATTCAACAAATGGAGTATAACCACAAATATAGAATTCAAAATAAGAGAATTATGGATAATGATTCCATTTAGACAGGTTCAACTTATCATTCAAACTTTTTTTTGTAAATTCCCCATTAGATAATCAATATTACACAATAAGTAAGTTTAGGAAAGAATAATTTAAAAATAATAAAATACCAACGAACTTACACATTGCTTCTTGTTGCGTAATGCAATATTGTACCACTAGACACAATACTAATAGTTTATCATAAAACAAAAAATAAGAAAACTTTAATAATCATGAAAATTTATAAAATAAAGTTATAAATCTATAAATAAATCAATAAAGTATAAGTTGTAATACTCGAGAAAAAAAAAAGGAGTAATTAATTAATAAAATTCATTATAAAATAAAAGGTAATTAAGTTTTGAGTAAGAGTTATTAAGGTCTTAAGTTATAGTTTAATGAAGGATATTAACAGTATTGTAAGGAGATTTTAACCTAGTCTTAACCTAGCTTGTGCATAAATTGACTCATTATATCATACTCTTCTCTAATGAACTCCAGAAGCCCTCAAGGTAAGAAGGAAATTTCACTGTTTTTCTTTTTATTAAAGAAGGAAAATTTTGGATTAATGTGGGATTTCTTTTATGGTAGAGTAAGAGTAGTCATGTAGAGAAGGAAACCATAAAGTTTATGCAACCCAAAAAGGATATTAGATTTTGCATAGTCCATTAAGGAAAAACAAAAAACTCTAAATAATCGACGAAAATAAGGTATATATCCTGTAATTCATAGAATATCTATTATCTTTATTCTTTTAACAAGTTTAAGAGATGTTTGTTAGTTAAATAATGAGGTGATAGAATTTATTCAATAGTGTCGATTTGAAATAAGAGTTAGAAATGTGAAAGATAAGTAGTGTATTGATGAGATTATGCCGTAGAGTCTGAGCTTTTAAAAATTTAAAGGTATTTTTATCCATGTGTTGAGGTATTGGAGTGTTGTTATTAGGTTTAGAAAGGTTTTAGGCTCAATAGAAAAAAAAAAAGTTGACCAAAAAGTGACACAATCGAAAAATGCAACACCTGGTTGTGTTATTTGTAGTAAGTGATGTGGGCTGTTTGTCTAGCAAGTAACACGACCGAAAGACATGATTGTGTCCCTAGTTTTGTCCTTTGCAGTAGATTATGTAGGCTATTGACCAAAATGTTACGTAACCAAAAGACACAACCATGTTTTTTGTCGTATCCCCTACAGTAATGAAGTGCAACTTAATAAGTTACATAGTCAAAAGACACAATTGTGTCTTTAACTGTAACTTAATAAGTTACATAGTCAAAAGACACGATTATGTCCTTAACAGTATCATAGGCTTTACTCCTTTAAGCTAAGTTTTTCCTCTTCTTTTTATTTTATTCCTTTGTTATTTCTAAAGTAAACCCCTTAAATATATCATTAAATAAATTTAAGGAGATTGAAATGGCCTAAAAATGAGTTTTAGCTAAGAGACAACGTTTATTCATTATTTAAAGAAGTTTAATGATTATTTATTATTTCTATGATTTAAAGATAGGTTTGATTTGTTGGTAACGGATTCCAAATATCAAGGTACACGACACTTGCTTATTGTATGTGAGTGTTAGGATAGCAAATATTAAAATGAATTAAATACATATTCAGCTTATATATCTTTTTGTTGCTTATGTTTGGCTCATCCTAGGGGCTTAGAGCGGCAGATCCTTAGGGAGCAATCCTAAAGATCCTTACGACGTTGCGACGCGTTATCGTTAGTGAAGTCTTGCTTGGAAATGATTTTGGATAGATTAAGATATTGTAGAGGGGCCCGGAGATACATGCTCAATGTTAGGTTGAAGAGGGGCCTAAAGAGACACGCCTAAACGTTAAGTTGTGATATGAATTGTGATATCATCAGATTGTAAAAGACTGCTATTGTGTACTTATGTGACCGACTTAAATGCAAAGATAATTAAATGGATTGTATGATTTACTTGTTGTCGCATTCCTACATATGTAAATACGTATCATTAATCATACGCATGTGATTGTGTGTTGCATACTGGGCTTCGGCTCATTTTATCATATTTTCAAATACAGGACTTACATATTGAAAAATATCCTAAAAAATTAATTGATAAGGTTATTTAGTCTTATGTGGTAACATCGATCAGTTGGACATTAATATTTTTTAATTAGAAGTTATTCTAGTATTATTTGAAAATTTAATTGTATAAGATTATTTGAAGACTTTTATAGTATTATTTAAAGTTTTTAGTCAAATATTATGCTTGACATATCATTAGAGACTAGGGACACGTGGCGGTCTATGATGTCTTCAGTTATGGGGTGTTACAGATAAAATGGTATTAGAGCAATAGGTTATGAATCCTTGGAAAAAAAATAATAAAAAGCAATAAATTACTAGAACAGATTAATGATGAGAAGGGTATAATATGGGTTAGTTTTGATCTTAAAAAGAAATTTATGTTTGGATGGGTAGTTATGTAAAATTATATTATTTAATGTTATTATTTATTTTGAAGTTATTTGTTTATTTTAGTAATTTCATTTAACTATTTGATAATAATAAATGTCTACATGATTGTTTAGTTGTATTTAAGAGGTTAAAAAAAATAGGAGTATTATACTTAAGAGTTGAGTTATATTAAAAAAAAACAGGATAAAATAATAAAATATGTAAACTTTTACTATATAAAAACCTAAATATTAAGGTAAAATATTTACTACTAAATAGCTTAGAGAGATATACGCTACAAATAATGTGTCTTATGGTATTACGATTATGAAATTCATAACTATAGAAGTACATCAAGTTTCTTTTGATCTATAATTTTGACTAGTAAATAAAAGAAAAAGCAATAATGATGATAATATAATAAATACTAGCTAATGATAATGTCATTCCATGTAAATTCATAAGCTTTTATAAAATTATCTTTGATCAATATATAATAAAACATGGAATTAATAAAACATTTAGGAAAGGAGAAAATACAAAATGATTATACATAGCCCTAATTAATGGTGTCGGTATAACCAAGTAAGAAACAAAATATTTTTGGAAGAAAATATAATAGATAAAACACAACCCTTATATAAGAATTATTGACTACTAAATGACTAAATGGAAAATTGAAAATTGTTAAAGTAGAAAATATAGTAAAAATACATTTAAATATTATAAGTATATCTACGTATTGATAAATACACGTCAATTTTTCTTAGATGACCAATATAGGGCAAAATTAAGAAGCTAGTAAATAGCAATAAAGAAATAAGAAACAACTAATTGTATAGATTAGAAAAGTGTGAAATAAAGAATCAGAATCATAAACCAATCACCCAAAAATCTATTATAATTTTTCTACACAAAATTAAAGTCAATTTTTAACCACATTCCATATGAATAGAAACGTTAGAAGAACATAATCATAATTAATAATAATAATAACAATATTATCAATGTTAATAATAATAATTGAGCACCTTAACAATAACGGCGATACCAATGATAATGGTAAAGTTGTCTCACTAAACCATCTATGGTGAGTAGTAACACAACAATAACAAAGTTTATCGAATTTTAACTAATAATGATGAAAATAGAGTTTAATGGGATGCTTTATATGTACATTAATGCATGTATACATGCGATGGGTTTGACGAGTTTCTTTTCTATCTTATGATTGATCCAAGTTACGTTAAGTAAGTCAAGCTAGGTTGTTAATTATGTCTTAATTGAGTCAAATCATGTCTTGTTACTCAATGGCCCATATTTATGTATGTATGTATTGAGATACTTCATATGCAAACTACTCAATATTAATTAAAAGCAACAAAAGTATAAAAACATTCAATTAATAATTATCAAATATTTAATCTACAACAAAATCTTGGGAAAGAAAAAAGTAGGCATATAAATTTAATAATAGCAACAATATGCAACAATAATTATAATGATAGCAAGAAGCAATGAAGTATGATTCTTTACTAGCTCTCTACCTCATCTTTGGAGAGGTAAGGATTGATTTGATGTCTATGCCCTATTGGGGTTGTTCAACGATTCATCATACCTCCTTAGCACATGAGAAGTCCTATAAACCTTAACTTTTTGAGTCATTTTCCGTTATTTCAGCCAAATGCTAATATATGGTGCTTTTCATCAATGGTGTTCTTTGTTGGAAAAAAAAAAAAACGGTTGACTTCACAATTCAGTAACATTTAGTAAGTAAAATTCAACGAGAAAAGTAAAATTGAGCGAAACAGTATGAAAAGTAAAATTTAACAATAAAAGTAAAATTAAGGAATAAAGTATAAGAAAATAAGATAGTATAATTTTTTTATACCCAATTTCTTGTGGTATTATTTGGAACTAGACATATATTTTTATAATTTAAAATTTAAAATTTTTTTAAAAGTTAGATTGTTTATATTAGAAATTACAATAAAATTTAGTACCATAATTTATGAACTTCCTCTATGATTCTTTTTTTTTTAAATTATAGAGATATATTTATTCTATTGTGAGATAGATTTTTATACTACTAAATATATTATATAAATTTTTACTTTTAGTCCAATGCTCATGGTTTTTTTTTTCCCAATTAGTTTTCAACCAATACATAAACCAAACAATGAATGAAAAACCTTATCTAATATTGTACGATAAAATTATGACAATCAAATAATACTTAAAAATGATAAATTTTTGGTTTTATAGTACTAAGAATCACATTGAATTGTTATTTCGCAAAACAAATGCAAATAGCTTTAGGGCTTGTTTGGATTTTTTTTTATTAGTATCTTATTTGTATTTTATTTATATCTGCTTGAATTTTAGTGTTTAGAAAACCGTCTTATTTATCTCTTGTTTATTTGTATTTCGTAATTATAATGAAGAAGGTGATTAAAATGTTAGAATTAAAAAATAAAAATTTGCATATTTTTAACAGAAAATTTTTAAAAAAATATATTTTATACATTAAAAATAATTATTAATTAATATTTTTAAAAAAATATATTTTCATCTTTTTAATGTTTTATCCTTACTAATTACAAAAATTCAAATATATAAAAATACGAAAACAGATGAACCGAAGAGAACCTTAGTAGGGAGGATTGACTATATCACTTTGCCTTTATTAGGTTATTCAAATATAATGTTAAGAGTTTTTCTAAAATAAAGAATAGTTGCATTTATACTTACTAGCCAATATTTTCGTAAAAGAATTTCGTATTTTTGAAGCTTTATTTTATTAATTTATCTCGTTCTATCAATTTAATAGAATTTTCTTTTGTATATTCGTGAAATATTGCTAATTGACTTCCTAGGATCCAAAATTTAGCATTTACTGCTCTTCTTTACGGGTCAAATTTTTTCTAAAGCAATAAATCCTGTTTAAGTTCTCGTTACTACAAACATAGACATTCACTTTTGTTGGTCTTCACCTTTTGACATTCTCTCTCTTTTAGTGTTTCCACCTTTATTTCCATTAGCTATATACTACTATGTATAATAAGTAGAAATTGTAGGCCCTCCTTTATAATTTTAATAATACAATATATGTTTAGAAAAAATATGAATATAAGTAAGAGGTTAAGCTAATATATATTTTTAATTTATGTGCCTGTGAAAATCAATAAAATTTGTTTCTTCTTTTCCTTAATTTTTCCATTCTTTTGTATTGTGCTTGGATTTTTGAAAGGGTGATTAAGAGCCTTGAACAAGCAAACAAGTACTTGCAAAAGAGCTCATGTAAGCTTTAAGAGGCCATTGAGTGGTGTTTCCCACTCTAATATTTAAGTTTATAGAGTATTTAAAGAGGGAGTAAATGAGAGAGAGAGAGAATATGTAGGTAAAAAATGTATAATGTTTAGATGTTTTACCTATAGGCATACACTCTATTTATAGAGGATGAGGCCACCATCTTATCCATTTAAGGAAAGTGGATCAATGCATTTAGATCATGCTTCTGATTTGGTAGAAATAGGCTCGAGGCAATTGTTTCTTTCTATTTCTACTAACTGTTCCTACATGGCTTATTTGGAGCTTCATTGGCTGGGCCTCGTCCATCTAAACCTAGGGGCTTAAGTCCTCGAGGACTTAGAGATTTTCTTCTACTTAAGTAAAAGCTTGAGCTAATAACTTAGGGAGATGAATAAGGCTTTCTTATTACTAAGCCTTACTTCTATAGGAGACATTTGAGCTATTAAGTAGCCTGGCTTAGAAAAGGGGATCGAACTAGGCCTCCGAACTTAGCCTCATCCTTAAACAATTCAATTTGAGCTCTAAGGTTTATTATTAAAATTGTCTATCAACATTTTGTTTTCTAATCATATTAAAGCCTAAGCCAATAACTCAAGGAGGTCGATAATACTTTCCTGCAACTTGGTCTTGCTTCTTTGGAAGACATCCAAGCTATAGTTAGCCCAACTCCAAAAGGGGGTTCGAATTGAGTCTCAAAAGGTTAGTCCAAACCTTAACCAAATTGATTTGAGATTAAAGATCTATATTGATATTAATATTTTATTTATTTATTATTATTTAATTTTTTCTTTTATGATCATAAGGAGAGGCAAAAGTGGCTAAATTTACATGGACCCGCAGCATTCATGAAACGCGCAGAACCAAGCCAGACATTTCGCAGAAGAATAATGACATCCTATCTTATCAAATAATTCATGAAAATGCATGCACACATGAAATTAATGTGCCACCAACCAGACACAAATGGAGGCAGAGAATCTTAGGTAGTACTGAGTACTTCTAGTTCTAGGGATGGTGACAATGTTGTCATTTGCACTGACGGCTTGGACTTTGCTTCTACCTCTCTCGACCCTTCCCTCTAATCCGGAGGGAGAAAGAGAGTGAAAAACAGGAGAAAAAAAAATATATCGAAGGAGAAAATTGGAACTCCAGTTTTATGATATTTAACTATGTATGTTTAGAAACTTCATCGATCTATGCGTCCTTAAAATACTTCTAGTGTACTGAGTTAGAAAATTTATGATTTCTAATATTCTGATTTTGTAATTCATCATCTAGGTAAAATAATACATTAAAAATTATAAATTTGGTTGAGATGAAACATGCTAACATAATTTGTGTTCTCGGGGTTGATTTGTTATTTATTTATTATTACTTGTATACTTCAAGTTATCCTCCAGCTTGAAATTGTCGATTTTGCGTTTGTTCTAATCACATAATGTAAGCTATAGGCGTATATATACGTATATAATATTCCAGATCTTGCCTGTTTTCATATTAAATTTCTCATCAGCAGTTGCAATTTGTCTCAGTCATAGTATTTGTTTGCCAAAATAATAAGAAAGGAAATTAAACGAATTTTGATAATAATAATACATATGAAATGAATGTCGGCGTCCAATGTCCACGGATACAGAAGGTTGATGGAAACAATTATTAGTTTCCATCCAATCTCTATAATGAGGCGTTGCCGACCTCTATATCTCATAATCAGAAAATTGTCCTATGAACAAACATTCCAAAAAACAATTATTAAGGGCTAGAAAAAAGAAAAGAAAAAAACAACTTAACTCCTTGTCAAATATTGACTAAGTGTTTTTTTGTTTTTTTCAAATATTATTACAACAATTACGAGAGAAAGGAAAATCAAACTTTCTTTGTATTATTAGTAAACCAATATTTTTATCACTTAACTATAAAAATCTTACTATTTATTACATGTTTAAAAAGATAAATATATAAAGTAAATTCTTTTTCTTTTTATATATCTCTTTTTTTTATATATAAATATATCTAGGAATTATAAAATGATATGAAATTTCTTTCCTGAATTTGGTCCGTCCCTGTCCTTTCACTCAATGTCATTTCCCTCATGTCCTTTGGATTCAAAGCTTGGTCTGGTCAGTTGGCCCTTGGGGGTGCCCCAGTAGTGAGTAATTCCAAAGGGGGTAAAGATATTACTGGGGGCTTTTCCCCCTTTTCCAAAAACTTTAGTCATGGATTAGATTTATTTTATTTTTTATTTTTTTTATAATATAAATGTTGTTAATATGGTTCTTGAAAATATCTGAACATTGAAATGAAATAGCACATATTTTAGCAATTTTTTATTTACATAATCTGTGTTTTTTTTGTTTTGTTTTGTTTTTTTTTTTTTTGGTTTAACTTGCATTTATCCTCAATTACCGAAAGAGTTAGCCTTCATGCTTTTAATCATGTAATATTTGCTTGAATAAAAAATTCCCTAAACAAAGACCAAATATAATGCCCATGATGCATTTAGGATGTAAACGGCCAAAATACTACATTTCAAGCAAATATTACACACTCGTCTTCAGACTTTTCAAAATTATAAATCAATTAAAAAGAATTGCAAATAAGTTTTCATTTTGTTTGTTTGGTAAGATTGACAATTGCTGCAATAACCTCCACAATTATCCCCTTTTGGCTCCATAAAGTCAACAAATGTGTCACGCCAAAGCAAAGGATACAAATAGGTCACTGCATATTCATAAAATAACATCATGTTTAAAGATCTAAAACCCTACCAAAACCAAGATATATAGATATCAACATACAAAATGTTGTGGAAAATTTGGCAAGTAAGGAGTGAGAAAATTTTCAAACCAGAGGAGCTAGTTGAGTCACTGTGGGATAGAAGTTGAGCCACAACTTATACTTATTGGTGTTATATAAGAAAGTTCGACAAAAAAAAAAAATTCTTTCTACCAATAATATTACATATTATGACTTAGGAAAAAAATGATTTGAACCCGACCTATCTAGTTAGGAAATTAATATTCATATTAGATTTGACTACAATAGCATTTGCATTGGAAAAAATATTATTAAATGTAGAAATTGAAAACCTTTTATAGAAGCCTTCCCGAACTGAGTAGATAAAACTTAACTTAGGTGGATCAATCATTACTGCTCCTAGATGAGCTTTCATTGGAGGGGTATTACATAATAGAGAGACAAATGGAATTTTGACTTTGCAAAAATATAGAAAAATTAAATATTTTAGCCATTGAATTATGGGTATTTATTGGGGACTTCACTTTCCTTTGCAAAAGGGTTTTATAAAAATTGAAATTAATGTAGATTCTGCTTTCTCTTTTGCAAAATGTGAGTGATCCAAAAATAAAATATTACAATATTATCATAGCTTGTAAGGAGAGCTCTTCCTCTTCTTAGAGGTCAAGACTGAAGTTGTACCGAGGGATATTGATGCTG
The DNA here is from genome assembly GCA_024138005.1 of Lumnitzera racemosa. Lineage (NCBI taxonomy): Eukaryota > Viridiplantae > Streptophyta > Magnoliopsida > Myrtales > Combretaceae > Lumnitzera > Lumnitzera racemosa. The sequence continues at coordinate 4,889,577 of JAMXBC010000012.1, forward strand.
TAAAATCTTGTAAAAAAAAAAGAAAGAAAGGTTGTATAATAATAATAATAATAATAATAAGGGAAATAACATAATAATATAATAAAAGAGTCATTATTTTCATACATGGTATGGTGTGTAATTTATAAGGGATAACAGGGACAACATGATTATTGGAAAAAAATTTAGACTTCCTACTATCTTTTATCTCAAATAAAACATTATTTGACCCCATACATTTTCCTTATTAAAATATTAGGTTACTTTGTCTATAAGAATAGAAAATTTACAATTCTTAACTTAATTCCAAATTCTTAATCAAGAATTACATTATTGAAAGGAAAATTTAATAAGGATTCTTCCCTATTTGAGTAAGTTTTCATTTTATTTTCGTTTTACTTTGTCAATTTGTATCTTTAAAATTTTTCTTAGAGTTTTAGGAGAGAGGCTTATAATTGTTAGTGTAATTAGTGCATCAACAGTATCAGTTGTGTATCAGAGTGTGGCTATGTGGCATGCAGTGTAGAGTAGATGTATGAGTACGTTGATGGGAGCAAGTGACGTGATATGTGTGTATGTATTAGGTAACGATGTGAATGTAGGTATGTATATGCCGCCGATGAAGGATGTATGTGTATGTGTCAGGCAATCGATGTAAATGTATGTATGTGTGCTGTCGATGTGATATGTGTTTGTGTATATGTCAAGCATGAATGTATGAGTATGTGTGTGTCGAGAGAATGTGTGTATGTGTGTGTGTTTCTGGTTGAAGATGTATGTGTGTGTGTGTGTGAGAGTGACGGTGAGTGAGGCGTGTATGTGTGTGAAATGTGTATGTTTGTGCCGACGAGAGAGAGAAAGACAAGACAGTGCAAGAGAGAGAGAGAGAGAGAGAGAGAGAAGCGAGAGTGAGGAAAATAAAGAAAAATAAATAAATAATATATATAATCATAGATATATTATAAACGTTATATATATTAAACGTATAATATAAAATAATCTATATAATATGTGATGTTTGTGTGTGCATATAGGGGTAGTATATGTATATTACGAGACGTTAAAAAGTATATGAAAGAATATGAAAAGATATGTGGTGTATAGTTTGGAAGCTTAAGGTATAAGGTAGATGGTTAAGTTAAAGGGAATAAAGTATTGAGTCGTTGAATTTAATAAATTTTAAACTAGCAGTTATATTGTAAATAAATGCTAATAGTTGTATGGTGTCGCACTTTGTTGAGATAGGAGTACTAAGTACACGACACGTGTTTGTTGATTATGTGTGCTAAATTAATGTAGATTAATTGGACTAAAATGAAACTCGAACTTAACTATTTGTTGCTTGTGCTTGACTTTGATCACCTACTAATCGGGTCTAACGGTGTTGGTGAGGCACTTAGTGATCTTTGCGCAACGCTGTCCCTAATGGAGTTCCACACTAAAAGGACCCAAGTAGATCTAGAATGATTTTTGGCACTCGAGTGATTGGGAATGACCCAACACCAATACTTATATAGTATTTATATATTGTGTATGACGCGAACCGTAACTAGTAACAAATAAAGCTAATTGCTAAATAGGTCTAAGCTTACCAAAAGCCTGAAAATGGATGATAGGGAATACGCGAAAGAACAAAGAATGAATAAAACAAAGCTCTCTCTAGAAAATATGACGCACTAATGGAACTTTTGAAGACTCACGACAAAACTCGATATGATGCACGAGTTGGTTCGATAATGGTACTTGCTACCTAGCCTTGCTTAAAAATTAATATAAGTGTGGAATGAGAGTAAACAAAAAAAGTGTTAACACAAGGAAGAATATTTAATGTATTAATGTTAAGATGATGTTTTCGGCTATAAGTATAAGGGTATTTATATCTAATAAATTAGAGCAACTTGCTTAAAATGGGAAAAGACAAAAAGAATATTTCTTAAAAAAGTAATGTACGAAGAATACAAAGGGTAAAAAATGAATATTCAAAAAAAATAATAATTAAGGTAACAGATTCTATACGTAGTCTTGTATACATGGCAGAGGTGCATTGGTAGGGCTATTGGAGGATGCAGACAAAGGAGTACGATTAGATTACTTATCCGAGCATGGGTGACTGAAGATTAGTCTAGGGTCTCTTTCTCTCTCTGCTTTTCAATAAGGATAATGTTGAACAATTGGTCGGCTCGGAGGTAAGTGAGTAAGTGTACATGGTTTGGCTATTGTCTCGGCATTCTATAATTCGGTTTGCAATTCCCTCTAACCCTCAGGTTCAACTACGAGTTAAAGGCTCAGTATCCTGATTCCTATCATTCCATGGTCTTTGATTAGTTCTTCGTCAGGGTGATATGAACTGAGGTTAGCAATACTGAAGGTGTCATAAACCCCATAATCTTTGGGCAACTCTAACATATAGGCATTATCATTGATCTTTTGAAGGATTCTGAAGGGCTTACTCGAAAACCTTTCCTTACTTAGGCGTAACCATACTAAGTCTCATGGCTGGAATTGTTTAGCCATTCTACCATTGGCCTTCTCTTGCATTTTTCTAATGGCTTGGTTAATCTATTGAGTAACTTTGTCGTAGATGTATTGAAGGGACTGTGCTTGAGCTCTTGTATCAGGGTCTTCTTGCTCGGATATAGGTATAGGGGTATGATCAAGGGGCAACTCAAGATTAAAACCATAAATAACTTCGAAGGAGATCTATTTGGTGGTGTTATGTGCTATCCGGTTGTAAGCGAATTCAACTACCGGCAAGTAAACATCTCAATCGACCAAGTTCTTCCCCACTATAGCTTGGAGTAGCGATCTTAAAGTATGGTTGACTACCTCTGTTTGGCCATCGGTTTGAGGGTGACAAGAAGTGCTGAATAGTTGTTTGGTCCCCATTCATTGCTACAGAGTTCTCCAAAAATGGCTTAAGAACTTCAGGTTTCTATTTGATACTATACTTCTCAATACACTATGTAGTTGAACAATTTCTTGTGAGAAAAGAGAAGTAATAACCAAAGCATCGTTAGTTTTAGAGTAGAGCATAAATTGTGCCATCTTGCTAAACCTGTCCATAATTACCATCACAAAATCTTTGCCTTAGGCAATTCATAATAATCCGAAAGCAAAGTCCATGCTTAATTCAATCCGTGGTCTCATCGGAATAGGCAAAGGCATTGCTTTCCCTTGCTCAGCTCGACACTTAGCTCTTTTACATATGACAACCTTAACAACTCAACGTACATCTTGTCTCATTCTCGGCCAAAAGAAACAATCACTCAACAACTCATAGGTCCTTCTTTCCCCAAAATGTCCGGACAGTTTTTTACTGTAGACTTCCCTGATCAGTAGCTCCTGAAGTGAATAGGTCAATACGTATAATTTCCCTCCTTAGAATAAGTATCCCTTCTCTATATGATACTCGTCCACTGTCCTTCCATTGACACAACGGGCAAGTATAGACCCAAAGTGTGGATCCTCAAAATATTGCTCTTTGATATTCATAAACCAAACAGTTTGGTCTACAATTTATTTAAAACGTCTGTCTTCTTGAAAGTATATCTCCAACTACATTGCTTTTTCTCTGTTTGTATTTTATCACGAAATTGAATCCTTCAAAAAATTCAACCCATCTTGCATGTCGCTTCGATAACTTTGTCTGATTTTAGAGGTACCTCAAGGACTCATAGTTAGTATAGATGACAAATTTTCTTGGTAATAGATAATGTTGCCATACTTGCAATACTCAAATCAATGCTAAGAGTTCTTTGTCATACATAAAGTAGTTTAGCTAAGGTCCCCTGAGCTTCTCACTGTAGTATGCAATTAGTCGGCCTTCCTACATTAGGATAGAGCTTATCCCAATGCCTTACAAATCACACTCTAGCTCAAATATTTTATCAAAGTCAGGTAGAACTAGTACAGGGGTAGAGGTTAACCTTTCATTTATCTCGGCAAAACTTCTCTCCTCCATTTCCTCCCCCCCACCCCCCCATCTAAAGTTGATATTCTTCTTTATTAGTTCAGTAAGGGTATGCTGAGGGTACTGAAATTTCGGATGAATCTTCTGTAGAAGGAAGCCAGTTTATGGAAACTTCTCACCTCAGTATAAGTAGTTGGAGTTGACCACTCAACGATGGCTCGAATTTTCTCATTGTTCACTCGTAAGCCTCCTCTACTTATTACATAGCCTAAGAAGATCACTTCCTCTTGGTAAAAAAAATACTTTTTGAGATTGTCGAATAATCTATCGGTAAGGAGGATGTTCAATACAACGTGGAGATGTTTACAATGGCTTAACATGTCGTCATTATACATCAGGATGTTGTCAAAATATACCACGACACACTTCTCGAAGTTCTAAAGTATACGACGCATTAATGGAACTTGATAATTGAGCGGTAAACAAGATAACCATAAAATACAAGTATACTATCCCCAAATTGGAAGATATGTCACATGAATTGAGTGGAGTCAAGATCTTTAGTAAGATCGATCTAAAATTTGGCTACTATCAAATCTGCATGAGGCTAAGAGATAAGTGGAAGACTACTTTCAAAACTTAGTATGGATTTTATGAGTAGATGCTCATGCTATTTGGCTTGGCAAATGCCCCGAGCATTTTCTTGAGGTCAATAAATCATGTACTAAGAAAAGTAAGCAAAACCCTCGAACAGCTCTAAAGGATATGACGCATCAATCGAACTTCCAAGGACTCACGGCACAACTCGATATAATGCACGAGTTGGTTCGGTGAGAATACTCGCTACCTAGCCTTTCTTATGGATTAGGATAAGAGTGGAATGAGAGTAAACCAGAAAAGTGTTTACGTAAGGGTTAAAGGCCTAATAACTTAATTCTTATCAATGTATGTAGGGGTTATAAGTAACCTCAAGTTTTTGGACCTAAAATTGTGTTGTTTTTGGACTTAAATAACATTACAGGTTTAGATATTATTGATGATATGGAGTATTTATAATGATGTATGATACGACCACTAATTGAGGATAAGGACTATTACTACTTTAGTGATAAGTTAAGATATACGTAAATGCTAGGTTTAGGTTATGTTGAGCTATGAGCTCTTTATTTATTTGTACAAGTTATGTCAGATATTTATTAGACTTAGGGGATTGAGTGGTTTATTATGCCACTCATAATTATAAATTGAGGAGATTATTTAAAAAAAAAAATCGAACCGTTAATTATAGTTCGATTTAGTAAGTGAGAGCAAACCATACTAAACCACACTACGCCTACCCTTAATTATAGCCATCTATAAAAGCATTCCATACTACCATTATGACCTAACAATAGCTTCCTTTCAAATGACCTAGAACGCTTGTACATAATGACTTCACCTAATCTATCCTACCATTTTAAATCACTACTCTATTAGTTATTGGTCCATGGCTAGTATTTTGATCAACAATGCTCCCAAATCAACTTTAGTGCACAAGCAACAAAACGTATAAAGTTCTGATATATTTTAGATTACTTTAACCTCTAACCTAATAAGAATATCCTACAAACAAGGTAATCATGTACTTGGGTCGTGCTTGTCAAATTTAAACTGGTTATATTAACTATTAGATCTCGATTACATATATATGACCTCCTCATTAAATGTTTTGTTGTATTTTAGATTTATGTGCCTATATTTAAGTATTGATATTTTTAAAACCTTAAATAATTGTTTTGGTTTTAATAATAGGAACTAAGCTAATCAACCTAGGGCTAAACAATAAGATTAACTAGCTAAGCAAGAGAAAGGGATGACCACTTGGGGGAGAGTGTCATGGTCAATTGTAGGTAAATGGCCGATCAACTGGGATCCTAAAAATACCTTAGTTGACTACTGTTGGTAGTATGGTTAATCGTTTTACTCCTCTACTTACCCCAGCTTCACAAATTACTCCAAACAAAACCCTTTTCGAATTTTAATCCAATTTCATGTCCTAACAATTTAACTCCCCATAGTCAACCTTATCAACATACAACAACCTCAAATAACACAGATTGCACCAACAATAAGTTATAAAAGCATTAGATTCCTAACCCATACAATATTAATCTTATTTTCCTTTTAAGAACCTTAATTTAATATTTGTATTCCTAATCAAGTTACATTTTACTTTAATCGATCATTAATTCATATTCATCGTAACATTATAAAAGAAAAGAAAAACATATCTTTTGATTATTCCACAATCGAAAACCAATATTTCTACACACACAAACCAATATTACTTGCTTATATCCTAAACTCCACATTTACTTCCTAAAAAAATATGACTTTCACTTTAAGAATTGTATTAGGGATTACAACTGTTTCTTCTACACAATTGCATTACTTGCATTAGTTTTGTCACACTCTTACATTAAGGCTTAAGTAGACTGTTAGTGGTATGCCTAGAAGCTTAGTAATCATTAGGGCTTACTGTAGGAAGTAGTAACCAAGAGGCCTTTCGAGATATCGAAGAAGATGGAATGGAAAGGTTGTCAATATAGTAGCTTTTGTGAAGCTGCTCCGAGGATATGGTGCACCACTGAACATAACATGACTTAGGACTTTGCTTGATATGACTCACAAGTTGGTACTAAAGTCCACTCACTATTAAACTTGAACTACTCAGTAAAATTAGATAAGAGTATAGAAAATATACTCAAAGAAGAGCTTCCTACAAGAACAAGTATATTCAATATTTGTGATGGTGTAATCATCCATGCGACTATAGTAGAAAAACTATTTATAGTAAGTCATTTAGGGCAACAATACAAATAAAGAAAATTACAAAAAAGTCCATGCAAGACAGAGATTCCTAGTATGCTCAAAGAGGGTAAATAAGACAAAAAACAAAAGGAATATAGAATAAGTGTTAGAGAAAATAGACACAACCGGTTACCTGTCAATAGGTTTGTATTTGGGAGTCTTAGGGCATTATGGATGTTCTAAATGGATGTTAGAGCTATTATTTGAGAGCTGTACTGGGAGTTGCCAAGGCAATTGAAGGATGTTACAGTTTAATAGGCTAGAAGAGTAAAGTTCAGTGCATAATCACCTTAATCTTGATACTCGGTAGGTCAACCATGGCACTTGGTAAGTCTATAACTAGGCAAAAATCCATGCAAAGCAGAATGCATCCAAGCTAGAACTTCAGAAAGTTCACCATAGTTCTTTTACATATAGGAGCTCATCCTCAGCAAGTTAACAAGAGATAATCCTTTTAGTGAAAGATTGGAGACCTTAGAGATGAACGCAAGTGAGAGGTTCGAACGTCGACAATTCATCAATTAGAATTCCAAATTAAAGAAGAGAGTAGAAGATTTACTTTGATTTCTAAGAGAATTGAAATAGATTCCTCGGATGGATGAATGAATTTGTGCCTACGAGAGGAGATAAAACGAGAAGAAAATATTTTATTAAGAAACTTGTGAAGATAGTTTTTGTTTTTATAAAAATTGATTGACGAAGAGTATTTTAAGAAGGTTATTGGTTCATTGAGCCTAATTCAATTGTTAGACTCGCTTTTACATTAACCAAAAGAGAAAATAATTACTCTTTATTTAAAAAGAACTAACGAATGAATTCACTAATATGTCTTTTATTTTGAACTATTTTTTACAATTAAGTCATGCTCATATAATATCTTATTAAAAAAGATGTTTAGTAAATTATGAATTTTTAGTGTACTTAGGATTATATTTTAGTACTCTTGTCATGGATGCATCATCCTTCTAGTTAGAGCTAGCAATCTGTATAACGGGTTGCATTTTCTTGTTCAGGTTTAAATGAGTTTGTGTTTAAAAAATCAACTCATACCATCACCCGTTTACCAATTTGTGTTTAAAAATCTAAATTTGTAGCCCTGTTCATTTAATTAGTTTATTTTATCTTTGCGTTTAAGACATTATCGATGAAAAAGAAATTTCAACAAATATACTATGACTACTAGGTCTTTATATAATTTATGATACTTCCTTATTCATAAGACAACCCTAATACATAGCACATATCTCAAGTATATCTTATAAAATTTCCACCTTATTAAATGCACTAGATTATGTGTTACAAATTGCATATGAGCTTTTAAATAAGCATATAGAAGAGATGCTTTCAAGAGATACTTGATGCTTAGTTCTTGATAATGAAGTAGTACTATTTGTCTAGTATGCCTAATTTATGTAATACCCATTACAAGTATAGCTTATATTTTATGATACGCCATTATCTTTATATTTATTATGCATCCTACTTAATGATTGTGTGATATGATGTTGTTGTACCACTTACAGTTTATGGCACTTATTTAATATAATGCCCATTATTTTCATTCTATAAAAAGATTAATCAGTTACAACTTACTCAACCTAAGGCTTGTTATGTAGACTATGTGTTCTCTACAACAACTATCTTTATGAAGTGCATACGAAATCTCACTTAATGTGAAGTATGCATTTAACCTCTATATTATATGCAATATTATTTGTTTAATATTTTTTGTTGTATTTTTGTGCAAATTAGAATCAACCAAGGGTAAGAAATTCTATACCTTCTTTGATAAAGCTTACAAACAAAATAAATTTCCCTCATATATAAGGAAAAGCATAATGAAGATTAGATGATATTTCACAGGGGGAATTGTACAAGACTCCCTTAAATTTTAATTTTGGTGTGGATTACCCCCGTTACACTTTCAAAGTATGATTTTTGGTTCATAAACTTTCATAAATTAACAACTAATCTCCTATATTGAGAATAACCTCTTAAACTTTGATTTTGGTGTGTAGGTATATTACATACCAAAATCAAAATAGAAAAGGAATTATTTGCCAATTTATAAAAGTTTAGGGATAAAAAACAATTTAAAAGTTTTGGGAGATAATTTGCACCAAAGTCAAAGTTTAGGGAGGTTATTTGTATTTTCCTCTATTTCATATAATATGCACATTCTAAATTGAAAATGATTTAATATGTATCTTAATAATGCAACATGTGAGAAAATTAATTCAATCTTTAGTTCTTCTTAAGCTATTTAGGCATATTAGGTAGCAATGTAAGTGCTAGACAATAACTAACATGTGCCTTGGGCAATGAATTAAGTTTCAAAAATATTATTTAATGGATGCTTAATAACTCTTTCTCCTCCCATGAAATGAATTTTTGAAGAAGAGGGCAAAATATAAATTTACTGCTTTTAACTATTTAAATAGGGATGTAGCACACGTCTACCTATTCTTTAAAAAAAAATACATTGATATAAATCACATTGTATTAATAACCTAAATACCAACCTAAAATCACATCTAATAAATGTTATATACTTAAAATCAAATAAATCACATGTAATGAATCATAAATGTTAGGAGAAATTGCAAAAAAACTCTCCTAAATTTTGATTTAAGTATAGATCGATCTCTTAAACTTTTAAAGTGAGGTTTTTGGCCTCCTAAACTTTGATAAATTGGCAAAATAACCTCCATAACCTTTAAACTTTGATTTTAGTACATAAATACCTCATAAATTTTGATTTTGGTGCGTAAATACCTTTAAACTTTGATTTTGGTGTGTAAATACCCCAAAAAATCTCATAGTTTAGAGGGGTGTTTATGTACCAAAATTAAAGTTTAAGAGATATTTATGCACCAAAATCAAAGCTTAAAGGTTATGGGAGTTGTTTTGCTATTTTATCAAAGTTTATGAGCTTAAAAACCTCATTTTGAAAGTTTAGAAAAAAAATTTACACTTAAATCAAAGTTTAGGGGGATTTTTTTGCATTTTTCCCTAAATGTTACGTCAAAAGTTATACATGTCTCTAAATCTCATTTAATAAATACAATCTTATCTAGCTTATTTTTTTTTTTTATTTGTATTGAATATAAGATTGAGACAATGCTATAGTATAGCGATAAGGGTACAAGCTAGCGTTTCATCAAGTCTTAGGTTCAATTTCCAAAGAAAGCACTTGATGGTATTTATGTAACTAGTATTTGCGTAATTAAATTAACGACGAATTGGTAAATCTACAAATATCTCATTTAAATACATTAATAAAGACTTTAAAAATATTTGGCAAAAAAAAGGACCTTAAAGATATAATAAATGATTATGCATCAGCATAATTCTTGTAAAATTATTAAGCAATGCATGTTTCAAGCTATGAATGAATTACATAGGTGCTTGTATTGTTTGTCATGCCATTAGTTACGTAAGCACATTAAGAAGTAGTATGGTAAGTTTACAACAAGCATGCTCCGTGTGTGGCATCCTAAGTGTTTAAGATACTTAGCACATACTTAGTGACTCTTTGAATCTATTCGAATAACCATTATTAAAAGAATGAAAATACAAAGAGGTCAATTTATAATATGCCATTCATAGGGTAAGGGTATTTCCAACTAATTAAGTTAAGATTAATTTTTTGATTTAATACCAAAGCTAATGAATTAGACCCAATTTTGGGATAATTTATAGAGTTTTAGATTCTTAGACTCGTAATTTAGTTTGATAAAATTGTTTGGCACACTTTTATCATTTATTAGCAGACTTGAGTATCAATTAAGATCTATTATGGATTCCTAAGATATTTTCCTTTTCATTAAGCTTGTTATGACTACTGGGGCTGATAAATATTATTCTTTGATAGTGTACTAATCATATGATTATAATTTACCACTAGTTTTTGTAAGAAATTTTTAATATTACCTATGAAAAGGGAGACTTTTATCTAAGCCCTAGTATATACAATATTTCATAAGAATTTCTACTTATTAAGATTGTATATACTACCTCTTTAATCCCTCTCCAAATTTTTTTGTCTTTTTATTAAGAATTATTGTATATAACATTAACCCTTACATACTAGTATTGTGTGAAGTGCATGGATACATACTGCATGTATACAATATTTACAATGAAACTTTACATTTATAGCACCATATAACAAATGCCGTCAATATAAGGATATATTAGAAAAAAGAATCACATAATAATTTACATGAAAAACCTTGATGCAAGGTGGGAAACTATAAGAGGATAGAGGCCTATTTACTATCACAAAAGATAGAGATACATAAGAATTGAAAGACTCTCTCGACAACTCATTGATCTTCATATAAATTTCATAAAACTAATCACTAGTGTTTCATGAGATATGATAAAGTAAAGCTATCAAATGTGATACATTATAAAGCCTGAGATTCTAATCTATAATTCTATACTAAAGTAAGATTTAAGAAACAAAATATAAGTAAACTTTTAAAGCAAAATAGGAAAGTGGAGAGCTCACTTTCAAAGGGGAAGCCCCAATTAGTCACTTAGGAGGCCCCATCGACTGTTGAAGAGCCCCTATTGATACGTAATGGTTTGCTTAACCACACATGCTTCATGGTTGAGTGGATCTTCATCCGGTATCTAGTGGTTGATACTATTTATCCTTATCAATTGTCGAAATTTGAAAGCATCTCTCTAAAAACTTTTAACGTAACATGTAGCCAACATACAAACTCCATTACTTTTCATATCAATTAAAAAAGTTTGGAAGCACCAAAATTCATCATAAATTTGGTGTTACCATCAAAATCAAAGTCTTGTATAGTGATTGTGAGGAATCAAGCTACACTTAAAAGATCTCCACTTTGACTTATATTCCAAATGAACGTACTATAATGTTGAAAACATACCTTCCTTCTCTACAATAAAGCCTTTATAGATCTATTGCCATTTTTGTATGTAAAACATGCATCAAAATTCTACAAATATTTTTTAAACTTGCATCAAAATGGGAAGTTACTCATTAGAAAACAATGTTATTTTGGGAATTTATAATGATCGATACATTCTATAAATATTCTTCAAACTTATATCAAAATATACATTCAAACCTGCATCAAAATGGGAAGTTACTCATTAGCAAAGGATGTTACTTTGGAAATTAATAATGATTAATATATTCTATAAATATTCTTCAAATTTGTATCAAAATACACATGAAAGTCCTTCATTAAATGTTAAATAGCAGATTAGTAGAAATAATATCATTTTTTAACAAGCAACTTCTCATATTAGGAATTTATAATGTACAGCCATTACCATTAATTGATTAATAGTAAAGAGGAATTGGATTGTATTAACGTGGATTTGTAGGTTTCCGTTCTAGTTATTAACAATTGTGAGAAGATAAATTTAAGGCTTCTTGAAGAAATTATTAACAATTGTGAGAAGATATGTACTACCACTTGTCGAAGTAACTAGAACAGGACCCTACACATCCACGTTAATACAATCAAATTCCTCTTTACCTTGTAATATGTCCTCTTGAAGCTAATTCTTATTTCGTTTCCTATACAAGTGCTCGTGGACCCTTTAGCAAACTTCCTCATTTAGCTGTAAACTTCTACAACTCAACAATGTTAAATCTTTTTTCTCGTATGCCTAAGTTGTGTATGTTAGAATTTTATTGTGCATAGCTTTAATACGGTATTAGAAACCACTTTGTGCCTAAAATGATGAATCATTGCAAAACAAACTAAATACCAAATTTAATTTCTTTAATAACTGCAAGCGTATCTTAAGAAACCCTTAAGTTATTTAACACTATAACTTATTAGTAAATATAAACATCCAAAATCAATGTAAATTCTTCCCCAATTTTTGTACATTTCTTACATTAAACAATGTTCAAACAACCACATCATGTATTATAATTATCATCATAACAATAATTGATGAGCTGCAAATCATTGGTTCTCTTCCTCACACATGGCTCTGATGCCTCCAATCCCTCACTAGAAGAATTCTCTCTCAATAACTAGCTGATGACGAGAAATCCCATGCAAAAGAAAGATGGCTGAACTCATTGATAGCTCCGAAAGGTTACACCCTTTTTTGTTCACTTTCTTGTGCTAATGCTAACTATTCTCTAACCGAGGACTCTATGTCGAGTGATCTGACTTTCTGTTGAGTAACTTGAGCCAACCTCATCCCGGTTGAGTACTTCTCACTCTGCATCCTTCCAATTCTCATAGTATCACTTCTAGTCTCGGCATCTTTGTTGCCGTAATTTCTTGATTTCTCTCACCTATTGTGATAAGAGAATCTATGTACGGAACCAATGTTGCATTGCCACCTGTCTATTTCGTTTGACACTATACTATTTTTCCCTTTTGTCGTTTGTCCTTTTTTCCCTTTTTTTGTATATACTAAGAATCCCCCTTTTTGTATGCTTTTTTGTAATTTATTTATTTATATTGTTATCCTAAGGACTTACTATAAGTAATTGCTTCTCCTTGTAAGCCGAAATCAACTTACCTCAAAATATACATTGAATATACTGTTCTTATGAGACAATCTTCTTCAAGTTTATTTTCATACACTTTTATCTAATCTTGTTAAGTAACTTAAGATTAGTAGCGGGTAGACCTTGACATCAACTTGTGCATCATATTAAGTGAAGAGTCAAGTTGCATTGTGTTCATTGGTATATCACGTCCTTTAGAAAGCTTCATGTCAGCTACTTTAGTCAGTTAATAAACCTATTCACTCTATTTTCTTCAATATTTCAAATGACCCATTGGTTTAAATTTGCTATGGTAAGTCTCAGCGATAACTGCGCTCCTAGACACATCATATAATCCTGGCATCAGAACTTGAAGTTGTGACCAAAAGCTATGTGGTGATAATCTCCATTAGTTTGCTATTCATGATGTTCTATTTTCATTTGGAAAAATAGAGCAAGTTTACAGTTCACAGTTCGTGTGATATTTGTGTGTGTAAGGATTTCTGGTGAGATGAGTATTTTTTAACCCTTCGTTTTGAGAATGTTGAATTCTAATGCTTAAGGAGAGATTAATGATACCAAGAATGATGCTAATGGTCATGGTTGAGTTATCTAACAAATACCATATACTACCGATGAACAGATATAAGACCTTGTTGCTATTGTGGCTAATTTAGTTGATTCAGTATAAAAAGTCTTAGAGACTGGGCTATGAGAGAGAGTTGTTGAATAAGTTCAAGAATTGAGAGATAGGTCGAGAAGATGAATGATTGAATTGCGTACATTAGAGCCCATTCCCATGAACAAAGCACCACCACGACATACCGAAAGAATGGCGAGAAGGCTGTTAGAATTGGATGAAGTGGAGGAGTATGAAGAGGAAGAACAATATGTTGAAGTTGACAAGCGTAAACTTAGGGCTCTTAAGAGTGTCAAACACTTCAAAGTACGAATTTCAAGTCTCAACGAGTCTAGTAGTGTTGACAACTACTTAGATTGGGAGGAGAAGTTCGAGAAGATATTCAACTTCTACGATTATGAAGACGTTGTCCATATTTGAGTAGCTGCATTGAAAATTTTTGGATATGTAGTAATGTAATGGAAGAAGTTGCTGAATGTTCGCCTGAGAACTCGACGTAAAATCCGAACATGGATGAGATGAAGAGAGTTCTAGGAAGTAAGTTCGTTCTCGAGCATTACGAGTAAGTAACTTTCCAACATCTACAAGATTTGAGACAGGGTAACTGAATGGTGGACAACTATGTCCAAGAGTTTTGGTTACTCATGTTCCGATGTGATGTTAATGAACCTAAGACACGAACTATTGCAAGATTCATTTCTAGGCTAAGGACCGAGATTGGTAACATAATAGAGCTATAGAGTCTTGCAACTTTAGATGAATCCATCAGGGTAGTACAGAGAATTGAATGGCAGAGGTAGAACCGGGTTAGTTGAATGCCGAATAGTCGACCCATGCCGCCAAACAAGAGCAACATGCCAAGTTGATTAGACTATGGTCGTGCATCGAACAGTTCCAAAGTGGATTGCCAAGGATTAGTACTGAGTTGACCAAAAAAAGGCCAAGGTAAGGGCAACGCCGAGGAACCTGAGGTCCGAAGAGACCATGGTCAAAGCTTAAGAAGAAAGATTGAAGAAATCAAATACTTTAAATGTCTCGGTTATGAGCATATAGCTAGTTAATATTTAAACCACCGAGTCATGACTATGAAGAGAGATAAGCCCCAATTTGAAGTAGAGAGTACGGGAGAAGGAGAAGAAGAGATGAGAGTTGAACAAATGCTGGAAGAGTTTTAAGAAGACCCCGATGCCAAGACATTTCCTGAGGGCAATGTTGAGTACTGTTTTGTCGTTTGATGGTCTCTTAGTACTTTTGTAATTGATGAGAATGAGCAGAGGGAGAACCTCTTCCATACGAATTGCCAAATGAAAGGCAAGCTATGTAATTTGATCATTGACGGAGGGAGCTATACCAATGTCATAGCAAAGGGGGTAGTTAAGGCCATGAAATTGCCAACCCACCCACACCTTAAGCCGTATAAGATTCACTAGTTGAATGAAAAAGGAGGTACACATTGCCCAACAGGCTAGAGTATCGATTTCCATTAGTGATAGGTACAAGGATGAGGTGTTATGCAATGTCCTTCCCATGTGTACTTCTCACATATTACTTAACCAACCATAGCTGTTTGACTTGAGAGTATTGCATGATAGGTATTAAAGCACCTACATAGTCTAAAAGGACGGGAAGAAAATTATACTGACATCCATGAGTTCTAAGGAAGTATAGGAAGCCCAAGAGAAGGTTGCTAAGTCGCTGTAGTATAAGTCCTTAATGATTTCTTAAGTTTAGTTTTCTCGAGAAGTTAAGGCCAAGGACTATGTGTTCCTCTTAGTCAAGAGACACTTAGAGGTAAAAAAAAGCTGAGAGCTTACCTATCGAAGTGCAGCAACTACTTCAAGACTATGCCAACCTATTTCTTGACAAGATGCCAAAACGTTTACCTCACTTAAGAGGTATTAAGCACTATATTGACCTCTAGCCTGAAGCTACCTTACCAAACCAACTTGCTTATAGACTTAATCTTGAGTAAGCAGCCGAGCTAAAAAAATAAGTAGATGAGTTGGTAGATCGTAGATACGTCTGAGAAAGTATGAGCCCATGCGCTATACCAACCGTCTTAGTACCTGAGAAAGATGGGTTATGGAGAATGTGTATTGACAGTTGTACCATCAACAAAATTACTGTTAAGTACCGATACCCAATCCAACGCTTAGATGATATGTTCGACGAGTTGGATGGTGTTCGTATTTTTTCAAATATTAATTTAAAGAGTGGCTATCACCAAATACGAATGAAGCCTAGAGATGAATGGAAGACGACCTTCGAGACAAAGAATGGTCTATTCGAATGGATCGTAATGCTGTTTGGCTTAACTAATGCACTAAGTACATTTATGCAGCTAATAAATAATGTGTTTAGATCAGCAAATGTGTTATAGTTTATTTTAATGACATTATGGTTATCACTTATGTTGAGCATTTAAGACCGGTGTTTGACATCCTCCGAGCTAAGAGATTGTTCGAAAACCTGAAGAAATGTGTATTCTATCAAAGCGAGGTTGTATTCCTCGGATATGTTCTTTATTGAGGAAGGATTTTAAGTGGATGATGAGAAAGTCAAAGCTATTCTTGAGTGGCCCATGTCAACTAATGCTACTGAAGTCAGGAGCTTCTATGGTTTAGCTTCGTTTTATTGGAAATTCATTCAGAACTTTAGTTCCATAACAACGCCATTAACTGAATTGATTAGGAAGAACATTGAGTTTAAGTGGTCAAAGAAAGCTTAGAAGAGTTTTGAAGATATCAAGTCTAAGTTGATGTCTGCTCCAGTACTCACCTTGTCGGATTTTGAGAAAGTTTTTAAGGTAGAGTGTAACTCATCCAGCATTGGCATTGGTGCTATCCTCATGCAAGAGTGCCGACCAATTGCCTATTTGAGCAAGAAACTCCAAGGTGTTGCCTTAAACTACTCAGCCTACGACGAGGAGTTCTATGTCCTTGTTTGAGCACTACAGAACTAGCAGCATTATTTGTTGCTGAGAGAATTCATTATTTACTCAGATCATGAGTTTCTCAAGCATCTTCGTGGGTAATAGAAACTTTCTTGGCGTTATGCCAAATGGGTTAAATTTCTAGTCTTTCTACTACATCATCTGGTATAAGAAAGAGAGAACCAACACTGTGGTAGATGCTCTTTCTCGTCATCGTAGCCTTGTTATGACTATGCAAGCCAAGGTACTTAGATTCGATACCTTACCCGATTATTATGAGCATAACCAGTATTTTGGGCCCTTAGTGGCCAAGTGCAATGTTAGAAGCATTGTGGATGGTTTTTACTTGAGTTAGTGGTTCTTAATAGAAGGTAAACAAGTTCATGTGTCAAGTGATTCGGTTAGAGAACTGCTTGTCTGTGAAGCTCGTGTTAAAGGCTTGGCCGGCCATTTCGGAGAAAAGTAGACGGCTGAAGTATTGAAATAACATTTGTACTAGCCGGGATAATAAGGGATGTGCATTGAGTTCTTGAGATGTGCAATGTGTGTAAACATGCAAAAGGAAGGAGACAGCTGCACAGAGAGTACATACCCTTGCGTATACTTGAGTGCCCATGGATCAACCTAAGCATGGATTTCGTGCTCGGCTTTCTCCGAATGTCAAGGAGACATGATCCCATTATGGTTGTAATTGACTATTTTAGCAAAACGAGACACTTCATTTTCTACCATAGAACTAATAATGCTTTATTTATCGCTAACCTCTTTTTTTAAGAAATTGTACGTCTGCATGGACTACTGAGGGGTATTGTATCTAACCATAATTCGAAGTTTACGAGTTTCTTTTGGAAAACCTTATGGAGGAAACTTACCACTAAGCTTATGTACAGTACTTCTTGCTACCCTCAAATAGACTGCCAGATCGAGGGAGTAAACAAGATAGTCGACAACCTTTTACGAGTGGCTGTGGGGATAAACTTACATGATTAGGACTTATGCCTACTTGTCATTGAGTTCGCTTATAACTAATCAATTCACAACTCAACAGGAAGTTACCTTTTGAGGTCGTCTATGGACTTAACTTGAACTTACCCCTGGATATAGCTGCTATCCCAGCCGTATAAAGGGAAAGTCATTTTGACCTGTAGCACGCCGAGGAATTTCAAAAGTTACATCAAAGGTTGCCAGACAACTGGCACGGATTGTAGCCCGACAAAAGGAGTAAGGAAGCCGAAGAAGGAGACGGGTAGTTTACAGCTTCGAAGACCTTCTCTAGGTCAACCTCAACAACGAGAATTTCTAGGGGAAGAGAATGAACAAGCTTTCCTTAAAATCAAATGGACCTTTTAAGGTCCTTGAGCACATCAACAATAATGCCTATGAGCTAAAGTTGCTCGACAGATACGGTATACCTATTACTTTTAATGTGGTTGATCTGACACCCTATGTACCTGATAAAGAAGAGGATTAAGATTGGATCGCAAATCTTCAACAGCTCCAAGAAACCGATGAGCTGCCGAGCGCTGGTCCTCTTACTATCGCAAGGCTTCGAGGCCTCTAATCCTTCACTTGAACAATTCTCTCTTAACAACCAGCTGATAATGAGAAACTTTATGCAAAAGAAAGATGGTTAAACTCCTTGATAGCTCTGAAAGGTTATACCTGGCTTTGTTCCCTCTCTTGTGCCAATGTAACATGAGTTAACGCTAGTTAACCTCACCCTAATTGAGTACTTCTCTCTTGGCATCCTTCCAATTCTCACGGCATCGCTTCTAGTCTCGGCCTTTTTGTTGCTGCAATATCTTCATTCCTCTTGCCTGCTGTGATAAGAGAATCTATATGCAAAACCAATGTTGTACTGCCACATATCCATTTCACCTTTTTGTCGTTTTTCATATATACTAGGAATCTCCATTTTTGTAATTTCTTTATTTATGTTGTTGTCCTAGGGATTTACTATAAATTATAAATAGTCTCTTTTCCTTGTAAGCCGAAATCAACTTACCTCAAAATATACATTGAATATGCTATTCTTGCGAGACAACATTTTTCAAGTCCATTTTTATTCACTCTTATCTAATATTGCCATGTATCTCAAGATCAGTGGTGAGTGGACCTTAACATTAACTTATATGTCATATCAAGTAAAGTATCAAGTTGTGTTATGTTCGTTAGTGTATTATATCCTTCGAACAGCTTCACGTCAGCTACTCTAGTTAGTTCGTAAACTTACTCACTTTATTTTTTTCGATATTTCGAATGATCCATTAGTTCAAATCTGTAACGATAAGTCCTAGTAATAACTGTGCTCCTAGATACATCGATAATAGCCATCTTGTGAGCTATTATTACTAACTTTTGTATCTTAACTAGCATTGCAAGTTGTCAATCAGTCATAGTTACAACAAGTGGTATGGAAATCTTAAATTTAAAATCTACTTATTAGCTTAAGATCTTACTTTGTCCTTGGCCACCGGGATAATATCCTTAGTCTCTTACCCTTCGCAACAGCAACATTCATAGTATCAATAGCATATTTTTCATTACCCCATTTCCAACCTATCGTACTCTAAAATTTAAATATTTTACCTTTATATATGCCTTTTACTTATAATTAAGGCTCTTTTTATTGTGAATCAATGTATAACAAAACATATTTTACATATTACTATCCTTATACCATTGCATAATTCTTGTAACAACTCGTAAAGATTGCTCATTAGATCTATTTTTTAAATTCAATACGTTAGCAAGTACACCCTTGCTCATCAAAAGAGATTTCATATGATCAATACTAACTAAACCTTATATTTCCTGTATTAACCAAACAAATTTATAACCACGAAAACCTATTATGTATTAAGTTCTACCATCCATCAACTCTAAAGTATTCATATAAAAACCATAAATGGTTATGTAAAAGTTTAAAAAGGCAAATAAAATGAGCCTATCTACTAGAGAAGGGGTATTGAATAATGAAGAAATTTGTAAATGTGTAAACTTTTCATCAAAAATTAAAAATTTGTATGAATTACTTAAAGAATGTAGCTATTGGAAAATTATTGTGAAATGATTTGTGAATTAAATTGCAAGCAAAAATGGAATGATTAAGTTAGGATTTATAAAGTAAAATTTTGAATTGAATTGTTCTAATTTTAGAAAATAAATTTGGAAAAATTGTTCTTTTTTAAGCTCTGTAAGTAGTTTTATGCATGGAGAGTTTTGAATACGAGACTTGTGATTAGAGATGAAGATAACAAATTCAAACTCTCCATTTGTTGAAAAAAGATGAAATGAGAAACGGAAGTGAATTACTAAATTGTATTTAAAATCATGAAACATGACTTATATTTCGTTTTTAATTGGGTACAATTTTGTTATAAATAATCGAAACTTAGTTCTAACCATCAAATATACTTAGGTAATATATTTGATCTATTTGTAATAAGTATTATCAAAAAAAGAGTTGGCTTAATATGGAAGTAATAATGAATTAAATCAATCCACTATTTAAATTGTAAAAGACAATTGAAACTAAATTTTTATATTCAAGAGAGTAACAATTCCATAACGGGACAAGATAAGACCTAAAACGTATATAAAATGAAATATTTGTTTATATGTATTTCTTTACAATCTAACTATTTAAGAATACAAAAGACCAAAAACCATCTATAATCTTATTCATAGTAAACCAATCTTTCAATTTCAATAATCCTAAACTGATCTTATGTATTATGTGTCATCAAGAAATAATTCCCTTAGTTGGCATCTTAAATGATCTAAGCTCAACTTATGGATTTATATTATTCTATTAGTGCCACTTTCTTTTGAGTCAATTTTATTCTAATCATATAATCATAGATATTAACTTTGAGGAAATAAATCCTATCTTTATACATCATTATTCCTCTTGCACGTTTCAATTAGGTCTATTCATAACTTGTGAATGGTTACATGTATCAAGATCAAAGCGTGAAAATCATTATCTTATCCATGATTTTCCATATCG
Source organism: Lumnitzera racemosa (assembly GCA_024138005.1). Taxonomy (NCBI): domain Eukaryota; kingdom Viridiplantae; phylum Streptophyta; class Magnoliopsida; order Myrtales; family Combretaceae; genus Lumnitzera; species Lumnitzera racemosa. The sequence continues at coordinate 4,910,405 of JAMXBC010000012.1, forward strand.
AAATTTGAGTATTCAAAGCATTTAATGTGTTTTATGATGCAATATGAGTACATTTGGAGTACAAAGTACAAATATGTCCAATAGCTATAGTAAATAGCTAAAGTAAAGAAATTTTAAGGAAAAATATACTTTATTTGACAATTTTAAGGAGCATTTTAAGTGAAATGCTTAAGCGATACGTCAAAAGTTACTAAAAGATTGATGTTAAAACGACACTATTAGTCATTTAAATGATATAAGTCACCAAGTTCCATGTTTTATCCTATAACTTGCGAAGAGGAGCATCTAAAGAATACTGATAGGAATCATTCAAACTTTTAGCTCATCTAGACGAAGTTTCTTTTAAGAGAGCAAAATCCAACTTTTGTTTGACTTTATCTAAATATCCTTTATGGATGTTCAATTCATTTAATATTATACCCTCATCTATGGAACTTTCACAATTTTAACCAATTTACTTTACAATTTTTAAAAGGCTAAAATGATAAATTCATTTTATAAACTTGGTTTAGCTTAAATCAATGACTTCAATGATAGATCAGTTTAATCATTGTTAATTTGGCTCATTCACGTTATTCTTTACTTGTTGTTGTTGATGCCACTTCTTTATTTAAAACATTCTAAAAAATTCCTTAATGTAAAGTTTTGTCTTTTGTTCTTGTTTTAGTTATACTTAATTTATAGTATGGGTAATTAAAGTGACTTTAGATTCATGTTTGAATATTAAAGTAGTAAAGATCATGTGTTTGAGCTAGAAGTATGGTTATGTTCTTGTTTCTTACTTCCTTATGTGAAAATACAATACGTTTCTCATTAAAACAAAGAAAGCAAGAATTATTGTTTATTTATTTATTGTTTTTCACAAAAGATTTGTGATTGGTTTAGGTAAAGTATTTCTCAACATAAGTTTTGCTGCAAATATAAAAATACTTAGCATTAATGTAGTCATTATTTTAATTTGGAGAATTATATAGTTATCTTCTATCATACTTCACTTTAGATTTTAGTATCATTTAAGTTTACTATAGTTAGAAAGGAAGCAGATAAACTATTTCACTATTAATTAGTACCATTTAAGTTTCCATAGATTTTATTTATTGAATTGGTCCAAACTTTAAAATCTTTTTTACTCGTGTTTTTAGATTAATCTACTTTAGATAGGTTATTCCTAAATTTATTGTGATTAACCTAGACCTATTGTTTAAGCTATAAATACGACAAAACTTGTAACATAATAGCCGCATTCACTTAACCAAATTATTAAAGGTCTAAGTAATTAATTACAATAGATAATTGGCAAAGTCACTAATATTGTCGTAGCAAGTGACATGTCATGATAAATAATAATATGCAATTATGCATAGGTAAAACTAGTAAAATGGTTGGTCAATTTTAGTGTCATCTTAGAAAAAATTACTTGAAGTTATTGTTTAGCTTGACTTCATTTGGTAAAATGAAGAGAAATCAAAATTTGAATTCCATCTAACCAATGAACTAAGTTAGCAAATAAACTAAATCAATGAATTTGAATGATTCATATAAACAGTAGTTACCTCCTTTTAGATTATAAGAGAGCTCTTTTTTAATTGTATCAATAATCATGGTATTTTCATGATGTTATTAAGTTTATGTTTAGAAAAGTTATACTGAATTATCTATACACCTTTAAGATTTGTAATAATAAAAAAGAGAATAATAGTGATTGTCGAGATTAGCATAAACTTATAGTGGAGAGAGAGAAAGATATGAACGGTGAATATCAAAGAAAAGAATAAAAATATAAGGCGAATATAAAATTAACTTATAATTACTAAAAATGTTAATCTTAAATAGATCCATGAGTCAAATATAATAATATATTGTAAACATGCTTACATGTTAGATGCCGACGCAAAACATGTTTACAAATGGATGAAAGGGGATTTAATGTTACAACAACATAAGGCTTTTTTTATTTAAATCTAGTTATTATTATTATTATGTTGCATCATGTTGTGTCTAAATTAATAGATTATGGCTATTTGTTAATTTGTCCTTAGGTGCTTGTACCATACAAGCTATAAGGCTTTTGGTGGTAATTTTTATTTCAATCGAGGAAAAAAAAAATCGATGGGTGTTTATTTTCATTTTTCTAAAAAATGGATGGATATACTAGCTATACCTAATATATATATATATATATATATATATATATAAATTTGACTTTTCATTTTCATTACCTTAAGTAAAGAAAATAAAATTTTAAAAATATTTTATGTAAAATTATAAATTTAATGATTAAAATTGACTTAATTTTTAAATTATTAAATGATATTATTACGATATTATTTTTTTATAATATTAATTATTAATTATATATATTTATATCTTAAAATAAAATATAATTTTAGAAGAACGAAATCTCTAAGTAAATCTCATATTATTAAATCATTTACTCCTTTTCCACGTGTATCCACATGGACTGGTCTTACAGAACCCCATTCTATATCCCTGTGTATGCAATCACTCTCTCTACACTACACAACGTCATTGACTCTCTTTTTCTCTCTCTATTTCTTCTCTCTCTCTCTCACACTCATCTATAGTGGTGTGGAGCCCAGAACTGGACCTCTGCTTTGCTGGCTTCAAACTCTCCATAGTTGGTCTTTTATGGAACTTGTCTTCTGAAAAACACAAGAGGAATAGAGAGAGAGAGAGAAGAGAGGGTTTTCAATTGGCCTACTTTTCACAAAAACTTGGGTCTTGAGAGTAATACCCATGAATTAACTTCCTCTATTCTACAAACCCTTTTCTTCATCAATCTCACTACTACTTTCTGCTTCACAAGATGCCCACTTTTTGTTGTTCATCGTTTTTCTTCACCTATTGATCCCATAAATCCATAGATCTAGCATACCATTAAATCACCTTCTTCCTTGCTTTAAAGATCGTTGCTTTGGCAACTTTTCTACAGTGTAATTGCTGGGTAAGTGTCAATTTCAGTGCTTTTTTTCTGGTGATATGGATTGTACTTCTGGTTTCCTTATGTTGTGATAAAGAAAAGTTTGAAGCTTTATGGTTAATGTGTTTATGTTGGGATTTATGTTACTTATACTGGGTTCTGAATTTCTCCTACACATAAAGGTCAAACCTTCTGGATTCCTAGATGACTGATCAAACTTTCCTATGAAAGAAAAAGGAAAGTGGGACTTTTGAGTTTTGTCCATTGCTTGCTCTTTTTCTCTTTCTCTTTCTCTTTTTCTTTTTTGAACCAAATGAGCTTTGACTGTTATGTTTTTTCCGTTGTTTGTAGCTGCTGTAATCATGTGATATTCTTGTTTTCATGCAGTTTACAGCTGAAAAGTAATATAAATGGCATAATCATGTTTAGGCTATTGCATTGACGTGTTGGGTCTTCCTATTTATGCATATTAATATCTTTTGTAGAAGCTTCTTGATGACTTATTGGGTGGTGGTTTTTAATGTCACGCAGACAGCAGCATCTCAACTTAGGAATTCAGCTTTTAGTGAGGCATTCGTGGAGTACAAGTCAGGTTTGAGAAATAACAGGGTATTTTCAACGTACTTCACGTTGTTGGACAGATGAACATTGGTCAATATTTTGCCTTGTACCTACAGAAACAGTAGGACTGAGACAATAGTATAAGTAGCTAGAAAAAAGACTTAATTGTTGTTGGGGGATTGAAGATAGAGTTGGTAGGGTTAAAGAAGATGGAGAATTGTTGGTTGAGATGAGGGATGTTGTCAGGTTTCATGAACTTCTTAAGAGCCTGTTTTCGCGGGAAGTCAGACCGATATATTCATGCGGGTTCAGACACCAGAGGCCGACAAGATGGGCTTTTGTGGTATAAAGACATCGGGCAGCACCTGAATGGTGATTTCTCGATGGCTGTTGTTCAGGCAAACAATTTGCTTGAGGATCAAAGCCAGGTTGAATCAGGTAGTTTGGGTGTGCATGATGCTGGCCCATATGGTACTTTTGTTGGTGTATATGATGGACACGGTGGCCCTGAGACATCACGTTATGTTTGCGATCACCTGTTGCAGAATCTCAAGCGTGAGTAGCTTCAGTGTCTCTTGGAAATTTGTGTTTCAAGTCTTCTTGAGCTACTTCTAAGTAGAAGCTTTAGGTAGAGATGTAATCATCCACTTGTTATGCTATGTTGAAGTGAGATTGATGCATCAAAATGATATTCCTAGGTTCTTGGGCATCATGTTTTGATTAATATCGATAAACCAGTAAGGTATCTGTAACATATCTCTGCTAAAACACTTACTTAATGGGTCTGAAGCTCTAAAAACTATCTAAAAATAAATGTTCGATACGGTACAATTCTGTCTGAATTCATAACATCTTTCATTGCAAGTCTACAATTTCTCTCCTGCATTCCAATTTTTTGCTCCTTTCTTCTAAATAAAACCCATCAACATGATTTTGCTGAATCATTTTCAGGGTTTACAACTGAACAGCACTCAATGTCCAGTGATGTCATACGGAAAGCTTATCAAGCAACCGAAGAAGGATTCCTTGCTGTTGTGGCAAGACAATGGCCACTGAAACCACAGATGGCGGCTGTCGGATCATGCTGCCTTTCTGGAGTTATATGCAACGGAACCCTTTATGTAGCTAATCTTGGTGATTCTCGTGCTGTCCTTGGGAGAGCTGTTAGAGCAACAGGAGAGGTCCTGGCCATCCAATTATCAACAGAGCATAATGCAAGTATAGAGTCTGTGAGGCAAGAACTCCAGTTTATGCACCCCGATGATCCACAGATTGTAGTTTTGAAGCATAATGTATGGCGTGTTAAGGGCCTTATACAGGTAATTGTCTTCAAGACCTCTGTGATAAGTTCTTATTTTGGGAACTTTTATACGAAAAACCAACTTACTTTTCTTGTCTACCCGAACACATTGTTTTTGTGTAGTTTTGATTTTTGAGCTGGGATGCTAACTCTGGTGGCTGTTTAGTTGCTAATGGCATGCTGTTCTATAGGTAGTTTCATCGAAGGATTACTTAAGGGCAATCTGCACTGATTACCCAAAAGAAAGTGCAATTTGCACTTTGGTTGAACACCTGACATTGTGAATGACTTAGGACCTGAGAAGAACAAAACCTTATATCTATTTCAGTTCCAGAAAATTCTTGTGTGTTCTGTTAAGATGCTAGTGACTGAGATTTTCCAGGTTCATCTGTGTCTGTAGGCATGTCTAGGCTGATCATTTTTCTTGGCTGTTCTTGTGTGTCATTAAAACTAGTAGACAAAAATCCTTTTGAGTTGATGGTGATTGAAACTTTGAATTTGTTGTTGTTTGGATTTAGTATCCAGAGGATGTGAACTAAATAATTGCCTTCTTGCTTCTTAGATTGTGTGTCAATTGATCCTGCAAGCGATATGTCGTGGTTGTATATGAGTGTAATCGCACCCATGTGCATCTGGGTGGCTGGGGCAGAAGCGGTTGAGTTTGTGCATAGTGTTTATGTGCATGCAGCAGTCTTTGTGTCTTCTTTTCTTGTCTTTCCTTTTTACTTTGTGCATCTTGTGTAGCTTCTTTCTTATATGAAGTGGTTGGCCTATTACATTATTTTTATTGAATTATATATTAGTGCAAAGAGCTGTGTGGTGTTGCTCCTTAAACGAGTAGCCTTGATGCCAGAACTAGAGTGGAATTGTTACAGTGGCAAATGATTTTCAGCCAAGTCTTTTTTCCCGCAAATTGGAGGATTCTGCTTCATGTGCATGTGTCCTGTCTCTCAGATACATATGGTGACGATAAGTCCAATTTCCTCCATGTATCTAGAGTTTGCTCATCATCTTGAAACTTGTCCATAATTTTTTCGATTTGGAGTTGGGCAGGCAACCATAGACTTGTGGTTTTTGCCTTTTTCTGGTATATATGCACTATGCAGGTTTCATGGAAAATAGAAACTAAGTACTCACAATAAATATGCTTTGCAAAAGCTATGAAGAGAGGAAACTCACTGAATTGTCGATGCACTCCCCTTTCAATCAATGTTTCGTTTAATTGTGGAGCATAATAGGCCTAGGGTGTGATTCTGCTCTTCATGTCTGATTGTTGTATCTATTTTCTAATCTTGATGCACTCACTTCCATCATAGGTCGATTATTTTATGATTTTCTTGCAGGCCATTATTTATCTACATCTTTTTTCTTGCAGATCTCTAGATCCATAGGTGATGTATACTTAAAGAAGCCAGAGTATAATAGGGAACCATTGTACCAGAAGTTTCGCCTTCGGGAGCCTTTCAAAAGGCCCATTCTGAGTGCAGAACCGTCAATTTCAGTACATGAGTTGCAACCACATGATAAGTTTGTTATATTTGCATCGGATGGGCTCTGGGAGCATCTCAGCAACCAGGAAGCGGTGGATATAGTTCAAAACAATCCTCGAAATGTAAGAATAATATTTTCTCCAATCCTCGTCTGGGAGAAAAGATTCGATAGGTCTTGCATGTATTTAGAATGCCTAGTAGCCGGCGGTTTGGACATGCTATTTTAACACCACCTGTGTTAGAGAAACTACCTGAAGTTATGACAATAACCGTTGCCGATTGGATTTTAATTTGTGTCTGCCTCACCACTAGTGAATCCCAGTGGCACGTCACTAAGCCTTTTTCTCATTGACTGGAACTAGCAATTCTGCATGTCTAAAGTTAAGCAAAGTTTTTCTTCCCTTTGCTTTACAAACATTGGTCAACTTACTAGTTATTCTAAATACTCATGCAGGGGATAGCACGGCGGCTGGTTAAAGCTGCACTGCAAGAAGCAGCAAAGAAGAGGGAAATGAGGTACTCAGACCTAAAAAAGATTGACCGTGGTGTACGCCGCCATTTCCATGACGACATCACCGTGATTGTTGTGTTTCTTGATTCTAATATCATGAGCAGGGAAAGCTCCCATAGATTCCCTACCGTATCTGTAAGAGGAGGCGGTATAAATCTTCCTCCTAACACTTTGGCGCCTTGCTCCATGCCCACTAGTACTTGAAGGAGCTGTTTTATCATGTTTCTTGTTGTATTATTAGCACATATATATATATATATATATTAATATATTTGCGGATACGGGGCAGCTTCTTCTATAGGTGAAGAAGTGGAGCAGCCATTGATTCTTTAATGTACACAGCGACTTTGTAACTTAGAACTGATACTTGCCATTAGCTTTGAGCTCAAAAGGAATAGAGTTCCTGCAAATTTTTAGGTAATTATTACATGTATGTATTTATATATTTACGTGTGTGTGTGTGTGTGTGTATAATATATATTTGGTTATCCAGCAGGGTACCTGACAAGTTAAAAGCAGTGGATATATAGTCGTAAGGGAGGAAAGCTTTCTGTCCCGTTTGGATTGCATATAAAGTATTCGGACTATATTCTTAGTCCTTTCCTTCTATACTGAAAAATGAAATCTCAGTTTCAATTAACATTAGGGGGGCAGTATTTGAGTTGTCAATGCACGTCTTTTCAGCAATTTCCCATTCCTCTCTTGCTACGTTTTTTCTTTTTTTTTTTTTTTTTTCCTCCCCTCGTGAGAATTTCGTCGAAAAATTGCTGTTTGTGCATCGGCCTTGATTTTCTCTCTTGCGGTTGATAAGAAGTATTTTCATGTGTATCTATAAATTTTATACTTTATGCTGGCGATTATAAAACCTGAAACCATATAATATAGGTATGCTTAATAATATAAGCATGTGTAATGAGTCCATGGTGTGTCTGGTGATGCCTACACATATGAAACCAGTAGCGTGTGTTTTTCTTATAGATTTAACGTCAGTTCTATCTTCCATGGGGGGATCTGATTTTATTCTCATCATCTACTTGTCTGCTGCTATTTTGTGGTGCTGGTTGGATCAAAGTGTCTTCGTGCACAAATTCTCCTCTCTTTTTAATTATTATTTAGGAAAAATCTGTTGGGAAATATTAGGTTAGGGTGTTTCCTAAATTATTGCTGCAACACAGACGATTAGGTTCCTTCTAGTTGTCAGATTCTGTTCAGGATATGTCTTTGTCTATTAACCACTGTGGCACAGACCCTGCATGTAATTGTCATGTCATCATCTTCATTTTTTTCTTAATACAATCGCAAATATATCCTTTATTAAGATGCAAAATGATTTTTCAAATTTTCAAAATATCGTCTTACAAGATAAAAGCACATCGATTTGGATAGTTTAATATCTGAATTTTTAATTTTTAATTTTTAATAATTTAGTGCTAATCACGTACAGGTGAACGGGTCTATCCAGCAATAGTGTGGAAAGCCGATGTAGGTATGTTTATTAGAATCCATTAAACCCTGTAATAGATAGAAAGCAATACATATGGTTGGACAAATGTAGAATATGGGAAGTCGATCCCACATGGTAAACCTTTTTTAACCCTAGAACTACTCGTAATCTGTAACTTTCTAGAGAATCCTTTGGTTGTTACATATAGCGAAGTTGCTCACTTAATGTAATTTTTTTTAATAAAATATAATTATGACACAAAATGGAAATTGGTAATTAAGTGTGTCATAATGACTTCAAAAAAAAAATAAATTACTTCTTTCCATATATTTTGCATTTTCATAAAATGTATAATCAATTTTAAAAAGATTGAAAAATTATTTCTTTAGGCTTACTACAGTATTTCAAAGCACCAATCAACTGATCCAGATTATATATCTTTAGATAGTCAACCTATTTTAGATTGACTTGCTTGATGGCCAAAAACAAAAAAAAAAGAAAAAGAAAAAAAAGCCAACTTTAGCAGCCTACTACTAGTCAAGTCGTAGGTGGTTCAGCAAGTGAGACTCAAAATCTCATGCTAAAATGGTATGGACGCAAGAAATAAAATCACATTGTAGTTTATCTTTTGCCGTTGAATTTCAATTTTATCTTATGACTTTCGGTATCAACAGCTGCAATGCGTGTGCGTGTGTGTACATATACAGATACATATGTATGTGTGTATGCTTGTGATAGCTCGGCGGCATAACATTTTATTAGGAAAAATGAACAAACAGAGTGTACCCCCATAGGCCATAACCTGCAGGATTTCATAGGCTATATAGGTTGTAGGTTATGCCGGGAGGCTATAACATAGGTTTTAGTTTGAAATGTAGTAAACCTGTATTTATACTGTAGCATATAGGATTAGACCTCTTATTTATTTTATCTTGTATATCCTTGCCCTTAACTTGATACATGGTAGCATTATATTTTATTTAATATAAATCTATTTAGAGTAATATTACAATTTACATCTTAATTTAGCTAGTTTTTATAATTATACACTTAAAATTTTAACTTATTAATTATACATCAAATAAAAAATTTAATTGTTATCATCTACATCTTAATTAACTTTAATTCATATTGTTAATCCAAACCAATCAATAGAATAGTCATCCATAATTTTAGAAGAATCGTGTAACCCATTAGGGTTGGGGGTAGTCACCAATAGGATAGTCACCTACAATCTTGAAAGAGTCGTAAAGTCTTCCTAGGGTCGTTGATAGATATTATGGTTGCTAATGGGTTTCGTGACTCACATTTTTAAAGTAGATAATAACCCGCTGTTTTGCAGAGGGCAGCCATTGGTCGCCTGTCAGAAGTCATGTAACCTTATTGAGGCTATGGGTGGCCACACATTTGTTGATCTGGATTAACGATGTGATATTAAACCAATATATTTCGATAATATTAAGATTATCAAAATAAATAATAAACGAGAGAACCCCAAAGAAGAGCTAGATCCCTCTTAAACTTTGAAGTTTTTAAAAATTTGTGATATATACAAACCGAGAAGCTCATGTTTGTACATTGATGAAGGTGAGCAACTAATCAAACTAAGAGGGGTTTTCCAATATTTTGGGTTTTTGTTTTTAAGTGCAAGAAATAAGAGGATATGGACGTAAATGATTATAGATATTACGCACTAAAATCAACAAAATGAATTAGGTTTATGGTCAAATCAATAATCAATATTACTCACAATTGCTAAAACTCCTATGAGGTGTTAAAAGGAATCGATATTACTCATGATTTTTAGATAACCCATTCACTAAAATTACAATAAATGATTGATAAAAATACAAGGTTAAAGAGAGATCAAATACTTAACAATCATACATTTAAGATAAATCTCTACAAGAGAGAAATGCATGATGAAAGGCTACTATAAAATAAAACCTAAACCCTAATACAAAGTCCCTTACTCCTTCTAATGGCACCATTGTTAATAAAATGAAAGTTTGTAAATCCAATATATTAAAAAAAAAAGAAAGAAGAAGAAGCATATTTGTTTAGACTAAAGCCATTGGGATGGCTAATAAAGCCATTTCGAAGGATAGAGGGTCATTTAGATGTCATGGGTTCTACTCAAAAGCAGTAGCCTGTTTGTAGTTAGAGACTAGCCATTTAAATGAAATTTGCAAAATTGCAAAAACTATAAACATACAACTTCAATGCACAAACTCTACCAACCAACAACATTACAACTACCTACCCTACAACACACAAGCACCATACAAATATCAACTTTAATACAATATTCAACACTCCACAACTCTAAGACAACAATAGATAAATAATAAATGGCAACTTGACACGACTCTAAGCAATCAACTTTCCAATAAGCAAGTGAAGAAATCGGTTCCCCACAATTATACTAAGTAAATGATAAGAATAGAGGATTAAAGAAGGATTAAACACTCAATAATCATAAGTTCAAGATAATTCATGATGAGCGAAAAAGAATGCTATAGAATAATCCCCCTCAACGATATTCTAAATGGTGTTGCAATGGCAGTAAAGTATTGATTATTTGTGGTATGTAAAAATAAAACGTTGACAACCTATTTTAATATTTCCAAAAGTTTGTGACATTTCATATGGTTCTTCCATTTTCATTACATAGGTTGAAGCATAAATAAAGGACTTAAAATTTTGCAACTTTAAGTCTAATTTAATAATTAGAAAGACTTTTTTCTTTTAGTAATTTCAAGCATATCATTTAAACCTAATAAACCAAAGTCCATTAGTACCAACAACAACCAACAAAACAATTCATTATCCAAGCTCCAAAACTACAATAAAAGTACTACCTCCAGTAATGATAAAGTCTTTATTTAACTTCAGCCTTTTCTTCCTTAGATTAGATATTATAAGCAATCCTTTCAGCAACTTCTCCTCCTATGTCATACGACCATGTCTTGCTCTTTGAACTTTCATCATCTCCTTGTAACATAATATTTCCCAAGATCTTGCAAATTTCCTCATTCAACAGAAAACTTATTCGCTCTTGCTTCCATTCCTTCAATCCTTTCCAGGCATTAGTAAGTAGTAACTTCTCTCTGTTTCTTTAAAGAGGACTGGAGATAATGCTTCTAATATCCATTTATGTTCCATCTATTAAACCAAAATCTAACTCCTTTGCCACTTCTAATCTTAATCATTAGATGTCACTTGCATCGATAGATGGAATATACATTTCCTTAGGTCTACCTCATGTATGCTTAATCCCTTTAACTTTGAGAATTAGTATTTAGACCTCAAATTTTTTAAAATGTGCTTTTCAACTTTTATATAACCATTTTACCTTTCATTTTATATATTTGTATTATTTTATTTGAGGTTAAAAATAGTAAAATATCATAAGGTATGTGTTTCAAAACTTTAGTGGTATAAATGCATATGTTAAAAGATAGAGTGAGGCTAAACGCAAATATAAGCAAAATTGAGAGTAAAAAAATGATGAATAAGACATCGAGTAATCAATCCTGGTGAAAACCCCAAAGAGTGCCAAGCGACACCACTCCCACAGGGAGGCTACCAACTTTATCATATGAATTATAGTTCATGTATTATGACTGACTTAAGTATATAAGTTAAGCAACTATATCACTACTTACTTGATGGTGGCTGTGACCTATCATAAGTTGTAAATCATCAACCATTATTTTCAACTTTTTCATATAAAAAAGAAAAAGAGAAAAAAATAAATAAATCTTCCACGTTATTTCAACTCGACATGCAATCTCATTATTCTAAATTCTGAGATGGTAGTTTGCCAGTTGCAACTTACCATTTAAGGTAGATGGCGACCACCACAAAGTCCACAATGATATGGATGGAGTGTTGTGAATTATGTCCCTTCTCGATAGGCCGGTAACTTTCTTAATTTACATTAATTTTATTAAGCAAATATTCGTTTTGTCCAGGCAGGATGCCATGTGAATGCCAAGCATGCTAGTTGGCCAAAAATGCAAGATATTGACCAATTGCCACATGCTCTACGATATGGGAATTTCACATTTTAGGTCTTGATTATTGGATTAAGCGTTTTAAAACCAATTGTAAGTGCCCAAAAGCGGTATCCCCTAATTAAAAAATAAATAAATAAAAATTGAGAGATATAACAGCTTGCTCTATGGTTTTAACATAGTTATTACAATTATAGCTAAAATTAATAGTTATAGGCCTCGAATGCGGGGATTTAACTAAGTTTTAAAACTCAAATGGAAAGAAAAAATTTAAATATAAAACTTCTAATGCATGTCTTTTCTTCAGGAGGGGACGAAGAAGTGTAAATAAAAAAAAATGAAATTATAATTATCCATATCATGTCCCTTTCATATTGGAGAAAAAAAAAAAATTTCCGCTTCCCAAAGTGAAAAACAAGATTGAAAAACATAACTCTTTTGAAAATACTATTTTATCCTTATAAATGTTATCACGTATACGCACATGCTATCCTCAATGTATGTGGTTCAGTGTTTCAATTAAGGAAAATATTCAGGAGACCGAAACTAGCAGCTGATGGTAAGCGTATAAAACCATCTTCACCGTAGCTAATCTTTGTCGTTGTTCTCCTTTTGATATGCAAGATTTTCCCAGTTCTTGGAAGAATGAAGCCCCCGTGTCAATGCGCATTGCTTGTAACCAATGACCACAGTTCCTGGAATTTATGGGTCGTTCCAGCCGAGTTATCTTTGTGTTATTTTCACTCTCATATTGAAAGGGAGGTTCCCGGTTCTAGGAACCGTGAGGTGGGGGTGGGGGGGTAAACGGTTCCAGCCACGTTCCGCAACCCGTGGACTTCGTTGCTAATTCTGCATTTTTCTTGCTTAGTGTTTAATAAGATTCTATCTTATTGTAAATATGCAACTCATGCACAAAAGTAAAGGTTTTCCGCCTGAACAACTTCAAACGTTACAGAGTCATGGTTCTCAGAAACAGCCATGAGCAACGTAAAGATCGGTGCCGCCATTATTACCATTATACAGCAGAGAGCGGCGCATAATTATCTAAGGTGCGCAAGTTGAGGTTGCCTAAAAACATCAGGTGGGTAAAGTATGCTTTGCCCTATATACCATGAAAGATCAAGTTAACGCATTAGCAAAAGATCTATGTCAGATTTTATGGATCATGAAGTAACAAAACAAAGCCATGCATTGTCCAGAGTAAGTTTTAGATGTCTTGAGAAGAAGTAACGATGTAACTGGAAGATAGCTAAGCACACCGAATGTTTGTAAAGCTCTTGCTACTTTCTTACTTTATAGTTTTTGTACAACAAGCAATGAGACGTCCTAGAAAAAAGCTCAGGTAAGACCGAGCAACAAATACTTACAAATTTTGTGATTCCAAGTGGTAGTGATTTCTACCTTCACCTGGCCCTATCTTAGGTACAAGGAAACAAGAAGCTGGGAGAAGAGGATTAATTCGCTTACAACAGCAGCAGGAGAATGTAATCCGAGGAATGGAACGATGTCCACCTGCAACCAATTCTCAACTGCCGACCCTACAACTGCTCCAGCCACGAGCCCTCCAATGGTTATTATTGTGGCCTTGCCTTCGCAAAAGAAGAACAATTATCAATGTCATTGCTAAAGGGGTTTTCAAGCAAAAAAAAAATGTGGCAATTATTTTACCCGAAGACTACACTAACACCCTACCTAATTTCACGTTTCTTTTAGTCATGAAGTACAATGAAGCTCCAAAGCTTGATGCTAAGATCAGTCCAGGAATGTCAGCCCCAGCGTACAGTGCCATAGACGATGTTGCTGTCCCGTTGACGTATGTTAAAACCATCATAGCACCGTAAACACCAGCTTGTAAGCCCAAATCACGAGCTGATGGAGTTTCGACGGTGACAGGTGAGTTCTTAACAGTCATCTGCAACCACTGAGGCATTGAGCCAATGCCAGGTGAGCCAACCGGTTTGACATCTGCATAGCGAATGCTGCTACTTGCAACCTTTCCAGCACGCCGCTGAGTCAAGCTTCTCATAAGTAGCATGTCATAAGCAGCCTCAACCTAGAAGACATTAAAAACATGGATAGAGTAAGGAAAAGGCAGGCCTCAACAATGTAAAAGATTGGCAGCTACAATTGTTGATGTCAAACCCTCAAAAGGATGATGATACATTCAGGGAGAATAAGAAATTAGATAATTTAAACTGCCTTTTTCCTTTCTAGTAAGTACTCTTAAATTTAAACCACTTACTAAACCTTTGCAGAGTATAACTTCCAAAGATTAATTTGTTTCCAACAACTTCCACACACAACATTAAAGCTTTCAATCCTAAAGGATAAGCCAGAAACTCCGGATCACCATGGCAATTTCCTGGGTCCTAGTTTGATTTCCACTACAGGCATTTCTTGTGCCCACTCACACAGTGCAAGCAGGATTAACCAGTACATGGGTCTTATAGCTACTTATGTGCCTGCAGGTAGCATAATTGTAACCCTCCGTCACTGGAAAGATACTTGAAACTTTCCAAAAACAGGCATTGGTCAAGTGACCAACTTACATACAGCATAGCAACATGGCAATCTTTCCCTCGCGCCAGCATCAACTTGACAACTTCTGCAGAAGAATGAGTGGACGAGCTAGAGGGGAGAGAGAAGCAATAAGTGATTCACTACAGAGAACATGTTTAGCACATTCCAAATCAACAGCTCAAACCATCGCTGTGAACACTTAAAAAAAATAAAATTAAAAATAAAAAATTTATTGAGGCTGGGACATCTTGCAAATGGGTGTAGTGGCTTGGACTAAGTGAAATGAACTTATAGCACCTATAATAATATTTGAAATCAAATAAGTTTTCCAAGTTATTAAAAGTTGGACTAAAATTTCAACTCTTCATAATGCAATAGAGAAATGCAGTATTACATTTAAAAGTCATCTAAAACACAAAATACAAAGCGAGGGGTCACAACTAGGGCAGTAAACGAGTCGATTTGAGTCAAGACGGTATAGTGCTGAGCTCAAGCCCACACTAGACTCAGACTTTCAAAGCTATCAAGTTTAAAATTTTAAATTCAAACTTAACTCAGAATAAAACTCAACAAGTTTGAACTTGATCCAATCAAGCTAATTTAAACTCAAGTTATTTAAAAAATATTTTTTCTTCTAATTTTGGTAATATTAATATCTAAACTCGACTAACATTTATAATCTACTTTTTACCCAAAAAACATTTATAAACTACTTAAGTTTAATTACACTTGCAAGCTTGTCAAGCTATATATTATGAAGTTCAAAGTTCAACTCAATTAATTATTCAAGTAACTTAAGCTCGACTTAATTGTTTTTCAGTTGAAGTAAATACTGAGTCAAATATGAGTAGCTTCTAAGTACTTTGATTCATTTACACCTTTAGTTATGAATGAAATTTACCAATGCAACCCTACAAGCTGAAGCACACATATATAACAGCAGAAAGACAAATAGAAACAATAATAACCACAGGCCTTCTCCTACCAGGTAGTGCCAACTATTTACTCAAAGCACAACAATCTTTTCCACCCAAATCAGTGCATAAAATGAATTCAACCAACAAGATTCAGAGAACAAACTTAAAGCTGGAGAATCAAGCAGCAACAGAAAGATACATAAAATGAGCTTCCAAGAGGAATATCAACAGAAATGTTTGAAAATAAATGATTGTCATGAAAAATAGAAAGATCAAGTTTTAAACTGCACAGGCGTAGGTTTAAAGGAACAGGTATTTCATGCAAATGCATTTCTTAGGTGCCACATTACAGATCAACAAGCCCTAATTCCCTTCACTCCTCTGAGAACCACCAACTAACCTGGAAAGGGGGGGAAGAAGAAGCAGAAGAAGAAGAAAGGATGCGCTCCTTAAAAACTAGTCAAGGACTAAGCCTACATTAAAATTGAAGCATGATGGAAACAACTTTTCCTTAATTATGAATATCAAACAGTCATTTACTCCGTCCCTCTCTACCAACAAAGTTCTGGAACCAGTTACTGTTCTCCCAAGCTTGAGACATAGGAGAATTATTTATAACAATGGTGTGGAGCAAGATAGATGCCCAAACCACACAGTTTCTACCGGATTGTATAACTTTGAAGGTGTTAAATCAGAAGGCAGCAGGACTTTTAATGTTGCAGTTGCTATCCCAAGCCCAAGGTCAGAAAAGTGAGGATGGATTGTCACACTACAAGATGAGCAGAGCACCCCCTCAACAAGGCAAAGACAATTCCCTAGCCAAAGGAGGACTCACAAAGTTAATGTAAAACTATCATATGGGGACTGGAAATGCTAGACTGCTTCACTTAATGAATGCAGAAGCTAGCTGCTGCAATGAAAATCAAGAATGTGCCAGAAGTCAGAGGAGAAAGTGATGCTAACACTTATCCACAGAAACCAATGTAGTTACCCTGGATAGTATGACAACTATTGGAAATCGGCCAGCCTCAATATCTAGTCATGTATACCATCTAAAGCAACCATGTAAGTTTTGGAAGTTGAGTGCTAGCATCAATCTCTTTATAGCCAATTTCTGCTCAACTTCTAGTACATTCTCGAGTTTCGTTGCAGCAGGGACTTTCTGCATTCACATTGTATCTAGGCACAGATAACCAGAGTTCACTAGTTGAAAAATTAGATGGGTGGCAACAGTTTCTAAAACTCTACCGACTGCCTATTGGAATTCATATACCTAAAGCATATTCTCTTACACTAAGCCAGAAGTTTCTGTCTTGCATATACTCATTTTCAATTGGTGGAATCAAAAGTCAACACTCGAATGAAGGACAATGGCATATATAATTACCAGTAAAGAGAAATGCTTAAGTAGCACAACGTATGACCCAGCATAGACCTATATTTAGCACATCCAGGTCCTTGGCCTCAAATGGAGCTCTTGACGAGCCCTTAACTTTAACATGGATATCATATAAGTAAGCATGAAAAAAACTGAAACTAATCTCAATTCTGAACCTACACATTCTATTGCAATAATATTGGTAAATGTCCCTTTCAGTTGCTGCTAATGATGAATGAATCGGCCTTATTTTCTAACCAAAAAGAATACTTCATAAAGGATCTCTCTCCTCCACACAGTGGAGAAGACAAATAAACAACTTCTGCACCAGTCCTATAACTTGTTCCAGCACTGACAAAACCCTCAATGAAAAAGAAGAATAAACTACATCAGGTTGCATTGCTTTCACAGAAAAAATTTTTCAAACATTTTCTAACAATTGTTATAATCTAATTTCTATAATTGGCAAATATTACTGTAGCACTTTCAAAGGTTGTACTAACTAGAGATTTTTATGTGTCACAATTATCAAAGAAGAGATCGCTCCTATTTTGGGTTTCCCTAAAGGTTCACTACCTATTCACTATATGGGGTCCTACACTCCACAAAGTTACATAAAAAAGATTGTGAAAATCTTATTCGTCTGATCTTGAAAAGAATTAACTGTCGGAATTCAAAATCTCTCTCTTATGCTCTCCACCTCCAACTCATCAAATCTGTTGTGCTCTCCATGCAAGTTTACTGAGTGCCCACGCTTTTTGTTGCCAAAGAAAGTAGTTAATCAAAGAGACACTGATGCCAAACTTCCTTTGGAGTGGTCAACCAAGCATCCATTCAAGGGCAAAAAGTGTGACAAATCCCTCCTTGTTAGTAAGAAGGTTCCTCTCCTATGCAAATCTAAATGACTAAGCTATAGGTTGGTTCATTCTAGTTTTAAGTCTTGTAAAAACTTAGCTTTCTGTGAATTCTAGGTGTTCTGAAAAATAATCTAGAGTTTACTATGCACTCTTGTTCTCTTCTTGCTAGTTGCAAGCTTTTGCACATTCTCACAATCTAATCAATTTACCAATAATCAAAAAAAAAAAAAGAAAGAAAGAAATGTTTAGTAATAGGTGGTGGTGCAACATAAAGATAGCTGCTGATGAAAGAAGAAAGTAGCGACCAATTGCAATGGTTAGCTGCCATGGAAAAAAGACACAGGAAACACCGAGAAATTATTTTGGCTTTTAAAAGAGGAAATCCTTTTTATTTTCCATCAGCATCTTCCACCGTAACCAATAACAAAGGTCATACGCTCCTTCTAACTACATCACCTCCACAAAAAGCTAAAAGCATCTACTACAATAATATTTAAAAATAGCAAAGGCCAGATTGTAACTAAAATTTAAGGGAAGAAGATTTTCGGAGGGCATTTCCAGTGAAACAAATGCATCCTTGCAAATTGATATCATGTTTGTCAATCAAAAGATTATGAATAATTCTTTGTAGTTAATCACATAAATAAGTTACACATGCATGCAATTCCGCCATTTAAAAAATATAACATAATTGTTCTTGATGACTTAAATGTATTTCAGCGAAAACCTAAACAGAAAGCAACATTATAATCATCAAAATCTATCCTCACCATGAAAACAGAAAACCAAAAACCAGTAGCTCTCTCAAAACGTCTAACTCAAAGAACAAAAACCTAGTTTCCCAGAAATTGGCTTCTAGAAAGGACAGCAACCATCAAAAGCACCTATAAAGACGAAAACTGCCATACTAAGAAACAATTTCTCCAAAATTTACCAAAGCCATCCATCCTAATATTAACTCGGTCAAAGTTTCCTGTACCCCTGGTATCATCATGGTTCCACTTTTCACGTGAGATTGGCTAAATGCATGGGTAACACCAGAAGGCAAAGGGAAGCATTTGTCCAGCTAACTCTGGCATTAACAACTTCTCTTTCTGTACTTATTCCTAATCACCGAAACTCGCGTATAAACTATAAGATCACATTCCAGTCACGAAACGACACATGGAACACGGCGCAGACATCACGCAAGTCTCTATGAAGACATCCAACAAAATTGGAACTGACACAATGATTCACAAACAAAATAATGCAATCTTCCAAATCCTAACTAATATATGCCGCAAAAGATCAGTATATAAACCGCAAAACCTTAGAAGTTCAACGAATACTAGCAAGCTTAAGCATTTCAGAAGCCTCAAAATCATCGAATTTCACACATCAAACTGCAAAATTACAGAAAATTGCTCAACGGAACGGAAATTCCACGGTCTAACACAATAAAAAATGATATCAGGGTCATGAACTCAGTACGAGCAAGAGTATCAAAATTACCTGTGCAATCGCGTTCTTATCGTCTTTACAAGAAGCAAGGATGGCATTCTTCGCCCTTAGAATCTCATCAAACGACGCCGTCTCGCTGACACCGAGGAGTTTCAGGGCATTCTCGACGGACATCTCGAACGGAGCCGAGTCATCCGCTCGCGAACCGGCCTGAACCGGAGGACCGGTTCTGTGTAACCGACCGTGAAACGAAAATAAACAACCTTTGTTACTAATAACTACTCTCCACGGTTCGGTTTTAGTCGGTTTAAGAGAGGAGGAAAGGGACTGAACCGGCTGTTTGGGGAGAGATGAACCAGTAGACAACCGGTTGGGCCGGACGGAAAGTGTGGTTGTGGCGGACATTTGGGTAAACGAGGTTGTGTACGGGAGTGCGTTTGCGTGCACTGATAGAAGAGTGTTTGTTAAGGGAAGTGAGACGCTTTAGTGAGAGCGAGTGTGTGTTTGGATGTTTGAGTGGTGTACGTGTGCCTTAGAAGTTTACCGTTTGATTTTTGGACTTTGACCTCCGTGGGTGGTGGATCAATAGATATTTTTGAGGAGGTTTGTGGTGTACATTTGTGGATGGGAATTTAATATTTATTAAATTTTCTTTTCTCATTATATGAAAATTAGAATTATGTGAAGAAACATAAATTTTTTTTGAGATATCATATTGTATACATTAATTTTTCTTTTTATTAATTACGTATACAAAATTTTGATTTGTTTAACTATATATTTAATAGAAAATTTAATTATTATTATTTATGTATTAATAAACTCAAATTCACACGGTTAATTCAGTAAGCACATAATTAATAAAATATTTATATATAACCTTAAAAGAGATGCATGATCTAAATAAAAAGTTACCGTTTGCTTCTCGTAAAACAATAGATCACGATTCACTTGAAAAATATGTGTCTTTAGATTTATTGACAGGTAACTCACGGTCTTAGGAGACTTTAAAGTAATGGATGATTGTTTTATTCGTTAATACTGGTAATTGAATTAATAATGTAAATTAAAGTTAAATGGAATATAAATAATGATGATTAAATTTTTAATTATATGTATAATTGAAAAAGTCGAATTTTAGGTAAATAATTATAAAAAATGATAAAAGTAAAGCTAGAAATCATTATTTTAAAATTTTTAACTTTGTGACGTGGTAAGAGCCGGTTTAAATTACATTTGTATCGCATTTACATACAGGTAAAATATGTATCATCTTTTAAAATTTTAGAATAATCAAGTTACGGTGTTGTTATGCTGGTTCATTTAGGCTTTTGTCACGTTAATATCGACGGATAATTCGAATTGAGAATATGATAGTACATGCATCCTATTTATGGTATAGATAACGATACTTAATAAATACGTACTTTAGAAAATTTTTTGTAAACAGTGTAAATCATAAATGTGTAACATATTTCAATATGTGTCATAATATATATAAATAATATATAGCATATAATATATGATCATTAATTTTAATACAAGTATAATATACGTAGTACAAAAACATGCATATTTATATATGTTGTGTATGATACAAAACATAATATAATATATAACATATATTGTAATTGTACGATAATATTTGCATAGTGCATATATATGTACTTATTGTTGTAAAAACAACACACGTAAACTCAAAGAGTCACTGAACGTGGTTTTGAGTCTTATCGATACTTGAGTTAAAACGTTCAAGTAAGAAGAGAATGAAGAATAATATAGGGTTAAGAGTGTAAAAGCAAGGATCCATTTACCTATGAGCTTGTCTCGTATTTATAAGCAAATCTAATGAGCTATTTCAAAGAAATGGATCACAATCCTAAAATATGTGAAGGTGAAATAGGGAAGAGTATACGATAGTTCTTGACTTATTTTGCTTAGATGAACTCTTCCGACCAAAGCCTCATTAAAATCAATGGATTGGATTTACCTAAGATGGGTTGAAAGGCTTAACTTTAAAGGGTTGGAACGAGAAGAGAGCTCATCCAGCATTCTCAAATGAGATCAACCACGCTCTTAAGAACTTGATTTAGATTCCTATAAGGTCATCTTTTATGATGGTAACCTGCTATATCTCCAAGATAGGTTAGCCAAATACTAGCTTGCTAGACTAAAATTTGTGTAGATTGATTATGGGCACTTAATCTCAATTATACTTTGAGGAGATTGACCTTCGACCTTAAGGTGTACATTTGAAATTATCTATTAACTAAAGTATACAATTATAACATATCAAATTTAATGGCAACACATATGTTGTATATGGGTAGAAAATAATCCTTAATAAATATACATATTTATTTTACAATTATTTTAAATAGTGAATGTACAATGTATTTTAACATATTCCATAATATTTATGTACATAAATAGTTTGTAGAATATAAAAATGTGTGTAATATACGACAAATGACACATTCGATGCTACAATGTGTAAAATATATAATGTGTTGTATATAATATATAATATTATAATTATCCATAGAATATATATGTTGATACTACGTGTATATTTATGTATGCACAAAAGTATATATTTACACATATGTATACATAATATAATTTGAGTTTTAGCTTAATAATATGGTTAAAAATGTAATTATCTATTCAAAAATCATAATTAAAACATGATTCTCCTCTCAAGTTTAGAAACCAAAATTTTGCTCAAAGATATAATCACTAATTCTAAAGAATCGTGATTCCACCTTTTAAAATTATATATAAATATAGGAATAACAATATAATCTAAAATCATAATCTCATTCTAGATTCATTTCTGTTTACCAAATTTTACCTGTAAATTAAGTAATATTGTCTTTTATCTATTTTGAAAATTTTTCTTAAGTATAAGGAACAAATCACTTGATGTGTATGTTTTTCTTTAATTTTATATTTAAAAAATAAAAATATATTACTAGAAATAATTTCTTTCAATAGGTTTGGTGGCTTAGTGTCGTTGAATCAGTAAAAAGCCACTTGGTGGTAGTTAATGATTAGTCTACTATAAGACTCATGGATGGAGCCGGACGCAACATTTATAGACGAAAGCATAAGGTTTTATTAGGAGAAAACTCAATAAGACTCCATTGGGACATTAATAAAGCGTTTCATCGATCCAAAATCAATCCTTCCAATAAAAACCAAAATGAGAGGGGCAAAAAAGACTTTTTTGGTTAGATGGAATGAATGGAGAAACGCTGAGTCATCTCTAAAATTTTGATTCTCCTCAAAATCAAACTAATTTAACTAGTAAATATATTTACTCACCAGATTCTCCTTTATCAAATTTCATCAGCAAGATATACAATTTTTTTTTCTAAAGAATTTCGTGATATGATATGCAATAAGCACGTAGTATTAGCAACAAGTTTAAAAAGTTATCATAATAATCAATATTTCCTTTGGAAAAAAAAAATCAACTTATTATTTTTAAATTTTAATAGAAAAGAAAATTTCGTTAAAACTTTCGTATTATACCATTTCAAAATTTTCATAGACTCATTATTATGCTAATTCAAAGCACATATAGATTATATCATGAATAGCTTGAAAATATCATGTTTATTTCTTGTTTGCCAAGAGATCTTTTTTATAAGCAAGAATGTGTTGTTTCAATTTGTATTTTTAATCTTTTATAACTATACCATTTGAAGAAATGATATCCATGACTATGATAGATAAGACAAGATAGAGAATAATTATCACAGATACATAAGGTTCGTATAATAGTCTTTAAAAAACGTGTCTATACATCATGCTATTTAAATCCATACTATACACAATTTGTAAAAGGACAAAATATAGGTAATTTGAGCTAATTAATGGTAGGTTCTTTTTTTTTTCTTTTCTAATAGTCACACTTGTATATGGCTTGCTATGCCATCCAAATCATACAATCATTTTACAAACTTAATATTTAGAGGCATGTGTATCAGGAGAACATCCATCTACCCTACCCTTAACCACATGACATAAATGTTTACAAGTTATGATCATAACATGCAAAAAAAATAAAAGATAAAAAAAATTAAGGATTCTAGTTGTAAGATATCTAATGAAACTGTTGTTGGAATTGAGATCTCATTCAAAGAAAAAAATATCAAATATATGGAGTTTCTTTTTATATATTTTAGTGATGATCCGATCTACATTAGAGATGATCCAATTTGCAAAGACCATGATTAGGAGTTTTTTTATTGTCTTTCTCCAAGTAAGAAGCGAAACATAACTAACTTGAATTCACAATGATATGACCTTTTAATCAATAGAGGATCTTTTCTTCTATATCTGTATGAATTTATATTATTTCATTCCAATTCATTTCTGATACCCCCAAGGAAAATCTTGGATTAAATTCCAAATTTACGGGTTAGTCTGAGCTTATCTATGTAGTTATGCACTCTTCGAATAGGAATCTATTTTCTAAAAGATTTTGGCTTGAGAGGAATGGGTTGTTAGTGTGAATGATTTAGAAGATATAATTAGAGGGCATGTCTGGTTAGGTTCCATTTATATACTTAGAGGAATTTGGCATATCTTAACCAAACCTTTTGCATGGGCTTGTCATGCACTTGTATGGTCTTGGAAGGCTTACTTGTCTTATAGTTTAAGGCATGTTCCCTTAATATATGTATAAGTGTATACTAACAGATTTGCACCCACAATGTATGTGTGACATATAAATAAAGATGTATAATAGAAATTATAACATAAAGAAATTATAATTACAAATCACTTAATTAAAAAGTTAAAAACATTACATGAATGGTGTGGAAAACTTCTATATTTTTTTTTAAAGAAGAAGAATAAATCAAATAATATACTTAAAATATGAATTGCAATTAATTTGTTTTATTGAAGAAATTGTCATTCACTTAGAGAATTAATGAGAGATGTGTTAATTGAGGGATTTTGTATATAACAAAATAAGATCATTCTATATAAAAATAATTCTATGAAAAAATTCAAGGATGAATTTCCCAATCTAAAAAGGTACATGTAGTTTTTTTTTTTAATTCTATGTGTTAGAATTTTGTAAGATTTATGATATTTGCATTGCAATTGTAAAAGATTAAATATTGTAGCAAAATATAATTAAATTAAGCAAATTAATGGTAGTTTTTTTTTTTTTCTAATAATCACATTTGTATATGACTTGCTTTGCCATCCAAATTATAAAATCATTTTACAATTTTAATATTTAGATGCACACATATCGCAAGTACATGTCCCCTAATGTATGTATAAGTGTATATATATGTATATGCTTGTGTATTTGCATATATGTATGTATGTATGTATAGATTTAAGGACCAAGAGTAATTAGGGATCGTTATTTGATATCATGCCCAGAAATAATCTAGAGAGTTGTAACTAATAGGCTCAAGTCATGATTTGCTAAGATAAGCTCATATAGCTTTACCTTTGTTAGTAGACTTATGTATTCTTCAAGTTCTTGAAATATAACAAATATAACATAATAAGTTAAGTAATACTCTCTAGTCTGCTGTTGGATGACAAAATATAACCCTAATGAGTCCAATGAATAAAGAGATCCTCTCATGCTCTCATCTTCCCATAATCTTCCTAGAAGTCTCTGTTAATAACCTTAAGCATCACCTAGCCTAGTAGTAACAATAGATCATCTTGCAACAATAAAACATTATAAGAGTATAAAATACAGCAGCTTAATTAAGTATTCCTCTTATTATACAATTAAGCAAATACAAACAAGTTAATTAGTAATCATATGAATGAATGAGCAAGCCCATGCCACAATACTATATACGGTTAATTTATCAATCGTATACAGCTAAGATTTATGCCTTCCATAGCTGGTGTTGAAAATGTTTAACCTATCAAATCTAAGTTCTAGTTGCCTCAGCCTCTAAACCACCAAGCTATCTTACAATATATTTAGACTTCTTGTTTTTCTTTTCTTTGAATTCCAAGATCTAATGTCACGGGTGTAGATGTAAGTAGCACAAGTAGTCTCACTTACCCCTATGTGATGGTTTCATGGACTCAACCCTTAACTAAGTTATGTGCATCTCATGATGCCTATCTAGCTTTATTTTGGTTTTTCCTTAATTCAACATATATTAAGCCTAACTCGCTTAATATAAACTACTCAACATTAAATTAAGGAAATATTTTAAAAAGAAAAAAACTATTTTGAAAAATATTTAAGAAAATTAGAGTTGCCAATCAGTTCAATTGATAAAAAATAAAATTAGGGTTTATGGGTGGGAAAACTTTAATTTAGCCACTAACCTGCAAATATTTTAAAAATTATTTTTTTTAGAAAATTAAACCAAAAAAATTACATTCGATAGCTAACCTATTAAGACTAAATAATTATGTAAAAATTTTTAAAAAATTAATGAGTCTTATTTTTATATATTTTTAAAAATACTAAGCTATATACAAGTATACAAAATATAACTAAAATGAATTTTTATTATTTTTTATTATGAATTTTCAAGAAAAAGGAATTTTTTTATACAGTTACATATCCACTAGTCGAGATCAAATCAATATAGTTTTTTTTAGAAAAAATTTAGTGGGTTGATTTTTTTTAATTTGAAAATTGACTCGGGTTTACATTTTTTTACCAATTTATTTTTATTAAGAAAAATCCTAAAAAAAAACTAATTTTTATTCTTAATTAAAAAAATAAAGAATTAATTTTTAAAAAGACTCAAAGTTTGTATTTTCTTTTATTTTTGGAAAAAAAAATTTATGTGGCAAAATTTAAAAAAAATCCTAAAACACCTAAATGAAAAAAAATGTAAATTTTATGAATGATGCTAATATGCAATTATCATGGAAAACGTATCGTTTTATAAAAAAATTGTAATTACTATTGATAATATGCTTAACAATTGAAAATATGTATGAATTATAGAAAAGATATCTAATTATAAAAAAGATACCTAAACCATAGAAAAGATATATGAATTATAGATAAGACGCCTAGACTAATGCCGAAATTATGAAAAAGATATTTAAACCATAGAAAAAAAGCCTACTAAATATTTCTTATTTTATGAAAAACTAACTAAGTAATAAAATTCAATTTTCACTAAAAATTCTTAACATGCCTAATTAAAAAAAATGCAAATCTAATGGAAAATATACAATCCTATCATAATCTTCAAAAATATGTAACCTAGATATGAAATATGCAAATTTTGTCATAAAGATACAAAATATGCTATTATATCTAAAATATGCACTTTCTCTAAAAAGGTGCAATTTTATCTAAAAAATGTAAATTTTTTTAAAATATGTGATTTTTCTAAAAATATGATAAACCTAAAGATGCAATTTTTCTAAAAGAAGGTAAATGTTCAAAAATGCAATTTAACTAAAAAAACATAAAATTTATCAATTTATCTAAAAAAAGAAAAACCTAAAGCGGGTCCTATCATGCATGTGATCAAACTGGATGGACTATTGCTGGACTTGACTGTATGATCATATGGCTACTAATTGTGTGGAGTTGCTATTATGTATACATGTGTTGTCGTAAAGCTGTACGTAGGAGAAGGGACTGGATCGAATTGCATAGAGTGTGCGTAATCGAGAGTGTGTGTTGTGCGAGTAGAATTATACGTGGGAATGATCATATGCAGGCTATATGTATGTAGGACTGGAGTGTCTACATGGAATGTGGGCAAAGGACAATGTATGTACGGCTATGTATGTAATCAAGTGATATCAGATCAGTATATGGGACATGATCAGAATTCGGTGAGCAGTGCTGTAAGTGTCAATGTATGTTCGGTACATGTTGATTTTGGTGAGCAATACCACCGTATTGTCATGTAAAGTGTTGTGTAGTAGGAGAAGGTGTGATCGAGGTTATGTTTGTGAATGTAGGATGTGAATATGTAGTAATGTATGTTGGAGATTCTAAAAAAGTGTTAAAACTTTATCGCTAACTTCCTATTTATAAGCCATACAATCGAATTTTTTGAATCTTTTTGGAGGAAGATTTAATTTTAACAAATCTTAAATATGATAACAAATCGTAGACATAGAAGATACGATAATACCTGAATTAGATTCATTGAAGATTCAATTTAGTTTCTAGAAACCTTATTTTTATTCGGGGCTTTCTATGTTTCAAGCCCAACTCAGTTCAATTTAATTTAACCCAATAACCTATTTAATAAATCTTAAGTCTATTTAGCCCAATACGATTCACTTTATATTAAACTGGACTAAGAAAATATTTTAACAAAACTCGATCCTTTAATGATTTAAAATTATTTAAATTAAATACACACCATTATTTGATTCAACCCTAAACAACTCAATTCGACTCGACTTGACTTAACATGACTCGATACTTTATTTTTTCTTATTTTTTTCAATTTTATTATTTTTAAAAAAATTTAGTTATTATTTTTTAATTATTTATTTTCTTTCTCTTTTTTTCTTTTTTATACCTAACTCAATAAGAACAAAGATACTAACTTAAAAGGTTGATGTAAAGAATAAACAACCCGTCTTAAAACGACGGGGTGAAGGAATGAGAAATCCATCTTGAAAGGGCAAGTTAAAGGAATAGGGAATCCATCTTGAAAGGGTGATGCAAAGGAATAAGAAACCTATCTTGAAAGGAAGGGGCAATGATTAAGAGACCCATCTTAAAAGGACGAGGCAAAAATGAGCCTATCTTGAAAAGACAGGGTAAAAGGTTAGGAGGTCTATTTTTAAAAGGATAAGGCTAAAGAATTAAATAGCTTATCTTGAAAGGATAAGGCTAACAATTTAAAGGGCCTATCTTAAAAGAATAAAGCAAATGAATAGGGTACCTATTTTGAAAAAGTAGAACAAGTGATTAGGAGGCCTATCTTAAAAAGATAGGGCAAAAGGGAGTATGTTTTGAAAGGACAAGGCCAAAGGTTGGAGGACCTATCTTGAAAGGATAGGGCTAAAGATTAAGAAGCTCGTATTAAAAAGATGAGGCAGAGGAATAGGAAGGCCTATCTTGGAAGGATAGAGTGAAGAAATAAGGGGGCCGTCTTGAAATGACGGGGTAAAGGAATAGGGGGCTTATTTTGAAAGGATAAGGTAAAGAAATAGGGGGCTTATCTTAAAATGATAGGACTAAGGATTAGGAAGCCCGTCTTAAAAGGGTGTAGGCAAAGGAATAGGAAGGCCAATCTTGAAAGGATAGAGTAAAGGAATAAGGGACCCGTCTTAAAATGATGGGGCAAAGGAACAGGGGGCTTATCTTGAAAGGATAGAGTAAAAGATCAAGGTAACTATCTTAAAAGGATAAAGTAAAGGAATAAGGGGCCTATCTTTAAAAAATAGGGTAAAAGATTAAGGTACTTATCTTGAAAAGATAGGATAAAAGAATAAGGGGCATATCTTGAAAAGATAGGTGCAAGATTAGGGTGCCTATCTTAAAAGGATAGAGCAAAATAAATAAGCTGCTTATTTTGAAAGAATAGGGCAAATGATTAAGGTACCTATCTTGAATAGATAGGGCGAAAGATTAAGAAAGCCCATCTTAAAAAGACGGGATAAAAAGATTAAGGAAGCCTGTCTTGAAAAGACAGGACAAAACGATTAGGGTAAGCACTATGTCAAAAAATTAATGTTCTTAAAAGAAAATTGGTTTTTTGAAAGGATAGATCTTTTAATGAAGAAAACTTAATAAAGGTTTGGAAGGCATGTTTAATTGTTTTTTATCTCTAAATAACTGATATTCCTTAATATAGGATGACAAAAGTTCCTATAATGAAACTTTTGGAACTATGAACACGAGATAACTAAAGTTCGAAATTCCTAGGATAGTTTAAGCTCATAGTATGATAACAAAAGCTCTTGAATAATCTTTCATAGGATGACCAAAGCTCTTGAATGTTCTCACACTATAGGATAATCAAAGTTCTTAAACTAAGGATAACACAAACTCCTAAATTAGATAACCTAAGTTCTTAAGTATAAACACTTCATTTTTTCCATTTTTTTTTTTACTTTATCTGAGCCAGGTTAAAAATCAACAATAAAAAAAACGAAAATTAAAAGAAAAAATGAAAAAAATAAAAAAGAGAGTCAAGTCATGCTGTATCGAGTTAAATCGAGTCAAGTCAAACCGTGTCAAGTTGAGTATAATCGAATCGAGTTAGTTGAATTGTTTAGTGTTAAATCGGATAACGATGTGTGATTAATTTAATAAATTTTTTAGTTATTGGGGAATTAGCTTTTATGAAAATAATTTTGATCCAGTCTGATTTAAATTAAATTTTTATTTAATTTATATTGGGTCAAAATAAACTTAGGATTTGTTAGATAACTTATTGCAATATCTCTAATTGGGTCGGATTGAGCCTTAAAAATATAGAATGTTCGAATTAAGTAGGGTTTCTAGAAGTTATGGTAAATTTTTAAAAAATCTTAATTGTATCTTCTGTATTTTCGATATGAAAAATATGATTATGAGTTTATAGATAGCACAATAGTACGTGACGTTGGAAAAGTTTTTTTATTCCAACTTTCTGAATTTCCACGATTGTCCGAATTCCAACTTTCCAAATTTCCACAAATGAAATCCAATTTCAAAGAATGACACCATCATCCAAACTCCAATTTCCAATTTCCACAATTGAAATCCAATTGCGAATTCCCTGACGCAACAATCTACATCCAACACCAAATTTCCAAACTTTAGTTTCCAATTCTTAAGCCAATTACAAAGCAAATTCACCGTCTAAATTTCCAAACTCTAGTTTCCAATTGCAAAGACAAAATCTGAAGTTAACAATCCAAATTTCCGAACTCACAATGCAATCCAAAGTTAACAGTGCATATTTCCGAACTTGCAACAATTCGAAGTCTGACGAGCATCCAAAGTCCACGTTACACACATAATTTGATCAACACAAGCACAACTTCTGGACGATCACGATGCACGATCACACAAGATTCAATTCGGTAAAAATTATTTTATTTATTTTATTTTATTAGTTAGTTCAATTTTATTTATTTACTAATTTATTTTTCTTAAGTGTAGGTTTATTATTATTTTTCATATTGCATAGTTTTTCTAGATAATTCCAAATTTTTTTTAAAAAGTTAATTAAATTGCATCTTTTAGAAAAATTATGTTTAAAAACATATGTATCTTATGGCTTTACGATTGAGATACGTATCTAGTAGTTAAGATTCTGAAAAGTTACATATCAAGATACGTATTTAGTAATTTAGATTCAAAAAACAAATAGGTATTTAACCGTATTTTCAATGTATCTTATAATTGGATTTAGAAAAAGATATTTTTTGATACGTAGTGATTTTAAAAATAAAAGATTTTAATCAAGTTTTTCAAAAAGATTTAGTTGGTTAGGATTTTATCAAATTCGTGAAAATTAGATTTTTTAGGTTTTTTAAAATAATAAATTGATAAATAAATGTAAACTTGACTTGGTTTTCAAAATAAAAATAGCTTAACCACTAAATATTTTATAAAAAAAGAATTACGGTCGGTTTGATTTCGAATAGCGAGTACATAAGTAATGTAAGTACCTTTAGGGCAACCGTATAAAAAAAATTTCCCTTTCTTTCTTAGATATTAGTAATAAAAAAATAATATAAAAATCACTTTAGTTATTTTTTGTACATTTAGGTATAATTTTAGTTTTTTTGGAAAATTATAAAAATAAAAACCCATCAATTTTTCTATAGTTTTTATATGATGACTTAATCTTAATAGGTTAGCCCTCAAATCCAGTTTTTCTAATTTAATTTTCTAAAAATAAATTTTTTTAGACTATTTGCAAATTAGTGGTTAAATTAGGGTTTTTCCACCTGAAAACCCTAATTTCATTTTTAACTAATTGAACCGGTTGGCAACTCCAATTTTTTTAATTTTTTGAGAAAAGTATTTCCTTAGTTTGATGTCGAGTAATTTATATTAATCGGGTTAGGCTTAATGCAGGTTAAATTGAGGAAATAGAAATATGGCTCAACACTAAGGAAGGATGACTAAGGTTTTTAAATCATCAGATAACCAAAGTTTCTAAGATAAGGATAACTAAGACACCTGTTAAGATGACTAAAGTTCCGAAAGGATCACTAAGGTTCTTGAAATACCCTCGAGGGATTGCTGAAGTTTCTAATTTGAGGATAATTAAAGTTCACATTGCAAATCCTCAAATCTTTCACTTTTTGAAACTCAAAGGAAAAAGGTGTGCTGTTATTGAAAAAAAAAATGTTCATCTTATACTGATTTTAAATATTACATACAAGCGGTATACTCATTCTTTTAGCCTACTGTCCATTCATTCTTCATCTTTGATTACTTGTCTGCTTTGATGAGGGGATAGGAAAAAAATTCAATTGAACACCATGTTCTTCTTGCTATAAAGAATTCCCAATCAATTTTAGGGTGAAATATTTCTCGTACTTCTAAGGTATGTTTGGCTTTTGCATTCGTAAGTGTCACATCAAGGAAAGTATCTCAATTATCTAAATTGTTTAGTTCAAGAGAGCTTCCTCACACTTTCAAACGACTTGTTTTCACTATAGACTACGATTCCAAAAATTATGGTTAGTCTTCTAAGTGATACACTTTGATTGATCTAATAGGTCTTTTTCCTCAGGGTTGTAATGCAAGCTTTTGATCATTGGCTTAAACAAAGGGAAAATGTTGATGTGTTGGCCAATTTTTGAAAGAAAAAAAAATTAATATCTCAACCCGGGTCTATAAGTCAAGAACATTAAAGGGAAATGCTAAAATAGGTTTACCCCCAGTTTCACAAGCAATAATTGCTTAAGATAAGTCAATTTCTTTAGTCAAAAGAGTTTTGTTAGGGGTGATATAATAGGTAGGATCATAAAATTAAAGTTTCATTCCTTTGAGTTCGAAATCTTTTGCTCAAGTTTTTTCTTTGAAGTGTCGAGGAACATTTAAGAATTGCCATTTGAGATATGATTGCCCTACTTTTACTTCTTTTTTCTTTTTTTTTCCCTCTTTTTCTTTTTTCCTTCTTTTTTTCATTTTTTCCTTTATCTCCTTTTCTTTTTGTCTTTTTCCCTTTTTCTAAAGGTGATTGCCCTTCATGTTTTCGAGTTTCCACTTAAAGAATTTGATGGCCCTAAAACCATGAGCTTAAAGTGTGTAAGCCTAGTGAAGTAGGGTATGGCTTTAGGGGGAGTGTTTGAGAAAGATCAATGGTCTTGCATTGTTTGAATGAGCGTATGGACTTAAGTGAAATGTATAATTTGAAACTCTTCTTCTTTCTAAAGAAATGGGTTATTTGTAACAATCATTGCTCATGAATTGACACGAGTGAAGTAAGCACAAGTTAGTCTATCCCTTTTCTCTAAAATCAATAGCCCTAACCTCCTGATTGCCCTAGTATGGGATGGTTCTTGATAAGGTTTATTTTTTGAAAAACTTCCCTCAAAAGGCTCAAATGGGCTCGCAAGGGATAAAAATATTTAGGGAGTGAAATGAATGTCTTTCATCCTTTCAATTAATGTATCACATGCAAGATAGACTTCCTTTAAGGAATGAGTTTTATCCTCGCTTTCATGTCTCTCAATTCTTAGAGTATTTTAGAGTCAGTGTTTGGGATTAGGGCTTGTCTCTTATCATTCTAAACGCTTTAGATAACGGAAGACTTTCTTGTCAGAAAGATTTTAAAGCATTTTATTTGTTTACCCTATTTGCCCTAGTCTCATTTGATAAGACTAGATATTCCATGATGCCTCAATAGGTTACGTACCTCTCTACCTTTAAAAAATTACTCCATTTAAACTCAATTAAATGGGTCCTTTTATTGCCCCCCCCCCAAACCCACCCAACCCAAGCTCATTCATAGTGGAGACAAACTTGCATTCAGTTTTAGCATTGGAGCGGATGGGCTAGTTTTTGTGGAGTGAGTGTTTAGGTCCTTCTAGGCTTAGAAAGGATTGGTGTTGATGGAGAAAGCTCTAGGTGAAGTTAGTAGGCTATGTGTTTAAGGTTCTTTTTTGGCTTAAAGTGGGTTGAAATAGATGGGAAGATCTGTGGTTTGTGTTTAGGCTTTTGTGTCTAGGGCTTTTGAAAAAGTCTAATAATAGGCTTCTCTTCAAGGATTGTGTTTAGTTTAGGCTTTTCTTAAGGATGAGCTTTGTCTCTGCCATTTTCATTTATTAATTTCCTTTGTGCTTTCCTCTTTTGCCCCTTAGTATTAGGTTTAACTCATAGGCTACACAATGCTGGGTGTCTAATGTTACAAAAATCTGAGTAGGGAAAAATATAGGAATAATGGCTATTTATAAATTATGAGTAACAAATGTTTATAATTTGAAGGATTTTTACTTGTCTTTTTCTTTTATATCTACATGAGTTATTGAACAAATTTCTAATACAACAAGTATAAAAAAAAGTAAATAAATACATAAATATCATGTAAGTAAAGCACACCTATGCAAATGTAGGACTAATAATTGGATAATAGTGCGATAATTTTTTAAAAAATTCAAAGTTGTAACTTTCTTAAAATCAATTAAGTACAAATGGCTAGACTTTTGTTGGATTTATAGTCTTTCTATTAGTACAGACGTGGACAAAGCATAGAGAAAATTTACAAAAGCAAAATATCTTTTAATAGTTTACAAGGGAAAAAATTTTTACATGGAAAAAAGAGAATACATAGAAAAATTTATACGACCGATATGTCACATGGGAAAATAATAAAATTGAAACTTCTTGTTTATGATACATTTTTTTAAAAACGTTGCACTAATATTTATTTGCTTGCCCACAAAAGATTTAATGCAATTTGGTGGATACCATCTTCAATTTTGTTACACTACCTTACTTGTAAAATAAAATAAGGATAAAATTAAAATACAAAGAAAATATGATGCAATGTGAGACATACGCATGCAGTGTAATAGAGTCGATAATTAATAAATTATATGAATTATTATGAGCCCATGGTCAAGAATACACTTATATATAAGTGGATTGAAATAAAAAGTGAAGGTTATGGACACTTATATATAAGGATACTAATTCTTTTAATTGTTTTTTTTTTAAAAAAAATGAAAGCCCAATCGATTGTAGATAATAATAATCAAAATTTTCCTATAATTTAAAAATGACTACCCATTTTTTTAGAAAAATGATGCAAGAAGGTGAGATCTATAGGTCTCAAACTCTATAGCTCCAAGCATTTTCGGAGAATAATCTAGTAGGTTACATCAAAACTTGAGTAGGCTAGCCTATCATTGCTAAGTAGGGGTAAAGACTATAGTGACCTAAGGGTTACATAATGGCGGCTCATCTTAAGTTCCTATAGTGGCATAGTTTCAGCCACATCTAAGCATGAAAATATTTATTAATAAAGCCCCCCTCCCCTAAGCCCATTGGGCTAGGTTTTTTCTTAAGAACTTGTATTACTAAAACTCAGTTGGTACAACTATATTACAATATATACATAAAAAGAAATAAAAAATATGAAGGGCCATTAATTAATTTTTATTTTTCATGGCTAGCCCACTAGTGTTTTCAGTAGTGTCGCCAATTTTGTCAAGCTCTATTTTAGTTTTTCCTTAATTTAACCTATATTAAGCTTAGTCCGCTTAATATCACTTACTCGATATTAAATTAAGAAAAAATATTTTAAAAAATTAGAGTCGCTAATCAGTTTAACTAATAAAAAATAAAGTTAGGGCTTTCGGGTGAAAAAACCTTAAATTAGCCAATAGCCAGCAAATATTCTAATTTTTTTTTTTAGAAAATTAAACTAGAAAAACTACATTTGGGGTTAACATATTAAGACTAAGTCACCGTGTAAAAAAAAAAAAAGATTAATGGGCTTTATTTTTATATTTTTTTAAAAGTACTAACCTATATGCAAATATACAAAATATAACTAAAATGATTTTTTATTATTTTTTATTACAAATTTGAAGAAAAAGGAAAATGTTTTTTTAGTTTTTATATGGTTGCTTTAAAAGTATCTATGTACCGGCTAGTTGAAATTAAACCAATATAGTTTTTTTTTTAGAACAGATTTAGTGGTTGATTTTCTTTTAATTTAAAAATTGAGCCAGATTTACGTTTTTTGACCAATTTACTTTTATTAAGAAAAATCCTTAAAAAACCTTATTTTTATTCTTAATTAAAAAAAAAACTAAAGACTTAATTTTTTAAAAAACTCCAAGTTAGTATTTTTTTCTTTTTGGAAAAAACCGACAAAACTTAAAAAAAAAAAATCCTAAAACACCTAAATGAAAAACTAAATAAATAAAAAATGCAAGTTTTATGAATTATGCTAATATGCAATTATAATGGAAAACATGCCGTTTTATGAAAAAAGAATGTAATTACTATTGATAATATATCTAACTATAGAAAAGAAGTTCGAATCATTGAAAGGGTACATAAATTATGGAAAAGATACCTAACTATAAAAAAGATATTTAAACCATAGAAAAAAATATTTGAATTATAGATAAGACGCCTAGACCAATGCTTAAAGTATGGAAAAGAAGCCTACTAAAGATTTTTTATTTTATGAAAAACTAACTAAGTAATAAAATTTAGTTTTCACTAAAAGTTCCTAACATACCTAATTAAAAAAATGCAAATCCAACGGAAAATATACAATCCTATCCTAATCTTCAAAAATATGCAACCTAGATATAAAATATGTAAATTTTATCATAAAGATACAAAATATGCTATTGTATCTAAAATATGCACTTTCTCTAAAAAGGTGAAATTTTATCTAAAAAATGTAATTTCTCCAAAATATGTGATTTTTCTAAAAATATGATAACTTTAAACGTGAAATTTTCTAAAGACGCAATTTTTCTAAAAGAAGGTAAATGTTCAAAAATGTAATTTGACTGAAAAAACATGAAATTTATCAATTTATCTAAAAAAAACCTGCGGCAGGTCGGATTGTACATGTGATCGAACTAGATGGACTGTTGCTGGACTCAGTTGTATGATCATATGGCTATCGATCGTGTGGAGTTGCTACTATGCATACATGTATTGTCATGGAGCTGTATGTGATCAGAAGTAGGTGTGTGGGACTGGATTAGATTGCATGGAGTATAGGTGATCGAGAGTGTGTGTTGTGAAGGTGGAATTGTGCATGGGAATGATCATATGTGGGCTATGCGTGTATGGGACTGGAGTGTGTGCATGGAATGTAGGCGAGGGGCAGTATATGTATGGCTATGTGTGTAATTGAGTGATGTCAGATTGGTATATGGGACATGATCAGGATTCGGTGAGCAATGCTGTGGGTATCTATGTGTGTTCGGTACATGTTGATTTCGGTGAGTAATACTACCATGTTATCGTGTAAAGTGTTGTATGGTAGGAGAGGGTACGATCGAGGCTATGGTTGTGAATGTAGGACGTGAATATGTAGTAATGTATGTTGGAGATTCTAAAAACATATCAAAACTTTACCATGACTTTCTATTTATAAGCCACACAATCGAATCTTTTGAATCTTTTTAGAGGAAAATTTAATTTTAACAAATCCTAGATACAAAAAATACGATAATCCCCAAATTAGATTCATTGACGATTTAATTTAGTTTCTAAAAATCCTATTTTGATTTGGGGCTTTTTATCTTTCGGACCTAACTCAATT
The DNA here is from genome assembly GCA_024138005.1 of Lumnitzera racemosa. Lineage (NCBI taxonomy): Eukaryota > Viridiplantae > Streptophyta > Magnoliopsida > Myrtales > Combretaceae > Lumnitzera > Lumnitzera racemosa. Next base: position 4,947,479 of record JAMXBC010000012.1, read on the forward strand.
CAACTTAATTTAGCCAAATAACCTATTTAATAAATCCTAAATCTATTTAACCCAATATGAATTTGATAAAAATCTACTTTGTATTGGATTGGACTGGACTAAAACAATATTTTAACGAAGATTGATCCTTTAACGATTTAGAATTTATTAAATTAAAAGCACAATATTATCTGAGTCGACCCTAAACGACTCGACTCAACTCAACTTGACTTGATATGACTTGACACGACATAACTTGACTTAATACTTTATTTTTTCTTATTTTTTTCAATTTTAAATTTTGATCTCTTTTTAGTTATTGTTTTTTCATTATTTATTTTCTCTCTTTTTTTCTTTTTTCTTTTTTATTTAATAACCTAGCCCAATAAAAATACTAAAATAAAAAGGCAAAAATAAGGTGTCTACAATGCCTTAATGATCCTGTATGTCAGGACTGGATCATGTTATATAAGTGCATTATACAAAAACACAATTATAATATATGAATACAAAGCTAACAAGACACTTGCATACTAACCACAAGATGTAACAATCGATAATATATGTGTAGATTCATTATATGCATGACCATTTTAATTTAATAAGTCATATATAGTTATGTCCTGTTTACTTAGATTTCTAATCAAATATCGCAAACAATCATAATTCATTAAGTAGTTATAATGCAACAATTAATTTGGTCGTCATATTTTAAAGTAATTTAGCACACTAAAATATGTAAAAATCAGACACTTGCACATTGTTCGAATCCACAAACAACCAATTAACTAGTCTTTGATTTACGTGAAACTACAACTATAAGAAAAGGCAAGTACAGTAATCATTAGAATACATAGTCAACCATGTTGTCTTAGAATCGTAGTAGTAGTGATGTTGGGTGATGACTTGGATAGTGGTTATATTAGTGTGCCATCTAGGGTTGTGTTTGCTACTTAATAGGGTGATATTTAATGAGGAAAAAGCAAGAGAATGAAGAGGAAAGGGATAGGGAATATGGTTTGTACTTTAGGGAATAAAAGGGAAGATTTACAATCTCAAGACATTGTCAAAGTTGGCAAAGAAACAAAACTATAGTTTACCAAAAGTATGGCATAAAAGTCTTAAGCTAATTTGGGTAAGATTCTAGTCAAATAGAGAATGCATGTCCCTTTTTCTTAGGGATTATGCATGTACTCTCTTGTTAGAATTTAACTAGATTGGTTGGCATTTGTAAGGGAAGTGATTTGGTTTGGGTATCTCAATTGGAAGACTAAGTAAGAATTAAAATGTTATATAATTAATGCTTTTGTGTGCATATGTGTCACCACTTAGGAAGCAAAGTTTAGGATTTGCCTTGCTTACTTTAATTTGTTTAGGGAGGTTGTTGATCAAGCTTGATCAATTGACATTGATTATTATTTATTGATACCTAATCATTTTAGGGCAATTTGGGGTTTGAAAGTGTTAAATTGAATTGTTTAGTATTATGGGATAGTTTTTGCTAGTAATTTGAGGAATTAAAAATATTTAAACATTTTTGCATTAAATTAGGGTTTTGGACTAGTTTTAAGGTTTTCATATTAGGGTTTCATGCTTTCAATTTTAGGGTTAGGGTTTTCAAGTTATACATTAGGATTTTAAAGCTCAAATTAAGGTTTTCTATATCAATATTTTAGGTTTCGATTTATTCATTCTTGATGATTTTAAGGAATATCCATAAGCATTCTGTATAGACTTTAAGTCCCATTCAAGAAAATAAAAGATTCGGGATTTATGTAATCTCTTAATGTACTCATTTTCTAATTTTTTTAGCATTCAATTTGTAGGTTTTAATTACAGGAAAATTACAATAGAGAAAATCAACATTGGAAAGTAAGTTCAAATAAGGATCAATGTTTCAAAAAGTGTAAATAAGGGATTAACATTTTATAAAACGGATTAAATAAAGGATTCATAATAACCAATTAATAAAATTATTTTATTCACTTTGTAAAACGTTGATTCTTTTCTTGAATTTTTTGAAATATTGATTTTTTATTTAAACCATTTTATGAAATGTTGATAACTTATTTGAACTTTTTAAAATGTTGATTCATTTGATTGTAATTCCCCCTTTTAATTACTAAACAATGCCAGATAGCAACATTCCATCATCTCTAACTATCGCAAGTACATGGGCTTACTAAGATTTCATTCTTCTTCTCTCTGATTCCTCTTCATCTCATCCTATTTAATAATTGTCATTCAAACGTAAAGCTCAAATTTGGTGCGTAAAACACATAGCATGTGCTATATGCATGTAATAGTACTTGATGTTTTGTAAACTCCACCAGCTCCAGATCTAGATTCCATAGTTTTACTGTAACTTTAAAGAATTTCATCCCTATCCATGATGCTTACTGTAGAATGTTAAAGAACATACTTTTATGATGTACTTGAGGTCCTTAGAAATATAAGCATTGCAAATAAAATTTTTGTCAAGAATAATTGTTGTAACCCAAGCCATAAGAAGAGCCTAATCAAAAGACTAGCCTAATAGGTGGAAGAGCCTATTAGATTTAAATATTACACTTAGTTCATACTACTTTCCCATGTGGCATTGTAGCATTGCCACCTTTCTTTGAAAGCTAATAGCTATATTGGCTCACTCTAAAGTGGCCACTCTAAGTAACTTTCACTTTGCATAATTCACACTCTATTTCACTAAGTAGCCCTTTTCCAAGTATCCCTCTCTCAGGTTCTCCTTTTTTAGGTTGCCCTTTCCATGGGATTAGCGTTTAATGAGAAGACCAAATGTTGCAATCCAAATCTAAGGGAAAAGCCCAACCTAAAAATTAGCCTAACAAAGGGGATTAGGAGAACCCAATATCACACTTAATCTGTGTTGCTTTCTGGAACTATAACAATAACCTTTGGAAGAATGCAAACCCAGGTTTTGAAGAGAATTCAAATAAGTACTTTAAACCAATGTAACCCAATTTCTATGGCTACATTTAGTAGCTATTTTCAATAATCCAAGCACCTTTTTATTTTTCTTAATGAATTAAAACCATCGGATTTTACAACATATATGTTTCTATGTGTTTTTGCAACACTTCTTTAATTTTGTCCATCATACACAATATAATAAGCAACCCTTAAGAGTATCAAAAAACCTTTGTCACAAAACTTATTGATGCTTAGAGAATTGTATTTTAATGCATCTACAAGAAAAAAAATTTCAAAAGATGGATCTTCATAAGTAACCTTGCTAATTTCATCATTATTATCATGTTTATTATGTCCAAGAGTTCAATTTTACCATAGTATTCCTTAAGGGTCGGAAGTTTAAGACATCTCTTATATGTGCCTTAAGTATTTACTATCTAGACACTAAATGTTCTTTTTGTCTGTTCATACCTGGAGATTTCGTAAGTCAAATAGTTTCACCTAATGCTCGAAACCTAAAGAAACTTTCATCTAAAATGTATCATAGGAGTGTTTGTTTCCATTCATTATATTAAGAACACAAATTCATTTAGCCAAAAAAAAAAGATATTCTAACATGGTGTTCTTCTTGGTTATACATATAGTATATTATATGATTATTATAGCTTTTATGGGAAAAATTACATATTGAGGGATGAATATTTTGGTCCAAATTCAAATAAATTTTTGTAGTGCAAAGAGGAGATAAACATTATTTAAAGAAGGGGTAGACATGTTATAATTCGATACAATTCTCTCTCATTACTAAGTTGAATATAATATTGCAATTCATCTATTTTTTTTAAACGGAATCTAGTTTGGATGCATTAGATATAAAGAGATGCTATCATGCTTTTGTAGAGTTTTCTTGTCAACTTCTTATCCTTATTAATCCTTATTTAATTTAGATGAAGTATTCATTAAGGTTGATATTTTCGTACCTTTTCTAACCCAAACTTCTTTACAAGTTGTTTTTTATACTTTTCTTAATAGATAAAAGTTACTCAATCTATAGACTAAGGAAGAAATTGTGTTTTCTTACAATACTTGAAACACCCTGAATTTTTTAAATAAATAAAAAAAGAAAAGCACTTATAGTTGTATATATGTACATAATAAGAATTGAACATTTAATAAAATAAAATTTACTAAACAATAAAATAAGATAATTATGAAAAAAAAGTTAAGTAGGATAAAATTGCATAGTCGATATACATGTATATACTCATGCTTATCGTCATTTGTGTATGCACATGTATGTGTAAAAGTAGGATAAAATTGAAACTTGATTGGAAAAATAGTTAATATATAGTTATATATTTAGATGATTATGTGGTTGCTAGTTTGTATGAATCAATTGTATCCAATCATAATCCCCATTTTCTTAGTAGTTTTTAAAGTAGTTTGCATAGGTGTTGGCCACTAAGTTATATTTTAGCATAAGTTTTCACCCTCATACGAACGAGTAGTTGAAGGGGACAACTTAGATGTTAGAGGATATATTGAAAGCATGTGCTTTAGATTTTGATGGCCATTAGAATGAACATTTATCATTAATAGAATTTGCTCATAACAATAATTATCAAGTGTTGACACCTAATTCTCACTTAAACTAATGCCTAACATGTGAAGCCCATCATAGGATACACTGAAGTGCATGCGAGCAAACAATGAGCTCATCCATTACATTGTAACTTACTCGCAATGCCATGCAATTATGCTAAGAAGGGTATGAGTTGCCAACAACCCATTTCTTTATGCCACGACCTTCTTGGTGAGTTGTATAGTATTCCGTTTGAATGAGGTTGCCCCAATCGTTGAGCTAGCATAAGGCGACCATCTAGCATAAGCTCAAGGCTCAGCTCACCCTTGATCAAGCATCGATCAATCCGTCACTTAACTCCTCGACTTGGTTGTTGTCTTAGGTGTCTACTGTCACGCCCCGAACAACAAGAGTCATAACAGTCCCGCCAGGTAAACTAATCTAAGATAGAAGTTGACCTCACAGCTGCTATCGTGGAAGCAGTTTACACAAGGCGCACAACTCAACCAGCTTGAAACGTCTGTTCTGACACCTGTTAATATCTAAACCTCTAGTAGAGCTTTTACAAAATACTTGTTCTATACAACTTGCTGTTTAGTATTACAACAGTATTTAAACAAACATTTCACGTCCAAAGGTAAAATTTACAATTAGAGTTTAGTAAAAACCACAGGTTTTGCGTTCTATATACAATAAGTTAGAAAACTAGTGGGCTCCCAGGGAATTCCTATTTAGTTTTCCTTAAAACTTAAAGACAAAGCCAAAAGCTCGGGTTTAGTTAAATTCCTCAATCCTCACTTTCCCACACAGCAGCACACTAACTTGGGAACGGTGGTACCTGAACATTTTGCTTTCACTCAACACCTGCAAAAGATTCTATAGGGATGTAAGCACAACTAACTCAGTAAGTGGGACGGAGTCAGAAGAGTACTATACAATCACAATAAGGTTAATAATCATGATGAAATACAATGCAATCACTCAAATGAAAACATCGCACAGTGTTAACCGGTCCACTGTGAGGTTAGAGAAATTTCATCATCTCCAACCCGGATTAAGGAGTTTCATCGCGACTCAAGTCAGACCAAACCCGAGCTTGTGCAATGGGGAACACCCCCCTCCCAAGACCGCCTTCGAACTACGGCCCCCAACCTTGCCGCGACCTCCTCGCCTGTCACTTAGTTCGACTAAGGGTGGGGAAAGGACCATTTCAGCTATCCTCATCGAAGGAAGTCGGTGTTTGGCCTAACATTCTTAATCGTTTCCCCTAACGGGTGATTATGCATGTCCAATTACATTTTAGTCAAATAACTGTTAGTGTTAATCAGGGGTGACCAACGAGTTCACACAATACAGAATCCATGCAAATAGATAGAACAACACACCAAGGAGTTAAACTCCTATCACAACCGAGTATCATCCACACACACCACATGCGTGTAATCATCTAATTACAAACACAACCAGATGTACTCTTGGGTCCCCGGATACTTTAAATAGTACCCAAACAGCGGTGAAGCTACAATCCCAACTTACTTGTTTAGATGTTCGCTCTTGCTGACTTGAATTGTCAACCGTCTTTGGAAGGTCCTAATTACACAAAAGGTCCAAATTTAGTTTTCGTAATAATTACGAAAACATTAGGGTTTAATCTATAATTGTTATATATATATATTATTTGTATAATATATAGTCATGTTATTACTATATATTGAATTAAATTATTAATAATTATAATAAAAATTTCCATTAATCCCATCTGATTAGCAATCCTTTATATCGCTTTTGGTTAATTCGTTTTAGTCTATTAGTATTACAAATTCACCCCAACTTGTAATTTAAGCTATTTTACTTGATAAATTCGTAATAAATAGTTCGGGTTACCAAATAATTCCCCAAAAATTTCTATGGACTTCTAAAAATATAGGGAATTCAGTTATCACTTGGTTTCAAGTTTCCGACCTATTGCCTATATTTTCATATTGACAATTTTACTTCTAAATTTGATAAATTATCCAATTATAATTCTTTTAGCATCCAATTAATTTCAATCTGACTCATTACTATTATTATTCATAATAGATCAGTACATATCCATTTCATCAATTAATTTCATAATTTCCTATTAAATTTATAATTTCAGCCTATTTTCGAGCTAATTTCAGGCCTAAAAATTCAATAAATATTTAAATTATTCAAATCAAAATTCTGGCTACGTAGCAATTACCTATATATCATATACATTCTACACAAAAATTTTCAGCTAGAAACAACATCATATAGTATATTTATTTCATAAATATATATTCGGATGAACAGTAAATTTCTTAATAAAGTATATTAAATATTACGAATTTTTTAAAAATAAAAATATCACATGAAAGCATGTTTAAAATAACCTAAGTACAATTTTTTTCATAATTTTCTGCGTGGATTTACTAATTTTTAAAAATTCTTGAAAAACAGAGCAGGAATTTGACCTTGCTGTACTTGGGTGCTTCGGTGGCCGTGGGGTGGTGGGTGGTTGTCAGAATGCCTAGACGCTAGGGGTACTCCTTGGTGGTGGAGTGGCGTAACAGCAGATCAAAGGGAACCCTAAGAACTAGCCTTGTTCCGTAATTGTTCTGTTTTTCTCTCTTTTTTTTTTTATTTTCTACGATTTTTTTCTTGATTTTTCTTTCTGTTGTTTTTGGTTCCAAACTGTCAAATGTTGTTATTCTGCTGCTGGGATAATTTTTATAGAGCTCTTTCACTGCCTATGATTTTTCTTTATTTTTTTTCTTTTGTTTTTCCTATTTTAGCTAAGCATGTGGTGTCCTAATGTGATAACTTTGCTTTTTGAATCAGCAATGCAAATTTCTATTCTCCCGCCACGCCTCCTTCCAGCAATCTCAATGTTATTTAATTAATTTTTCTTTTTCTTTTATTAAATAATTACTTAAATATAGATATTATATGTTAGAATTAATTATTTAATTAATATATAAGGTTATACCCTATGTAAATAACATGTGAAATATATAACTTTACTCATATAATTAAGTTTCTAGCATATCTTTTATTTTTAGGATACATTCTAAGGTTAATTTCATGAATTCAACACAATATATATATAATTACTCAATTTTAAGTTAATTTACGAGTATAATTATTATTTGTACCGGGTATACTAAAAAATTACGTGTATTTTTTTATAGTAAATTATACTACATTATCTCATTTTATAGCTCAATTAACTTATCTCTAAGTTCTTATTGCAATCTAAGTTCAATTTTAGGAATTCTGAATATTTTAGGGCTTTAGTAAATATTCCAATTTCTAAGGGCAAAATTGGGATTTCGGGTCATTATTACTAAAATCTAACTTTACTGTAATATCTTGACTAACTTTTTCATTCTAGTCACAAAGTTTGGGCTCAATTGGATAAGTTACCCTAAAAGCCCTAAATCTGAGCTCGGTTGTTCTAAACTCAATTTTGGGAGCTTACATCTACTCTCCACTGTAGCTCATTAATGAACATCTAACATTCATAATATTGCTAGCATAGTAAGTAGTCCTTACAATTGTCAAACCTTTGGGTTGTAGATTCAATGGTTTGGTTAGCCACAACATATTACTGGCAGTGTAGCTTAGTCTTTATCGCTAAGTATACCGTTTGTTGGCAACCAACATGAATGAACCCCGAATTGTTACATGTCCAAAAAACTAGCATAAAAGGCGTTGAGTGCCATGAAGTAAGACAGAACATTCTCTCTCTATCTCGGACTTTCCTAGAATTCTCTCCCTTTCCCCTTCCTCTTCTCCCCCTCTTTTCCTTATTTGATACACTCTATGTAGATCTTAAGCAAGCACTACCCCTTAGGTCCTTAATACTTGCTATCTTCTCTTCTTGGTCCTTCTTACTAACTTGAGCATCAGAGGGCCCTAATGGCTACACCCACTAGGGGCTTTTTATAGGTATTAAGGAGTCGAAGATGAAGCTTAAGTTACCCCGACTCCACACGAGCCCACCTATCCCAGTTCATTTAACCATAATCAACATTTTGGCACCTACCATTTTAGGCTACCACGAAAACAATGTCTAAAAGCAAAAACAGTTGCAAGCTTCACAAATGAGGGATACCAATACATCCCAACAAGACGAAGGTGACTAAATACTTTCACAACCTCAAAATGAAAATCTCAAAATCCAACAACTTAGGTCGCTTGTTCAACAAATGCTTAAAGAAAACTAAAAAATATCGTAAATCCACGATAACCTTGCACAAAGACGTTGCGTTACTTAAAAATAGATCTAAAAATGGCCCAAACAAGGAGGCAACTATCGACTCCTCCTCATAGACAATTAAGAATGATGGTCTACGCATCATACGCCTCATATGTTCTATTGAGTAGAATTAACATAATCACCAACCCTATGAAGACTTGCGTGAACGGTTGAATCGCAATTATAGCAAAATGTGTGTAGAAGGTGAGCGTACATTGATAAGTAAATTGGTTAACAGTCTATTACTAAGATAATCACCAAAATACTACAAAAACATGAACATGGATGGATTAAATGAACATATCCATTATGCCTCTAGCATACATGACTAGAAGAAAGTTGAAACACATGGGCATCGTACTCTACACCGATAAAAAGCCCATTTGTCCCTTTAATCCTTAAAGAAATGCTACTTATAGGTATAAGGTTGCCACGTCTAAGCACTTACGATAGCACTACCGACTCAAACAATCACCTTATCTACTTTTAAATAATGATGAGCCTCTATAACTTCTTAGATGCCATCATATGTAAAGGCTTTCCTAGAACGCTAACAAAAGCTGCCTTACTTTAGTTTAACACTCTCCCCAATGCATCTATCATTTCATTTGACAACCTAGGAAGCAAATTCCAACAACACTTTCTCAATTCTCGAGTCATACGAAGAGACTCTTTCATTCTCTACAATGTTAGGCAATATCCTAATGAAACCTTATAAGCATGTCTTGAGCGTTTTAACTGAACAAATCTGCAAGTTTCTAAGCTAGACATAGGAACGGCCTTATAATTGCTCTTAACAAACATAGACCCTAACGAAAGGCTCTTCAACGCCATCAGAGCTTATTTCAAAGTAGAAAACAGCACACGCATTTTAGCAAAGGACCGTCTGAGGCCTCACGACCCTAGATAACAACCCCCTACATGAGAAAAGTGTGATAAGCAAAGGGAAAAATTCCGAGACTACACCTTGTACATGCCCCTTACCAAACCACTCGGTGAAATCATGTCCGAAAGCAACTCCCATAACCACCCAACATCCGTAAAACACTAGAATTGATAAACTCAGGCAAGTATTTGATTACTATAGGGTATATAAACACAATACCAATGAGTGTTGCCACCTAAAGAATGCAATCGAAGGCCTTGTTCGCAAAGGCCAGATTAACCACCTTATTGTAGCTGAGAAAAACCAAATCTAACGGCTGCCCCAACACCACTTAGTAGATCAGCAACAACAACATCACAATTAGCAAGCTAATACCCTTATAGACAAATAGAATAACAGGGGACGACAAGGCCAAATCAATACCATATTCGATGGACCTAGTCTTCTCCAAAACAACACAACCATAGCAATTATACATGAGATGCACATCATAAGAAATAAGAAGCTAAAGACTGATATGGTAATCACTTTTGCCGATATAGAAGAACAAGCAATCAACCTACCCTATGGTGATGTACTCATCATAAACGTTGAAATCGAGTACTTTTACATCCCTAAGATGTTCATTAATAGTAGAAGTTTAGCAGATATACTCTTCTATAACACTTTTCAAGCAAATGAAGGAACAACTTGATGAGCCCCTTTAATTGTACAAACATAACCTCACAGGGTTCAAAGGTGGCAGACTAGTGCCCACCAAGAGAATCATCACCCTAGCCGTTCAATTGGGCAACAATGAACACATCACTATACAGTTGGTAGAATTCGTTGCTATCGATGTCAATCACCATACAGTGCTATCTTCAACAGACTAAGCATCATGAAATTCAACATGCTCATTAGCCAAAAATGCCTCAAAGTAAAGTTTATCACACCCACTAATGTTGGTGGGGCTAAAGGGGATTAAACTTTGTCCAAGGCACTCTACCTTAGTGCCCAATCTAGAAACAATGTCATGAATATCTAATCAACCAACTCCTTTGCTTTTGCAATACGGGGAAAACTTGCAGAAAAGCTATAGAAGTCAAGATATCTGGTACCCCTGGAATGATGACCAAAATAGGGGCTAATTTGCTAGATAACGACAAGGACAAACTCATAGATTTCCTTAAGTAAAACTCAAATGTCTTTATGTTTGTGCCAAAAGAGATGCTAGGGATCATTAACATACCAGAGACTATTTACCATTTGAATGTCAATCCTATTGTCTAACCCGTCAAGCAAAAGAAATGAAACTTTGCCCCAAAACGCCAAGCCACAATCGAAGAAGGAGTATAGAAGCTGCTTCGAGTAAGCTTCATTTGGTCAGAGAAATAACTTAACTGGCTCGCCAATACAACATTCATCAAGAAAGCAAATGGAAAGTGGCACATGTATGTCAACGACAACGACCTTAATAAGGTATGCCTTAAGGACTATTTCCCCCTATTGCATATAGACTAACTCATTGACTTGACGTTCGGTCACGTACTTCTCAATTTCATGGATTCTTACTCTAGATGCAACCAAATTCGGATGGCTCCTAAAGATGAAGTCCATACATCCTTTGTTACAAACTTTAGGACCTATTGCTACAAGTAATGCCCTTGGGTTTAAAGAAAGTCGGGGCTACGTAACAAAGGCTGGTTACCTACATCTTCAAGCCACAAATAGGCAAGAATATCGAGGTCCATGTCAAAGATATGATTGCTAAGAGCAAAATTAGAAAAGACTACATTAATGGCCTTTCGGTGACATTTTAAACCTTCTACCATTTCTAAATGAAGTTTAACCCCCCAAAGTGCGTCTTTTGAGTTATATTAGGGAAATTTCTAGCTTTCATGGTCAGAGAATGAGGGATAGAAGCCAACTTTAATAAAATCAAAGTAGTTTAGGACATACAGGCCTCGACCAAAATTAAAGAGGTGCAACAACTAATATGAAGGATAGCCGCCCTCAATCGCTTCGTATCTTGAAGCGCTGACAAATGAACAAAATTCTTCAATTTGCTAAAACACCCCGCCAAGACACTTGAGCATCAGCGAGCTTTTTAAGACTTAAAGAACTTCTTGGCAACTCCAGCCGTACTCTCTAAACCAATACTTGGAGAAGAATTATACCTATACCTCATAGTAAGTGATAAAGCATTATCCTTGATACTCGTCTGAGCCAACGGCCATGACCACTAACTAGTCTACTATGTTAGTCACATCCTCCACAGGCCAGAGGTTCGATACATAAAAATAGAAAAGTTTGTCTTTGTGGTAGTCATCGTAGCTTAAAAGCTCAAGCCTTACTTCTGGTCACATCTAATTGTCATAGTAATAGATGTACCACTCAAGATTGCCCTGTAAAGGCCTAATACGTTGGGCCAAATGATAAAGTACTTAACGTCCTTGGAGTCTAATTCCACCCAATATAGGCAATCAAGGCACAAGTCCTTTAGAACTTCATAACTAAATACACTAAAGCGAAAGGGCCTCGACTCAAGCTCACAATACTAATCTAGACACTCCACGTCGAGAGCTCCTCCACTAAGGGAGGAGTGGGGCCAGTATCCCACTACTAGACACACATGGAACGATGATCCTCTATGCTTTGAAATTTAGTTTCCCATATAAGGCACTCATCACTGGCTTAAAAATTGCTAAAGACATTAGAGCAAAAAAGCTTAACATAACTCAGATTCCATGCTAATGGTGCAACAAGTCAAAGGAGAATATGAAACTAAAGGCAAAATAATGGTCAATTACCTACATATAGAGCAAGGCTTTCTCACAAAATTCACCTCATGGGAAGTGAATAAGGTCCCTTAAGTAGAAAATGTAGAAGCAGACATACTGTCTAGAATAGCCTCGTCCGCCATCCCTGCATCACATAATTGCAACAAGCTACTCTTCATACAGTACATCCTCGAACAAAGCACATAAGTACAACAGGAAGAAGTTGTTGAAGTAACAAAGGTAACCCCTAAGCCTTCTTTAATGGACCTTCTCATGTAGTATCTCAAAATGGGGGCATTACTTGAAGACCGAGTAGAAGTAAAGAGGCTAACCTACACTGTAGCTAACTATACATTGATCAGTGATGTACTTTACCAGTAAGGACATAGTGCTCCCCTCTTTAGGTGCCTGTGAAAGGAAGAGGGCGCTCGGATCCTTAAAGAGCTTCATGCAGGGATTTGCAGTAATCACATTCAATCCCAAGCACTATACCTCTAAGCGCTTAAGTTAGGCTATTATTGGCCAACAATGAAGGAAGGTGCTAAGGTTTTAATCCAGAAGTGCCATTTATGCCAAAAGCACGTGCTAATCACTTATGCCTCCAGTTTAAAGCTACACCTTTTGACAAGTTTGTAGCCATTCACAAAACAAGGATTAAACATCCTTGGCCCCTCCCCAAAAGCCTCGTTAGGTCAGCAATTCAATTTGGTAGTGGATTACTTCTACAAGTGGGTAGAGGCACTGCCTATAGCCACCACCACAAGCTAAGTTGCTGCAGGATTCTTATTCATCCACATACTATCTCACTTTGGAGTACCATACAAATTGATCATTGACAATAAAAGATAATTTGACAGTGATAGGTTTAGAGAATTTTGTAATAAGTACAACATTAGACTACATTACACCTCAGTAGCCCACCCTTAGACCAACGGTCAAGTTGAAGCTATTAAAACGATAATCCTCAACAGCCTGAAGAAAAGAGTGGAATAAGCAGGAGGTAGATGGGCCATTGAACCTCTAAACATACTTTAGGTTACCACATGACATATAAGACTTCAATTAGAGAAACCCCATTCACTCTCGCGTTTGGACTAGAAGCCATTCTCCCAATTGAATTATAATTACTTATCAGCAGGACGCAATACTTCAATGTAAACACTAACTACATGGCCTTGCAAGTAAGCCTTGACACCATTGAGGAAGTGCATGACATTGTGAGAGCGTGTACAGTAGCCTATCAGCAACGAGCCACTTGGTACTACAACTGCAACATTTAATACAAGGTTTTCTATCTCAAAGATTTGATATGTAGGAAATTAGAAGCTACTAATTTAGAAGAAAGGCAGGGCAAGCTTGCCTTTGATTGAAAAGATCTCGTATGAGTAATCGGTAACGTGGGAGATGGTGCTTACAAGTTTAAGACCCTAAAAGGATGACTTATCCTTAGGGCACGAAACACCTAGAATTTGAGACCTTATTTCTGTTGATTGCAATGATGAAAACCAAAAGCATATGTAATTGTGGTTGAATGTAATGAATCGATGGAGTTTCCTATACCTATCCTTTGTTCTCTCCCATTCCTTACACACTAGTGCAAATTTTTCCCATGCTACGTCACAACTTTGGGTCAATTTCATCCCTAAGAGTTGCTTAAGTTATTCCTTATATTAACACTATGGGTACTTCTCTCAAGCATCGATCTATACCGAGGCCCCAAACTTGGGTCAATTTTTATCTTTAAGCATTGCCTAAGTTAATACCTACATTAACACTATGGATACCTCTCTTAAGCATCAATCTACATCGAGCCTTCAACATTAAGTCGATTTTTATCCCTAAGCTTTGCCCAAGTTAATCCTTATACTAACATTAAGAGCACCTCTTTAAAGCATTGATTTACATCGAAACCCCAACATTAAGTCGATCTTTATTCCTGAACATTCACCTAAATTAAACATTATTATAATAAGTACTAAATACGACTCCAAGTTAAGTTGAACAATAAGAACCGAAGGCTAAAGGAAAATAAAATAGTGAAGAAGAAGTGATGAACAAAAAAAGATAGTGTTATTTCACTAACGAAGCAAAGTACAAGGGTCAGCAAGTCGACATACTAACCTCAAATACATTTGAAAGGAAAAATAAGAATATAAAGGCATGTAGCTACATTTTATGCCGTAGCTACATGTCTGACCTAAACAACCGCTCGCAATTCTAACTTAGCTTCTCACTCTGAACTCTTCTCCAAGAGGAACTCCTCTCAACTTTGACTCAGCTCATGAGTTCTAAAGGGGTAGTTGTGACTACCTTACTATACTCCCGTAGGGACTCTAAGTTAAGGGCCCTAGAGAAACTCAACCTCCAAGTGAAGATCTACACTTTACCTTACAAAGCTTCTTTTATACAAAAGCAATGATGGAGATAGCTAACCTAACTACTCCACTTGAAGCACTAAGCTTTAACAGCCTTGTTGGCATCAAAGTAAGGTTGATGCTTTAGCCGAAATGAACTAAAGTACCTCGGTTAGCAAGTTAAGGTGGAAAAAAGACCTCTTCTGTTGCCATAGTTACTATAGCCACACCCACCTACTAAATTCATTTTGGACATTGTATGGAAAAGCTGCTTAGAACTTGTTACAGATGAATGCTATTAAATTAGGGCCATTATGGATAAGTGGAGGGTAATACTCGACCGCCTCTCCAACTTACACCTTCTACCCCACTTACCTTACTCACCCCACCACCCCCTCCCCTCTCTCCCGTCCTTTTCTACCCTACCTACCCCACTTACCCCACCACCCCTCCCCTCTCTCCCTTCCTTTTGCTTGCTATTAGTGAGATGGAAAAGAGGAGAGGACCCAAAGGCTACGTATGCCTCTTAGTTACAGCTTGGGAGGCACCTTCCATCGCCAAACAGCTGTTTATGCCTCACGATGACAACTCGAGGGGGAGGGGGGGGGGGGGCAGGGCGCTTAGGGAAGACCTCCTCCCTAACTTGAACACTCTATCCCTCAGCATGATCTCCTTGGATATACTCATATCAACTCTCATCTATATCCTGTCATGCCCCGAAAAGGTGAAGTCATAACAGTCCGCCGTGTGAACCATCCAAAGATAGAAACTGTCTTCATAGCTACTATCTTAGATTTAGTTCACACAAGGTGTACTCGACTCTACCCCTTTATAGCGTCCAATTCATTACCTGTTTGATATAAACTTGTAGAGTAATCCTGTGAATTAATTTGTAATAATAAACTTATCACATATAAAAAAAAAGTAGTGAATCCCACAAGTACCTATCATTTCAGATACAGACCAAAATATTGAAAACTACTAAGCCCTTTGAGGAGTCTTGTGTAGTTTTCCTTAAAAGATAAAAAGTTAATACTAAGGGCAATAACCGGCCATTTCTTGTTGTATCTCGCTCTCCGTCCCAATTTGTTAGGGTTCTAGTGTTAGGTAGGCACTTATAAGCCATTTGAAACCTGCAAAACAAACTATAGGGGAATGAGCGACAACTTACTAAGTAAGTGGGGGTGGAGACAGAAGTATGCATTCGGTACATCAAAACTGTAGTTTTCAATCAAGTTAGTTAGATATAATGTATGTACAAGGAAATGACATCGCACGGCGTTATCCGATCAGTCGTGGGATTAGAGAAATTTCACCTGCTCTAATCCGGGTTGAGGAGATTGATGTCATACACTTACGGATCGAAACCAAACCGGAGCTTGTGCAATAGAGAATACCCTCCTCCCATGACCACCTTCGAACCATGGCCCCCAACTTTGCCGCGACTTCCTCTCCTATCACTTAATTCGACTAAGGGTAGGGAAAGGACCATTTCAGCTATCCTCATCGAAGGGAATCCGTGTTTGGTTCGAGAATCCTAGTCGTTACCCCTAATAGATTGCGATGCATATCAAACTAGATATTAAGCCAAGTTTGAGTTAGTTTATTTTTTTAGGATGATCAACCAAGCTCAAACAATTCAATAATGATATTCACAAAAAAATCATATCGTGGAGCTTAACTCCCATCACAGCAAATCGAAACCCAACCACAGCATTGCATATACACAAACAACTAACTACATTCACAAGCCAATACATACCAAAGTCCCTAGATATTCTGAAATAATACCCAAAAACGCAGTAAAGCATTGATTCCACTTACTTGTCCTAGCGCTCACTTCAGAAAACTCATGCTGTCAACAATCAGATCATTGAGAGGTCCTATATATATAAAACCTAAATTTAATTTTCGTAATGGTTATGAAATCATTAGAATCTTATCTAAAGCAGCTATATATATATATAAGTATATTATTATTTTTATTATATAATAATATATAGTTTCATTATATTGATCGAGTTAAGTTATTAAGTATTAATAATATACGCAATTATACTATTAGGTATAATATATCATTTCGATTGTATCAAAACATACTTTTAGTCGTTTGAATCACGTTTCGATTACGGTGGAGTTATAATAGTATGTAAATCAGTAATATTGTAAAGATATAGGTTATATTACTTAGGTTTATTCGATTTTAGTAAAAATAGTGTCGTTAGGCTCATACAAACCTAACGACACGTATTATAAGTCTTGATTTCTAGAGATTACTTTTAATGGGTAATTCGAGTTTTTAACACAATTATACGTATCTAATCAAATATCATCTTACTATATGTAATTTATGTTATTAAACCATATTTTACCTAATTTGTTAATATAACCTACAATATAGGTATTACTACCCTAATACCTCTATAATGTATCCCGATTATCAAAATATCATCAAATATATTAAAAATATAATTTTTATCCAATTTGAACAGTACACAAATAGATAGTTTTTATTCACCTATTTATCATATTTTAACCTATTATTACTAGAATCGGGTATTGGTTTGTTATTTAAATTATTTTACTACATAAATTCATATCAATAGCTTGGGTTACTGAATAATTCTTCGAAAATTTCTATAGACTCCTAAAAATATTTGGAATTCAGCTAGTACTTGGTTTCAAGTTTTCAATCTGTAGCTTATATATTCGTATTTACGATTTTACTTTTGAATTATCCTAAATTACTAATTAATATTCTTTTTGCACCAAATTGATTTCAACCTGTCTCAACATTATTATTATTTACTAGAAATCCGTACATGTCCATTTCATCATTTAATGTAATAATTTCATATTTATTTCACAATTTCAGCCTATTTTCGAGCTATTTTTAGGTCGAAAAATACAATAAATATTAAAAATATTCAAATAAAAAATTGGGATACATATAAATTATCTATGTATCATAAATTTCTTACACAAAAATTTTGAGTTAGAAACTATATTATTTAGTGTATTTATTTTAAATTTCAAATTTCAGATGAATAGTATATTTGTTAAGGAAGTACATTAAATATTCCTAATTTTGTTAAAATAAATTTATGAAATTAAAGCACATAGAAATTAACATAGAAATTAATTTTTTCATATTTTTCCTAATTAATTTAATAATTTTTCAAAAATAAAGAAAAATAGGGTAGAAGCTCGGAACCTAAGTTTATCGAAGCTACGGCCATCATTGGCTGAAGAGAGGTTGACGGTCGACCTAGTCGATGGTGGCTCTACTAGGTGATGGCAAGGCTCCACGTCAGGTCATCGAAGAGTCGGGGAATTAGTTAGGCTCGGTTCTTGCTCTGTTTTCTCCTATTTTTTGTCAAATTTTTCTTATTTTTTTTCCAAATTTTTCTTAGGTTTTCTTGGTTATCAAAATGTTAAATCTGAGTCCTAAGATCCTATTTATAGTAGTTTAATTCGGTTGAATTTTTTTCTTAATTATTAAGTAATTTATTTTAATATTTTTCTCAAAAAACGTGTAGTACAAGGTATCAATTTTTTATAAATTTGCTTTTGATGCAGCTGCTTATTCTTTTTAAGCTGCTCAACATTTAATCTAATCAGATTTCAAGTCGTTTTTTTTTTTGTATTTTTTATAATTTTTAGATAATATTTTAGGGTATTTTTGGTATTTTATATTAGTATTTAATTATTTTTGTTAATATACGGGTATATATCCTATATATATCATACACATAATGAGTAATTATATACGTATAATCATGTTTCTAGCATATCTTTTATTTTAAGATACTTTTTCCCTATTTAATTTTGCGATTTTAACGCTTATTATATATAATTATATGGTTTATGTTAACTTACAAGTATATTTATTATATGTACTGGTATACTCATAAAAATATGTGTATACTCATATAGTATATTATACGATATTATTTTCTCATATTGCCTAATTAACTTATTTCTAGGTTCTCGTTGCATTCCGTACTAAGTTTTAAGGGTTTCGATTATTTTTTACACTATATTAAGTAATCATACTTGTAGGGGAAAAATTGGGATTTCAAGTAATTATTTTCAAAATCCAACTTCACTAAATTACTTCAACTAACTTTTCTATTTTAGTCATAAAGTTTGGGTTCAATCGAATATTTTTTCCCGAAAGCCCTAAATTTAGGTACAGATGCCCTAAACTTGACTTTAGGGTCTCATACAAAGCAAATTCTCCCTATCTTGATTATATTCTTGATATTTTATTATATTTTTTACTTCCACAGGTACGAGGATTCCTCAATTAGGGTTATCGTGTTTCTCGTAACCTTTTAACCTACTTAATTTACTTTCTTAAGTGCCCTAGATCAATTATTGATCATAATCACACAAGGACAAGGTTTTGTCATAATATTCAGATGTTCATGCTGATTTATGGGTCATTATATACCCTACTAAGCTATTTAGGTATTTGGTGTGGCAAAGTAACGACCAACGCATCCTTTCTATAGAAGTTGTGGAACACCCCTAGCCATACACATGGTAACCATTGGACAACACAAACACCTTAGGAACCCAAGTGATGCTTCAGTAATAATGATGCATCGTACGCACTATAAATTCCTTCTAAATGGTGCCCTACTCGAGATGATTGACCTCCTTAGTATGCACATTGGCTAAATCAACCTTGCCGAGGAAATAGCTTGTTGTTCGAAAAAATCTGCCTTATCAAAATTACCATGTTAAGGAGATCTTGTGACATCATCATAAGATCCACTTTGAAGCTCGTTGCCCTATGATAATAAGCCCTTACAAGAACTCAAGAAAGCACAATCTGCTCGGAAGGCAGGGTACGTCGACTTATTAAAAAGCATCATCATAGGTGCAAAACACTTAAACAAAAAATGAACCACGAATGCAGAGTAATAGCATACGAGTAAGGGAGTAAGCCCCCAAAGGAATACTAGTGAGCAAGTAGAGGCCCCCCACTTGAGTATAAGGAATTCAAGAAATTTCACAAAGAAGCGATATGTACCAATTTGCTTGAAAGCACCATCATCAGTACAAAAGACTTAAATGAAAAAACAATTGGAGTTTAAGCATTGAGCAATAGAAAAAATGCAAGAAAAGGCAACTAAGGGAAAATAAAAATCAAAGTAGAGACAATTACGAGAAATATTATCTATTAAAGTCTTTAGCAATTACATTTGACAAAGGGAGATTGGCGCCCTAACCCCACCAAGACAAGAATACAACAAAAAAAAAAATTAGAAATGGGCACGCATCGCCTACCTTACCAACAAACAAAAAGAAAAAACCTAAGCTGTTCCTAAGCCTCCTCATTTATGATAACTCACTGCTACTGTCCATCTTCTTCATCATTACCCTCCTCTTCAAAGCCCACATTGGAACTATTGTTGGAAGCCCTTGACAACTAGATAAACGACTCGCCCCTCAACCTACCTCCAGTAACCTTCTTAGGTTCATCCAGCCAATTTAAGAAGGATAAGTCCGCCTTAAGCATATTTTAGCAAACTTATTTTCGAACTTCTACTGCTACTGCATAACCAACTACGATAATGGCATTCTTAATCAAGGGGCCATCTAAGGTCACCAAGAAAATATCCCATTTAACCTCCAGTGCCAATCTCTTCTCCTTTAAAAGTTCTAACTCCCTTTTGGTGAACTTAGCTCGCAACCGATTTAGTTCTTTCCCCCTAGCATTCAGCTTTACAGTTAACTTATTCTTAGTAATTTTGTTGGATTCCTTAGCCCTCTTCAAGTCATCCTTCAACCTACCCACTTGCCTAAGGAGATCCTTATGCTAGAATTCTAGATTACTAAATGTGACGGTCAAGTCGTTGTGTACCTTTTTTTCCTCATCTAATGCCTTTTGGAGCCTTTCTACTTCGATCTTTGATTGACTCCCTTCTAATTGATGGTATGCTTAGTTGTAAGTAAGAATGAAATCCAGCAGATCATACAAGTATGAACACAATATACAGTTAGTAATCAAACTAACACTACAGACTTCAATAGAAAAATATGAGTAGCTTACCTCATTATGCCTCTTTAGTAATTCTATGGAAGCCTCCATGTCGTTCTTGTTTACAACTAATCGCTCGAACCGTATTTGTAGTTGCTCAAGCCTCTATGCAGACTTATCTATAGATTAAATAGGGGTTGCTCGCTTCTCACGATAGACTAAAGGCTGGACTTCCTCATTACCAGGGATCTCGATAACATGTATACCAACATTTTGAGGGGTTTGCTTTAGATCCTCTCACTCCATGTCCATGCAAGCACCTACTATTAGGGGCCCCTGCACAGTAACTACAAGTTTACAACACTGGCCTAACTCTCTTGAACCAAATTACCACTAAATGCCACTTGACCCAACCTCAAAGTCCCTAATGGTACTTTCATCAGCACATCGTCGCCACCTTACTGCATGTACTCAGGAACTGTTTGTTATCTCCCACCTTTCTTCTTCAACTTCTTGGAAGGGTACCTCGAGGTCCCCTCCTTCCCCTCCCTTCCTCCTCTAACATAAGTTGTTTCCTCTTCTCAATAAGCCTTGAAGCATTCTCGAGCTACCTTTTCTATATAGTGAAAAGCTTTACCCTTATCCTTTCGATAGTCATCTTTGAAGTTGCAAGAGAACCAACAAACTTATTAAGTAAACAAACTAAAACAAAGATAATGCACTTATTAGGCTAAGGACAAGCAGCCTGATGTACCTTACTCCAACGACGAGACGACGCGGCGCAACAAATAACTACCCTCTTCGACAAAATGTAGTAAATACCTATCTCCATCTTAAACAACGATGAGCCATTCTTATATTTCTGGCATATCAATGAAGGATTGAGTTTTTTCTAACTTGTTAGATTTAGTAGCTTGATGTTGGTCACCAAGTCCTAGTCTCCTAAATCGCTCAACTTCCTACCTTAAATAGAACATCTCTACTTAATTGGGAAATCAAGAGGCTCATAAGTGCATATATGATAAAAGAACTCTTTCCAATCTTCAACCTTGTTCGGCGGTTTATCGAAAATACTTAGCACCTTGCCTCAAGTAGCAACATATGCCTAACCATTGGGTACTCTCTTTATATGAAAGAAATGCCTAAACAGTTGGACGATTGACCTTCTTAACTCCTAAATGCATAGTACATCAAACGCAAGCAGCTAAATCCAGGCATTGGCATTAAGACTCCCAGGGGAAACTTTGAAGTAGCAAAAAAATTCCAATAAGAACTCTGAAAAAGGGAGGCGAAGATTAAGCTCGAAAGGTTTCGCATAAATACCGAACAGTCGGTTGTCCCCTATATCATAAGTTTGCTGCCCATCCACGAGCACTTCTACTTGCTACCTAAGCACTTCTCTCACTGCTTGGCTAATTAGCCTTAGCTTCTCCTTGCTTACTACATATGCAATACAAGCATATGTATGATCCTTTGTATTTGTCGTCCTCAACAATCCCCCAACCTTGGCCTCTTTACCATCCGTAGGGTACGCATCATAAGGACATCATTGCGCGTACTCCCTCCTCTCCTCCTAAGATAAAATCACCCCATCTTCCTCTCTTACCATCGCTGCTACCATCGGTACTGTTTTGAGGGGAGTCGGGCTATTACCCCTTGTTTGGGAGGCGCCCTCATCCTTCATCCATCTCCCTTGAAATAAATGGATAAGAAGACTTATTTTGATTGTCGGTTGTGCTCTAATCAACCATTACAAATGATTACTGAAGAAAGAAAGCACATGAGAGAAAGCAACTAGCTCACAAGTAGAAATTTTGGTAGAGTTTTCTTTAAGTAGATAAAGCAAAGTGAAAAATGAGGACCTACGCCCACTTTATATAGACAATCAAAGGGAGAAGAGCACAAACCCATGAAAGTATGTGTGCTAAATCTCAGTTATCTATGTGCCCTACTTCTTTTACTAAAGGCCCTGATTGATCCTCACACAAGGATCCATGACGTGGCCTGATAACGGGTTACCCCATATGTGCAAGCACTCTTCTTAGACCATCAATGCACGTTATACTTCCTAAGGACCACCATCATGATACATCAAGCAACTCACCAGTCACATTAATTACTTAGGAAGCCAATATATGGGAAAATGGACCTAACCAAAAGTGTTGTCCGTTACAACGTCGAGTAGCAGAACTGGTCCTTTGCTCGGAGAATAGCTAACCTACCCTTAGCCCAATCACCTTATACGGATTACTCTCCTTACACCTTAGATACTAAAAAGAGTAGGAAGACAAGTGTTGACACCCGATTCTTGCCCAAACCAAGGTTCAATACGTGAAGCCCATCATTAGGGACACCAAAATGCATTTAAGCGAATAGTGAGCTCATCCCTTACATCGCGACTTACTCGCAATGCCATGTAGTTACACCAAGAAGGGTGCAAATTGCCAGTGTGCCCTTTCTTTATGCTGCGAGCTGCTTAGCAAGCCATATAGTATCTCGTCTGAGTAGGGTTACGTTGATCGTAAAGCTAGCACACATTGACCATCTGGCATAAACTTAAGGTTGAACTCACCTTCGATCGAGCATTGGCCGACCCTTCGCTTAGTGCCCTGACTTGATTGCTGTCTTTAGTGCCTATTCTCTACTGCAGCTCATTAATGAACATCTAACATATGTAGCATGGCCAGCACACCCAGTAGCCCCTATAATTATCAGACTTCTAAGTTGCAGATTTAGTGGTTTGGTTAGCCATAACATACCACTTGTAATATAGCTCAATCTCTATTGTGAAGCGCATTGTTTGCCAGTGGCTAGTATGAATGAACCCTAGATCATCACATGTCTAAGTAACTTGTATAAAAGACATTAAGCACCGTAAAGTAAGACAAAACATCCTTTCTCCCTAAACTTTTACAGAATTCTCTCCCTTTCCCCTTCCTCTTTTCCTTACTTGATATACTCTACATATACCCTGGGCGAGCACAAGAGATTTTAGGTGAGTAGGCATCTTTGTAAAACCTACCGAAAAGGAAGAAGTGAACTCTGGATACTGTAAGGATATCTCTTATCACCTATGAGGTTAGACTAAGCGTATCATATTTCTAATGAAGAGAATTTTAGTTAAGTAGAGCATATTTCTATTCTAACTTTCAACCATTGGAAGTTCTTCTCCATATGGGTTCTATTCCAATTCTGTTGTCATCCCAGGCTTTATCTTATTATAATTATAAAGTAAATAAAGTCAAAGTACTTGGTGTTTATACACCAGTCCCTTTATCTCTCTTAAAGTCAGCAAAGGATAGAATTGAGGCAAGAAAGTATGCTGCTAAGGCGGGTAAACCATAAGCATATGCTTTTTATCTTGACCAGCCATTTAAAGATCTAGTTCCAGTTAGAGTTCCGTTTCAGGTAGTTCTCTTGCATGTCGTTCACTAATAATGAGAATCCTTTCCATGGTAATGGCTAGTAATAGGGCTAGATGTAATAATTAGGTCTTAGTGCTCACTCTCTTCTCCTCTTGGTTTTCCTTATTAACTTGAGCGTCGGAAGGCTCCCATAGCCATCCCTACCGAGGGCTTTTTGTAGGTATCAAGGAGTAGGAGACGAAGCCTAAGTCTATCTCACCTGGACTCCACACAAGCCCACCTATCCTAGTTGATTCAACCACAATCAACATGAAATAACAATTTAAATGGCTCCATACGAAGCCTTATGTGGAAGAAAGTGTAGATCTCTTATTTATTGGGATGAGTTTAGCAAGAGAGCACTTTTTAGGCCAGAGTTAGTACAACTATACAATTGCTAAAGTTTAAGTGATTAAGCAAAGAATGTTAGCGACTTATAATAAATTCAAGAGCTATGCGGATAAACAAAGAGGACTATTGGAGCTTAAGGTTAGTGATCATGTATTTCTAAAAATGTTACCTACAAAGGGTATGCTACATTTAGGAGTGAAAGAGAAATTAAATCCTTGGTATGTTGTCTTACTTGAGATCTTAAAAAGGATTAGACTAGTCCCCTATTGGTTAGCTCTACCCTTGAGTTTATCTAGTATTCATGATATGTTCTATGTTTTGCTTTTGAGAAAATACATAACAAATCCAAATTCCTTTATGAAGTTTACTTGGCCAAACATTTAATTTAATATCATGTATGGGAGTAACTAGTGAAGATTGTTGACCAAAGAAGAAAGTCCTAAGAAGTAAAGATTAAATATGTTAGGACACAATGGATTGGTCAAATGAAACATAAAGCAACTTAAGAGGTGGAAAATACCATGCAAAACAAGGCTCCGGAACTCTTCTAAAATCTAGGTGAATTTCAAGGGTGAAATGTATTTTGAAGGGGGAGAATGATATAATCAAATTTTAGAGAAAATTAATAAAGTTAAAAAAATAAATTAATAATGAAGTTGAGCAAAATTAAAACCTTTATAATAAATTAACAAAGTAACCATATTATAAGAAACAAGAGTAAGGCTATTAGGATAAATAGCTAATTAAGATACTTTGGCAATGTATCTATTAGTTGTTTACTTTAATACCCTTAAGTGCAACTAAAGGAGTATAGGTATATCAGTAATTTGCTATCTATTCAAATTTTAACTGGGATTAAAAGTTCTATACTTTTTTTTCTAGAATAGTGTAAAATTAAAATTTTCCATCCTCCCTTCCTTTAGCATCTACAACATCCTTACTCTTTTTAGCCTCTTTAACAAGCTTCAATTTAGGTTTACGATGGAGAATTAAATGGTTAATAAGGTTTCAACACAAGTTCTCTTGAAGATTTGCTAAGTAATTTCTCTTAGAGTTCAATTCAAATTGAATTTCAATATAATCCAATGGAATAGTTTCTTTTAGCTCCTCTAATATATCTTTTCAAGTAAGTTAAGAAGTTTAAAGTGAAGATCTAAAGATCTAGCAAGTGTCATGAGCATCTTCTTGGAGGGAGTTAATGATTTCCTTGTATCTCTAGTTATAGAGCTTAGATCTTAGATATGCTTAGTAAATTTATTTGGTCTATTGATATAAAAACTTGATTAGAGTTTAAATTTTCTTCAATTGCATTGCTTAAGACTAAGGAGGTAGATTCTTGAAGTTTTGGACTTTCAACTAGTTTTCAAGAGGTTTGGAAACTTCAATCAAAGTTAAAGTACATTAATCTCTAGTTTAATTATGTTGATATGTGGTTAATTGATGTTTAGAAGCATTAACTGAGTATCAGTTGAAGTTTGTAATATGGACATAGGTATATGATGTGGTATGAATAATAATTGTGAAGTGGATTGGTGTTTGATTGATGATTCGAGTAATAATTGATGTCGATCTATATGAATTGATGATTATGATTGTGTTTGGATTGAGATTTGATAAAATGATTGTTAGAGGTTGAAGATCCTATTTGTGTTGTTACCTATATACATGGAAGTAGGGTTTGATTTGAATTTTATGTGATAATTGGTTAGATAGTCAATAGGTGTTTGAGTAAGAGAATAATAAAGAGAAATACTATTGTTGATGGCAATTCTTTGTTCCATTGCACGAGCACTTATAAAATAAAAAATGGCTATCGAGTGATACTGGAAGGTGTTCTACTACGAACACTCCAATACTTAGGTCAACATAGGTGATAAAGAGTGGAAACTCTAATGGAAAGGAGAGAGGGAGAGAGAGAATCCTTTTACTTAAGAGACTCATCTCTTATTTATAGTTAATGACAAGCTAAGATATTTTAGGAAATATATAAGTAAGCATGTCTAAGGGTGAATATTTTTAAATTGGAAATTGTCTTGAGTTAAATAGATACACATCTTTTAGAGACCAGAGTGTATATTTGGGCTATTGGAGCTTGTCTCAAGTCTTAAATTAGTTTTAGGCTTGGGTCATTTATACTAAAAGTGCCTACTACGTGGATTAGCCTAAGGTTCTAAGTTGAGCTATTGCTTAATAAAGGTCAATTGAAGCTACTAAGCTAAAGCTTTAACTTAGTCGAAATGGTGGGACAAGTAAGTAAAGCTGAATAGTTGGACTTGACCTAGACAAGCCAAGCACTTGAGAGCTCGAAGGAGCTCCCGTCAGTATGGTGTGACAAAGGATCTAAGTTAGAGGCAAGTTGGGTTAAGCCTGATCAGCTAACTTAAGGGTGTTCTTGGATTCTGCTAAAATAGGTGAATGCCAACAAGTGTAACTTAAGGGTAAGTCGAGTAATGCATTGGGCTCAACCTAGTTTTTGGTTAAGTTGGCTTAGTAAGTTCGAGCCTACATCAACGTGGGCCTTCTATTATTGTATGAAAGTAAGAGTAAGATCGCACTTAGCCTAAGCAAATCAGTAGACCTGGAGAGGTCGACTCCATTATAGGGGACCTATAACAGTTGAATTCAAACTTGGCAAAAGATTAGAGCACTTGATAAGGAAGAAGCTTGAAAAGGTGAGGGCATGAAGAGGTTAGGGTGCCAGAAGAGGCAACAAAGAGTTCCTTAGGTATTTAGGCTCTGGAGTACTTGTAAGATTCTCATGAGGTTAGGTCATCTGACCTCTAATGTGATTGGATGGCTCCTTGGATGTTCATATTAACGAGGACAGCTAGGATGAGGGTATTCATTTATCCTCTATCATATAAAAGTTCGCATAGTCATTAGGGTAAGCAAAGTCACTAGGAGGTCGAGAAGTAGACCTCTTAGCATAAGAGTTCCTTAGGCATCTATGCTACTAATGGTACCTAAGAGGCTTAAGGAATCAACCCTTTCTTACTTCGAAAGTTCCTTAAGCGTTTGCACCAATAAAGGTTCCCATGAAGTAGAGGGATAAAGCCTTAGTTAGTTCATAAGTTCCTTGGGTGTTTGTGTCAGTAAGGGTACCTATGGGTTAGAGATGACAACTAATTAGACAAGGCTTGAAAAAGCCTATTGGTGACTTTATGCTATAAGTTAGCTTAGATCTATGACAAAATAAAACATAATTAAAGTGTATTCATGATAATTGAAAAGAAAAAGAGAAGTTTAACTTAGTTTAGATTAAAGAGGGTCTTATGATTGTTATTCTTAGAGTAGGGGACAGCTTGGTGCAACTGTTCTTGGTCTTATCAGTTGCTGTAAAGGTTGACTTCAAATGCTTTTTAGCTCATTTGAACAAAGCAGCTTGATAGGAGGAGTGAGCTCAATAAGGGAAGTTATACTACTTGATTAATGAGGCTTCAGTAAGGTCGTAAGGAGCTTAGATAAAGCTCATGAGTCAATGCAGGTTAGAGTTACTGTAAGCTATTGTTGTTCAATGTAACTATGGCCTCATCATGTGCTGAAAAGGGAGTAGACAATTGTGGGTGCAATAATAATGGCCGAGTTTGATAAAAAAAAAACATATTGGGTAATTGGCGAGCTTATGAAGTCATATGTAGGTGCTCTTAAGGGTTATTAGGATGTAGTTTCAATACATTACTTGATTTGAGAGAGTTATACGAAGCTTAGCTAAAGTGCAAGGAAGAGCTCAAACTTCTTGTGTTTGGCAAGATGAACAGTTGAGCTAAGTGTTGCTTGTCCACATGTCCATAGTACCCAAAGTGACTAGCAACTTGGTATGTAATATGCTCCGAGGAGTTTGTTGTGGTTTGGATATGTTACTTAGGGCTGATGTCCAACTGATTGGCATTACATAAAGATACAACTTTGTTCGGTTAAAAGGAAGCCTAATTGGGTCAACCACTCAAGCCTGCTACTAAGAGCATATACATAATAGCTAAAATTTGGAGCTTAGTCTAGTTAACTTTATCTAGTATTTAGTTTTTTTTTTCCTGGTTTATGACGTGTTCAGTTGTGTCATTAACAACTTGGATGTAGTCTCCTCAGGTCATCCCTTAAAGAAAGTTCAATAGATGCAAGCAGGAGCTCAGTTAACGAACTCAATGGAGCTTAGGATTTGTTTTACCATTACAACTTGACTTAATCATGCTATTTATATAGAAGAGCTTGGACTTTTCTTCAACTCAAGTAGGGGGCTGAAACAAAGTGCTTTGGTTGTGGACGATAGCTTAATAACTTGGTGCATTTGAGTTGGTGAAAGGAGCTTAGATAAGTGGTTACGAACATGCCTTAGTGTGTTACAACTCGAAGCTATTATGGTTTAAGTAAAGCTCGAAGCGGTAGAGCATGTATGCTGTAAATTAGAGTTAAAATTTCAATATGCTATTAGAACTTATGTTTGGTTGTTTAGCACTATTGCTCTTTATTTATATCGGCTTAGCATTCATTATGTCTCCTACTTGGCACTGTTATATCTAGTAACTTAGAGTAAGTTTATATACATGACAGTTGCTTAGTGTGGATGCTTGAATGAGTTTGAGGCCTCTATGCTTCACGACTACATCCATGGAAGTTAAGTTCATATCTAAATCTAGTCCACATGGACAAGATGTTTTAAATTGTTAAATCGAAGCTCCATTAACTTTTGATGTGGATTCTACAAGTCATTATATTTGTTGACCATGTCTCATACTAGAATTTTTTGTGTTTACAATGGTTAGAGTTTGTTCTCACCATGGAGTAGAATTTTTTTTGTTAAGCTATCTACTTACTTATAAACTTATAGTGTAGAGGGTTGTTTTTGATAGACCACAAATTCTCTCTTTCTTAAGACTAGGGTTGGAGGCTGATGAAGATGTCTCATTAACTTTATTGATTACAAGTCCTTGAAAGCTGACCATTTGGATGTAGTTTGCCTCCTATATAGTATAAACAAGTCTACGTAACAAATGTCACAGTTGTCATTAAGTTGGATGTGTGAATTGTAGTGTGGCTATTTCATATACCATCATAATTACGTGAACAGAAACGTTCAAGAAGGAAAAAGATCCCCAAAACTACACTCAAGTCATAGATGTTAGTAGATCTATTCATTGGAGATACATGCTTTCTCCCTATTTATGTGTATCAAGATTTATTGAAGAGAAAGAGTGGAATAAGGAACTCATCAACCAATCCCGGTTTTGAGTTTCCCATAGATGATGCCAACTGTTGATGGTAATTCTTCGTTCTATTGTGTAACCACTAGTAGAAAAAAAAATGATTATTAAGTAGTGGCCATAGGTGCTTTGATGCAACTAATTCGATGCTTAAATTAACATAGGTGATGAAGATTGAAGATTCTAAGGAAAATGAGAGAGGAAGAGAGATAGTACTTTTACTTAAGGGCTTCATCTCCTATTTACAAGTGAGGAGATCATGATATTTTAGGAAAGATATCGATGACCATATCTAAGATTAAATCTTCTCAAATAGGAAAGTGTATCTACTAGAACAGATATACATCTTTTAAGAAACTTGAGTGTATCTAGATAATTAGAGCTTATTCCAAGTTTTTGGGGCGATTTTGGATCTTGAGACCATGTATTAAAAATGCCTATTAATAAAGTTAAAGTGGATATTGTAAGCCCCACAATCAGACGTTCAAGGCTTTGATTGACTGAAAGATCCGATCGAGTCTAAATTATAAGTAAAGCTAAAAATATTAGTAAAATGATCCTGTAAATTTGAATTTAAGAAAATAAGCAATAAAATAAAAGAATATAAAAATTTCAAATTTTAAGTATATAACTCGTTATTTATCGAAAATGCGTAAAATGCATTCCGATAATTAACGAATTACTAGAGATAAATTATATATATACTAAAAATCATAAAATGACCTAAATAATATTTAGGAATATTTATTTGTACTATATATGAATTTATATGTATGTAGAAATGCGCGTAATTACTCAAAATATGTGAATTGTGCTAAAATAATAATAAATAATTAAATAAAATTATTAATTAATTGAGAAAAAATAAAAAAAAAAAAAGAAGGAGAGGGAATGATGAAAATCTAGTCATGGCAAGTTAGGAACTAAAGAAGAAAAATTATCCAATTAGAATTAAGCAACACAAGAGCCAAAAATCAAGGAAATAGGGCAATGTCATGTCTAATTAATGCATATTAATTATCAAAAACGTCTATAAATAGGAAAAAATTTTAGAGAACTCCTTTGGACAGTTAGGGATTTGAAAAAAATAGAGAGACTTCAAAATTTAATGGAAAAACTAGAGAAAAAAAAAAGAAAAGGAAAACTGTACAGTTGGGGCTTGTAAGGAGAACCTAAACCCGATGAGCAGATGGGAGTGGACGGCCACCACCAATATACAGTCGTGGCAGTGCCCAGGTAGGCGGACACATCCATGGCCACCAATGGTGGCCGGAGCTACCCAAATCGGTGAGTTCGATTTCCAACCCAATTTTGTGTAATTTTGTAAAAATAGTAAATATTCTTAGAAAATTATGAAACTTATTATTGTGGAATATTTTTGTATGTAGTTTTTATGAAAAATATTATTTTGATGAAAATATATCCCGTGATATATAGTCTTTAAGAAATCATGCAAAACCGAACATATTTCGGTTTAGAAATAAATGACCTTAGAAGTGTAATTTTGAACCCAAAATTTTTGTGTATACTACTTAGATGATATAAAACAGTGCTATGAAGCCCGTTTTTAAAAATTAATTTTTAAAAATTTTAGATAATTTTTAGGCCTTAAAATGAGGCATAAAATGGGTAATTTATGGTTAATTAAGTAATTAAATGGTTAATTATTGATTTAGTGAATAATTATATATTTTAGGATGTTGAAATCTGATGAAGTATGATACTTGTAGCATTTAGGGTGTTAGATGTAATTATTAGGTTAATTATGTAGTAAATGAGTAATAGAGAAAAATAGTAAATTTTAAGTTAATTTTATAAATTAGGATAATTAAAAGTAAAATCTGATTTAGGATGAATTTATACATTTTGAAATGATAATTGATGTTGGGATATGATAATTAGAGTGGTAGAAATATTAAATGTGTATTATTTACATAATAGGTGATAATACATAATACATAATTATTAGAAATATAATAAATAGAAAATATTAGAATAAAAATTGATATTATGATAATAATAAAAATATAAAATAAATCTGATAGGAAACTTAAATTTGTGTTATTATATGAAAAATGTAAAAATTTCTTACATCAAGAGTAAATTTGGTACACTATTAAGGATTTAAGTGTACTGGATATAATAAAATACTGACTAGGGATAATTATGGTATTTAGGATATCTAGAAGTAAAGTGATTAATTTCACATTATGAGTTAAAACAAGTTTCTAGATTCGGGTATAAAACAATACTTAGAAATCGAACTAGAATTTAATTTAAAAATTGATGCGGAAACCGAAAACGAACCCAGACCCAACCCCAAACTTAGAATAATTGTAAAAGACTTAAGACCTCGATAATTAAGTATATTAAACCCTAAACAAAACATAATAATAAGCGTTATAGGATAAAACGAACCTATAATAGTTATAAGAAAAACTGAAACCACGTTTGTGTTATAAAGATGATCGGCGATAGCCTGAGCAAGTCAGACTTCGAGTAAGTGAGTGAGGAGTCGAAGTAAATTAGGATTAATACGTTGTTGTATTTTGAAAGCTTGAGATTATGTTTGGTTATGCTTGTTAAATAGTTGATTATGTGCATATGTTTGATTATGAGTGATGTTATGATTATGTCTGTTATTCTGGCTTGTGTTGTATGATTTGTGTGAAATGATTGATCACCCTAAACTAGACCTAATCAAATATACGATCTATAATCATAATCGGACCTATATGGCAACCCATTAGGGGAACTTAGGACTCTCTGACCAAATACCGACCCCTTCGAAAGGGATAGCGCAGAATTGCAATAGGTCCCTTCTTCATCCTCAGTCGAACTAAGTGACAGGAGAGGAGGTTGCGACAAGTGTGAAGACAATGATTCGAAGTAGTCGTGGGAGGAGCGAGGTCTCCATTATATAAGCCTGGGTTTGGTCGTGAGCTGTTGCATTAATGGCAACTTCTCAACCCGGATTAGAGCAGGCGCAATTTCTCTAATCTCACGATGGGCCAGACAACGTCGTGCGATGGCATTTGCTTGAACATGCAATGTACTTAATAAGTTGGTCGATAATCTTGTTATGTTTATAGTATAGTTTTAAGTTCTCCGTCCTAACTTATTGAATTGTGGTTGCTCATATCCCTATAGATATCGTACAGGTGCTGGCTAAGAAGCGGCATATAACTACTTTGAAATTAGTAACTGCTGGATCCTGGGGAGTAAGGAAAAACATTTGAAGAATAGACATATATTTTTACGGCTTAAGCAATTATCGTTGAAAACGATAATTGTAATAACTGAATTCTAATGTATATATATATATATATATATAATTTTCTCACTTTCTTATGTAAATGATTTATTTAAATTGTAACCGTTTACTTTAAAGCGGATTAGTTGTGGACGCTTTGTATAGATCAAGTCTAGTATAGTGGTTGTAGGGACAACTTCTATTTTAGAATGGTTTATATGGCGGGGCTGTTACGACTCTGCCGCTTCAGGGCGTGACAGATATAGTCAATATACATGTTGGGACGTAGCTATAGGAATGTATTAGGTTTAATCTTTGTTTATTTACTTATCAATTATGTTAGTTATCGTTAATCTTGATGATATGAATAAAATTAGGTATCATGGAGTTGTTTAGGATTGATTACAACTTAGTATTGATCATATTTTAGTCATTAGTTAGGTTAATATTGTAATTTACACCTTAACTTTACTACTTCTTGCAATTATATACCTAAAGTTTTCACTTATCTAATTATATACCTAATTAAAGATGTTGTCATTGTTTATACCTCAATTAACTCTAATTAATGCTGTTAATTCAGTTGGCATAATCAATCAATAAGGTAGATGCTCATGGTCTTAGGAAGGTAGCAAAACCATCAACTGATGGTCGTTGGCTACCTCCAATAAATTAGTGAATCGTAACCAACTTAAAAAATATGGGTCACATGACCTACCGACAGTTCTAGGTAGCTGTCCATAGCTCTGGAGGGTCGCATGACTCCTCCTAAGGTCATAAGTAACCACCCTATTAACTAATTGTATTAATAAAATTCCGTGTGAATTGTAATCAACTGAAGTGTAGATGATGACAATTAAAACTTCAATTAAGGATACAATTAGATAAGTTGAAATTTTAATTGTATAATTATAAAAAGTGGCGAAGTTAAGGTGTAAACCATAACATTGACTTGTAATTGGTGTTTAGGTGTTTAATAAAATGTGATAAAGAGATTTAGATTCTTATATTGATCGTGTTCAATGATAATTTGATATTAATTTAGAGTTTAGAGTTTACTTATTGGATTTTTAATGAAATTTTGACTTATAAATTAATTTGAATAGTTTATACGTTGATTAAGGATCTTAGAAGTTTTTCTTTTCCCTCAATAAATTAGATGTATGATATATTAACATTAATAACAAACATTATAGAAGTCAGCAATACCCTTATATACATGATTCCATGTGTTGCATCACATAATATATTGTCTTTTACGATCCTTATCTTTCTACAAGTTTCATATTTAGTAACATTGTCTTTCAAAAAGTAAAGCACTTCTAAAGAAAGTTGATAAAAAAAAAAATCTTTCATTCTTCCTCTAGCTTTTGCATAATACCCATAGGCTTGTTCGTAACCTTATTATATTCATGAGCCTTAATTTTAATTTGCTAGCCTTATAGCTCACAAAAACAACCCTACAAGCATGAACAACATTATAATATTTTAAGCATACATTAAAAGAACTTACTAATAGAGATGTCTCATGAGAAGAATTTGTATAAATTATAACATTCATTAGATCCTTTTGAAGACACAATTGTACTCCGACATAAATTGCCCATAGTTCAATAGTGCATATATCAAAATGTTATATTTTTCATCCATACCCTATAAGCCAGTTACCCGTTTTATTTCTCAAAACCCTTACAACAGTTGCTTTATTCAAATATTATAGTGAGGAACCATTTGTATTTAAAGAATCCATCATTTTGGAGAAAACTACTATTGCACATAATTGAGTTCAATGTTATTGGTTTGCTTTTGTTTTCTCATATAACTTCAATATTCATACGTAAGTATTCATATGGTATTTTTCTCATTGTTTAGCTTTATTTAGGAATCATATAATTTTTTTGTTTCTTCAAAACCACAAATGCCATAGCATAAACACAAAGCCAAAAGTTTTTGAAGGATATTTTTCTTCACTTTGTTTTCGCTTAATACTACAATTATATTTGACCTATAATACGACACTCCCTTGAATCGTCCTATCTTGCTAGTCTAGAATTTGCTACTCTTTGTAAACTTCCATAGTATCCCTACATTGTAGAAAAACATGTGTTAAATCTTCATTTATCTCCCTACAATGGTGACATGCAACATTCATTATAATTTGTCGCAAACTATCTAACGCTACTTGCTAGAGAAATAATTTTATTTTAGGTGGGAATAATGAAGTCCAAATCCATAAAAAAATCTTACCTTAAATCATTTGTTATGGATCTTAATTGTTTTTGAATGTCAACTAGAGTTGGCTTCATCCTCCTTGAAATAATAATACTTGTTTAATCTTGTTTTGCATTACCTAGAAAAATCGATCCAAATTTTTTTTATAATAACTTGGAGATTGGAAAACTTATCTTATCCGCATTCTAATGAAAGTCATCAATTGAAAACTCCTTGACTCTGAAAGACCATGCATCTTTATGAAGTAGCCTT
Source organism: Lumnitzera racemosa (assembly GCA_024138005.1). NCBI lineage: Eukaryota > Viridiplantae > Streptophyta > Magnoliopsida > Myrtales > Combretaceae > Lumnitzera > Lumnitzera racemosa. The sequence continues at coordinate 4,982,919 of JAMXBC010000012.1, forward strand.
GTATTAACTAGTGAATGGTTTTATGATTCCCTTATCTATCCCACAAAATTGACCATATTGTTCGTTCTTAAGTATTATAGATCCTTGTTGGATCCATTTATTTGCTTGTAATAATTCTTCAAGACTTTCTTGATAGTTTTCTTGTTACAATCATCTGTGTTTTGCCTTCATAAGACCTACCCATATTAAATTTCTTGTATTAAATTTCCAAGAAGGCTTAATCATGTAGACTTTTATTTTTTGTCAAAACATTATTATTCTTGATATGTTCATACTAATGTTCTTGTCATGATAATTTTTTATTTATAAAACTTAACTTGATTTATACTTAATTATGCTTTTGCCTTATATATATATTTGGAAATTTTTTCATGTGTTATTGAGTGTTCTTCATTTTTATATCAATATTTAACTTGTTCTTGGTAAAAACCCCATTTTGATCATATTTGAGGGTAACAATTCATCAAAGGACATGTTTTTAAATTAATTTTGAGATTTTAACATATTTGAAAACTTTGAATCAAGTATAATTGTTCATGATTGATAGAATCTCCAAAATCATAAATATCAAACTTCATAATTTAAGTCTAAAGTTTGGATTAAGACTTTTAGAGGAGTTGGTTTGATCTTCTAACAAGCTTGTTAACTTATTTGGTGTCGATAATTAAAATATTAAAATAGAAACTTTGTTAAATAAATAAATCTAATAAATAAAAAGAAAATAGGAAATTGATTTTTTTTTTAAGTATTAGAGTAGAATCCATTTGATTTTGAATTGGTTCACCTCTAACTAATGCAGCAGTTAAATTGATACAACTTTAATTGAAAATAATTAAGAAAATTAATCAAAGTAATTACTAAATAATGAACAACCAATAATTAATTAACGGTTCAGTATAGTTCTAAAACTAAATTAAATCTACTTACTTAAGGGCCTAGACTTGTAATTAACTTTCTAATATTATCTAAGTAATAACTTAATAGACCTAATCAATTGGCTTAATTAATGGATTAAAATTTACTAAACTTAAGATTAACAATTAACTTCTAAAATTCTATTGTTAATCAAATAATAAATTTTATTATCTTAAATTTATATAATTGGTTTTTGAGTTGCAGTTTGACTAATCAATTTCTAGTTCCTATTCATAGTTACATATGGCTATGTGATATGGTCATTGCATGCTACTTGTGCTTGATAATTGGACTAATATGTAAACTCGACTAGTTAAGGTCATATTTGGATTTTTTTTTGTATTTTATTTGTGTTTGATTTGTATCTATTTGAAATTTAGTGTTTAGAAAATTATTTTATCTATTTCTCTTTCATAATTATGATAAAATTAATGATTGGAATGTTATAGTTGAGAAATAAAAATTCACATACTTATAAGAGAGAATATTTGAAAATATATATTTTATACATTAGAGATGGATATTTTAATTAATATTTTTATAAACACAAATAAAATAAAAGATTGATAAATTCAACTTTAAAGGGATTTATTAAATATTTAATTTTAAAATAGGGTTATATATGAAATTATGTTTCTATCTTATTAGTGTTATATTTTTGCTAAATATAAGATTTAAGTAGATATCAATAAGATATAAAAAAAATGAAAAAAAAAAAAACAAATGGAGCCTAAATTTTGTGTTGTCTATACATTGTTGTACTAAGTCAATGGGCGATGGCCTTGAATTGGGTTTGTAACTGCAGTCCTAAATATTAGGATGATACAATAGTGGGGTGCTTAAGGCACTAATAGTAGCTGAGCAAGTAATTGACAAAAGGGAGCTGTGTCGAATTACGAATAGACGAAACAAGTATGGATGTTATAAGGAGTATAGGACTAATGTATAATACATGTTAAGTATATTGCAATTATCAATGTTTGGAAAATAACGATAAACTCCATATGAAACTACTTATTTATTTTAGTTCGATGCAGTATTCGGCTAGCTTCATCAACCCTTGATTACACTATGGTGGATTCGACCCTAATTACCCTTGTTTTATTGTTTGGAGCTTTAAGTATTTTGTATTGCTTGATTACCCTTAATTAAATACTTAATGAATATTGTTTGCTATATTAGAACTAAGATTGTGCTATAAGGACAATAGATGTGTTTTTTTACTACCATTATGCTTGATTCATTGCAACTCGCTCTTTTTTTTTAAAAAAAAAAACCTTTTTTAGGTGATAATCTCTTTGTGGACTACTCGTAGGAATTGCGTAGTAATGGATTTAATGATGACCTTAAGTTAGTAAGAATGGTAATAGTGGTGACCATAAATGCATTATTATTAGGTACTTTAGACATTAGTTTTGACCATTTTCTTGCATTGCTATACTTTTAAACCATCATACTCACTTAATTCTTTAAATACTTACAAGACTTTTATAATTTTGGACTATTTGAATGTGGCATTATTATAGACTTAGGTATTTTGGGCCTTTTTGCCTTGGTATGTTTCAAATACTACTTGATTCCTTTTCAAGTGTAGTTAAACAAAATAATAATCAATACTTATTTATTTATTTATTTTTAATTGTCAATGATCTTCGATTGTTGAAGGATTACAATGCTATTCCTATTCCACACAATAAACCAAATTGCAATTAGTATGTAAAAAGTATTCAAAAAATATTTCATACCAACAAATTGAAATACTAATGGTAATGGCCCATTCATTTCACTAAATGGAATAAAAGGGAATAAAATTCCAATCCATTAAAAGAAATAAGGTTGTAATATCCTATTATATTGTTTAATTAAATAAAAAAGAAAGTAAGGAATATACTTGTAGAAAAAGGTAAATGACTAAATTACCTTTATTATATCTTCTTCTTACATAATAGCTTAAGGATGCAACCAAGGCGGGTTTGGAGTGGGTATTATAAAACTTAGACCCTGATTCCTTAAAAAGGTTCCCAAAACCCATTAAAAACCCTATAAGGTTTTTCTTCACTTAACAATAATCCACCTCGATATTGTATTGCAAAATTCGAAACCCATTCAACCTGATCTTATTGGTTGTTCTATTTACAATTGTTTTTCTCTTGTAAACTACCATAATCTATTTCTTAATCTTCATTCTCACTACAGCACAATGTAAAGGAAAAGTTTAAGGACAAACTTTGTTGAAAGGAGCGAATCATGTGAAAGATATAGTTACATGTATAAGGAAAAAATAAAATATAAAAAACTCTATACAAACTGGGAGCATGCTTGATACATGAATGTACATACGAAGCATTGAAGTATATTTGAGTCTAGTGACAAATAAGAGATTGTTCTTAGAATATTCAATTAACTAAGGGAGAGAAAGAAATGAAGAATGAAGATAGATAAAAAGAGTTAAAAACCAAGGTTTACTTAAAAATAAAAGAAAAGATAGAAGAGTAAAAAGTGGTTACTAATGAAAGTTAAAAGTAAAAAAAAAAAAGATAAGAAATAAGTTAGGCCTTAGGGTCTTAAGGCTTAGGCTTAGTTGAGAGTTTAGGATGGATGGTAAGTTTATAAGAGAGAGTGAAAAACTTATCTTATTAATTAAAGTTTAATGCATCTACTGTATAAATTAATATATTAATTTATTATTTTTATTGGGTTAGGTTTGCCAATGAGTTTATTATAAATCCCATGACCCAACCCTAAATACTAACAAGTTTTATTCCATATCCCAAAACCCGATCTTAAATCACATTGGGTTTGATTTAATAGGGTTTTATTTGGTCAAGTACCCTATAACGATCTACTCAGTTACATCCCTATCGTAGCTTTACTATTCCTATTATCTTTTTCTCCTCTCTCTCACCATGACTTATGTCACTAATAACCCCTTTCTCTCTCGCTTTTCTCTCTTTCTCATCTCACCATACGCTTTTTGCAATTCCCAACAAAGCCATTGGTCACAGTGATACACCAATACACTCTCATTCATCCATACACCAGTCATGACCACTAAACATATCTACAAACATGCAGTAACACTACTAACTACCATTTCTCTTTCTCTCACTCTCTTTCACATACATAAATATACTAAAGACACACATACATACATGTACACTTAATGGTTGTATTTGCAGTACTATATACAACTTTGGCAAATAGCATACATGTACTTGCAATATGATTGCGCAACAAATTTGCAAACATGTATGTACTACACCTTATTATACACCTTACAGATAAGAATCATACACTTAACAAACCTAAACTTGACATTGAGTGCCCCTCTTGTTGCATACGAGTGCTATTACATGTGAGTGCGCCCATTTAGAATTAAGCGCCATTAGTGGATTTAAGCACCTAATAAGCATTGATGGTGGCCTCAACAAATAGATTCAGTCACTACTACTTTTTATTTCAATTTGCTGACTTATAAAAATTCAACCTTTTAATTTGTTTTAGCGTAGTCGTGGAGTTTGAGAGAAAAGTGGTGGCTATAGTGTTAAGTAGTCAATGGTTGTCATGTGTTTTGGCATGTGTTATTGTTAGTGTTTGGTGTATGTAGATTAGTCTTGTAGGTGAGTTGTATGGTGATGTTGTGTTTATAAGTTATATGGTAGTGATGTGTTGGTAGGTTACATGATAGTAGATGGCTGTAGTGATAGTGTTTTGGTGGATCGGTTTGATAGTGGTGGTGGTGTATCAATAGATGCATGGTTAGTGGTTGGTAATGTGTTGGTGTTGGTGTTGGTGTTGGTGTTGATGTTAGTGGTGAATAGTGATGAAGAGGAAGAAAAGTATAAAAATAGTAGGAGTCTTCTTTTCTTAAAGAATTACGTTAAGGTTTAGAATTACAATTCTTATGAAATTCCTATTATAAGGTGGAAAAACTAAGTAAATGGTATTACATGAATTTTTATAAGGAATGATAGGGAAAATGATCATTTCATCAAGGGAAAGTGTTATAAACAATTTTTTTTATTTATGTTTTGAAATAAGCATGACACAGAGCTGAAACTAAAACTCACCGAATGAAATAATGCATTCATAAATAAATAAAAAGACAAAGAAGAGTATTGTGTTTTTTAATCTAACCTAATAAATTCGCAAATCTCAAGATACTAAACTTAAAAAAGCCTCCACCATATCTCCAAAAAAACAAACAAATCACCGACATCCACGTATCCAAACACGATGAAGATCACCACACTGTCACGGAAAGACAACAATGTGGTTCAATAGATGCCTTTGTCGTCCCCCGTATTTTGGACTATTACAATTAATACCACTTATTATTGTCCTTCCCATCTCAAAAAAAATTTAAAAAATATAATTATCAAAAACACACCATATAAATTTATTCACGTTTTATTTTATTTTTCCAGTCCAACAGATCTCACTTTATTTTTCTCTCTCTCTCTCTCTCCCCCCTCTCAATCCCTCCCCCGAGTCAGGTTAAGGTACGTTGGTTCCTGAATTTCCTTCAACGTCCAATTTTTCTTCATTACGTTGTCGTTTTATCGAAACCCATTTTCCCACTCTTCGATTTCATCCTGTTTGTTGATTTGTAATCTCTGCAATTCGATACAAGTACTTTTATAATCATATCTGATTAATTTTTTTTTTCAATGGGTTCTGATTTTAGTTGTATATGATCCACGATTCGTGAATTGCGTCATTCCAGTGATTATATTAGGGTTTTCGGTATATTTGTTGGTGTGCAATAGGTACAATTCTTCTGTTTCTGCTTGTTTTTGAAATCGTTAGTTTGTAAAGATTGAAACTTTACGTCGTGAGGTTAATGAATCTGCTGGATCGGGCTTAATGATTTGTGGTTTTTTTTTTTTCCGTTAAATTAATTCATGTCGTTTGGTTTGGAGTTGGAGAATGCTGTGATATCTGAAACATGATCTGTGTTTTCAAGATGATTATAGGTGGATTGTTTATTATTTGATTGGCAGGATTAAGGAAGATTATAGATTTAGGGTTTAAAAGGCCATGAATCAGTTGAATTGATTTTAATAATCGGTGTTGGTTGAGCTTATCTACATTGGTTATTAGGATTATTTGAATTCAATTACATTGTCTTGTTGATAGCAGTTTGGACTCTCCTTATGTTGTTATGCCATGCTTAGGCATATATATATATATATAATCGTCAAATTCTGCTGGATCGAATCATTACTTAGTCTTTGTATGTTCTTTTCATGACATCTACCTAGATAATTATGCTGATATGCTAATTGATGTGTAGCTTAAAAAATGGGAATGGCAACAAACAACTTCGACATGGAAGAGGGGACACTAGAGATTGGAATGGGTAAGTGGAATTGCATGCATTTTAAATTTGCTCTTCAATGTTCTGGTCAGAGAAAAATAAGGTTCATATGAGTTAATAGTAGCTATGTGGAGAGAATGGGCATTTTCGGATGTGGGGAGAAGCCATCTCTTTGTGTAGTTGTAGTGTGCACTATCATTGAAACTTTGTAGAATGATCGATTTGGTGGGTCCTTGCTTATACTGAAGTAAATGTTGGTGGTGAAGTAAGTTTTTATTGAACTTCTGGTATGAGTCCATTAATTTTTCTTGTATACTGCAGAATATAGAACAGTCTCTGGAGTTGCTGGGCCTCTTGTTATCCTGGACAAAGTTAAGGTGGGTCATACTTTAGTTTACGATGTCCTCCTTTTTAGGGGCTTGATGTTCAATTCTTTCACTATATTTGCTTCTTTACTAATACATAGTAACATGTTCTTTTTGATTTTGCTAGGGCCCAAAATACCAAGAGATTGTTAATATCCGGTTAGGAGATGGAACAATGCGGCGTGGTCAAGTGTTAGAAGTTGATGGGGAGAAAGCTGTTGTTCAGGTTGTTTTTTCCTTTTCTTTTTCAATATACTCTTTTCTTGTGATTTCGTGCTATTGCAAGAATAATCAGCTTTTGTAAGGATGCAATTGTCCTCTATGGAAATCCCTTAGGATCTTTCTCCTTTAGAAATTCCTTGAGGCTTGGTTGGCAGCTTCACTTCTGTTTTCTGTTTGTTGTCTCATTGGGGTTATTGGAGCAGTTGGAAGAATCATAAATGAATTCCTCTTCAGCTCTTTTGCTAATTGTGTAACTTCTTGAAGTATATTGGTTAATTAAGGATTCAAGTTTAATTAATCCTCAGCATTTCTCTCTATATTTAAGAATATCCAATCATTGTGAATATTTTTATCTAATTTTCTGTCTGCTCTATGCTTCTTGAATATTCACATCATGCAAACCATTTAATTGCTGCATTTCATTTATGTGCATATGCTGCTGGAACAGTATAATTGTGCTGAATCTTTGGTATTTTATCTGAGTCAAAACAGCTTAGAGAAAGCGATGTAGTAGGGATCTACCAGGTGGTGTTTTATAGACGACAAGTCTTACTTGTATTCATGAGATTCTATTGATGTATGCATTTCTCTTCTTTAGAACCTGCAATGCAGTCTATTTTAATCAATGGCAGTTTAATTCTTCCTTCGTGTTATTCTTGAATAAAGAATGATCTTAAACTTAGCATTTTACTTGTTGCTAGGTATTTGAAGGAACATCTGGCATAGACAACAAGTATACAACTGTTCAATTCACTGGAGAGGTAATGTTGTCTATAATTATGTACTTTTCTGTATTTAATGTTGATTTACTTAGCGCATAAACATATTATTGGTATCTGTATTGGTCTTGTGGCGTGCTTGTTCTGCAGAGGCATGTCTTGGTTTGTTGAAAAGTCATTTTTGGAGCATATGTTTTGTTGTTTCTGGATATTGTCAGGAAAATATATTATTGTAATTTCACTAATTCTTCACCTACTGGTTTTGCAGGTCTTGAAAACACCTGTCTCACTGGATATGCTTGGTCGGATATTTAATGGTTCTGGAAAGCCCATTGACAATGGTCCTCCTATTTTGCCAGAGGCTTACTTGGATATATCTGGTAGGTGTTTTGAGAGAGTCAAAAGTTCTTAGGAATTATCGATCTATGATACTTATATAATAAGATGCACTAACCTGTGAGGTGTTTCACGGACAATTACTCATTATTCTCTTTTTCTTTGCAATATTGTGCTTTCTATGGATATATATTCTTAGCTCTAATAAAAATTGCACTTAATACTTCAGGGAGTTCCATCAATCCTAGTGAAAGAACTTACCCTGAAGAGATGATACAGACAGGGATTTCTACTATTGATGTCATGAATTCCATTGCTAGAGGACAAAAAATTCCGCTTTTTTCTGCTGCTGGTCTTCCTCATAATGAAATTGCTGCACAGATATGTCGTCAGGCTGGTTTGGTGAAGCGATTGGAGAAATCTGCAGATCTTATGGAGGTATAATTTTTTCTTTGTTTTACTAAATATTTAGTCGCTAAGATCCTTCTTGCAATAGGCATGGTTAAAAAGGAAATCAATTTGTGTACTGAAAGAGCTGCAACACTTAACTTGATTGCATACTTCTGGTTCAGATTTAGTCCTCTGCCATGTCGATTTTATCGAAGAAAAGATCATTAGGTCATATTGTTTTTATTATCCGGTTTACTATGTCATTTGCATGGAGTTTCTTCTTTGAACATCAAATGTAGAAAGGTGGATTCGGCAACTCTTCATCAAGTCAAAGTGGCAATTGTGAAAAATTGAAATTGTGGATGATGTTTATTTATTTTTCCTTTCTTTGTTATGACCAATCCTTCTTGTGCATTGAGCAGTAGGATCTTCCTGCAGCTAGTGCAGGCAGAATTATTTTAATTTGCCAAGAAAAGGTTATTTTAATTTGCACATGGATGATAATATCATATGCTATTATCCACCTTGTGATTTGATGTTTCTTCTTTACTTTAATTTGCAAGGTTATTAGTTTGATATGCATTTGGAGCCTTCAGTGGTGTTGGTGTTGCATTTCTTTTTCCCCCCCTCCCTCCCCTTCCTTTCTCTCCCTCTTTTCTCCCCCCCTCTTCTGTCTTACATAAGTGTATTTACATTTATGTTTCTGCCCATACTTCTTGTAGTTTAATTATCTGGTCTCCCATGGCACAGGATGCAGAGGAGGACAATTTTGCAATTGTCTTTGCTGCTATGGGTGTAAACATGGAAACTGCACAATTTTTCAAACGTGATTTTGAGGAGAATGGATCCATGGAAAGGGTTATTCTGTTTCTTAACTTGGTATGTTTTCACATATTTTAGTCTTTTACTTTTATTCCTCTTTTTGATTTCAGTACAAATGCTTCCTAGCTGTGTGCTTTCTTTATTGGTGAAAGCTAGAATGCCATTTCACACTTTCTACTACTATTTCAGGCCAATGATCCCACCATCGAACGTATCATTACCCCTCGTATTGCCCTTACTACTGCAGAATACTTGGCATATGAATGCGGAAAGCATGTTCTTGTCATTCTTACTGATATGAGTTCTTATGCTGATGCTCTTCGTGAGGTAAAAATGTGGCATCTTGTTACTGTAGCATCCAATGGACTGCATAGTATGTGTACATATTTCTAAGCACCTTTATAATTTCTGTTGCCAGTGGATGTTTAAGCATTTACAAACATTTTAGTCCTCCCTCCCTCCCTCTTTTCCTCCATTCTCCATGCTCAAATATTTCGGTGGTGGATAGATACCTTTTCTATATGAGAGATGCTTTCTTTTGGTATTGTGTAAGAAGACATATTTACTCAAGGGGTTGGAATAATTCTTCTGATGGTACCTGCAGGTATCTGCTGCCCGAGAAGAAGTGCCTGGACGCCGTGGTTATCCTGGATATATGTATACTGATTTAGCAACAATCTATGAGCGAGCTGGCCGTATTGAAGGACGAAAAGGCTCTATTACTCAGATTCCCATTTTAACCATGCCGAATGATGGTAATATTTGATAGAAGACTATGCCCCTTTTATCTATTTCCTTCCTCAGAAATTTTGATCTCTCTTAACTTCCATTGGTTGAACAGATATAACACACCCTACTCCTGATCTCACGGGATATATCACGGAGGGGCAGATATATATTGACAGGCAATTGCACAATAGACAGGTAAGAGAAAAACTCCTACGAGATGTAATTAGAGCATAATATTTTGGAATTGGAATGATTTTTTGCTTAGGTAGAGGTGCTATCACATGCCATTGCTTAAGGGAAGATTATTTTTTTTTTTGGTTGAGCTAGTTTACTTAAAATTTTTCTATACTCGATTTGACAGATATACCCACCAATCAATGTCCTCCCCTCTTTGTCACGATTGATGAAGGTAAGGATGTTGATATACTTGGGAATTCTCTCGACTTCAAGTTCAGTGCTGGACTTGGGAAATTTAATTGGTCACTGAAATCTATGTTGATGCTGCTGCAGAGTGCCATTGGTGAGGGTATGACTCGTAGGGACCATTCTGATGTGTCTAACCAGGTAGGATTCCCTCAGAATGAGATATTTTATTATAGCACAAAACTATTGAAGCTCAGTCATCTATAAATTCTTTGTTCAGTTGTATGCGAATTATGCTATTGGAAAAGATGTCCAAGCCATGAAGGCTGTGGTTGGAGAAGAAGCGCTGTCTTCTGAAGATCTGGTAACTATGTATTCCTTATTACATTATCATTACCATTACCTTGATTCTTAATAAAAAATTGTTCTTTTTCTAAGCAATGTCGATTTGTCTTTGATTGATTGAAATAGCTATATCTGGAGTTCCTTGACAAATTCGAGAGGAAGTTTGTTACGCAAGGAGCATACGATACTCGCACCATTTTTCAGTCACTAGATCTGGCATGGACTCTCCTTCGTATCTTCCCGCGTGAACTTCTCCATCGTATACCAGCAAAGACCCTGGACCAATTTTACAGCAGAGATGCGACTCACTGATGATGTCACTCATGGAATGATTCTTGTGTTAAGTTATCGTCAATGTGAGCAGAAGATTTATTAATTCTTGGGCTTTTTGTTCCGGTGCTGCCTTGTCTCTTATAAAATAAGAAGCTCTGGTCCATTCAAAAGTTAGCTCAGTCCAAAATGCTGTAGCAAGTCAGGTTGGAGTTTGTATTTTAATCTGCAAAGTAAAAATTGTGTAGATGTTCTATGTACTATGAACTGGGTTTGGATTTGGCTTTTGCGGCTTTTTACGTTTCATCGCATGATTGAGATTCTAGGAATTTGGGAGGACCGTATGCGTTGCGATGCCCATTTTCTTATGATATTTACATGTAATCCGGACCATTCGGGAGTATTTATTCCATCGAATAAGCGTTATCATTTTTCTGATGTTCCGTGCTCAAGAAACCATTGGATTTTAAACAGGCCGGTGGTCCTGCCAATCACTATCACTATTACTTGGTTTCCGATGCAATGGAATGAAGCTGAAATGATAATTATATTTGTAATTTTTTTAGAATAACTTTTGAATAAAATTATTATTCCACAAGGGATGGTGGGTATTCCGCAAATTTTGAAATGAGCGTCATCGTGCGCGCTGAAGGACTACTGCTGTTTCATTATTGAGTCGGGCTGGAGTGCAGCCATCATGCTTTCTCGGAAAGCCCCCTTCCCAAGGCTAGCTGCATGCTCAACACGTACAGGTCAGATTATTATTATTATTTAAATTCCATATTTTTTGTTCTTGCTATGGCGCAATCTGATCGAGGGTTGCAAAGTCCTACTGGCTGGCTTCGGACTAAAAGACCTAACATAGTTGCCTTCGTTCATCTGTCGTAGTCATTCTGTTAAACTAAATGCAAGATCTCCTTCTAGCTAACCAAATGTAAGCATGAGTATAGGTCAAGTCAAAATGGGTTATTATAATATGAGCTTTGTTCACGCTTCGTTGTTTAAGTCAATTTTTTTAGTAATTTGTCAAATCGAGCTCGATAGCATCCGAATCTTTGATATGGTGAGTTTATGTTTGCAGGGTAGCTAAGTTTAGATTCAAACTTAATTGACTTCAAGAGAAATATAGATTACAAGAAATAAATAAATATATATATATATATATATATATAGTTTCAAAGGAAATAAAGAGGGTAATTTTATCAAATTTCATCTCATATAATTTTAATTTTGAAAAACTACGTCTCGTTCAACAAATCAAGTAAGAATGGTATTTAACTAAAAATCTCAAAGTGGACAAATCTCTAATTAGATGCAACTTCCATATCTTATTTATTTATTTATTTATTTTTTGGGAATAGCAATTGAATTTATCATTTAAAACATGGGGAAACCAAACAAAAAACGAGAAAATTGACAAACAATATAAAAAGGTGATTAACATTCAAGAAAATTTAGTGGTTAAAAAAAAAAAAAAAAATTCAAGAAAATTTGGAGAGAAAGGAAGTAGTTTTAGGAAAGAGGACAAAAAAAGGATGAAATACTAATTTCAACCTTATTTTATAAATATTAAGTATTGTTTGGATAGTGGCTATTTTAACTGTAAAAATCATTTAAACGGTCCTTGAAAATAGGACAATCTTTTGGTTATTATCAGTAATGGATTATAAGGAAAAAAAGAGTTTTTTTTTTTATTTTAAAAATTTAGTATAAACGAGGTTACTTGAACCGAGTTAAAATTATGAACAGTTGAAATTGGGTTCGAACTAACGTCCTAGCTTCTGGAGAGGCGACGTAATTTCACTCCAACGGGCAAGAAATGCCCAGGCGTCCCTTGAAGCGTTATTGGATTACGAGAAAAATGAACTCCTTTATAATTGGTCCAATGGGAAGCATGGAATTAACCATGGCAAGAACCAAGGAGAAAAGAGGCTAATACTGGGATACCATCTACATTATACTTAAATGGAGACTATTATTTTGGATATCTCACCTGAATTTAAGGTGTTTCGCACAGAGAGAGAGAGAGAGAGAGACACCATGTTAGAAGTTGGCTGACAAACAGTAGTAAATAGCCATGCAATTCATATAAACCAATAACCCAAAGCTTCTTGGTGGAAAAAAGCAATCATTTTAAGAACCGATGCAGCTTGATAAGCTCAAATTATTAAAAGCACACTTCACGACACCATCGAACTAGTATCTGCAAATTTGATTTCTGATGCAAGTTAGAAATTTCGCAGTAATCTTTCAATGCTGCGAGTAGAGATGGAGTACGACATATTTCTAGCCCAAATCGTTTCTATTTATCTAAGATAGTATACAGAGCCACCATCAACCTCATTTGGCCAAAGAAGAGGAAGAACAAAGCCATAGAACCCTCAAAAATTCTGTTAAGCCAATCCTTTTGCAGTTCCACACATGCTTTGATTTCAGTAGCTCGGTCATATTGACAAGGATAGTTCTTCCACCACACTGGAACACCCCTTACTTCATTCTGCTACTTAAGACGGAGCAGCTTCACTTTTTTCATTTGTGATACATTTTTCACAACGGGGGTAAGAGCAAATTGCCGCACGAGAGAATGTCAATTATACATGCATTCCAACACTCTGAATTGATTTAATACCCACATTAACCGGCCTTCGAAGTTCTGACAACTTTGGGTAAAACGACAGCATCCAGATTTCCAGGATATGGAGTCCATAAGCCTAACCCTCCCCTACTCTCTTTCAAGGTGCTCCCTTTACCCTCAAACTCAGTCATGTTCTTAACCCATTCAATTTTAGAAGAATGTTCTCGGGTGTGCGGATGTAGTATAAATATAGAATTGTATTCACAATTTGGGAACATATAGAACTTGAAGGCACCTCTTAACCTGTACACCACATAACCAAAACTGAGCTGGTCTCTTGGTGTGAAGAGATCGACTTCATTGAACCACAAGCAGGAAAATAAGTTATTAATTGCAGTATGCTCCCGTATGATTACGGCTCCCTCTGGCACATCTGCATTACATACATTTCCACAAGTCAATATGTATTATGAAGTATTTTATTTCATAAAGGCACAGCATCATGCAGATTCGTGGTCCTTTTTTCCCTCAATCCTATGGTCCATAATCATCCACAATGACTATCCACTGCCTATTTACTTTCCAGTTATTTTCCAACAAAACTTATAACTAAATGAAAGGTGCCTATTTACTTTCCAGTTATTTTCCAACAAAACTTATAACTAAAATGAAAGGTAAGGATAGCCAAAGGAAAGAAATAGATGTAATTTGTTTCTCTTTCAATGACAGCAGTTTAATCCAACAAGCAGATATGCACATGTTCTGAGGTTCATCTATACATTATTCATTACTCAAACCTCAGCAATTTTTCCTTCATTCTTTTTTCTCTTTGCAAACCTCGGCAATTTTACCAGCTCCTAGAATTTTGTGCAAGGAACAATGATGTGCATCTCCTTGTGACAGCACAATAAACACATAGCATCATGAAATATGATGACTCCAGACAATGAAATGTACAGGCACAAGACCTGAGTTTTGATGGAAATAACCAAAGGAATATAGACATCTCAATTCAATAGAGACTTCAAGACTCAAAGAAATACATAAGAAAGAGGTTGAAATTCATTACCACTAGGGTTTTCTTTTTGGGGACTCCACGGTTCCATTCCCTCATATTTATATATCTTCATATGAAGATCAATAAGAGGCCGGGCATATCGCTTCCTCCTCTTATTTGCATCGGCCTCTTCATATATACTGCAGTGATGCTTGTGCTGTGCAATAGCAAAGGTATGCTTTCCCCTCCATAGATACCTGCACAACACAATATCATTTGGTTTAACCAGATTGAATCTCATTGATGAAGCAGAGGGAAAGGCAATTAGATATATACATATCATGATGGCCGAAGTGGCAGCTGATGCCTATTAAGTATTAATAAAGCATCACTTAAATGAAAGAAGCTAGATTGTTTTCTGGGTCCTTTATCTTTTGCATAATAGATAGCTTAAGTAATCACTATTATTAGTATAAAAATTGAGAATTTTTGGAGGAAAACCAAAAAAATTACAAGATTGGGCCCTAATATCAACATGGTCAATGTCAAGGTAAATGGTAAGGAAAAAAACCATAAAACTTAGTGGATTGAGGTGTGAATGTTGAGTTGGAGGGGGAAAAAACCTTGTTCTTAATGTACCGATAAAGTATGAGGTATCTTGTGCAAGGAGCACAATTTGCATATGCAGAACTAGAAAGATACCTCTCCAGCATTAGCAGTGGGTCAATGATCAGCTCCATCTTACCATCAATCCAAATGCTGTATTGTGTTTGGGGAAAAAGCCTGTGGGTCAAGATTTTTGGAACCTTGCCATTTCTCCTGGGTTCATCATAAGGGGAATGCTTCAGAAGAATAAGACGCCATAGACCCACCCACAGTCCCCCTTGATCATCCTTTGTCACAGTGATGTTGCTCTTTATAAAGTTTAGCGATACTTCATCCACAACCATAAGAAAACAGAATAGCTTCATTGAACGTGGACTGATATTTGATGGTTGATGAGGTACATCATAACCATCAAAAATCCCAGATGCAACCACAAACCGACACTTCTTCACATATTGGATGTCTATAGCGTCCATTTCAGCACCCCCACCAGGGATAAATCCACAGTGCACCTGATAATTGTGTATATCAAAAATAGAATTAATCAGTGTGTTTTGTGATGTTCAACTGATTTGCAGCGATAAAGAACATAAAGCTGACAGATGAAAAGATATCTCATCTTTCCACGCATAGTCTTCTAAGTGATATAATGTTAAAGTGCTAAATATCCCATAACTAGTTGAAATTGGATTTCACAAAGTTGAAATGTTTACCTTCATATTTGAATTGAGATGAAAACTATCCTCTCTGTGTGCCCAAGTCTCGTGTCCACTAAACAAGGGAGTTGCCTGTGGTGTATTATCAACAGACTCAACCTTTGTAACATAAGATAGATTTTTTACAATTTTATTTGGGGTCCTTCCCTTTGGAATAATGACTTTATCAGGATTGTTGGCTAGTGGAATCGTACAGCCTAACAGATAAGAACAAATACAACAAAATTTAACATGTTCATAGGAATATGAATCAAAAGAGCAACGGAATAAAGATGTATCACAAAGTGGAATTTCTAAATTCTTACGGTGTTGTGGTTTTGGTGCAAGGCCCATGGTGTCTAATATGCGAAACACCTTGCTTTCTCTGTTACAGATAGCTGCATTCCAACCAAATAAGCATAACGTGTCACTACGATTAACAAGAGAATCAGTTTGGTCCTTGTACTGCTCATTTTGTGACATGTAAAGGGGGGGAAAAAAGCGACTGAAGTGACAAGAACATGGATGGCTAGCAATATCAATGGTAAACATCAAGCAAATATAAATATATATATTTAATCATCCCATCCTGAATAAATTAATTCTTTGAAAATCACCTACCATTAGAAGAATGAAAGCAGCACCACGACTATCTGTCCATGCTCACTACTTCCTTATTTTAATCACATATAATTATCCATACATGAAATTCAGGATTTCCAAACTGGAGTACAGGAATGAAGTGTGCTTGAGCTCAGTTTAAATATTTTGACTGTTTAAATCGAATGGGTGGGTCAATTAAAGGCCACATGATCATAAGGAAGAAAAAGGCCGACACATGGCTATGCGTGACTCGGAGGCATGCTCACAATGTGGAGTGGCTCCTTTTGAGCATGTATACACACGCAAGAAGAAGGGCAGGCAGTATATTACTTTCACGTTGATTGTTTGTGTGTATAAATGCCCGTCTGTGAGTTTGTGTATGTTGTGCATGTCCTGATGTAATTATGTCAGATGTTATATGTTTTTTCTTTTCCAGGTGTCGCTGTTTTGTTGTTCCAAGTGGTACAACAGGTCATGAGTTTAGAAGTTATAGGGTAGTGGGATCATATATGTGTCATGTTTGTGGGATAGCAGTTACTGTTCGGTAACTGCCTATGTTGTATTATACATACAAAAGGGAGTTTATCTCCTATAATGAAATTATCCAGAAATTTGCTCAAACACTTAGTTGTTTGTGACTGGAGATCGTCAAGTTCTCTCTAATGAGCCCGAAACTTTAATTCAACATAGGGAAGAAGGGTAGAAGGATGGTCAAGCTGATAGTTGAGCCTGAAATTATTGTGAACAGGCCTATTACTTGAGAATATTTGCAATCCTGTAATACATATGACATCACAAGAAATACTTGATCATTTTAACAATTCCACTCGTTGTTAGTGATTTTCATTAAATGCAGACCATGATATTTCCAGCTGAAGATTTTATTTCCTGCTATGTTCTTAGATAAAGAACAACTTCACCGAATTCAGATAATATCAGAGGTTTGTACAAAGGTCTACAGATTATACTTTCATCCTTTGAGCATTCGAGGTGCAGTTTGGGTGAGAAATGCCTCAATGTAAGCTGGAGAAAACAACTTTCTCATCTAAAGTTCAAGATTGGAATCTATAGTATAAGAACATTGACATAAAAAAGAAAAGGATTGTATATGCCTTACTCCAGGATATTTTTACCAATCATATGCAATGGCCTGTTTTATCATATCTTATCCTATCAAATAGCGTATTGTATCTTATATATCAGGAATTTCCACATGGATATCCACTGTGCCCAATAAAAATTTATTCAATGACAATAGGTAAGCTCGATATGTTATTTCCTTGAAAATTCTTTTTGACCACAGCCCTTTATAAATTAGAGAAGTAACACGATTACTCCTCCAACCAAAGAATGGCGCAGGCTAATAAAAGTTAAAGAAAAATATAATGTTTCTGAAAATCTGTCACATTAATTGGAGATGGCCCAAAAGCAGTATGTGCATGAACATGAAATCAGAGAAGGGGCTGTATAGTACCTCAAATTGTGGTATGCACTTTTTTCCCCAACTAGAAAGTTCAAGGGGAAAAAGGAACATCTTTTTGCTTTTGTTCAACTAGTCTTCATCTTTTGGTAAGTGAAGACTGTTCAAATATGGCAAAGCAAACATTTTCCTAGACTAATAGATGCAAATGCAACCACTCATCTGCTTATATTAAAAAGAGAAAAAGGACCTTACACAATTACACAGTCAGCTTTGCAAAGAAAAATGAAAGATTATAAGCAATTATTACTTCTTTCTTAGCAATAATGGAGATGCAAACAATGAAATTGCTAAGCAAATATGCATTATCACAAGCTCAAACATAAGTTAAAGTGTCAAAATCCAGCGACTTGAATATGCTTAATGCAAGATTACCTGAAAAAAATGCAAATGAAGATTGGCATGACCATATATGAAACAGCAATGCACTAAGGATAAGCATCATCCAAATTATGCCACCAACAAGAATCAACCGAAGAAATCCCATTCTCCATGAAACCTTCAATGGATAATCCTGGGGAAACCTCTCTAGAGAAAAGAATCCTCCATCTGGACCTGCAATATGTGAAGGTTTTTACTAGAACAATAAATGCATTCAAATTCTGAGCTACAAACCAATGCATCACATGCCAGAAATAACTTTCAGTTACAGCTATTAAATTCCAGGAATGCAATGGATAAAAAGAGAGTATATCCTCGTGACAAATTAACAGTGTGAATCCAACACCCAGCACCCATATCCGGTAGCTATACTCCCACAGAGCCAACATAAGAGAAAGGCACCATCAATGCCCTTTGAAACCAAACAAAATGTCTCGCTTACCTTTAGATTGGTGGTTTTGATTGCTGCGATCACCTCTACGATTTAGCCGCATTGAAAATTTTCTTAAATTATCACTCTCCATAATTCAAATGGCTTCAAATTCTCATTGCTGTTAACACGCAACATCTGAAAGAGAAAAAGAAAATAATAAATCAATCTTCTATATTACACAACTTTACTATGAAACAAGAAATAGCAAAAGAAGACAATAGACTTGACAAACACCCCACTATGATTATTGACTTAAATAACTGAATGAGATCATGGATTGAGAATGATCTTTAAAGTTTTACTGAAACACAATTCCAACCCAGTAAAATCATTAGCTGGAAAAAAAAAGGGGGGGGGGGGGGGGGGGGGGGGGGGGGACTAAATTGATGAACAAAACGCTACATGCATATTCTTGTAACAAGCATAGTACTACAATCTAAGCTACTACCAAATCAACCAACTTTAACTTCCCCATCAGCTTTTGCTGTCCTCGCCAATCAAATGTTGCCATGAATTAACAAAGAAACACGTTTGGGACGCGTATTAAATAATTATCATACAAGGCGTTATATGATTGGTGGAAGCACAGATGAGAAACTAAATGCAGTAGGCAAATATTATCCACCATAATTAAAACTGTTGATTTCCAATGTTTTAGCACAATTCATAAACATAGGACAGCCACCGACACTTAACCGACAAAACTTGCCCACCGGAAGTCGAAAAAAGAAAAGAACAAAATTTCCGACAAGCACCCAAAACAGCATATGTAAACAAGAAGACATCTTTATTGGATTTTCTCGAAACTACAAAATGGAATTCAGATTTGGATACTAATTTTGTTTATCATGTATAAGTTTCCATATATTGTGAAACGAATCAAGGGTTTTGAGACAAGAGTAATGAGAGAGAGAGGGACAAGAAGGGGGAAGATAGATCTTACAGGTGAGTATGGAGGGCTTTGAGACCTGATACAATGGGAGTGGAAGGAATGAGTAAGAACAAAAATTAAGAATTGCTGCCTGTCTATGTTCTTGAATCTTGTTTCGCTTCTGTTTTTGCTTCATTCATTTGGTTTTTTTTTTCTTTTTTCTTTTTTTTTTTTGTTATTTTTTGACTCTTCCAACAATCGTCTTAACGTTCCAAATGGGCATAACCCTATAATATTCAAGCGGTTAATTTCTTTTTCGTTTTTTCAATCATGGGATGGGATTGGAAATCGATGATTTCAACTGCTAGTCTAAAGCATAATGTTACTGTATTATAATGGTTTTAGTATTTTTTTTTTATTTTCGAAAAAGTTCGATTTACTCTTAACTGTTACGCAATTTTTTCTTTTTCCTATTTTGATGTAAATATTTTATATTTTGTAGTAAACGAGTGTGTCCACCGATATATGAATTACGTAGAGTCATGACATTTCACCATTTTCTCTTCTTCTTTTTTTCTATTTCAATATAAAGATTTTATTTTTTGCAGTTGAATCATCATCATTTTACAAAGATCAGCAAACAAATCTGTCCATTGATATATGATACGGGACACGATCTAACTAATCAAAATAGTAATAATATATATTATTTGACTATACTATAAAAAAATATATAATTTGGGAAAATAAAAGAAAAATGAAATAAAATGCAAAGATAATAATATATATCATTAAAGTAAATTAACAAAAAAGTTAGAAAAAACAGAATGGAAAAGAAAAACTTGAAAATTTAAAACGAGAGTAGCGATTTGACCAATTTTCAATTTTTCTCTTTTTTTCTTTTTTCGATTTTAACTTTTTATTAATTTACTTTAATAATATGTGTGTGCATATGTATTATTATTATCTTACTTGGTATATAATATGTACATATCATTATCTTACTTTATATTTTAATTTGCAACCTTTTTTCTATATTTTTTTCTATCTTTCTATTTTTTTATTTTCTTGAATATTTTTTATATGTTCAAACTATTTACTTAAATAATATTTGTATTATTAGTGTTTAGACAAATCTTGGGAAAAGGAAAAAAATGCAAAAAAAAAAAAAACACAGTACTACACTAGTAAAGAAGATGTTTTACAATTATAATGATTACTTTGATAAGAAGAGGATATAAATTTCCAAGGAAATGGGTTTAGGTAAAGTGTTGATTAAATTTGCACAAAATAAGTTTGATAGGTGACATATAGCTAGTAATCACCATACTGTTATGTTTGACTACAATTAACAAGTATTCGAGGTTATAATTGCTCATTGCCCTCCCATGCATGGCCAAAAGGGTAAAAACAGCTACATTGTTGCATTAAGGCCATAATAAGTGGATATGTGCCTCGACACAATTCATAACAAATGTATCGTGGATCCATTGGTGCACTCTAATAGTAAGCTAGTATTCTCTTTATTATGATTGTGTGCACTTTTTACCTACCCTTACTTGTTTTACTCATCTTCTATGCTTTATTAATTGGTTTTAACTATAATAACTTACTTTACTATTCCTTTTTTAAGTATAGGTATGCATGGATCCAGGACTGTTGGATAGCTTACTTTTTACTGAGCAGCCATTCTATAGATTCAAGCTAATGTAGGGTAGTTGGGTAAATCTAGTACTTGTTTACATTTAATTATTTCTGTCAAACTGAACACTAACATCGTATCTCAATGGAATCATGTAGGAAAGTAATTGGCTCAAATGTCATCAATAGGGGGTAATATTCTAGCGACATGACAGACAGGAGGTTCCCATCGATGAGTGGATTATACCATACTTTCATTAGTCTAGATTTTTTGAGGTGACATTGGTGCCGTTCATTTCTTTAGATTGGCATATAATCACTACAATGGTGGAGCACTGGATACAAGAGACACATAAGTTTTACTTTCCCACAAGAGAGTTGACTATGATGCTTTAGGACATATCGGTTCTCATCGACCTTTTGATGGATGGTCTTCCTATGATTGGTAGGACGCATTTAGGTTGGACTAATGCGGTCTACTACCTTTTCGGTCGATGTCTCTCTCCATATCACATTAAGCGGGGTTGTCTAAGCATGACATGGTTGAAGACCCATTTTACCGACCTTTTGGCGAATGCAAATGATGTTATCCAATGGTACACTCAAGCTCACATATTACACCTCATTGGTGAGATGCTATTTTCCAACAAGTTGTCCAATCGAGTCCACCTAACATTTCTCCTACTTCTTAGTGACCTTGGGACAACAAAAGAGTATGCATGGGGAGCGGCATGCTTGACTTAGCTTGGCTGTATCGACAGCTTTGTCTTGCATCCTGCAAAGATGCCGAGGAGATCAGTGGGCAAATAGTTGAGCTACAGGTTTGGAAATAGGAGCATTTCTCACATATTGCCCCTAAATGCAAACATACAATCATCCTAGTTAAGGGTCAACCTCTTATAAGTTTATGGGAGGCTACATTTGACGAAACTCAACTGCCTACACATGTGTTTTGCTAGTATTGTGACACATTCAATCGGTAGATTCTAGAGCAAGTATGTATTGCTATTGACATAATCTAACTTACATTTGAATTATATGTTATAGTGTCTCATTACAAACATTTTCTCTAAGTCATTTAGGTGCCTCATTTGCATGATGACATCATTAAACTACTCACCTATTACTTGGTAGGATAAGAGATATGAACGACATGTGTCCCACCAATCTTTTCCACATTATGAAGCTATATTCTTTAGACCATATACTCAAACAGTTTTGTGATGTTTAGGGGTACTGGAGTATATAGATACCCTTATACAACTTCATGATATTGATGCGTGGCCAGATCGAGATGAACTAGGCCATTGAACACACGTTGGCTAGATGAGTGGGTAGATCGTCTCAACAGTATTGTACAAATACCGCACCTAAAAGGAGCACATACAGAGCGAATCCGGAATACGTTGCCTAGTACCTATTGAGGACAAGGCAATACATTGGCTAAACTGCGGCCATGGTAAGGTACTTAGTATGTTGTCACTTGTCTTTAGTTTATTTCATTATATCTTGCATAATCATTTAATCTTCTATTTTTTTTTTCAAGAAAAGTTTCATTGATTGACTGCCACAAATGAGATACTGGGATATCTTTATTGAGCAGTAAGAGGTTAGTAGAATCACCCAACGGTTTCGAGGTGTCACCTTATTGAAGCCATAATACTAAGATTTGATGTTAAGGAGGATGACTCCCCATTGGAGGATGTACCCCAGGGAGGATGATATTAGGGATGCGGTCGTGGTCGAGGCCATAGGTATGGTAGAGCATAGCGTGGGTAGCATTAGTTGCAGATTAGAGATGATTGGTCATGATGGGAATCTAACTACTGGACTACTAACTCGCAGTTGAGCCCGAGGACTAGAGAGACTAGCTAGATAAATCCTCCTGCTATATCCGACTCCTGCCGAGGCCGAGTATCTCCTTGCCGACCCGTTCTACATGCCAAGCCAAATAACCGTCTTTTTCTTGTAGATAAAGTACCGAGAATCAGAAAGTTGAGACAACAACTAATCCTCATTTTCACTCATGCCTGACCAATTACTTACTTGGTATCACCCTTGCTAAGATGCCAAGAGAGAGACTTTAGATTAACTAAGCCACCTCTACTCAGATAAGCAAGCTGACCATACTTTTTTGTCCATATCTTTCAACTGCATCACCAATACAGCATTGCCACATGTACCGAATCATGTATAAAATCTGTTACACCAATGATTTTTTTTTTGTTTAATCTTCATTTTTTACCCTTTTGTATTTTATATATTATTTCCTTGGGAAATACTCTTTTTGTCTTTTCCCTTTTGGGCAAGTTGCCTTAACTTATGAGTATAAATACTCTTATATATGTAGTTGCACTAGATGAATTATCATTAATATACTTAAGTACTTACTTCTTTGTGTAAATATTGCTTGTTTACTTTCAGTATCACTTTTATCTTAACCCTTGAGCAAAGCTAAGTGGCGAGTAATCTCATCGGACCGATTCGTGCGTCATATCAAATTGTGCCGTGAGTCATTGGAAGTTCCATTTGTGTGTCACATTCTCTGGAGCTGTTTGTGAGTTTTTGCTTACTTTTTTATTCATATTTATATTCGTATTCGTATTCTTCCTTTTACACATTTCCCATCACTTCCTTTTTAAGCTTTCGGCAAACTTGGACTCATTCAGCAACCGACCTTATTTGTTCTTGGTTATGGTTCGTAACAGGTCGCTTAACTCTTGAGCACTTATAGCCCAAGTACTTATTGCCCTAATACCCCTTACTACATCAATCTCCTTTATAACCCTTATTCTAATACTAGATACCTACCATAGGGGAGAGCTTTAATTGTCCTTCTCAGATACCTCCAATGCCCTTCAAGAGATGACCAATAGTTTTGGTTTCAAACATGAGCGAAGGGCTTACACAAGTCGACCTATCTCTAATACCTATGTAGATGCCTTGGTAGAGCTCATTAGCTTAGGACGACTCACAAGTTACTCAGCTAGATCTAGATCAGTTGGTGTAGCCTCATCCTAGTTTTCAAATGGATAACCAGGAGGATGTACATGCTTACAGGCACCGTCGGTGGAGGTACCCTTAGATAGACATACTTATATGTACTTGTTTATTAATTTATAACACATATTGTATGTAGATGCAGAGTTACTATGTTCATCTAATCAAACTTTGGATGGTTATTCAAATAGTTCCTCAATTTCTCTTTTGTTTTGTGTTTGTTGATTGTTGGTTGAATTTTGGTTAAGTTTGAAAGTTTTGTATACGTTATGTAGTAGGTGAGAAAGTTTCGGTTGATGGATGGGATATATTGTGTATTGGATGTGTTTATGGATATTGCAATTGATTTCTAACATAGAAGTATTGTACACTATAGTTGTATTCTGGATCATCAATGATTGATGTAAGTCATTTGCTATGCAAATCCACATAATCAGCTTTCCAAAAGTTGAATTTAGTGCAAGTTAAAAACAACTTTTGGAAAGCCAAATTTAGATGTCGTAGATTTGGGATTATTTTCCAAATCATGGTATTTTTGGGTTTTTTTTTCCCTTTTCCCTAAATCTTGTGTTATGTGTAATGAAAGTCGATTATATGGTATAGATACGGTTTTAGATCTAAGAGATGATTTTGAGTGCTAGTCCTAAAATTGTTTCTTCAAGAGACCACTTTAAACTAGGTTAACCCTTACAGCCAATCATTTCTCCTACTCTACCCTTGAGCTTCTTCCACTTCCTGGAGCCACCCTTTGCTTTGACTAATATTATGATTAGAATCGGTATCGTCGATTCTTCATCAATGTCCCCATAAGTGAGTTCATTTTCCACATTCGTATCCTTATTGGATTCACTCATGATCAATATGTTGTTTTGACGGGGCATGCGATTGCTACTCGGTACATTACTGTGTGGAACTTAATGAGATTGAAACACTTGAGTTTCTACTTGAACCCTAACATTATTGCCATACCCTCCAAAATCACACTCAACAATCGGGTGGACGTCAATTTCATGAACTTCAACCTACATTTCTATTGAATCACTTACTCTATTACGTCCTTGTGAGTATGCCAATAATTGTTGGATGTCCTAATCATCATTTATAAGAAAGGCACCAAACATGTCTCTACTCCATGCCAACCTGGAGTTGATTGCATATTAAGCCAACCAACTAATCATAGGTTACTATAATTGGCACCCCAACTACTATTGTTAAGCACCCTATCATAATGCATCACATCTTCTCCTTCCATAATATTTTCTCCAGTATAGCAAACCACCCTCGCTTTATTCATTCTCACCTGTTTGTCACATTAACCTGATAAAATTCACAACATTGAAATAACCATAACTTACATGTACAGCTACACATTCATGAATACCAATTAAGACGACAACTAAATTTAATATACAGAAGCATACTAATTACAACGGGAATTTTATTTATTTACTATTATATGTAATGAATATTACATATTTATTAATTAGATGAAAAAATATTACTAATTTACCAAGCTTATCTCGCATCTCTAAAATATGACATAGGTATTTGTACTTATGTCGCATCTCTTAAATGCAACATAGGTACATGTACGTATGCCACATCTTTTAAATGCGATATAACTACTGCAAGAAAAGCATGAAATTGTATTTATGACATGTGATACTTTTTACTATTTCTAATGCCACGTTTCTTAAATGTGATTTAGGCTTTGCATTTATGTAATATATTTTTTTTTTATAAAAAGTACTAGACATGTTTTTCACCCTACCTATAACAATTGATTAATTATTAACTATTATTTCATACAAAAACTAACTAACTCAACTAGTTGAAATAATACTAAATCAGTCTCCTCATATCGTATATTATAGGTATATGTGTAATAAACTAATGCAGATAGTTTGATACTAAAAAAACTTAATATAAGCAACAATGTACTATTATATATTCAATGACGATGTTATTTCACACAATTACATATCAATAAAACTGATCAAAAGATGAAAGAAGGTTGCATTTTTGTTCATGTCTTCTCAAGAGAGAAACTGAGGAGATTGCATATGTCATGCCTCGAAGCGGCAGAGTCGTAATAGCCCCGCCATGTAAATCACCCTAAGATAAAAGTTAGCCTTATAACTGCTATCTTAGACCTGATCTACACAAGGCGTCAACGACTAACCCGCTTTGAAGTCAACAGTTTGTAATTTAAATAAATCATTCATCTAAGAAAGTGAGGAAATATATATATTCACTATAATTTAGTGATTACAATTATTGTTTGCAATGTTTCTCCGAAATATATTTCGTAGTTATTACATTATTAAAAAAAACGAGAAGTTCTAAAGTAAAAGCTTAAACCTTAAAAATATATGTTCGTTCTTCAATATTTTTCCTCACTCCCCAGGATCCAGCAGTTACTAGCTTCATAGTAGTTGTGGCCGCTTCTTAGCCAGCGCCTGCACGATATCTATAGGGATGTGAGCAACCACAGCTCAGTAAGTTAGGACGGAGGACTTAAAACTATACCATACACATAACAAGGTTTTTAATCACTTATTAGGTGTAATGCATGTGCAAGCAAATGCCATTACACAACGTTGTCCGGCCCATCGTGAGATTAGAGAAATTGCGCCCGCTCTAATCCGGGTT
The DNA here is from genome assembly GCA_024138005.1 of Lumnitzera racemosa. NCBI lineage: Eukaryota > Viridiplantae > Streptophyta > Magnoliopsida > Myrtales > Combretaceae > Lumnitzera > Lumnitzera racemosa. Next base: position 5,009,649 of record JAMXBC010000012.1, read on the forward strand.
GAGGAGTTGCCGTTAATGCAACAGCTTACGACCAAACCCAGGCTTGTGTAATGGAGACCTTGCTCCTCCCGCGACTACCTTCGAACCACTATCTTCACCTTCGCCGCGACCTCCTTTCCTGTCACTTAGTTCGACTGAGGATAAAGAAGGGACCATTTTGCAATCTTGCGCTATCCCTTTCGAAGGGGTCGGTATTTGGCCGGAGAGTCCTAAGTTCCCCTAACGGGTTGTCATGCATGTCCGATTATGATTACTGGTCATATATTTGCTTAAGTCCAGTTTAAGGTGTTCAATCATTTCATGCAAATCATACAATACATGCTAGAGCAATAAACAGAATCATAACATCACTCATAATCAAGCACATGCACACATCCAACTATCTAATAAACACAACCAAGCATAATCTTAAGCCTCCAAAATACAGCATCATATTAATCCCAACTTACCTCGACTCCTCGCTCACTTACTCGAGGTCCAATTTGCTCAGGCCATCGCTGATCATCCCTATAACACGAACGTGGTTTCAGTAATTCATATAATATTATAAGTTCATTTTATCCTATAATGCTTATTGTTAGGTTTTGTTTAAGGTTTAATATGCCTAATTATTTAGGTATTAAGTCTTTTATAATTATTTTAGGTTTGGGGTTAGGTTCAGGTTCGGTTTTCGCATCGGTTTCTAAATTAGGTTTTTAGTTCAATTTCTAAGTAATGTTTGAGATTTCAACATTAGAAATCCGTTTTAACCCATAATGTGAAATTAATCACATTACTTCCCGATCTCCTAAATACGATCACTACCCCTAGTCAGCATTTTATTCCATTCGATACACTTAAATCTGTATTAGTGTACCGAATTTACTCATGTTGTGAGAAATTTTTACATTTTTCATATAATTACCTAAAATTGAATTTTGTTTCAGATTTGTTATGTTCGGATTTTCATTATTTTATTATCTAATTAAACCTAATTTTCCATATTTATTAAATTTTTAATTCTACATATTCCTAATTTTCTACATTTACCACATAACACTTTCATTACTTACACTTAACACTCCATAGACTAGGATTAGGTTTCCATATAAGAGATTAACATCCCTAAACATCTAATTACTATCTAAATCAGTAATTAACATCTTAATCACCTAATTAACCCCAAATCACTCAATTTTTCCATCATTTTAGGGCTAAAAATTAACTTAAAAATTTTGAAAATTAATTTTTAAAAAATGGCTTCATAGCACTATTCTACATCATATGAGCATTCTACAGAAAAATTTTGAACTCCAAACTACACTTCTAAGCCTATTTATTTTCCGGTTTAGTCATGCTCGGTTTTGAACAATTTGTTAAGGACCTTATAATTACAGCTTTAATTAAGCTAAATCAATATTTTTCCCTAAATCTACATAAAATAAAACTTCAGAATAACAAGTTTCATAATTTTCTGGGCAAAATAACTAATTTTACAAAATTATTTAAAATCGGGTCATTTAAGAGACTAACCGGTCCAAAGCTTTCTGGCCGTCCAAGCCTGGTCCAAGGTTGTCAGCCGGTCCAGACGGTGGTTCTAGTGTAGGGTGGTGGTGGTGGTTCGGTCCCAGGTGGTGGTGAGTGGTGGGTTTAGCTCACGTGCCCAATCTGCACAATTTTCCTTTTTCTTTTTATTTTTTTGGATTTTCTCTTAATTTTTTCAGTGCTCCGATTTTTTTCAAATGCTAAACTGACCAAATGACTTCTGAAAATTTTTTCCCTATTTATAGACTTTTTTTGTAATTAATGTGCATTAATTTGACAAGATTTTGCCAATTTCCCTAAATTTTTGGCTTTTAAGTTGTCTCATTTTTATTGGCTAATTTTTTTTTTTTTTTGCAGCTTTGGCCTGCCACAACCTGATCTTACTTCATCTTATTCTCTTCTGATTTTTTTTTTAAATTTTTCCATAATTATGCTATAATTTTCTTTAATTATTTTCTTAGTTTTTGGCCAATTTAGGTAATTACGCGTATTTTTATCTATACGTAAATACATGTGGTGTACACGTGAATATTTCTAATTATTATTTTGGTCCTTCTAAAATTTTTAGTATACATATAATCTATCTCTACTAATTTATTAGTTATTTCTTACACTTTTTACCTTTTTGATAATTAACAATTATTATGCTTAAAATTTGAAAATTTTATAATCTCCTATTTTATTACTTATTTTCTTAAATTCAAGTTTACGGGATCATTTTTACTAATATTTCTCTCAATAGTTTATAAATTAGATTTAATCGGATTCCTTAACTGATCGTTTAAAACTTATGTTCTAAGTTCAATCCTACGGTCATTTGGCTTAATTTTGGGGCTTACAGCATGTTTTCAATATTGTTTTCTACAAATTTCTCCAGAGATGTGTTGTACACTGCATCGTGTGCAAAATCTACAACTGATTTGAAAAAAAAAATTGTTAAGAATTGCAATAGGTGATGAGGAGATGGAGTTTGTGTTTTTATAGAGAGAGAGAGAGAGGAGGACGAGCTTCTATGAATGAAAGTGGAGAAGAAGAAGGAGTCTTGGCTATTATATTTTACAGTCTAAAATTACCTCTTTAAGAGGCGAGGCGATTTTGGCTTGGGCTAAAATCCTCTCTTGAAGAGGCAATTTTTGGATTGTAATACAAAACCACATCCCTGTGGGAATATTTTCTAAGGAGTTGTATTTGCGATTTTGGATTGTAATATAAAATGCATCTTGGAGAGATGATTGTAGACACTCGATTTTTATCCTTAGTAATTATAGTTTTAGTTTTTAAAAATAGGGTCCTAACTCAAAAATAATATATAAAAATAAAAAAGTAATAAAGGATAAAAATAATAAAAAAAATGGAAAATGATAAAAATACCAAAAAAAATGAGAAAAGAAAAAATTATTAAAGATTATTTAGATTTTTTAGGAAGTAAGTTATTTTAGAGATAAATAGTTTTAGCTTAATTCAAATAATTATTTTAGAGATTCGCGTGATTTAAGAGTAATTTAATTATACTTCATCTCAAGGTATGGCCTAATAGCTTAACGGATAAACATTGGATTATTGGATTGGATTTGATTTGATTTGATTTAATTTAATTTAAAGTAAAGTCGTAAGTTTGAATCTCACTAAGCACAAATGTCCTTTTAGTTTTATTCCTTGTATTTTGTGAGAATTGGTTAAGCTTCCGAGATTTGAATCTAGTTTTAAATCTAATCAAATTTTTTAATTTAATGCAATAGAGATTGGTGAGATTCATATTTACTTTGATTTTTATCAAATCAGATTTGAATTGATATAAAAGATTCAAATCTCATTTGATTTTTATTAAATCGTATATGAATCGATTTTAAATCTTTATTAAATTAAAATTTGATATGATTTAAGATTGATTTGTTTCAAAGCTATATATATACAACTTTCTCCCGTGCATGAAAAAAAAGGGACCATAAGCTCCATCAACTGCAGGCCATCCGACCTTCTCTTATAATCGCTGTCCTCATCCCAGTTCATAAACCATTGTCTAACCATTACCTAAAGCAGACTACATTATCCCCAGTAATAAGTCCACACCAGCCATTGAAGCCACGAATAGCTACGGCGTTTGGTTTCACCCTCCGTAAACGCTTACTCACGCAACGATTAAACTCCACGCCACCAATTGCTTTCGACGACCAAGCCAGCACCCAAACAATACGTGCGTTAAACAGGCCAAATCACATCCCAACGACAGCAGCACTATGCCGATTATCACCGCGTACAGACCGCATTGACATTCGTAGCGCCAACATCCATTTGAGTCATCGAAGCCAAAAATACGCCCGCATTACCGATGACCCAGCAACCGTGCGACAGCACTATCGGTTCTCTGCTTGTTACTAATCTTCAATCTTTCGACCCACTGCCCATACATGCCTGAGATGAACCACTTCATTGGTGAATTCACCCCTCGATCCAACGTGCACGACCTACTCCCTCAAACAACTAACCTGACGCCTTACCTAAATGAGTGCTGGAGGCCACTGTATAACCTACCGCTCTGATAGAAGCCTATAACCAACGCCCCATTTGCTATCCAGTTAGCAGGCACGCTGTCTTCACGGCACATACGTCTACTTACAGCACCAACAGTCAACTCTACACATCGCTGATCAAGACCCTGACGCTCACCTTAATCACCACGCCTACAGCAACTCGCACACAGCTCCTCAATGATGAGTTTATGCTCTGTTGATTCAAGTCACCAATCACATAAACGTTGAAGCGATAGCTACTAACCGTTCATCTACTGAGCAAAAATTCTACACCGAACAGGAGAATTCAAGTTAGGTTTGTTGAAGTTTTTTTAAATTAAATTTTAGTATTATTTTATTATTATTATTATTACTTCCCTAGTATGAGTACAAATGAATACACTAGTTTTAGGAGTTTTTAGTAATATACGATATTATTAATTTATAAGTAGTTGTTAATATTAGGAGTAAGTAGGGATATATGTATATATATATATATATATATATATATATATATTAGTCTAAGAATTTTTTAGGATTAGTTTCTCACTTAGAAAATTGATTTTTTTTTAAATTAAAAAATTAATAAAAAATAAAGTAAATAAGATTTTAGGATGTTTTAGAGAGTTGTTTGATCACTCACGAATTAGGACCATATGGATTTTTTTTTAAATAAATTGAATCAATTAAAAACAAAAACTCGGGCGTTTTTTTTTTAAACAAAACTAAAATGAACCAATACATTAAAATTTTCGGGAAAAAACTATGATCATCTGATTCAGGCTAGTGGGTACACAGGCATTTTTAAGGCGACGATAAAATTTGTAGAAACTTTCTTTTTTTTTGTTTTTATTTTTTAAAAAAGATATTATAATTAGAAGAATAATCCTAATTTCGGTAAATAAATAGTGGTACTTGTTAGGGTTTGATAAGTTAGCCCTTGGATTCAGAACTCTTTGGTTTTTATTGAAATCAAAGATCGGTAGCTAAATTGTAATCAATCCACCCAATTGATTATGGTTTTCTTTTCTTTTTCCCGACTCTGGTTAAATAGTGACTTCAAAAATTTTTATAAGTTAAAAAAACCGGAATTTCCATTTCTTTAGTTGAAGATTAATATTAAACAGATTAGGGTTTAGAATTAATTGAAAATGGGGAAATCAATTTTAAATAGAAAACAAAAAAATCAGGCTCAACAGTTTGGTGACTTCACTGGGGAACACTAGAGGGCTAGCCATTAGAAGTCACCGAAAATAGGATTATTTTTCAAAAAAACAAAAAAAAAAGATGAAACAATAATAAAAAAAGGAACTTAGGTATGTTATTTTATATATTTGTTTATTTTATTTCCTTTTACTAACATTTTTTGTTATTACAGTTTATTTAGAGGGGTAGTTTTGGGGGTTTACTTTATTTTTATTTTTCTACATTATAAATGCATGGTAGATATGGTTAGAACTAGGCCATCTTAGAACCTTAAGAGGGGGGTTATTGTGTAAGCTTCAGATGTTGTGGGGCAACCACCTTTCAAGGTCGATCAGGCTACCCCACTCAAGTTTAGATGCGACCACAGAATTGTTGCTTTGAAAAAACGCGGTGGTTGCAAAACTTGAGGACCTTTAGAACCCACCCTTTGTATTACACGAAAACTTTTTCAAAAAATCACAAGAACTTATGATGTGGCAGACTTAAATGCACAAGGGCAGTTATAAAGTTGTAGTTGTAACAATTCCCTGTAAATAAATTATAATAATTCTGTATAAAGTTTAGAATATGTTGTAATTGTAATTTTGATTTTTTTTTTTTACATAGGCATGGCTAGATCAAGTCAAGAGTCCTTTGAAGAAATTCATGTCTACCCACCACATTGGCCTTAAAGACTACATTAGATGTGGTTCCAACTCTTTAGCTTAGATAAGTAGGAGTTTATCAAGAACAAGATTGGGCCCATCTTCTCCCTGCAGAAGATCTCCGTGAAAATTACTCTAGTACTGGCCTTAATCCACTTATGGGAACTCAAATCCACCGGTTTCTATATGGGCCGATATCAGCTAAGCCTAACTTTAGAAGAATACTCCCAATTGTTGTGGGCCCCTATAATCAGTGATGATATTTATGTCCTAGACATGGAAGTTGCAACATTGAAGATCTTTAGCAAGTTGTTAGGAATCAAAAAAGCTGAGATAAATCGAGTTCTAAACCAAGGAAAGACTATCCGGTTAAAGGATGTTATGGATTGGTTTTCTACTGAATTGAAGCATAGAAACAAATGGGAGGTTTTTTGTGCAAACTTAGAAGTATGGCACTAGTATCGAGTCGATGCTTTTATATTGGTGGTCTTCAATACTATCTTGTTTCTTGATGATAGTCGCCAACTCCACTTTAGAATTGCAGAACTCGTAACCCAATTTCTTGAAGGGAAATCATATGTCCCGACCCTCCTGGCCGAGTAAATCTGATCACTAAACCATCTCATAAAGAAGAAACGAGGAGATTTGAAGACTAATATGGTCCTACTAATAGTCTGGTTCGTTAGCCACATGAGAAGTTACCAACTTGATTTCAATCGAGCTGAGTTTACCCAGCAATACGATCTCATCAAGTCTTTTGAAGAAAGAGTTGAGCTACCAGAAAATATAGCTAGCCGTTACTGGGTCCAATACTTTCGGAGTATGAAAGTGGAAGAGTTATTGTTAATGCCCAGGTGGTTTGCAAGCAAGGAAATGATAAGAAGATGTGAAGATTTCAAGGTGGTGCCCTTAATCGGCTTCAACCTCTACACTGGATACGTCCCAACTAATGGACTCATTGAAGACATGATCCCCAAACCATCATTAGAAGCCATCTCATTGGACTTTCATGACCCTGGCATGTTGGTGGTTGATAAAATAGCCAAGCTCCTAAGCATTTTGGTGTACAAGAAAAACCACCCCTATCACTAAAGGGATAGTAGGCGGGAGCTAGACAACCAAAGAACTTCTTTATCGCAAACTAAAAAAGCTAAAGGATATGGAAGATAGCAAGGGGAAAAGAGAAGTCCAAGTCGAAGCTGAACCCGAGAGAACAAGTAAAAGAGAGCAGAAGTTGGAGAATCGTTGCCAGGAGTATCGCTAGAAGATAAAGGCATTAGAAGCATAACTGAAGAGGACAAAGGGCAAGGAAGAGGACCAAGGGCAAGGAAGAGGAAGCTTCCAAGATCCGAAAGAGGAAGAAGACTCAAGATGAGTGCACTAGCCATAGGAAGATTAGAATTTAGATTTTAGGCTCTTTTAATATCTTCTTCTTTAGAATTCCTTTTTCAAATAGAATAAGTGAAGTAAAGCTTCACGACTGCAAAAATTAATAAAAATTAGTTAGGTTTTGCCACATCAAAAGTCTCTTGCCAATTTTTAATTTTCCATTGCATTCGTGTGACATGCATCCTGCATTTATATATTTAATGACTTCCTTTCCCTAAAAAAATGTAATATATGCTAACCATTTACTGAGTTAACAAATTAGGTAAAATCTCAAGATAGCTCCTAAACGTCAAGTCTTTCAGAGAAGTCCGATTAGAACGCGTTCTCAGACAAGGATAGCCATTACTCAAGGAAATGACGGGAACCCAAGATTAATGATCCCTCTAAAATGAGGTTTTGTTTCATAAAAAGGGCTATGGAGAAGATGGAAAAACAAAGGAGCTTCCTAGCAGACAGCATCGCTTTCCTGTGAGCCACAGTACCAGCTAACAAAGAAAGCTCCAAGACCCATTATAGGAAAAATACGTAGGCTCCTGAAGCAGAGCATAAATATCCAAAAGACCCATTCAAATCAAAAGGAGTCTACCCGAAGGATAACCCGACCTTCGAACCTGACACATGTGTGGCCCCGATACTGGTTGACCAAGGGCCTAGTACAAACAACTTGAAAGAATTGGAAAAAAAAACTGACGTAATAGATAGCTGAGAAGATGAAAGCACTTATGGGGAATGATGGATTTGAACAAGCAAGGACTACCGAGTTTTCTACGTATGACGTCGGATCATACCCTAAGAAGTTTAAGGTACCAGAGTTTGAAAAGTATAACAGGACAGGCTGCCCTAAGCTCCATACTAGGTTGTACGTTAGGAAAATGGGTAAATATGTTCAGTATGATTCACTCATGGTACAGACATTCCAAGATAGTCTGACCAGATCGGCCCTAACTTGGTATGCCCGGCTTGATCTAAACCAGATAAATAAATGGGAGAAACTTGCTATGGCATTTTACAAACAATATAAGTTCAATGTAGAGGTAGCTCCGACTATGGTAAACCTAGTCACCTTGCGGAAGAAGAACAATGGATCTTTTAAAGAATATGCTCAAAGGTAGAGGTCCTTAGCTGTAAGAATCTCTACTCCTACTATCGAGAAGGAGCTCACATAAGCTTTCATTAATACCTTGGAAAGGCCTTACTTCTCCCATGTCATTGGGCAAGCTTCATCCAGTTTTGTTGAAGTGGTAGCAATAGGGTGAAGGATTGAAAGTGTTGTCTCTTTCTGCAAGCTTCAAGAGCTAGTAGATGGTAGACCATTAGTGTCGTCATTTGGTCCTAAACCAACTGGCAGTAAGCCTAAAGAATCTACGGTCGGTATGGTAAACTCAAATGTTAGACCAAATGCTCAAGTCGCCTTTAGGACGAATCCTCCTTCGACTCAACAACAGTTCAGAGACTATCCTCAAGTTAACAGGACCTATAGACAATTTACTAAAATACCGGTTCCCTTAAGTCAAGTTTCGAGAAGTTGCAAAAGGATAATTTGACATGGTACGAACTTCCTAGTGATCAATACCCTTTGAGAATCTTTGACCCCATAGTAAAGTGTAAATCCCATTGTAGACAAGTAGGGCATTTGACTGATGTATGCTGGAGGCTGAAGAACAGAATTCAGGACCTGATAGATGAAAGGACAGTGTAATTAGATTTTGTAGAAGCTCGGGCTCCCAACGTTAACAATAATCTCTTACCTAACCATGGGCCGATGATTGGTACGATTTTTTATGATTGTATCATCAATGTCATTAATTTAAATAAGAAGGCTAAGGTCTTTGAGTTTTATACCAGTGACCAGACTCCAAAAGCGAAGAGGTACACATTTTACGTACCATTGGCACTAGAAAATTACAAAACTGCCCCATTTAACTGTTACCTAGTAAATCAAGAGAAATCAGGTCCTCTAGTAGGGGGAATTACTCGATTGAGAAAGATCTACCACCCAAGAGAAGAACATGAGAGAAAGGCTACACTAGGAGAATCAAATGATAAGATGACGGCCAAATATGTTGAAGGGCTATTGACCTTTACCATGATGGTTAAGTCGAATGAGTATAAGATCGTAGACTAACTTAGTAAGACTCCTGCACAAATATCATTGATGAGCTTATTGATCACATCTGAACCGTACATGAAAGCTTTGTTTCGTACTTTAAAGGAAGTAAAGGTCCCTTATGAAATTCCAACTGAGAAGATGGGACTAGTTACTGATTCCATCTTCACAATGGATTAAATTTCTTTTTCAATTGAAGAATTAGGTGAAGAAGGGAACAAGTATACGAAGCTACTCTTTATCATGGTAAGGAGTAATGACATAATCGTTACTAGGGTGCTCATTGACAATGGATCATTACTGAACGTCTGCCCACTTGCCACCTTGGATTTGTTGGGCATCGACACGTTTGTAATTAGGCCTTCTTCCACAACAATTAAGGCCTTTGATGATTCCAGAAGAGAGATTATAAGGGAGATAGATTTATCTATGAGTATTGGCCCTCAGCATTTTACTATTCAATTCCAAGTCATGGACATTCCAAGATCTTTCAATTACTCTTAAGAAGACCTTGGATCATGCAATAGGGGCTATACCCTCAAGCTAATACCAAAAGCCAAAGTTTATCTCAAATGGCCAGGTGATTACAATTTTGGGAGATCAAGATTATGAAACTTACAAGGAAATAGCCATACCCTACATAGGAAGTGAAGGGTAAGAAGAGTTGGGCTTACAAATGTTTAAAGAAGTAAGCATGATTACCGGTCCTGACAGAGAGGAAGATAAAAGAATAGAGTTCAAGGAAGGCCAAATCGGCACCTATGGCCTTGGCTATAATCCTACCTCGGCAGAAGAATTCCAAAAGAAACAAGCGAGGGACAAGAGAGGCAATAAATTATACCATGCCCCGATAACCTTTTTGCCGCTAGTTGAGACATTCTTACAAGAAGAGACTCAAGCCTTCGAATTTGCTAATGAAGGAGCAACAAGCTTGGTACATGAGTTCCAGCACCATGTGAATAACTGGTTCTCCATCTTGGCGAATGGCAACAAGTTTTCCTTAGGGTAAAGGGTGACCTGTAGTTAGTATTTTTTTGAAATTTTATTTTCAATAGTCATCGTTTCGAATGTATTGTTAAACCTTTCATTCAAAAATTAGTGAGGCCTTTATTTCATTTGAGATTTACCTTCATTCATTCAATAAAATCTTAGTTCCTTTATTTCCTTTGTCATGTTTTAGTTCTCGTTTGCTTACATGCACTTTTCTTTATGTGTTTTTCCCAGATCCAATGAACCAAGAGAAAACTAGGAATACCTTGTACAGGTAGAAAATGAGAATATCAATATCTCTTCCGGACCTACTGGGTTAGTCGTTGGGAGTGATGTCGATGACCACAGTAATATACAAGAGAAATGACAAAAACATGAACTGGGTAGAGTTACTACTGATGAACCGATTAAAACAATTAATGTGGGGAATAAAGAAAATCCTAAGAATCTAAAAATTGGAGGGAATCTAAAAGAGAAACAAAAAACATAAGAGATCACATTGTTAACTGAATATTAAGACGTGTTCGCTTGGTCGTATGAGGATATGCCGAGGTTAAACCCTTTGATAGTAGTCCACCGTTTACCCACATAAGAAGGCGCCAAACCAAAAATACAAAAGTTAAGGAGATTTCGACCAGATGTCCTATTGAAAATCAAGGAAGAAGTTAAGAGACTATTGGAAGTAGGATTCATTGAGGTGTCCGACTATCCAGAATGGGTAGCTAATATTGTTCAAATAATGAAGAAAAATGGGAAAGTTAGAGTGTATGTAGACTTTCAAGATCTCAACTAGGTAACGCCTAAAGACAATTTTCCATTGCCTCACATTGATGTCTTAGTGGATAACATGATTGGAAATCATTTATTCTTGTTCATGGATGGTTTTTCGGGGTACAATCAGATCCAGATGTCTGAAGAAGATAAGACAAAGACGACTATTGTTACAACTTGGGGTACGTTTTGCTATAAGGTGATGCCTGAAGAATGCAGGGGCAATGTATTTGATGACTCTAATTTTAAACATACTTCATAGGGTGATTTTATAGCATTTTCCGCACATTTTTGGTTTTCTTTAAAGAAATCGATACTTAATTGAGTAAAATGTTGATTTCAGGGTTTAAACGCGTTCTAGGCTGGAAAACGAAGAAAAGGAATCAAGTTTCACTCATTTCCGAGTTCAAACGAAGAAGTTATGAATTTTTGAAGTTGTGCAGAAAATTTACCTAAGTGCAGAAAGTTACACGACCTGGGGACACGGTCATGTCCCAGGCCATGTCGGGTGATGAAAACAGAATCTTTGAGATATACTATAAAAAGACATCTTAAGGTTTCAAAAAGGAAAGACATTACAGAAACAAGAGACACAAGAGAAGAGGGGAGATTGGAGAAGAACATTAATCAAGAAGCAAGAACGACATCGATTTCAAGATTAGAGAGATTGTTCATCAAATCAAAAGGGGTTTTTATGCTTTATTTTACGTTTTTGATGAAACTCGTTTTTAGATTCGTTATGATAGCTTAGAATTCAAGTATTTAGGATTATGGAACCTAGGGTTTCATGTAACCCTTGGATTGAATTATAATTTCAATAAAGTTTCTATCTTTACTTGATTCAATGATGTCGTTAATTATGGATTGATAATTCTAGAGTGTCAATATATGATATTATGCATGTTAATTGAGAAATTGCATGTGTAATTAGATCTAGGCATAATTGAAGAGAATTACATGTATACTTAGAGATAAGATACATGGTTCTTCCGGAAAGTTGATTGTTTGCATGGGAATTCATTACACGCTAATGCAATTCTAAATTATATTACTAAGTGAAGAGATTCCGGTAAATAATTTAGGATTAGGGTTAATATGCTTGAGAAAGATATTAACTTTAATTGTGAATCCCTCCGGTCAAGAATAGTAGAAATTGAATTGGATATATTTTAAAAAAGGTTACATGTTAAACACTAGGGGAAATAATTCCTAAATACATTATTGCATATTTGAAGTCGTTTGTAGTTTATTGCTTTTTAATTTGCTTAGTTAAGTCTCATAATTAGTTTAGTTTATTAATTTCAGTATTTTTAATTCATTTAACTCGACACAATTTTTCGGTTAGATAATAAAGCTAAAGTTAATATTAGTACTCAAAATCTCTGAGGGATCGACTCGAACTCACATCCGCTATATTAATTTGCAATTGATTTTATATTTCTTATCCTTGCAGTACATGACTAGAAGTAACCCGGAAGATTTGGTAGAACTTGATCCTGAAATTGAGAGAACTGCCCTTCAAAATTTGAAATCACGACCTAGACAAAGTGTGGCGACCATTGACGACGAGTCCATCGTTGAAATCAAGGAAGAAGGTGAAGAGACCAACAATCAATTCATCGAGCAGGAAGATCCACCACACATGGCGAACAACGGGAATGAAGCAAATCGGACCATGTTCGATTATTCGAGGCCTACACTTATTGGAGCTGACTCTAGCATTGCAAGGCCAACCGTCGCAGCTAACAACTTCCAGATTGCACCTAATATCATACAAATGGTGCAACAATATGTTCAGTTTGACGGTCTCCAAGATGAAGATCCCAATGCCCACATCTCTAGCTTTCTACAGATTTGTGATACTTTTAAAATCAACGGAGCCACGGATGATGCCATCTGACTGCGGCTATTCCCTTTCTCCTTGAGGGGTAGAGCAAAACAGTGGTTGAACTCTCTACCACGAAATTTAATCACAACTTGGAATGAATTGGTAGAGAAATTTTTGGAGAAATATTTCCCACCTGCAAAGACCGCTAAACTTCGAAATGATATTTCGTGTTTTGCTCAATTGGAAGCGGAGACACTATATGACACTTGGGAGCGATTCAAGGACTTGCTCAGGAGGTGCCCCCATCATGGCCTCCCACTATGGATGCAGATTCAGACCTTTTACAATGGTCTTAATTTATCCACTAGACAGATGATTGATGGATCCGCAGGAGGTACTTTGAACACAAAGACACCTGAGTAAGCACAAAACCTGATCGAAGGAATAGCGATGAACAATTATCAGTGGGAAAGCACCAGAGCTAAGCAAAAGGCGATGGGAATTTATGATGTGGACTTGACCACTGCTTTGGCAGCCAAGGTGGACTTATTGAGTAAAAAGATTGATGCACTCTCAGTTGGCCCTCAACAAGTGCAATCGGATGTAAGCGATTTTGGTATGCAAGGGTATGGAGCACAAGAACAACTGGAACAGGTAGATTATCTAGGAAATCTACCTATGCAACAAAATAACCCCTACAGCAACACTTATAATCCCGGATGGAGGAATCACCCTAATTTCTCATGGGGAAATCAAAACCAAGGCTAGCAGAAGACCAACTTTGGCCCACCTGGATTTCAAAGACCATTCCCACCTCCTCCTCCTCAAGAAAAGAAGCCCAGTGTAGAAGAACTTCTTACAAAATATATTCAAGGCAATGAGGCTCGCTTATCCAACATTGAATCATCGCTGAGGAATCAAGAGGCTTCAAATCGTAATCTTGAGAATCAAATTGGTCAACTTGCAAAGTTAATCTCTGAAAGGCAACAAGGGACACTCCCAGGGAATACCGAGGTTAATCCCAAAGAACATGTTAATGCTGTGACCTTGAGAAGTGATAGAAAATTGCAAGTGGAGAAGAAGGATGGTGGGGAAGCAAGTGAGAAAGAAGTGGAAGTCAACCGTAAGGAAGATGCAAAGCCACTAAAATCAAAAGAAAGTATGGAATCACCAAAAGTGAAGGAATACAAGCCTCCCATCCCTTACCCGCAGCGCCTTAAGCAAAGTTACACTGATCCGAATAAGGAATTTGGTAAATTACTTGATATTTTCAAATAATTGCACATTAACTTACCTCTTGTTAATGTTATCTTGCAGATGCCAAAGTATGCGAAATTTCTAAAGGATCTTCTATTGAATAAGAGGAAGTTGGAGGAGCTTACAACTGTCACATTGAACGAGGAATGCTCGGCACTTCTCCAGAAAAAGCTGCCACAAAAATTAAATGATCCAGGGAGTTTCACTATTCCTTGTATGCTTGGCAATTTGTTAGTAGATAATACTTTGGCAGACTTAGGAGCTAGTATAAATTTGATGCCGTATAAATTGTTCAAAAAGCTAGGGTTAGGAGAACCTAAATTAACGTGCATGAGCCTTTAATTAGCCGATAGGTCTATCACATACCCTAAAGGCATCATAGAGGATGTTTTCGTGCAAGTAGACAAATTCATCTTTCCGATAGATTTTGTTATACTTGATATAGATGAAGATATTGAGGTGCCAATCATTTTAGGTCGACCTTTCCTAGCCACTGCTAAGGCTGTTTTTGATGTTAGTGAGCATAAGTTGATATTACGAGTCGGGGATGATGAAATAGTCTTTAAAACTCCAGAGGCAACGAACAAATTTCTTGACTCAGAGGACATAAGTCGCAATGTTAATGCCACTAATGTCGTTATATCTACATGTATGCAGGAAACGCTTGCCAAAGATTCCTCAAGCTATTGCTTGCAAAAGGGAGATAAAAATTTGGTGATTAAGCCCAATTGTGCAGAAGTGGCAACTCAAACAGAAGTTCATGAATCCAGTATGGACAAGAAGGAAATTAATCCACTCCACAAGCCAAAGGATCTTAGGTTAAAATCTTTCAAAGAGAAGCCACCAATTTTGGAACCAAAACTGTTAAGAAATCATTTGGAACATGTCTTTGTGGTGAAAAGTTCAAAACTTCCAATGACAACCGGGTCTAAGCTAAAAGCAAACAAAACGAAGAAGTTTAGGCTACATGAATTTGATAAGTGGCATGATAAGGAGAGAAACTATGGAAGTTATGCACCAATGAAATGGGATTGGCAAGGTCGATGGCCGAAGGGTAAATCTACACTCGTATGGAGAGTTCGAAAGCGAGATACAGGAGGAGTTCTATCTCCACCTGGATGAAGAATCATGAATTACAAGACGTATCCCGTCGAGCTGTCGACGTTAACTATAGCGCTTCTTGGGAGGCAACCCATGTCTAACTTTTCTTATACTTTAGTTCTTTAAGTTTATTTCATTTTATTTTTCGTTTTATCTAACTTTGCTTTGGTTTTCATCATAGTTCTTTCCTCTTTTAGCTTTATTTTTGTTTTTTCTCTTTAGTTTTATTATTTCTAAGTTTCCTTTATCTTTAAATTTAATTAAAAAAAAAACAAAAAAAAAAGGTTTACACGGGCAAGGGACACGGTCGTGTCCCAACCCGTATCCATCCAGACCTTTAAAACTGCCTACCCACAGAAAGTTACACGGGCAAGGGACACGGTCGCGTCCCCAGCCCATGTCCGCCCAGAATTTTCCATCCGTGCATAGAAAGTTACACGGGCGTGGGACACGGTCGTGTCCCATCCCGTGTTCGTCCAGTTTTCACGCACGGCCACAGAGAGTTACACGGGCGTGGGACACGGTCGTGTCCCCAGCCCGTGTCCGACCAGACTCCACACGGCACACGCAGATTGTTACACGGGCAAAGGATACGGTCGTGTCCCAGCCCGTGTCGACCCAAACTTACAAAATTTTTACACACGCCCGTTTTATTTAAATTAAACATACACCCTCTCACACACTCCCAATCAAACATTTCTCTCTCATATTCTCTCTTATTCTCCCTCTTCTCTCCACAATTCTTGCATTCCGCATTTTTATCCAAGTAAGTTTCTTACTTAATTTTGCTCGCTCTTCCTCATGATTAGGCTGGCGAATGTGATGAGTATGTCGAGGCCAGTGATGACGATGATGATGCTACGATGGCTGAGGCATCTTCTAATGAGGCACATGAAGAGACGGATTCCGATCCCTCTTCTTAGTTCTTCATTTTTTATATTGACTTTTGTTGTTCAAGGCTTGTGAACTCTGCTATATAATGATGATGCTTCTTCATTTTGCGCTCCTGTTCGACTGGCAGGGAAGTATTAGTTTTCTTTTCAGTACATATGTTTTCTTTTTCCCTATGCTGCTTTTTCGTGCTGTTCTGATTTTTTGTGGTACATTGGGGACAATGTACATTATTAAGTGTGGGGAAGGGATATATATGAATTTATTACGGTTTAGGAGACCAATTATTCACATTTGACCCAATTAATTTTTAAGTTAACTTGCAATAGGTGATTAGCTGGTATTAAGCCAAATTAGCTGTTTCATCTTGATTATTATTGATCTTATGATACTTTACTAGAATTGATTAGTCAAATTTGTGGAAGGCAAAGTTACGAGTTATTTAGCTTAGGATTTTAAGACTTGAGATTAGAGCAACATCACTAGTTGAGAGTTTGTCATGGTTATTTTTAAATTTACTTTTATGTATACCCTTCTCTTAGAAATTTTTAAGAGTCCTATAATTTTTAGCAAACAAACAAATGAAATTCTTCTTTTGAGAAACCCCTGAAAAATCATAATAATTGGAGGTCAAAAGTAATAACAAGTGTAAGAATAGAAAAAATTGGTAAGGATTCGTCTTGGTCCGTCAGAAGAGTGAGATTGAGTCCCAATGCCAATTCAAATGAAAAAAAAAAATGAAAAAATTGATATGTATTAGCCTTGGTCCGTCAGAAGAGCAAGGTTCTTTCCCGCTATCAATATAAGGAATAAGTTGGTATGGATTGGTCTTGGTCCGTCAGAAGAGCGAGATTCTTTCCCGCTACCAACACAATTGTGCTTAAATAAGGTAAATTAAAAAAGACCTTTCAACAAAAGCATGAACTAGGGGGATGATCAGAGGAAGAGTGGATGTAAAATGTGTTTGTTTTAGATTATGGTGCTTGGTGAGATGGAAGAGAGAATTGTATACACTTTAGTTAAATGGACAAAAATTTTTTGACTCTTTCTCGGTTGGCGAGATGTTAAATCTAATTTTTAGTTTAAGAATCCTTAGTTAAATGTCTTAGGTAAACTTTGATTTTCATAAATTAACTAGTGAACTCTAGTATTAAGTATTGTTGGAGCATTCGAATATGGTCAGATGAAATTGGTTGACTTTATTATTGCAAGTTGGTTAAGAATAATTTTCTTACTTTTCTTCGGGTCAAGTGTATTCGTTCACAGGTTTCCTAAATGGTGATAAATTTTAATTAAGTGTTTCTTGTCCTGAAAGTTTTGTTTTGATTTATTTGCTTGAGGACAAGCAAATGCTCAAGTGTGGGAAAATTTGATAACTCTAATTTTAAACATATTTCATAGGGTGATTTTATAGCATTTTCCGCACATTTTTGGTTTTCTTTAAAGAAATCGATACTTAATTGAGTAAAATGTTGATTTCAGGGTTTAAACGCGTTCTAGGCTCGAAAACGAAGAAAAGGAATCAAGTTTCACTCAATTCCGAGTTCAAACGAAGAAGTTATGAATTTTTGAAGTTGTGCAGAAAATTTACCTAAGTGTAGAAAGTTACACGACCTGGGGACACGATCATGTCCCAGGCCGTGTCGGGTGACGAAAACAGAATCTTTGAGATATATTATAAAAAGACATCTTAGGGTTTCAAAAAGGAAAGACATTACAGAAACAAGAGACACAAGAGAAGAGAGGAGATTGGAGAAGAACATTAATCAAGAAGCAAGAACGACATCGATTTCAAGATTAGAGAGATTGTTCATCAAATCAAAAGGGGTTTTTATGCTTTATTTTACGTTTTTGATGAAACTCGTTTTTAGATTCGTTATGATAGCTTAGAATTCAAGTATTTAGGATTATGGAACCTAGGGTTTCATGTAACCCTTGGATTGAATTATAATTTCAATAAAGTTTCTATCTTTACTTGATTCAATGATGTCGTTAATTATGGATTGATAATTCTAGAGTGTCAATATATGATATTATGCATGTTAATTGAGAAATTGCATGTGTAATTAGATCTAGGCATAATTGAAGAGAATTACATGTATACTTAGAGATAAGATACATGATTCTTCCGGAAAGTTGATTGTTTGCATGGGAATTCATTACACGCTAATGCAATTCTAAATTATATTACTAAGTGAAGAGATTCCGGTAAATAATTTAGGATTAGGGTTAATATGCTTGAGAAAGATATTAACTTTAATTGTGAATCCCTCCGGTCAAGAATAGTAGAAATTGAATTGGATATATTTTAAAAAAGGTTACATGTTAAACACTAGGAGAAATAATTCCTAAATACATTATTGCATATTTGAAGTCGTTCGTAGTTTATTGCTTTCTAATTTGCTTAGTTAAGTCTCATAATTAGTTTAGTTTATTAATTTCAGTATTTTTAATTCATTTAACTCGACACAATTTTTCGGTTAGATAATAAAGCTAAAGTTAATATTAGTACTCAAAATCTCTGAGGGATCGACTCGGACTCACATCCGCTATATTAAAACTGATAGGTGCGCTTGCCTCATATCAGTATTAGAGAGCCATAGTTGCAATCTTTCATGATATGATGTACAAGGAGATAGAAGTGTATGTTAATGATATGATTGCGAAATCTAGGGAAGAGGAAGATCACTTAGAAAATTTGAGGAAGCTGTTTAACAGGTTGAGGAAGTTCCAGTTGAGGTTGAATTCAGAGAAGTGTACTTTTAGAGTGACGTCAGGAAATTGTTGTGTTTCGTAATTAGCTAAAGAGGTATCAAAGTTGATCCTGATAAAGCCAAGGCTATAGTTGATATGCCTCCTTTGTGTACACTTAGGGAAGTACGAAGGTTATTGAGGTGTTTAAATTATATGGCTCGATTCATATTATAGCTAATTGACAAATTTCGCCCTCTATTTAAGTTATTGAAAAAGAATGCGAGGATTAATTGGGATGAAGAATGCAAAGAGGCTTTCATGAAAATTAAAGAGTTCCTCATGAATCCTCCAGTATTAGTGGCTCCTATACCTGGAAAGCCATTGTTTTTATACTTCACCATAATGACCGAATCCCTAGAATCCGAACTTGGTCAGAAGGATGAAGAAGGCAAAGAGCAGGTCGATTACTATCTGAGTAGGAAGTTTACAGAAAGGGAGCAAAAGTACTCGAAAGCTGAAAGAACCTGTTGTGCATTGATCTGGGTCATGCATCGGCTTAGACAATATACACTTTACTATCAAATTGAGTTGATAACACAATAGAAGTACTTAGCAGGAAAACCAGCTCTTATCGGTAGAGTTTCAAAGTGGCAGATGTTGTTGACAAAATTTGACATTAAGTATGTAAGCCAAAGTTTAGTCAAGGGGTAAGCCTTGGCAAATTAGTTAGCGGTAAGTCCCTTTGAGGATACCCCTCAAGAAGCATGAGTTGAGTTTCCTGATGAAAGTATCCTGGAAGTAGAAAATGATTCTAATAGCGAAGTAGTTGAAAAGCCCTCAACGTGGAAAATGTTCTTTGACGAAGCAGCTAATGTGTCCAGATGTGGAGTTAAGGCAATTTTGGTGTCTCCTAAAGGTACACAATTTCCAATGGCTGTGAGACTAGTTTTCTCGTGTACTAATAATATTGCAGAATACGAGTCATGTATTTTGGGACTCAAAATCACATTGTCTAAGGAGATATCAAAAGTAGAGGTGTATGGAGATTCCTCGTTGATCATAGGTCAAGTTCGGGGTGAGTGTAAGACGAAAGATCCTAAATTAGTACCTTACCACCAACACTTGGCCGAGTTGATAGCCAAGTTCAAAAAGATTACATTCGTGTACGTACCAAGGGTACAGAACCAATTCGCTGATGCTCTTGCTACTTTGGCATCAATGATCCAGATATCGGGAGGAGTGGAGATTCAGCCACTTAAGATTGAAATTGAAGAAAAGCCTGCTCTCTGTTTAGTAATGGAAAGTTCACGTGATGAAAAGCCCTGGTATCATGCTATCAAAACATTCTTGCAACATAGAACGTACCCCGAAAAGGCTGAGAAGAAAGATAAAAAAATAATCAGAAGATTGGCTGCTCAGTACTTGATAAGCAAGTCTATGCTGTACTGACGATTGTTTGACGGTATGCTTTTACATTGTGTAGATGAGAAAGTGGTAGATATGCTAATGAAAGAAGTCTACGGGGGAGTATGTGGCCCCCACATGAATGGCTACATGCTTGCCAAGAAAATCATGAGGATGGGATATTATTGGTTAACTATAAAAGCAGATTGCATCAAACATGTTAGACATTGCTATTTGTGCCAAATCTATGCAAACAAGATAAATGCTTCACTTCAAGAATTGCATACATTATCTGCACTATGGCCTTTTTCAATGTGGGGGATAGACATCATTGGGCCGATCACCCCAAAGGCATCTAACGGGCACTGATTTATATTGGTAGCTATTGATTATTTCACTAAGTGGGTTAAAGCCTCATCCCACTTTAGTGTGACAAAAGGGGCAGTAGTCAAGTTCATTAACAGAGACATACTGACTCAATACGGTACAGCAGAGATGATTATTACTGATAATGGTATGAACCTGAGCAATAAACTGATGTTAGAATTATGCCAAAAGTGCAGGATCATTCATAGAAATTCCACTCCTTATCGACCTCAGATGAACGGAGAAGTAGAAGCGGCCAACAAGAACATTAAAAGGATTATTGAGAAGATGGTCGTTACGTATCGAGATTGGCATGAGATGTTACCATTTGCACTCATGGCCTATTGAACTTCTATTATATCATCAATAAGGGCAACTTGGTATATGGGATGGAGGTTGTACTGCCAGTAGAGGTCGAGATCCCGTCTCTTAAGATATTGTTGGAAACCTAGTTAGATGAGGTTGATTGGATAAAGAAGCGAATCGAACAATTGAATCTAATTAACTAGAGGAGGTTGGTAGCTTTGTGCCATAACATCTGCTATTAGTAATGAATGGCCAGGGCTTTCAACAAGAAAGTGCAACGCCAAAGTTTTGAGCAAGGAAACATAGTGCCGAGGAAGACTTTGCCTAATACACATGATTTGAGAGGGAAGTTTGATTTGAACTATAGAGGGCCTTACATTGTGAAGAAAGTATTGCCTGGGAGAGCTGTTATCTTATCTCAAATGGATGCTCTGAACTTAAGGGACTCGGTAAACGTTGATGTATTGAAGATTTACTATCCTTGAAAATCAATAGAAGTTTTGCTCAGATTATGAAATGCAAATAATCTTATTATTACTATGGTCTTATTTTCATTTTCTACATGCAAAGTTGGTGTTCTTAGTGGTCATCGACATTGGGTAATATCTTTAGCCCCTTTTTCGTTTCACTAAAAGTCCCTATTTCTCTCTCTATTCTCTATTCAAATAAACCCTATACATAAGAAGTACAAGAAAAAATAAACACTTAACTTAAAGTGATGTCTATTGATAAAAATTCTTTTAATACTTTATTACGGTTTAACCCTTAGAAAAGGGAGATTCGTTTTCTAATTTTCAGGATAGGGCCATGTTCAGAAAGAGTAACGGGTAGCATATAAGTAGAAACTCACTTGAGAATGGAGGTTTACATGAAAAATCGTTGAAGTTGGATTGGAAATTCAAGATGTGATATCTTTGCTTGAGAGATGAAGATGTTTCATTCATTAAAGTCGCCTTCTTGAATGCTTCTTTAAGTATAACATACTTGCATTCGTTTTGAGCTTAAATTGCTTTCTAAAAAAAAAAGAAAAAGAAAAGAAAAAACAAAGAAAAAATTAGAAGAAAAAGAGACAAAAGAAGAAGAGCAAGAATAAGAAGAGATAGAGGAAAGGATCAAAACCGTTGGTTCTAATCAGATTACTCAAGAAAACATTTGATTGCTCAGGAAACATTCTGAGCTTTATAAAACATCACATTTGCATTTGGTTTTCCCTTAAGGATGATAGTTTGATTTCTAAAAATAGTTAATTCTTAAAAACTCTTGGGACAGTTGGCCCTTAGAGCATAGTCTCAATTCATAAACTCTTAGGGAGTTAACTAGCTCGTAGAGCGCAGTCCTAACCTAGAGTTTCTTGGGCTCCTGGTTACCTGACTTATAGAACGTTGCCTAACCCATAATTTCTTCAAGGGATTTAGCAAGCTCAAGAAGCGCTATCCCAATTCAAGTTTCTTAATTTTTAGGTCTTTGCTAGCTCAAAGGGTACTTTGACCTCCTTGGTTAGTTAGCTCATTAGGGCAAGACCAAGTTTTTCTCATCTTTAGGTCTTGGCCAGCTTGAAGGGTGCTTTAACTGCCTTGGTTAGTCAGCTCATTAGAGCACGACCAAGTTTCCTTAATCCATTTTTTTAATATTAGCCAGCTCGAGGGGTGCTTTGACCGTTTTAGTTAGTCAGCTCATTAGGGCATGGTCAAGTTTTCTTTATCTTTAGGTCTTAGCTAGCTCGAGGGGCACTTTGACCGCCTTGGTTAGTCAACTCATTAAGGCATGACCAAGTTTTCTTTACCTTTAGGTCTTAACCAGCTCGAATGGCGCTTTGACCATCTTAGTTAGTCAGCTCATTAAGGCAAGACCAAGTTTTCTCAATTCATTCTTCGGTCTTAGCCAGCTTAAAGGGCGCTTTGATTACCTTAGTGAGTCAGCTCATTAGGGCAACACCAAGTTTTCTTCTCTTTAGGTCTTAGATAGCTCAAAAAAGCGCTTCGACCACCTTGGTTAGTTAGCTTATTAGGGCACGACTAAGTTTCCTCATCTTCAGGTTTTAGCTAGCTCAAGGAACGTTTTGAGTGCCTTGGTTAATTAGCTCATTGGGGCATGACCAAGCCTTCTCAACTCATCTTTAAGTCTTAGCCAACTTAAGGAGCACTTTGATTGTCTTAGTTAGTCAACTCCTTAATGTACGACTAAGTTCTCTGATTCTGTTAGGTTTTAGCTAGCTTTAGGAGTACCTACCCGTTTCATCCAATTTAAGGCTTTAGCTAACTCAAGGAGCGCTTCCCTTGCCTTGGTTAATCAGCCTGCCTTAGTTAATCAGCCCATAAGGGGCACAACCAAGTTCTCATAATTCTTTTTAAGGATTCTTAACAACCTATAAGGGCACTACTCTCGCTATTCTTCATTCCAAACTTATCGTCGTTATATGTCTTAGCGTTCCTTAGGATAGAGTCGTCCCAAGGTAAAAACAGTGTTTCTTTTGTTTTTATGGCAAAATTTTACTCAAACTTTACCACAAAGAGAGGCAGATGCAGACATTCGATTTTTGCCTTTAGTAATTATAGTTTTAGTTTTTAAAAATAGGGTCTTAACTAAAAAATAATAGAAAAAAATATATATAAAAATAAAAAATAATAAAGGATAAAAATAATAAAAAAATGGAAAATGATGAAAATACCAAAAAAAAATGAGAAAGAAAAAATTATTAAAGATTATTTAGATTTTTTAGGAAGTGAGTTATTTTAGGGATAAATAGTTTTAATTTTAGCTTAGTTCGAATAATTATTTTAGAGAGTTATGTGACTTAAGAACAATTTAATTATACTGCACGTTAAGGCACAGGCTAACGGTCTAACGGATAAGTATTGGAGTTTTGGATTGAATTTAATTTGAAGACGTATGTTCAAATCTCACTAAGCATAAATGTCCTTTTTAGTTTTATTCCTTTTATTTTGTGAGAATCGATTGAGCCTACGGGATTTGAATCTAGTTTTAAATCTAATCAAATTTTTTAATTTAATACAATAGAAATTGGTGAGATTCATATTTATTTTGATTTTATCAAATTGGATTTGAATTGATATAAAAGATTCAAAACTCATTTGATTTTTATTAAATCATATATGAATCAATTTTAAATCTCTATTAAATTAGGATTTGATATGATTTAAGATTGATTTGTTTTAAAGCTATATATATACGACTTTCTCCCATGCATGAAAGAAAAAAAGGACCCTAAGCTCCATCAACAGCAGGCCATCCGACCCTCTTTCATAACCATTGTCATCATCCCAGTTCACAAACCATTGTCTAACCATCACTTGAAGCGGACTACAATATCCCCGGTAGCAAGTCCACACCAGCTATTGAAGTCGCGAATAGCTACCGCTTTCGGTTTCATCCTCCATAAGCGCTCACTCACACAACAACCAAACTCCACGCTACTGAATTGCTTTCAACGACCAAGCCAGTACCCAAATAACACATGCGTTGAACGAGCCAGAACATATCCCAACTACAACAGCACCACCTTGATCATCACCACGCACAGATCGCACCGACATCCGCAGTGCCAACATCCATCCCCGTCAACGAAGCCAAACATACGCTCGCATTACCGACAACCTAGTAACCGTGCGACAGCACTGTTGGTCCTTTGCCTGTCACTAATGTTCAATCTTTTGACCTACTGCCCATATACGCTCGAGACGAACCACTTTACTGGAGAATTTACCCCCTGATCTAACGTGCACGACCTACTCCCTCAAACAACTAACCTGACACCTTACCCAAGTGGATGCTGCAAGACATTGTATAACCTACTGCTCTGATAGAAGCCCAAAACCAATGCCCTATCTGCTATCCAGTTAGCATGCACTCTGTCTTCATGGCACACACGTCGACCTATAGCACCAACAGTCAACTCTACACGTCTCTGATCAAGACCTTGATGCACGCCCTGATCACCACGCTTGTAGCAACTTACGTATGGCTCCTTGACGATAAGTTCATGCTCTGTTGATTCAAGTCACCAATCACACAAACGCTAAAGCGACAACTACTAGTCGTTCGTCCTTGTTGTTCATCCACCGAATAGAAATTCTACACTAAACAGGAGAATTCAGGTTAGGTTTGCTAAAATTTTTTTTATTATTAAATTTTAGTATTATTTTATTATTAGTTCCTTAGTATAGGTGCTAGTTTTAGGAGTTTTTAGTAATATACGATTTTATTAATTTATACGTAGTTGTTAATATTAGGAGTAAATAGGAATATATGTGTGTATATTATATATATATATATATATATATTAGTCTAGGAATTTTTTAGGATTAGTTTTTTTGGGAGTTCTCACTTAAAAAATCGATTTTTTTTAAAAGTAAAAAAATTAATAAAAGAAGAAAGCCAGTAAGATCTTAGGATGTTTTAGAGAATCGTTTGATCACTCACGAATTAGGACCATAAATATTTTTTTTTTTTAAAATAAATCGAATTAATTAAAAACGTAAACTCAGGCGGTTTTTTTAAACAAAATTAAAATAAACCAATATATTAATATTTTCGAGAAAGAATTACGATCGTCTGATCCCTACTAGCGGGTACATTTGTAGAATTTTTTTTTCTTTTGGTTTTTATTTTTTTAAAAGATATTATAATTAGAAGAATAATCCTAATTTCAGTAAATAAATAGTGGTACCCGTTAGGGTTTAATAGGTTAGTACTCGGATTTAGAACTCTCTAATTTTTATTGAAATAAAAAATCAGTAGCTAAATCATAATCAATCTACCCAATTGATTACGTTTTTTTTTTTTTCTGATTCCGATCAAGTGGTGACTCCAACAATTTTTATGAGTAAAAAAAAAAAAAATCGGAATTTTTTTATTTCTTTAGTTAAGGATTAATATTAAATCAATCCACCCAATTGATTACGTTTTTTTTTTTTTTTTTCTGATTCCGATCAAGTGGTGACTCCAAAAATTTTTATAAGTAAAAAAAAAAAATCGGAATTTTTTTATTTTTTTAGTTAAAGATTAATATTAAATGGGTTAAAGTTTAGTATTAATCGGAAATGGGGAAATCAATTTTAAATAGAAAATCGAAAAAATCAGGCTTGATAATGATTTTAGAATAGGCAATTTTGAGTACTATATTTACGAGAATATTTTTAGATAAACTGTATTTTTTAGATTTTTTTTGCTATTTTTTGCCCTTTTCCCTTAAACTAAAATATAAAAACATGAAAGTTAAAGACTAAAATACAGTAAATTGGGAAATTAGTTAATTCCTTTTGTTTTTTATTGGCTGGCCTCTCATTCAGAAGCTCTACTCTACTCCGTAGCTAAATTGAAAACTCTTGCAGCTTGCCCCAATCGGAAACCACCTCCCTCTCTCTCTCTCTTGGGTGTGCCCCCTCTCTATTCTTCGACAATCTTTTCGACGGCAGTATTAGGGACAGCGGAAATTCAAGTATCGCTCTCTCTCTCTCTCATTGGATTTGTGAAAGAGTACTCAGTTCGAATCTCTGTTTGCTTAGCCTTTTGTTGTCAATAGCTAATTCGAATCGAATGAATTACATTGCTATAAGTGATTATATAGCTTATATAAGAGTCGTTTTTCAGTCGCTTCACACTCAAAAACCCTAACCCAGTTCTTTTAAAAGAATAAAGTTTGAATCTTTTACAATCTTACATTCATCACGTAATTAAATTCGCAGTTGAATTATGTGGTATTAGCCCTGTCATGATTAATGACGAATATTGCCCAGGGCCGTCATTTGTCCTTGTGAGGTGAGGGAGTAGGGATGCCAATTGTGAACATCCTCTGGTAAATGGAAATCAAATATGCCGAAGTGCATGTAAAGATGAAGTTGTATGATTCTTGGATAATGTGAACTCTGAGAACTTCCTTTTTTTTTTTTTTCAGTAATCATATTAGTAAGTAAGAATAGAAAATAATGGAAATGAATTCTTATTAATTCGAGGTTGTGAAGAAAACTCAAAGAATCCAGTAAAATGAGTTAATAAAATCTGAACTTTTAAATATATATATATATTTAGATACCATAAATCGATAATGTAAATATAAAATTAAATAATAGTTTTCCTTTATTATTTTTCCAATTTCAAGATTGAGCTTCATAATACAATGAAATCGAAACCTTAGGAATAAAATAAAGAACCTCATAGGTCAAAATGAAAAAAATATATGGGAAGAAATGATAACTACCTATTACATGTGTCCTATTAATATATATAGTATGTAATATAATTTATAGAAGTACTCATATAAGGCCCTAATTATATGAAAATGTACTTTAATAAACTTTAAAAAAAAAATGACAAATTACAGCTGGGGAATATAAGGTGCTCTCCCAAGTTGGCATGGCAACAATTAAGAATAACAAAAGATGGTTCATATTTAAGTAGGTAATTCTATTGTGGACACATATACCTTCTTTATCCTAGTAAATTCATACAGCGACATCTGGAAAATGATTCTCCACTTTATCCACCGAGTGGCCATAAATAAAAGCTCATGCATGGAGAATTTCGCAAGTTTGGTATAAACAGGAATGCAAGAACAGTAAGAAAAAAATTGTAAAACTATTAGGAATATAGTAAAAATAGTAGTTGTTGTCTACTAAGGGGCATCCAAGAGACCACTACTAAGCCGACCTACTCTAAGTGGAGCACCACCCAAGTCGTCCGTCCGATATAGCTATATCGCCACCGGCCATCGAAGCATTAGATTTCAATGAGTATTCATTTTCTAGTTGAACTTAAAAAAAGAGAGAGAGAGAATGATTTCTTTACTAAATAGGTAATATGGAATAACCAGATTAATTTTTTGATTATTTTAAGTGTATAATCCTGATTTTTTTTTTTTTTTTACTGAATGAAATATTAATTTTTTTTTTTAGAATAAATTGATTCAAGCTATGTATATTGGTAATTACAGCATTTCGCAATCGCAATTGTAGAGTCTGTGATGACCGTCCGATGTTGAAGACAATATATTTTAAAAAGAGAGATAGCAAGATGAATAAATAGTAATGGATCGATCATAGACGTGTTGGTGACTATTCCGCAAGATTTTGGAAGTCAAAAACATATACTAGGAAAGTAGAATAATGAATATATTAACATAAATATATTTGTATTTGGATGTTTCTCCTAATGGCGGCAAGGTCCAGAAGGATATATATTAATAAGCTGATATTAAGGAATCAATCATTAGACTCCTATTGGATCTCGGCAAAATTTTACAAAATCATAAAGCTAGTATTTGCTGCTAATGAAAAATTTTATTGTCTACTTTCATAGTCTCCTAGAAGCCTCGTTGATTTTTGGAGTTATAACATGATTTGTCGTATGAAATTTATGTCTCAATACGATCAAAGTAATATATTATATAAATTACTTTGTTTAAATTTCGCTATAGTTATATTAAACTCTATCCTATTATATAAAACCTATATATATAAATATTTATATTATGTCTATAATAATAAAAAAATAAATAAATAAAAGAATTTTCTTTAAATGTCACTATGCTATGATACTTACGAAATCCATATATATATAAATATATATCCCTATTAGTTTAAAAAATTTCCATTATTTGTTGTAATGACTCTTGCTATTGTACTATTTAAGGATATGTATATATACAAATATATATGTACGTATGTATTATTTAACCAAGTGCTTATAAATATGTATGTACACTATATGTTATTTTTCCGAAACCATGATGCCTATGAAATATACTGTAGATTAACGTATTTCCTTTAATTATACTATATTTGAATTTTATTTCCATATCAATCATACTTATAGAATATATTATAGGTAATTATGTATATGGCTATATGACTATATATTGCTAAAAAATTAGTTTTGTATTGCTGATATTGGGACAATATTGTGAGTAAATGGGTTTAAAACTATTGTGAAATAACAAATGCTGAGGCTTTGATTACGCCATATAAGGCTATAAACACGAGGCTTTAGGAACTACAACGTTTGTGTACCAACTACTAGGTAAGTGGATTTATGCTTCATCACATGTATGGGTAGGCTTCGAATTTTAAGGGATTATAAACCATTGTACTTGGTTGTTCTTATAAGTAACTTTAGATATGTGTATACCATTTACGTGCTTGGAAATCGCTGTGTGGGTATATTTTACTGTTGGAATACTTTATTGTTTTTGCGGAGTGTTTGTTGAATTCTCTAATCCCTGACTTCAATAGAATAATGACAATCAACCTAAACCTTAAAAGTGGACATGCATCTTAACTCATTAAGGGATTGTATTTAGGATTATGACACAAAATACCAACCTTTCGAGGAGGAAAAAGAAGTACTTTCCCTATATCTTAGCAAAATAATTAGTAGGAGAGGAGGCTGTGACATAGGTTAAGGAGTAACTCAATAAATTTTTGGGAAGAGCTAAAGTGTCTCTATTGTATAATTTTGGATTTAGTGTTGCTCATGATTTGACTTGTAAAACTCCTCAACCCAAACTAAATTGAGTATAATTCTCTAGTTTTACAACAAGCCAACTATCATGTAGATGGCATTTAATTTGTTGAATTGTACTTTAAAATTTGGTCAAAAAACTTACATGATAATTGCTATGCACAATGCTGATCCCTTACTCCTTATTAAGCCATGAGTTGCTCATCGCTCTATAGATATTTATGCAGGTGAAGATGATTAAGGAATCGATAGATTGAGATCTAAAGAGAACTCTAGGTTTTGTGATATAAATTTGGAAATAGTTTTTGGACTATTAAGTTAATGTTTTGTATCTTTAAGAGTTCAGCTTGAACCTATGTAGCTTTTGCACTTACATAATTTTAGGTTTTACTATATATATATATATATATATATATAGTATTAAACTGTTTTTAAGTTATACTTATTATGCTTCAACTATTTTAAAGCAAGTAGGCTTGCAATGCTTGATCTATAACTTTCTACTTTCGATAGCTAAGGGGTTAACTTTAGTTATAACTTGTTATACATGGCAAATTGTTGCAACCTAACTAATTTTGGGAAATGACAGATAAAAATAATTGATGTTTAATTGTTTGTATATATTTTTAATGCTAAAATCAATTTGAGTTAGACAGTGAATGAACTAACAAATAAATTAACAAACAGTGAATAAGGGTTATATTATATATTATATACTATCTTATAACACACTATATATTTATATATATTACCCTTAGATTTTAATAATACATAATCTATAATATATAATATTTGTGATATGTATAAAACTCATAAACCTATTCACAGCTTAAACTATCGAGCCTAAATTAGAGCTCGAGTTTGACTCATTTATTAATCAAGTTTAAGCTGAGCTTGAAGCCAATCGCCAATAACTCGGCTCATTTATGGTCTTAGAGTTTGTACAACCATATATAACATGTGACATGATTATTAGATCAAAGTAGTAATAATAATAAATTATTCAACTAAACTATTAAAAAATATAAAAATTTAGGAAAATAAAAGAAAAATGCAAAAAATACAAAATAAAATGCAAAAATAATAATATATATTATTAAAGTAAATTTGTAAAAAAAATTTCAAAAAAA
The DNA here is from genome assembly GCA_024138005.1 of Lumnitzera racemosa. Lineage (NCBI taxonomy): Eukaryota > Viridiplantae > Streptophyta > Magnoliopsida > Myrtales > Combretaceae > Lumnitzera > Lumnitzera racemosa. The sequence continues at coordinate 5,040,242 of JAMXBC010000012.1, forward strand.
GCAAAATGGAAAAGAAAAAGTTGAAAATTTAAAATGTGAGTAGCAGTTGATTTTATATTATCTTACTTAATATATATTATTTAACATTATTATCCTACATTATATATAATGTATATACTATGTAGCCATCTTTCTGGATTCCCTTTTTCTATTTTTTTTATTTCTTGAATATTTTGTATATTTCTTAATAGTTTACTTAAATAATATTGTATTATTTTTATTTAAACCAATTTGATATATTTTTTTTGAATTATGTTACTAATTGGGAAAGAGAATTCGAATCTTGATATTTTCTAATAAAATATTAGTGATGATATCATTAAAATACAGTATTAATATTTATGTGAATTTGATTACCCCATATACCATATACCATACATGAAGAAAAAACTTGACATTATCGATCAAACGACTGGTTTTGGTCCGGAAAAAAAAAAAAAAAACAATTGAAGGATTGATTTGGTAATTTTATAAAGAGACTCGAATACAAACTAAAAATTTAAACTGGGATGGAAAACGTGAAAGGTTAAGACTAAAAATCTAAAGTACTTTTGTTTCTATTGGCCGGCCTCTCAACCCAGAATCTCTGCTCCGTGCCTAAATTGAAACCTCCTGCAGCGCTGACCGGAAACCACCCTTCTCTCTTTCTCTCTCTCTCTCTCACAGGTGTGCTCTTCGACACTCAGCAACAATTCAGGTCTCTCTCTCTCTATCTATCTACCTCTCTGTATCTCTCTCTCTAATTCGAGTTGTGAAAGGGTACGGAGTTAGAATCTCTGTTTGCTTAGCCTTTTATCGTAAATAGCTACATCGAATCAAAATATTTATATTGCTAGAAGTACTGCTTATATAAGAGTCGTTTTTTAGCCGCTCCACGCTCAAAAACCCTAACCCAGCTCTTTTAAAATAATCAAGTTTGAATCTTTTACAATCTTACATTTCGTACATAAATAAATTTGCATTTGAATTATGTGGTATTAGGCTTGTCATGAGCCTGTCGTTTGTCCTTGCTGGGGAGTAGGAATGCTAATTATGAATATCATCCAGTAAACAAATATGTCAAATCGCATATAAGATGAAGTTGTATGATTTGTGCATAAAATTAATCGATATTTAATTATTTGTATATATTTTTAATGCTGAAATGAATCTGCCAGAGTTTAAACCTAAGTCAGACTGCAGACGAATTGCCATCCTTACTTGGAGGTGATGGTGTCCATTTTAATATTTGTAGAGCGTTCACCTTTCCAGAGATTGAGCAGTTTGAGTTTTTACATAGCATCACGATTGTGTGTGAATCAGGAGCATAAATTGCCTTTGGGGATTTGTTCTTGTTGGAATAGGTTGTAGTTTCTTTTCTTCTACTGGATGAGTTGGAACATGACTATTTGATCAGCTTAATGGTGTTGCTAGGTATAGTATTATCCAGAAGTACAAAGTTTTTCTAGGGTCTCGCTTGGAACTGAACACGGAACTTTGTTTGAATAATAAAAGTTGGAATCATAATGAACAGGACTTGGTTGGTCTAAATATTAATGATTGATGCTCAACCGTTTTACTCTTTCATATCAGCCATCGATGAATCAATTTGTCTTAAAAATTTTCTCTGGTTAGTTTTTTTGACAAATGTCATGACAGCCTGTTGACATGTTAGCAAAAGAAAGAAATTTTAGATACCCGTTAATGTCAAGGAGAAGTTTGAGACCTATGATACAATTATAACTTGATGAATGTTCAAGATTTTCTCTACAGCTGTACATGGATGAAGTTGTTCATGAACTAATATTTCTTCTTTTTACAGGGTTGTCTCAGCATTTCTTTGCAATAGCCTTGTGACAAATTCACCATCATAAATACAAGAGAAAAGCTTTCATAACATTTCTGCTGCCATTTATAGTCCTTTGCCGTCCCATAGGAAAAAAAAAGAAAAAGGTTTTGGCATTGGCACTGCAGATTGGTAGCTGTTTATTTAGAACTCTAGGAAAATGGACACCGTTGATCATTATGCTGTTCTGGGGTTGCCTTCTGGTGAGGAAGGGGCTAAACTTTCTGAGAAGGAAATCTCAAAAGCTTACAGAGCTAAGGCTTTGGAGTTGCATCCTGATAAAAGGCCGGACGATCCGGATGCCCATGCTAATTTTCAAAAGTTAAAGTCATCTTATGAAATTCTGAAGGATGAGAAAGCTAGGAAGCTATTTGATGATCTTTTGAGGGTTAAGCGTGATCAAGAGCGCCGTCAGTCACAACAAGATTCAAAAAGAAGGAAGATGGTTGCGGATCTTGAAGAAAGAGAGCGGGCAGCTTTTGCCCCTGACCCAGATGCTAAAGCACGGCAAGAAGAGGAGAGAATTCTCAGGAAGCTTAGGGAAGAAATTAATAGGATTCGTGAAGAACATGCAAAGAAGACAACATCAGCAACATCCACGTCGAAGCAGAATGCTGCAGGTGCATCTGCAGAGGGCATGGGTGCAGGGAATGGCCTGGATAAGGAAAAGGTACTCAAAGTTTCATGGGAGAAGACTGGAGAAGGATATACTGCTGAAAGGTTGAAGGAGTTGTTCTCAAAGTTTGGCATGGTTGAAGATGTCGTTATTCGAAGTTCTAAAAAGAGAGGGTCTGCACTTGTTGTCATGGGATCTAAAGATGCCGTTGTGAGTTTGTTTAACCTGCTCTTTAATTCAATATTATCACTTTCAATTCAGTCTAGCTTCTGAGTTTTTGCTGACAGTGATTTGCTTCTATTTTTACTTTTTGATAGGCTGCTGCCATGAGAACCGTCACTGGAGATCTCTCAAATCCCTTGTTAGTGGTGCCTCTTCAGCCAGATACAACAGCTTTTGGTGAAGTTCCGGTCCATAAACCCATGGAAACGGACCACATGAATAATCTTGTGGGAGCTGGTTATAAAGATTTTGAGGATTCAGTTTTGCAGAAGCTTCAGAGGGTAAGTACTTCTCCCTTTTACCATTTTAAGTAGGCTGTTGGCTGGTGTCTGTAATAATAGGCACAGCCAATCAAGCCTATTATTTTTGTTATTCTTGTAATATCAGCTTATCTCAAGGGATTGTATTTTATCTCCTTCATTCTAGCATTTTCCAAGGAGATAATTAAACTCCTGTCCTGACAGGAAGAGCGATTATGCTTTACCTTTTGGGAGGGGGAGTGGTGTTAGAGAAGCTGCATTGCTGATTGCTGTATTGTACGGTTTTAAATAATTGGTGGAAATTGGGCTTTGGCCAGTTGTGGCTTTTGTTGCTTAAAAACCTTTTTTTTTTTTTTTTACTCCTCCATATAAATCTTCAAAGTTTGTTTGTTGGTTAACGGGCAAACAAACTCTTAAATGTTGTTTCATAAAAAAAAAAAAAGAAAAAAACTCTTATATGTAATTCTTTTTTATCATCTGTAATGGCTTTATATTTGCTGTCGTGTTGAATTTGTTGGGGTTCAAGTTTCATATTTGCATGGTGTTTTTCATTTGCTTGTCTGTATATATAAGAGTGGCAAAAAGGGAAACACACAAAAAGTAAGAAAAAAGGGCGCATGAAATATGGACAAATAAAAAAAAATAAAAAAAAATGAGACAGGGATTCAAAGTTTCATCATGGCTGGAAATCGATTTTTTTCCGGTTCTTTCCATGCTACATATATAATCTCTTATTTTATCTTTTTTGGTGGATAGGCAGCAGCAAAGCAGAGATGACATGCCAAAAAGCATCAAGAATTGTTGTCCTGGCTTCGATTTTATGGGACTGCTTCTCAGGCTAAATCTGCTTTTTGAGCAGTCATTTATATGACATCTGGTTACTTCCGGATCTCTGGTTTGATATAAATGCAGCCATAAAGAGAAGCTTCTGTTCATCCTGAGTGGTCAAAGAAGACAGATCCACAGATTCCCTGCCTTTACATCGGTTACCGTTGAAGGATTATTAAGTGACTTTATACTGAAAGAGGAAGCCGGTATAAGTTAAGTATGGAGCCATATATCCGATGACTTTCATGAGCGTGTAATCAACAAAGTTGGACCTTCGTATTGCAGTCCTTGTATGACTTTATTGTGTATTGATTGTTTCAGTCACTTCCTAGTAGAGATTGAAATGAAACAGGGTTTTACATTGATACCGGAAATTTTAATGCCGTAGGTGATTGATGAGGCTGTGCAGGGTGACTGTTGATAATTTTAACCCTTATTGAGCAGCACAGCTGATTCAATGTCTAGGTTTGTAATGGTTCCACATTGCAAAAGAGAAAAAAAAAAAAGTATTGACCGGGGGTCTAATTGACTTTGTTCATCCGTGGTGTCCAGACTTGGATCTATGCTTTTCTTCTGTCTTCATACCTGAAATTTGCCAGGAAGTTTAATCAGGCAGAAAGTAAGAACCTTGGCTCTTCATTAATTCTCATAAAAGTTGAAGAATAATGTATGGATAGTTGGCCATTGATCGTTTCTATATCCTGCTTGTCATTTAAAGTTTTGTTCGGCAGAAGCCAAACTACATCATATTGAAATTATCATCTTGATCTGATTTTCTAAGACAAAATTTTCCATATCACTAAATTCAATTTGCATGGTAGGAGAGGGACGGATCAGATCATATGTATTTAACGCATGAGCAGGCAACACTTCATGATGGAGTTAGTCATGAGTTACTTGCTCATAATAGAACAAAAGCATGACCTGTCAGTCCGTTGGATAGTCTATATACTTAGGAAAATATTGCTACAGGAAAAATGATTTCTAGAACCGTGTCAAAAAAACATTAGGCTGCTAAAATATCAGCAAACCTGTTTCAGTCTTTTCATAAATAGGTCACAACAACAGCGATACGAACTTCAGAGTAAAGTCTTAGTCACTTTCTGCTTAGATGCCTCCAATAAATATTTTTATGACAGATAAATCAAAAACTTTTTGCCCTTACATTTATCTAGATTGCTTACTCTATAAATCACAAAGATGTATTCACATTAGAGCAAAGAAGTTGCAAGCGCGCAAGCTTGAAAGGCATCACGTCTTGCACACTTAAGGCCTCAAACAGAGAAAGAATATTAGCATGTTTAATCCCTTTCTGTCAGATGAAACCTATCATTTATTTCAGTCTTTTTCTTCTCTTTTCGAACTTTTCACCCTATATGTTTGGGTGTCCAACGGCTTTACCCATACAACATGCCAGCCTGCCTGCCATTTTAAAGATTGACATAACACATCATAAACATTTGCAGCAGATAGCACGCTAACAGGAGGTTGTGGAAGCATATCTTGTCAAGTTCTTCTGAGAACTAAAGCCAATATGTAGCAAAGAGCTGCATCAACTGATGATAAGGCAATGATGAGAAATGCAACAAGAGCCAGGGTGAGAACTGCAGTTTTTAGCTGCAAAATATCAACAGAAAATCTCAGCTACTTGATTGTCTCAACAGCAAGGTGAACGTAAATGAATGAATCTGCATGAACACAAGGAAAACTAAGAGCAAGACTAAGAAGGGGATATTGGCCTGCTCTAACAGAATATAACAACACGCGATGGCATTTACATACAGAAGCAAGCCTGCAAATTTTCCATCTTCACTAGTTAATTTGTTCATTTATTCAAATAAAATTATCCTCAGGTTCATAGCATCAGTATCATGACTCCTAGGGATTGAGCATGAGGTGGAAACAGGAATAAGAACACAACTACCACAGTTAAAAGTTATAATGCAGATACGTTTACCCATATCACAAACTCCTTAAAAACAGATGCGGTGTGTGGACATGTCACTGAAAGCAAGGGGAATATGCAAGAAGAAGAAGATATATGATACTTGGTGGAATAATTTCTAGCTTAGTTAATCAGAAATGAGAAATCCTATATACAAATTTTCACACTCCTGTAGTCATATAAAAGGGACTAATAACTTTCATCTCGAATCAATTATACATTTTCATCCAAAAATGAATAAATTACACACATCTTTGTTAAGAAATTTTCAAGGTTCACAAGTCATGGGCCCATAATTCTCAACTCGACAAGAGAATGCAAAGTCGGGAATATGGTGAAGCTACCTTGTCCAGATAACATTTCATAATTTAGAAATATGTCTTCCAGAAGAGTACATTCGAACTAGAAGCATATATATTGATTCAGAGGAAAGGATAAGTCAACTGTACAATATGGTAGCTTCTCCTCCACAAGTACAGGAAAATGGATTTAAAAGCAAGTGGCTCACTTCACATATACCAAGAAACAATAAAAGGAATTCCTCAATTAGAGCAGATTAATAAGTGGTTTCTACAAGATTTTGCATCAAATACACCATACACAATCATTATGTAATTCTTACCGTGCTTTGGAAGCTTGGCCATTCTATGTACTTCAACTGGCCTGGTTGCTCACATAGGAAGAAGAATAAAGACCTCATAGACCTGTACCACAATGATAGCAACAGTGAATCAATAGATTAATTATGCAGCTTTATATCATTAATTTTCTCTGTTGTTTACTCTTAACTTGCCCCTACTATACCTGTATATCAGAATCCTCTAAAGCTGAAACAGATACATAGGGAAAAGTCCAGAGTCTGGGTAATAGAGTAACTGTAAAACAAAACTAAGTGTGGATCTATATGTGTAGAACCCTTCTTGACCTTTCTCATGGTTATTATGATAAGAAATTTATAAATGGCAAATCTTACATTAGTAATCCTAAATAGGTTCTGGTGACTAGTAGTTCCTCACATAGGTGATAATGGGAAGAGAATGTAGTGACAAACAGTTGGTGGTGATGGTTAATCGCCTTAGGAAATTGTCAATGGGAAACGAGGAAAATGATTTCTGTATTAAGAAGAGGAAAACACTCTGCACATTTTTAACTATGTTTTCTGCTGTGCTATCTACCGCCACACGCAGCTTGCTACTAGCATTTATTACTAAAGCTACCAGTCTATTGAGATTACTACGAACAATTGTAAAGGGCGAATTACAGCAATATAGATAAAAAGCTCAGCGAAGGTTTTCTGCAAAACAAACAGACCCTAACAAACAATGTCAGAACTATGACCATAATGCCATATTGCTTACTTGATCAGACTGGACCAAAAGGATTCTGGCGTCACACCATCATCGGGCCGAAACTCATAATTATTCCTTCCAGCAAATGCCACAAAATTACTGCCAAAATTACCTCTACTAACACCAAATATCTCCGCTCCTGAACTCTGCTAAAAGTAGCCAATCATCGCCAACATTAGAAACCCACAAAAAAAAAAAAATGATTTTCAAAACAAAATGAGCTGAAAGCAAATGGTTTAACATTACGTTGACAGTAGGGCTTGATAGAATTGCCTTGAAGCCATAGACTCCTCTCATTCTCACCTCAGACCTTGCATTACTAAATGGAATCCGGGTACTGCTAGAACAAACCAGGGCTACTGAATATATCAAAAAGAGCATATTAGCACATGTTTTGATGACAGAACAAGTAAAATGAGGAAAATGAACACGGGATACAATTGGCCATAGGGTTAGAAAATGGAAAGAGAAGAACCTGAGCGATGTGGAGCCACCCCAGAAAGAGTATTCATATCTTCCAGCACCTATATATGCCGGTAACTATGGAGAAAACAGAGGAGGTCTTTTGGGTACTAACGTCTGGAAGGTGTTCGAGAAAAGGCGCCAATGGGAAACAGGTTTGTTTAAGTGGAGAAGAAAGAGAGCATCAGAGCAACATTCATTTAGTATTGTTGTTCGAGTACATTGCATGTTAATATGTTAAAATCGAAAAAAAAAAAACAAAAAAAGAGAATAAATATCATCAACCATGGTGTGTCTATGACATATTTATGATAAGAAATATTATAACGAAGGTAATATCATTCAATTCATGAATAACTTTGTTATTATCCTAATGATTGCTTTATTGTTATCTTACTTTTTTTCCCAAAATTTTCAATTTTCAAATTTTAAAAATTTTATTATTAATTCTAAGAGTAAAAGTATAAAATAGGATTTAAAAATATATTTTAAAAGATTAAAAAATCTAAGGGTCAAATGCAATTAGAAAAAAAAGGAGAGTCTATTTACATTACTTATTTTATTTTATTGGTCTATAAATGTATCAATACTTGCAAGTAAGTTTAAATAAAAAATTAATATTTGATTAAATAATTTAAATAGAGGATCTAATTAACTTATCATTACAACATGATTAAGTGAAGTTGAGATGATCTTACTACGTGATGTTGGCTTGGCACTAATTTGGCAATGACGTAGTCAAAAAATTGTGAATAGAAAAAGAAAAAAGAAAAATATATAAAATTGTAAATAAATAACAAAAGTATTTGAAAAACAATAAAAATTAAGAAATTAAAAAAAAAAGTAAAAAGTCAACATAATTTATTATATAGATGCTTATATATAATTTTAATATATAATATTATATATATACATATACATATAAGTTAATGCAAATGACTTGCAACCTACTTTTAAAAGTATTTCACGTGACCCCATAATTTGGGGTGGATGTCCGCTTAGGTAAATATTTCTTAGGTTACTTCATCGTCCATATGTCTTCGATCTAAAAAAAATATATCTATTTATAGATATATTATAAATATAACTTAAACATTTAAGAAGAATTTTAGTTGTTTATGATTATATATAATAAATATTATGTATTTATCAATTTTACGATAAATATTACCAATTTACTAATCTTATCTTATATTTTTTAAATGTAACATAGGTATTTGTATTTGTATTGCTATCGTATTTTAAAAATGTAATATATATTTAATTATATTAATATTGCATCTTTTAAATGTAACATATGGATATGTATTTATATTATATTTAAGAGATGCGATATATGCGATATACATATAATTGATATATGCTACATCTCTTAAATATGAGATAATTATTGTAACCGACACATTAAGTTATATTTTATAAATGAGACACTTTTTTTATTTTTAATATCACATTTTTCAAATATAATTTAAGATTTGCATTTATATAATTTTTTTTTATTTAATTCATAATTATGTAACTTAAAAAAATAAAGTAGATATATGCTTCACTCAACATCCATATGTCTGTTTAGATTAATTGCTTATACAAATATCTATTTATATTAAAAATGTACTTTTTCCCTACATACTTAATAGTAATTTTTTTTTTCATCTAAATTGATACAAGATATGGTATACAACAATTAGTTTATATAGATATATTATGTAAGCAATAAGATGCAATTATGCATATCGTTTAACATATTTGTAATATTTGTTTAACATATAGAAATATAAGCTTTGGAAAAGTTATAACACAGTATAGCATTTGGTTAGTAAAAATGAACAGTATAAAAATAGTGGGATGGTAACTTTGACTACTTGCAAAACCAAACAATAAAGTGAGTAATTTGTTTAGTACAATATTATAAAAATTTGACCACCAAAGGATACTATTATTGTAGCAATATGTAAAATTATAGCTTGCATAGAAGAAGTTTTTTTTTATATATATAAGCAATATATAAATATATATATAAACTTATTTATATATCTATGCCAACTACAATTTTGTGCAATAAACAATTAGAAGAAATATACTTAAACATATATTGGCAAATCATGCACTTGTGATGCGTATACTAGAAATAAAGAAAAAATAAATTAAAAGCTTATTATAGCTGTCTTTTTAATCTTGCAATCAAATTGTAAAACATTAATTTCAACAATAAATTTTTCAAAGTTTTTTTTAAAAAAAGTTAGGTTGTTAGTATGATTGTTGCATTAATTTATATTGTAAATAAAGTAATAATGTGACTAATATAAAATTGCTACATATAGAAGTGGCTATGTTTAGTATAGAAGTTGAATTGGGTTAATTGACATTTGTAGCTTTGTTGAAATATTATAAAAGATATGTAAAATTACAAATAACAAATTAGATGAAGTATTGATATTATAAAAGGACAATTTTAGAATGTAGAAAAAGACACCAAAAGGCTCCCCTCTTGTGTTTTAATAATATAGATATTACATATTTTCAAAATACTATAATGACATATATCAATTCACAAATATAAAACATCTATCACATACATAGATTTAGCTTTAAATTATGGCTTATATATATATATATATATATATATATCTACTATTATATACTCATAGTAAAATAACACTTGTGTATATGAATAATAAATACTAATGCATACCTTTGTTAAAATATGCAATCTTTCGAAAACAAATAAATATGCAATATCTATTTATAAATAATTATATACTAACATATAATCCTTTCAATATACTACGTAAGTATAAGTTTGTAAGCTATATATATGTGTGTGGGTTTGTGTGTATATATATATACATATACATAATATCATAGAATCTTTTAACAATATTGTGTCAAATATAGAATTATAAATTATGTATTTATGTGACTAGTATTTATGTGTTTCCAATTTTTTCTATGCTTTTCATAAGATCAGTATTCTAAATTTTTATCATTTATTTCTCTAGGATACTCGAAAAATTATCATTGTGAAAGCGTCTGTTTTGTCAACATAGCCTAAAAGATACTCATAAATTGACTCACTTTTATTTAATTTTAGATTTTCATTTCAAATATTTTGAGATATCTTAATTCGTAATTTGGCTCAAAATAAGGAGAAAGGGAAAACAATAACCTCCAAATAGGGACTTACTAACATAGTCGCGCAAGTGGTAAAGAGAAAGATTAGAGAACAAGCTTACTATTATGAGGTAAAAACTTATATTCATTAAAACCAATATTTTGTTGGATTAAATGTTATAACCAAATGGTTATACAAAAATTTGTGCTCAACCTATAGACGATGCGGACGATGGCTTTAAATTAGTTTATGGCTATGTTTCAACTCATCCTTACTGGGATGACTGCTACCGCTGTTGTGCAATAAGGTATGGCCAAAGAGCTTGAGTGGAGATCCTAAAAAGCATTTCCACACAAGGAGGCAGGCGGCTGGGAAGCTTTGCTTCTAGAATGCCGACTCCATGGAAAGAGATTAAGTTAAGGATAGGTGGAGGTGGATTCCATTTCTTGCTGCCTGCTCGATCTTCCATGCCAATCCGATAGCTCTCATCGTAGGAGCCTTGATAAGATCTTAGGTGCCTAGTCTCTTTGAGTAGCGAGCCTACTTACTTTCCTTTCTTTCCAATCTATTATTATCCATTAGTGGGTGAAAGACTTTCGATATCCCAATAAGAAAGGGCCTTAATAGCTTTTATATTTCTTTTTTTTCGGCCTATACTAAACAAGTTAGAATTAACGAAATGGATTCCAGGCCGACCATCCTAAAAAGTCAGGTTGTAAAACGGCTCATAGGGAGTCAGAACCAAGTAGAGTCAAAGGCGGGTCAAACTCACAATAAGCATAGGGGGAGACACATTCATGAAAAGCGAGAAGCCGTGGGGGACTGACCAACTATGAATATATCTTACTTACGGGTAAGAGTAGGAACATCTATTAGTCCGTATCGTGGGTCTACTTGTTAGTAAACCCTATGGTTGCTACATAGTCAAGTATTACTACTTCAGCTTAACCAATTAATCTTCTAGCCATTGAGGAGGATTTCCATCAAGGAAGAGGTGATGAAACACCCCCTCCCCCCAATATTAGAACTTGCATGGCAACCAACTCCTGTACCAAAGAATGTAAGAGTCCATTTAGGTAACTCTTCATCTTCACAAGTGCTTACTCCTTCATCCAATCCTACCATTCTAATATTGGGAGGATATACTTCTCATCCCAATTTGGCCCCTGCTCCGTTACCTATGTCTACAGCTTCTATTTCAAAGACTTCCTTTATAACAAAGGAAGACTTGGACATTTATATGAGAGAATTACAAGCTAGGTCGTCTATGGGAGTATCGGAGTTAAAGCTTCCATATCACCAATGCATCGTAACAAAACTATATCCTAAAGACTATGTAAGTCCTAAATTCATGCTGTTCATTGGCAAAAAAGAAAGTGTGAAGGAATACCTTATAAAATTTATTGAAACATTGGAGCTTTATAGGCTTAATGATGACCTAAAGCTTAGACAATTCTCTAAATCACTGATGGAGAAGGCTTATACCTAGTATGTCAACCTCCCCTCGAGATCAATTGATTCATAGGGGACTATGTGCAAGCTCTTCTTGGAGAAATTTTTCTCCACTTAGGAGCGATTTACGATTACAGATATGGGAAGAATACAAAAAAACCAAGAGGAAGATTTGATGGATTATATAGACTACTTTAGAGAACACACTCTAGACATTTAAGATATTTGTGATGAAAGAGAACTAGTGAAGATCTGTATCCAAGGGATGTTCTCTGAATATGCTGTGCACCTAGAGAACCTTTCCCTATGTTCTTTTGCAACGCTTGTTGAGAATGTACGAAGGGAAAACAACTTTGTTATAAGGCAATAGAAAGAAAGTAGTAAGCTCAACAAACGAGTAGCATTTGTGTCCTTGATTGGGAGTGAGGACTTTAATGCTAGTGGGAGACTTAAGAAAGATATAGAAACTCTTTCATTTCCATACCCGATGAGTAATGTACATGCCATCCTTGACTGTTGGTTGCAGGATGAAGCTATCAAGTTGCTAAGAGTTGAGCGCTAACCTATAAAGAACGAAAAAAGAAATCCCAAATATTATCGGTTTCATATAATGGTAAATCATCCTACTAAGGATTGCTGAAGCTTAATAAAGATATTTCATGAAAGAATTCAAAATGGGAAGCTTATCATCGAAGATAACGACATTCGTAACAATTCGCTTCTAAATTATGATACCCATTTAATAGCACATAAGTGCTTTGAAAGTGATTAATGATTCGTTAGGTATTGAAAAAAAAAAAGGGGTTTAAGCTATGTCATTACTTTTGTAAATAAAGAACAAATTTCACTACTCAATAATAAAACTTTTATTATCTTACTCATCTCTATATATTATATCTTATTCTCTTAAGCCCAAGTAACGTCCTAACATCTTGGCTCCTACGCCTTGAGCCTAAGCAACACCTTAGCATCTCGACTCTCACGCTTCGAGCCCAGGTGACACCTTGGCATCTCGGCTCTTATGCTTAAAGCCCAGGAAACGCCCTGGCATCTCAACTCCTACGCCTCAAGCCTAGGTAGTGCCTTGGCATCTCAGATCTTATACCTAAAACCCAGACGACGCCTTAGCATCTTGACTTTCATGCCTTAAGCCTAGGCAATGCCTTGACATCTTAGCTCCAACGCATCAAGCCCAAGAAACGCCTTAGCATCTTAGCTTCTAAGCTTTAAGCTTCGGCAACGCTCTGGCATCTTCGCTTCCATGCTTTAAGCTTAATCAACACCCTGGCATCTTATTGCATGTTACGCCCCGAAATCGCAAAGTCGCAACAGTCCCGCCGTGTAAACCACTCTATGATAGTAACTGGCCTCACAGTACCTACCATAGAGATAATCTACACAAGGCGTCGACGACTCCTCGCTTTGAAGTAAACAGTTCGATTAATAATTATACTACAATTATGATAATTATCACAAAGTTCTATAAAACATAGATAATTATAAATAAGTCCACAGAGCTTCCCAGGAAGTTTTACACAAACACGACAGTTCACTAGATTACATAATAACTATTAGTCTTTCCTTCCTAATTACATGGTCATTCTAGTCACACATTATATTAAGTAACTTGATCCTCACACCCCTGGCTTCAAACGGACTAACCTCTGGGTAATTGTAAGGCGGCATAGTACTTGTAGTGTTCACAAATCAGAACCTGCAAAAAGATCTATAAGGGTATGAGCAACTACAGCCCAGTAAGTTGAATTGGAGACTCATGAATGCATACAAGCACAAACAGGGTTATCAAACAATTATTTTCATGCAATGCAACAATCAAGTGTCATCGCACAACGTAATCCGGTCCGTTGTGAAATCAGAGAAATTTCACCCGCTCTAATCCGGGTTGAGGAGTTCCATGTTATGCAGCAGCTCACAACCAAACCCAGGCTTGTGCAATGGAGACCTCGCTCCTCCCGTGACTACCTTTGAACCATTGACTTCACCCCCGCCGCGACCTCCTCTCCTGTCACTTAGTTCGACTGAGGATGAAGAAGGGACCATTTTGCAATCCTGCGCTATCCCTTTCAAAGGGGTCGGTATTTGGTTGGAGAGTCCTATGATCCCCTAACAGGTTGCAATGCATGACATTTTCGGTTATTAGGGTCGACTAAGATTAAATGCCGGTTAGGGTGTTCAACAAGTTCATATCAATTCAATCAGTCACAAAATCATTTATAGTACAAATTCCAGCACGAATTCAGATACATCAAGCACATGCGCAAACTATTTACAATCACAATCATATACAAGCCTAAGTCTTCGAGTACTACAAAACTAGTACTCTATTACAATAAGCAATAACCCAACTTACTTGAATTTGCTCGATCGCTCGATCCTCTAGTTGCGAGCTGATTTGTTTCTGGGTGTCCTATAATACAAATAGGTTCTTTTAGTACTTATATTTTATGGATTCTTATTCCAATTCATAATATAACTCATTTTCCTCATGTATACTTATAACGTATTAATGATTTGTTGTGTTCTATTTTAGGGTTCGGTTCCTAAACTAGATTCTAGTTTTAATTCCTAAGTCGTAATTAAGCTCGAATCCCAATGTGATATTAATCACATTATGCTCGGGTATTCAAATATCCTATTGGGTCGTAATTTTTGTATTCAAAACTATTCGGTACACGCTAACCCTAATTGAGGTATCGGATTTATTTCCGGTGTGTAAAAATCTTACATTTTGAGATATTTACTTAAAATTAAATGTCATATTTTTCTGATTTCTATTATAATATTATCTAAATAACCTTATTTTTTTAGATTTATTAATTTACATTTTCACATATTACTAATTTATTATATTACTTACCTAATTTTTCTAATTAACCATACTTAGTACCTAAAGGCTAGGATTATGGTTCCACTGTAGAGATTAACTTCCCTAAACCTCTAATTAAGATCCAAATCAGTAATTAACATCCTAATCACTTAATTAACCCTAAATCACCTAATTTTACTATCATTTTAGGGCTAAAAATTAACTTAAAAATTTCAAAAATTAATTTTAAAAAAATGGCTTCATAGCACTGTTATACATCATATGAGCATCCTACAGAAAAATTTTGAACTCCAAACTACATCCCTAAGCCTATTTATTTTCTGGTTTACTAATGCTCGGTTTTGAACAATTTGTTAGGGATCCTATATTTCCAGACATAATTAAACTAAATTAATATTTTTCCCTAAATCTACATACAATAAAACCTCATAATAACAAGTTTCATAATTTTCTGGGCAAAATAAATAATTTTACAAAATTATACAAAAATCGGGTGAATAAATGACTAACCGGTTCGAAGCTTTTGGGTCGTCCAAACCCGGTCCAATGTTGTCGGCCGGTCCAGGCGGTGGGTCTAGTGTAGGGTGGTGGTGGTGGTTCGGTCCCAGGTGGTGGTGAGTGGTGGGTTTAGCTTACTTGCTTAATTTGCATAGTTTTCCCTTTTTTTTCTGGAATTTCTCTCTATTTTTTCGATGTTTTGATTTTTTTCAGATCTTAAACTGACCAAAGGACTTCTGGAATTTTTTTTCCTATTTATAGACAATTGTAGAATTTAATGTGCATTAATTTGATGGGATTTTGCCCCAATTCCATGATTTTTGGCTTTTTGTTTGTCAAATTCTTATTGGTTATTTTTTTTTCTTGCTGACCACGACCTGATCTTATTGCAGCTTATCCTCTTCTGATTTTTTCTGATTTTTCTATAATTATTTTGTATTTTTCTTTAATTATTTGCTTAGTTTTAGGCTAATTTAGGTAATTATGCGTATTCTTATCTACACGTAAATACATGTGGGGTACATGTGAACATTCCTAAATATTATTTTGGTCATTCTAAAATTTTTAGTATATATATAATCTATCTCTAGTAATTTATTAGTTATTTCATAACACTTTTCGCATTTTCGATAATTAATACCTATTATGCTTAAAATTTGAAAATTTTATAGTCTCCTATTTTATTACTTATTTTCTTAAATTCAAGTTTACTGGATCAGTTTTACTAATATTTCTCTCAATAGTTTATAATTTGGGTTTGATCGGATCCTTTAACCGATCGCCCTAAACCTTGGGTTCTAAGTTCAATCTTACGGTTACTTAGCTTGACTTTTGGGCTTACATTGCATGCCTTAAGCCCAAGAGATGCGTTGGCATCTCGGCTCTTACGGTTGAATCCTAAGCAATGCTTGGCATTTTGGCTTCGATGCCTTACATCTAGGCGACGCCCTAGCATCTTGGCCTTTATGCCTTAGGCTTAAGACAATGCTTTGACATCTGGCACTTATGCAAGAACTATTCAAGTAGTGATGTACCGATAGATCCTAGCTTACAATGCTTTCATCTTACTCATGTGGAAACCATAATTGAGTGAAAGTAGTGATGGTAGCAAAGATCTTAGTCTTCTTGAAGAAAAACCATATGTTATAGCTTTATAGTGATATGATCCACTTGTGCACCCATCCAAGTTGTATACAAAGGAAAACAAGGGATGAGAGAAATGCAACTCTTTCTTGATTCTAAAATCAAAACATTGACATAATGATGTTGATCCTATAGTCCCGCTAAGACTCATTGTAGTAAGCTTGCAGAGCATGAACCTTATTATAGCTTGCCGTGTATGAATCTTGTTGTGCTTGATGCCTACTAGGACTTGCTTCTTTCAAGGACTGCTGAGTAAGATGTTCACTGTGCTTGAAGCTTGCTACGACTTGTTGCACTTGAGGCTTTCTTGCTTAGGGCTCCTTTATGTAAAGGCTGATGTTCTTAAGGCGTGCTTGCTTAAGGCTTATTGCGCTTGAAGCTTGCTCGTAGAAAGTAGCTCCTTATAGGAGGAACTAGCTAGCCTATGCTAATTCTTGAAGTAAATTTTTAAGGTTGACTGGGGGTGATTAATTATGATATTGTTCATACCTATAAAGATGGAAAAAGAACATACGAAGGTACTTACTTTTTCTCACGACTTGAGCTTGGAACCTAAGGCTTATCTTTCCTTTGCTCCTCAAAGAAGTGTACGAGCCAAGAAGCAAAACATGGCTTCTTCTTCTTAGTGTGGGTAACTTGCAAAGTACTTATTAGTGATGTTTGAAAACTATGCTCTTTATGAGAGGATGTTGTGGCAGTAAGGTCCGTTCGTTCGAAGCTACACAGATTCAACAGTACAACTACGTCTTCTAATGTTGGAGTTATCTCCCCCCATTAAGTAATAGACATGTGGGTCTAAATACTCCAATGTGAGATGATTGCTTATCATATTTCCATTTGACTTGTTTATGGGAACCGCGAACAAGTAGAAGTGGCAATAACATGGAGGACTTTAGCCTTTTTTACTAAAGTCATGTATTCCGGTTTCTCTATAATATATGCTACCCAATCATCCCTTCTAGAGGGTCACTCCTTCAGGAACGAGAATTAGGTGTTGGAAAGAGGTAGCTCACTCCTCTCGTTTCTAAAGCGTAACACTAAATTTCTCTTGATGGTGTCTCTAGAATTAGTATGAGGCTTGCGCTCGATAAACTGGAGACCACCTTCAGTGTAAAGTATTGCACATGCTTCTTGGTGCTTGGCTTTGTCCCAAAACGTATCTTCAGAGATAGTCTCATCCAACCACTTATCTTGATGACACGGAATGAGTAGTGGACATTTATTTTGATGTACCAGTAAGTCCTTCATCTTTACTACTTCTATGATTTGACTTGACTTGAATTGGTCTTCATTTCTTTTCTTATGAGAACATAAAATTAATATATTCTCTAAATTAAGAAATCAATACTCAACAAGTTTCTTTGACAATAAAGGAAGGCTCATTATTTAGCCTCATTAAAGCTATTTAAATATATATTAAAATAATAATAAAATAAAATAAAAGATGCATTTTTTTATATTAATTTTTTACAAATATTTATATGCTACTTATCAATTTATATGATGTCTTAGAATTATTGATTTTTTTTTTTCTTTCGTCATTCATCATTTTATGGAATATTTACTAATTTATTAAGATTAGGATACTTTGAAAGTTAAAAAAACATGCCTATGTCCAGGTGAAGGTTAAATTTTTTTTTTTACTTTCCCATTTTTTCTTATCCTCTTAAAGATTGCACGAAATTCAGTGACAATCAACTTTTATAACGGAATCCTTGTGTTTTTACCCATTTTACTATCTTTTAGTTGTATGCTTATTGGGGATAAAGTTCTGCTATTTCTCAAGTTAGTATTTATATTTGTAAATAGTGATCCATTCAATTTATTATTATATTATGATATATGGCTTGACGGGAGAGAAAAGTGAATATTGATTAAAAAAAAATAAAAAAAGGGCTGATCCAGGAATGTTATACAGTAAATCCAATAGAATTCGTACAAGAGGTTAATTATAGGTAGTTTGTCAAAGTATCTTTATCTTATATCTTATATCAAATTCGATGTTTCATAATATATATATATATGTATATTTAAAAGGCAAAGGGAGGATGACAGTTTGATAATACATAAGGAATGGCATATTCCACATGTAGATACTCGTTATAAGGGCAATAAGTATTCAACCATGTTCTAGAGTATGAATATAAATGGAATCTAATTTAGCAAGGAGACGTTATATATATATATATATATCAATCTAGATAGTATCTGTTAATTTATGGAATATATAGAAAGATAATACCTTTCAATTGAAGAAATTATGGAAAACATGTGCGGGTCATATGGTTTTGAAAATATCACAGGAATGAAGTTTGCTTTCTAAAAGAAATTGACAATTCTTGTATAAAGGGTATATCATAGCAAAGAATCTATTATTTAAAAAATAATAATAATAATCATAAAAAAGGAAAGAAAATACCTTTTATAATGATTGATAATTGTTGAGATTATTTTTGATGATGACATATACATTACGTTCTTACGGGAAAAATCATGAAAGTTGTAAGCTATGGGTTAAAACAAGTAGTTAAAAAAAAAAAGGAAAGGTCAAAGAAAAATAGAAGAGAAGAAATATGGCACCTTGTTTTTTGTTGCTGACTTCCTGTTGTTGATTTATTTATTTATTTTTTTTTTGTTTCTACTAATCTATAAAAACGTAACAGTAGATAAGTTAGAACAAGTAATATCTTACCTTGTTAATATCAAGATTCAATAAGTAGTTGTGAACATGTATAAATACATGTTACTACCAGCGTGATTGTATTGTGCAAGGATAAGTTTTGGGGATTTAAGTGTGATTTGATAAATTTAAATGGTTTTGTTGATATATGGTTTTGAAGATAAGATATTATAAGAGTATTATTCGTTGCTATGGAAAGATTTAAAGGAGATTTCATATATTATGCAGGGAAGTAGAAAATATTAGATGGTATTTTCCTTTATTGTATGGTTTTCTTTTAACCAACATAGATATATAAAAATATAGATGTTTTAAAAAAAATAAATAAATAAAATAATAATAATAAATAAATAAATATCGTACCGTACTGTAGGAGCGTTGTCCCTACACCCCCATGCTGTCTCTATGTAAGGCAATGTAACACTTGTAATTTTTGCTACCAATATGAATGAGACATACATTATTTGGCAAATCAATCTCATGGGAGTAATAAGTCAATAGTATAATACTAGCATATCACGCTCAACTCGCCAGTGACAAAAAAAAAAAAAAAGCATTAATTCCGTAGATATTGGAAGTAATCAAATCAAGTAAAGTAAAGTCAACATTCAGTGCATCTACATAACAGTTGAAGAAACAACTTCAAGAAATGTCCAAAACCCCCTTGAATGTGTCCAACGAACTTTTGGTTAGGGGGCAAAAATGTAGAGGGCTAAAAAATTACTATATTAGCTATTGAGATAAGCCCATTATTTATTTAGACTTGATTCCTTGAGTCATACGACAGGACCTAAGGAGTCTAGTTTGTATTTGAATGATTTAGAGAGATTTGGCTTGGTGAGCTTGGAACATGAATCGTTGGACTGGTCCGTTCGTATCCAACCTTTCTCAGGTAGGCTTATGCACTTATAAGGAAAGTTACTAGCTTTAGGCTTATTAGCTAACTCATTCTAGATAACTATTGCCGAGTCTGATTTTTCGATTTCTTTTTAAAATTGATTTCTCATTTCCCGATTAATACTAAACCCTAACCCATTTAATATTAATCATCGACTAAAGAAATTGAGAAGTTCCGGTTTTTTATTAAAAATAATTTTTAGAGTTGCTACCCGACCGGAGTTAGGAAAAAAAAAGAAACCGTAACCAATTGGGTGGAATGGTTACGATTTAGCTACCGGTCTTTGATTTCAATTTTAATAAAGAACCAGAAAGTTCTGACTTCAGGAGCTAACCTATTAAACCCTTAACGAGTACTACTATTTATTACCGAAATTAGGATTATTTTTGTAATTATAATATTTAAAATAAATAAATAAATAAATAAAATCAAAAGAAAATAAACCTAAGTTTCTACATATTTTATCGTCACCCCGAAGGTGCCTACGTACCTGCTAGCCGGATCAGACGATTGTAGTTCTTTCAAAAAAAAAATTTTTTTAAAGGTGTTGATTGATTTTAATTTTGAAAATTGACTGAGTTTACATGTTTAACTGATTTAGTTTATTAAAAAATAAATAGATAAATAAAGCGTCCTAACTCGTAAGTGATCAAAAGACTCTCTAAAACACTATAATCTTTTTGTAAAAAATTTTCCTTTTGTTAATTTTTGTTTCTAAAGATAGTTTCTATATAATGATTTCTAAAGAAACCTAATCTACATATATATATATATATGTGCTGTCAATAGCTACTTATCTAAATAAATTAATAAACTATGTAATACACTTAATATATAAACTAATATTAAAAGTCTCCTAACTAATATATATATATACTATTAACTAATTAACGAACTGAAGCATAATAATCAGATAACAAACTAAACTATTGATAATAAATAAATAAAAAAAAAACAAAAAGAACCAGCAAACGAACTTAAACTTACGTGTGTTTGGCATATAATGGAACTGATAGTATAGTACGGTAGTGATCAACAGTTTCAGTAACAAGCTTGCTCGTAGACAACAACAGCGTATGCAATGGTGTTGTTGATCAAAGAATTGTGAGTTATGCTGCTGACAGTAGGGTCTGGCCGAAGTTGATCGCTTCCGTAGACAGTTTACAGTGGGCTACTGTTGAGTGTTGTGGCTGTTGACAAAGCGAAGGCTATGATTGAAGAACGACGTGTATTATAGCGCAGACTGTGATGCGTGGTCGATGAACTGCAGCAGTGGACGTCGGACATGTGCAATCACGAACAGCAATTCGGTGGAGTACTACTTGGACCTTGTGTGGGTGTTGTTGTTCAGGTGTCGTTCAATTAGAGAATGCACACTGCTTGGACCTTGTGTGGGTGTTGTTGTTCAGGTGTCGTTCAATTAGAGAATGCACACTGCTTGGACCTTGTGTGGGTGTTGTTGTTCAGGTGTCGTTCAATTAGAGAATGCACAGATTGTTGACGATGTGCGCGTATGGCCGCAATTGCTGGACGTACGTTGGAGACCTGATGTGTGATTGTCATGTGGCTGATCGAAGATTATTGTTGTGTTCGTGTGCTATTGATGTGAAGGGTTGCTGTTGGCTGGCTGCGTGGAATGATCGTGGAGATGCTGTTGTTTCTGTTCTGTGGATGAAGCATATTTTTTTTTGAATTTTTGATGAAGCTGATCCCCTCATTCCTGTTGTGTTTTTCTTTTCTTTTATAAAGTCCAAATCAAATCCTATTATATCTAATTAAACTAGATTCAAATCTTATTTAGCTAAACTCATATGATTTAATTAGATATGAATCCGATTTTAAATCTTGCTTTTGTAAAGATAGAAAAATAAAAACATTGGTGCCTGAGACTTGATCCCGTAACCTCTAATTAAATCCACTTAAATACTCCGCTGCTTATCCGTTAGGCCATTGACCTGTTTCTTAACATTCATTACAATTAAATTATATTTAAACTATCTGAATCCCTAAACTAAAAATTTTTAACTAAACTAAAATTAATACTAACATTAAACCAATTATTCCTAATATAAATTACTTCCTAAAAATCTACGAAATCTTTATAATTTTTCCTTTTCTTATTTTTTTGGTATTTTCAATATTTGTTAATTTTATTATTATTATTTTTTATTAATTTTTTGTTATCTTTTGAATTAGGACCCTTTTTGTAAAAATAAAAATTAAGATTATGGAAGGGCAAAAATTAGATGTCTACAGCTGCCCCTCTTTGTGGTTAGGTTTGAGCAAAACTTTGCCATAAAGACAAAAGAGACACCGTTTTTACCTCAGGACGACTCTATCGTAAGAAATGTTAAGATACTTGACGAGGGTCAGAACGACAATAGAAAATGCCTTTGTGAAAGAATAACGAGAATCTTGGTCGTGCCCTTGATGAGCTGACTAACCAAGGCGGTCAAAGCGCCCCTTAGGCTAGCTAAGACCTAAAAATATTTGAAGAAAACGTGGATCATGCCCTTAATGAGCTAACTCACCAAGGCGGTCAAACCGCCCCTTGAGCTGGCTAAGACGTAAAAATATGAAGAAGACTTAGATCATGCTCTTAATGAGCTGACTCACCAAAGCGGTCAAAGCGCCCCTTGAGTTGGCTAAAACCTAAAAATATGAAGAAGACTTGGATCGTGCCCTTAATGAGCTGACTCTCTAAGGTGGTCAAAGCGCCCCTTGAGCTGGTTAAGGCCTAAAAATATCTGAAGAAAACTTGGATCGTATCCTTAATGAGCTGACTCACTAAGGCGGTCAAAACGCCCCTTGAGTTGGTTAATACCTAAAAATATGAAGAAGACTTGGATCGTGCCCTTAATGAGCTGACTCACCAAGGCGGTCAAAGCGTCCCTTGAGCTGGCTAAGACCTAAAAATATCTAAAGAAAACTTAGATCGTGCCTTTAATGAGCTGACTCACCAAGGTGGTCAAAGCGCCCTTTAAGCTGGCTAAGACCTAAAAATATGAAGAAGACTTGGATCGTGCCCTTAATGAGCTGACTCACCAAGGCGGTTAAAGTGCCCCTTGAGCTGGCTAAGACCTAAAAATATCTGAAGAAAACTTAGATCATGCCCTTAATGAGCTGATTCAGCAAGGCGATCAAAGCGCCCCTTGAGCTAGCTAAGACCTAAAAATATGAAGAAAACTTGGATCGTGCTCTTAATGAGCTAACTCACCAAGGCGGTCAAAGCGCCCGTTGAGCTGGCTAAGACCTAAAAATATGAAGAAGACTTGGATCGTGCCCTTAATGAGTTGACTCACCAAGGTGGTCAAAGCGCCCTTTGAGCTGGCTAAGACCTAAAAATATCTGAAGAAAACTTGGATCGTGCCTTTAATGAGCTGACTTACCAAGGCGGTCAAAGTGTCCCCTGAGCTAGCTAAAACTTAAAAATATGAAGAAGACTTGGATTGAGATAGTGCTCCATAAGAGGATCGAAGCGCTAAATGCCTTAAAGAAATTTTGAGTTGAATAAAGTTCTGTGAGTTCGACGATTGGAAGTTGAAGAAACTCTAGCTTGGGACTACGGTCTAAGAGCTGGCTAGCTCCCTAAGAGATTATAAATTGGTACTGTTTTAAGAGTTAGCTGGAAGCTTAAGAAACTTTAGATTGGGATTGCGCTCTATGAATTGGATAGATCCCTAAATGAAAATATGAATCTAGATAGTGCTCCATATACTGATTGAAGCGCTAAAGAAGATATGGATAGGAACAGTGTACTATGGGCTGGCTATATCCTAAGAAAACAGATAAAGGGTAAGCACCCTTCAGATTCGTTTAAGCTCTACTGAGAGTTGAAAGCAAACTGAGGAACATAGCCAACTTGAAAAAAAAAACTCTTGATTTGAGAAATTTACAAACGAGGAATTTGGTGAACACTGTTTATAACATGAATTGAAAATTTGGCTACTATGGATGAAATAGACTGGAAAATGAATGGAAAAACTTGTAAGAAGCCTTCACTTTCTCTCTCACCTTTTCATGTCTTTTCATTTTCTTTTTTTCTTCTTTTTCCATGAAAGTTTGTTAACGGATACAAATTCCTATTTAAAAGGGAAATGCTATAATCATATAGGGTATCTCATATCCACCCTAATTTGTAACCTGGATAATGAGCTTCTTGGATAGGCCTTAAATATTCATTTTGTAAGGAAAAGGTAACTCACGATTAGTTTAGTCAAAGAGGACTTCCTTACGCACTTTCGGTCTGGATGTCACTCTTGACTACTATTCCGAAAATTGCAATCCAATTCGCAAGTGATACGCTTTGATCGATTTGCAGGTCTTTTTGGGTTCAGTATTGTAAATTTGGCTTTTGGTCAAATGGTTTCAAAAGAAGTTAATTGAGGGGACTTATTTTAAAAAAAGTGCTTTCATCCAACCTAGGGGATACAAGTCAAGAACCCTTAGGAATGAATTAGATGTACGCTTGCCCTAGTTTCAAAGATATTTTTATCTTAGATAAATTATTTTTCAAAATTGGAAGAGCTTTGAGTAGGGAGGTATCGTGGGTGGGAAGGTCTTATGTTTGAGAATTGAGTGGGTTGAAAGGGTTTATGTTTGTGATTTGGAGTGTGATTTTGAACTGAATATGGAGTTTTTGGTTTGCGGGTGAAAACATGATCTTGAATGAATATGAGGTTTTGTGTTTTTGGTTAGAAATGCGATTCAAGACCTTTTGTTTTTAGAGCAACTTAGGCCTTCTTTGATTGGGGATTTGCTCAAGCTAGATATTTGGGTATTTCTTCATTTTTCTTTTTATTTTTCTTTATTTTCTTTTTTCTTCTTCTTTTTTTTTTATTTCGTTTCATTTCACTTCTTTCTTTTCTCTCCCAAAAAATAACTATCTCTTTTGTCAAGTTTTTGTCTTTGGATGAATTAAGGCCCTAAATCCATAGGTTCAAAGTGCATTGGCTTAGGTAAGGTATGTGTGGCTTTTGGGGTATTTGGAAAAATGTTAGCTCTTCTTTAAAGAAAACAATTTATCGAAAACAAAAATTATCCTTGAATTGTTATTACTGGGGTAAATACAAATCAGTTTTATCCTTCTCTCCTAATTAATGACCTTATCCTCCGAATTGCCCCACTATAGGGTGGTTCTTGACAGGGTTTACATTTGGAACGACTCTAAAACAGTTTAACGGGGTTATCAAAGAATATTGTGTTTGGGATTTGAAAATGAATGCCTAACTTCATTTCGATTTGCATATCAAATTCAAAATGGACCTCCTTTAAGGAATGAATCCAAAATATTCTCACCATGATGTCTCTTAACTCTCAAAGTGTTTAAGGGTTAGTGTATAGGATATAGCTCGCCTCTTTTCATTCAAAACTTTTTAAAAGTGAGTTACTAATGCCTTACATAAGGATGGATTGACCTTAAGGTGATGACGGACCTTACTCCACAATTCCTTGGAACATGCCCCGGTTGTGAAATTTCAAAGACTAAATGCCCTATGTCCCAGACTTATAGGTCTTAACGCCCTTAAGCTTCCATATCTGATTTTGGGTTAGGTTCTTTAGAGTTCAAATGGGCTGAAACTGACAACTTTTGAAGTAGAAGGGACTAATGATTTGCCCTTTTTGTTTGTATCAGGGATCAAGCTTAGGATAGTGTTTCATGGCTTTGTATTTTAACTCAGTTCATGGTTTAGACTTGACAACTTAGGGGCTTTGAGTTGGTTGAATCATCTCGATGGGCTAAGGTTCGGGTTTGGTTGGTTATTTTCTTGGGCTAAGTGGGTCTGTTTAGGTTATCTGCACTAATGGGCTAAGTGATTGTGTTTGTCCCGAATCCTATAGGGATTTGTAACCGTTAGCAACTTTCTTTCTTTTTCTTTTCTTTTCTTTCCTTCTTTTTTTTTTCCTTCTTTTCTCTCTCTTTTTTTTTTTGAAAAAGAGAGAGGAAAAGTTAGGGCTTTTGTGTTACAAAGACCGAGTGATGGAATTGTGAATGGATGATTACGGAAGATGGCTTTCATGGAAATATATACAAGTCGAGAACAACATTATTGAGAATCTATTTACAAGAGAGGAATTCTGAAGAATAAAAGACTAAACAAAGAAAATATCTAAATCTTATTTATTCCAAATGAAGAAGGCTATTTGCAAAATATTGAATTTACCTAAAAGAATGGATATTTTTTGTGGGTAAAATACTAGGCACAATGATAATTACCTGTTATTTTACAAGTTTGATTCTTTTGTTTTGTTTCTTTTTATTATTTTTTATTTATTTACTCTATAAAGGTTGGGCTCAACTGATATGAGCCCAAACAAAAAGTGATAAATTCGGGCTCCCATAGATGTATGAAGGCCCGCACTAGAGTGATGTTCACGGGGATCTTCTGTAAAGAGAAGATGGGCCCAATCTTATTCTTAATAAACTCTTGTTTATCTAGGCTGAAGAGTCGAAACTACGTGTGAAGCAGTTTTTGAGGCCAATGCGGTAGGTGAACATGAATGTCTTCAAAAGACCCTTGACTAGATATAGCCATGACTAATCAAAATCAAAATTAAAGTTACAATTACAACGTAATCTAAACCGTACATAAAATTTTTACAAATTATTTACAAGGAAATATTACAATTACAACTTCACAACTGCCTTTATCCATTTAGGTTTACCACATCATAGGTTCTTGTAAATTTTTTGAAAGAAGAAAAATTTTTTCATGTGATGCAGCGGATGGGTTCTAAAGGTCCTCAAGTTTTGCAACTACTACGTTTTTTCAAAGCAACGGTTCTGTGGTTGCATCTAAACTTGAGTAGGGTAGCTTGATCAGCCCCGGAAGGTGGTTATCCCACAACATCCGAAGCTTACACAATGGCCCCCTTCTTAAGGTCCTAAAACGGCCTGATTCTAACCGTATCTACCATGCATTTATGATGCAGAAAAGAAAAAATAATAAAAATAAATAAATAAATAAGTAAAAGATAAAAGTAAAACCCGTTGAAATTTCCCCTTAAATAAATGCTACATCAAAACATGTTAGTAAAAAAAAAATAAAATAAACAAATACATAAAATAACATACTTAAGTTTTTTATTATTTTTATTATTTCATATTTTTATTTTTTTGAAAAATAATCCTATTTTCGACAACTTCTAGTGGTTAGCCCTTTAGGGTCCCCAGTGGAGTCGCCAATCTGTCGAGTTTGATTTTTCGATTTCTTTTTGAAATTGATTTCTCATTTTCCAATTAATACTAAACCCTAACACATTTAATATTAATCATCGACTAAAGAAATTGAGAAATTCCGGTTTTTCATTAAAAATAATTTTTGGAGTCGCCATCCGACCGAAGTCGGGAAAAGAAAAGAAACCGTAACCAATTGGGTAGATTGATTATGATTTAGCTACCAGTTTTTTATTTCAATTTTAATAAAGAACCAAAGAGTTCTAAATTTGGAAGCTAACCTATTAAACCCTTAATGGGTACCACTATTTATTACTGAAATTAGGATTATTTTTCTAATTATAATATTTAAAATAAATAAATAAATAAAATCAAAAGAAAAAAAAACCTAAGTTTCTACATATTTTATCGTCGCCTCGAAGGTGCCTACGTACTCGCTAGTTGAGATCAGACTATCATAGTTCTTTTCAAAAAAAAAAAAAAATTTTAATGTGTTGATTGATTTTAATTTTGAAAACTGATTGAGTTTACATGTTTAACTGATTTAGTTTATTAAAAAATAAATAGATAAATAAAGGGCCCTAACTCGTAAGTGATCAAAAGACTCCTTAAAACACTATAATTTTTTGTAAAAAATTTTCCTTTTGTTAATTTTCTTTTTAAAATAATTTCTATATAATGATTTCTAAAAAAACATAATCTACATATATATATATATATATATATGCTGTCAATAGCTACTTATCTAAATAAATTAATAAACTATGTAATATACTTAATATATAAACTAATATTAAAAGTCTCCTAACTAATATATATATACTATTAACTAATTAACGAATTGAAACATAATAATCAGATAACAAACTAAACTATTGATAATAAATAAAAAAAAAGAACCAGCAAACGAACTTGAACTTATGTGTGTTTGGCGTGTAATCGAACTGATATTATAGCACGACAGTGATCAACAGTTTCAGTAACAAGCTTGCTTGTAGACAACAGCAGCGTATGCGATGGTGTTGTTGATGAAAGAATTGTGAGTTCTGCTACTGATAGTAGGGTCTAGCCGAAGTTGATCGCTTCCATGGACGGTTTACAGTGGGCTACTGTTGAGTGTTGCGGCTGTTGACAAAGCAAAGGCTATGATTGAAGAACGACGTGTATTATAGCGCAGACTGCGATGTGTGGTCGATGAACTACAACAGTGTACGTCGGACATGTGCAATCACGAACAGCAATTCGGTGGAGTATTGCTTGGACCTTGGGTGGGTGTTGCTGTTCAGGTGTCATTCAATTAGAGAATGCGCAGATTGTTGATGATGTGCATGTATGGCCACAATTGCTGTGATTAGGGCGTGCGTCGGAGATCTGATCGGTGACGTGTAGAGTTGATTATTGGTGCTGTACACGTGATTGTCACGTGGCTGATCGAAGATTACTGCTGTGTTCGTGTGTTGTGGATGTGAAGGGCTACTGTCGGTTGGCTGCGTAGAATGATTGAGGAGATGCTGCTGGCTGCATGGAATGATTGTTGAGATGCTGCTGCTGCGTGGAATGATCGTGGAGGTGCTGCTGCTGCGTGGAATGATCGTGGAGATGCTGCTATTTTTGTTCCGTGGATGAAGCAGATTTTTTTTTTGAATTTTTGATGAAGCTGATCCCATGACCTTTAATTAAATCTACTCAAGTACTCCGCTGTTTATCTATTAGGCTGTTGACCTGTTTCTTAACATTCATTACCATTAAATTATATTTAAACTATCTGAATCCCTAAACTAAAATTTTTTAACTAAACTAATATTAACACTAACATTAAACTAATTATTCCTAATATAAATTACTTCCTAAAAATCTACAAAATCTTTATAATTTTTCCTTTTCTTATTTTTTTTTGTATTTTCATTATTTGTTAATTTTATTATTATTTTTTATTAATTTTTTGTTATCTTTTGAATTAGGACCGTTTTTGTAAAAATAAAAATTAAGACTACGGAAGGGAAAAATTAGGTGTCTACAACCATGAATCGGGCAAACTCTATTTCATTCGTTAATCATCTAGATGATCCGACGAATGCCACTATGCCCAAGAGCCTATAAATACCCAGCATTTCCTCATCATTTAGAATACTTAGAGAGATTAGAAAAACTGTGCTCCATTGTGAAAACTTTGCTCTTTATGATTAAACAGCCTTCAAGCAAAGAATTGATTTCATTCGCTCAAGTTATAAGGTGAATGCCTGAGGTTCCCTAAAGTCGCCTTGTCTGTTACTTGTGCATTTGAGACACTAAGATTGCCTGTTCTTCCTCCTTACCTTATTCTCACCTAATCATTCCTTTAGGTAACAGTTTCGCATTATTTTTTTGAAGCCACGTGTAGTACACTACTTGTGCAGCATGCACGTGACCACTCTAATTGAACCCTCACATCTACAATAAGAAAGGCATGCTTTATGTCACATTTTGTAGGTTGAAAGATAAATGGGGGTATTCAACTTAGACTTATAATAAAGTGAGTAACATTAAAAGCAGTTTGTTTATGGGTTGGCTATTCTCTTAAGGTGGATTTAACCTGTTGTAAGCAAACTGGTTAGGAGCTAATACTGCTTTGTTGATTGTAAGTCCTAAAGTTAAGCCAAATGATTGTAGAATTGAACTTAGTATACAAAGTTTAGGGCAATCGGTTAAAGGATCCGATCAAACCTAAATTATAAACTATAGATAGAAATATTAGTAAAAATGATCCTATAAATTTGAATTTAAAAGAATAAGTAATAAAATAAGAGGCTATAAAATTTTCAAATTTTAAGTATAATACTTATTAATTATCGAAAAGGCGAAAAGTGTAATCTAATAACTAATAAATTGCTAGAGATAGGTTATGTGTATGCTAAAAATCATAAAATAACCTAAATAATAATTAAGAATGTTCACATGTACCCTCTATGTATTTATGAGTAAATAAAAATACACGAAATTACTTAAATTAGCTAGAAACTTATTAAATAATTAAGAAAAAATAAGAGGAATAGGGAATGACTTGGATTTGATCGTGGCAGGTCAGGAAGTGAAGAAGAAAAATTAACCAATAAAAAACAAGCAACACAAAAGGCAAAATTGAAGAGATTTAGGTAATGTCTTGTTCATTTAAATACATAATAATTACTACACAGCTCTATAAAATAGCAAGAAAAATTACAGAACTCATTTGGACAGTTAAAAGTTAGAAAAAATTGAGAGCACCAAAATTTGGAGAAGAAAATTAGGGCTTAGGAAATTATTAAGCAAATCTATGTAGAAGGAGCTAGTGAACCAAACCCATACACCACTACGACCTGGAACCGAACTACCACCACTACCCCACTCTAGACCCATCACCTGAACTGGTTGACACACTTGAACCAGTGTTGGAGGCCCAAAAGCCATCGAATCAAGTGAGTCTCATATCTGCTTCAATTTTGTAAAATTTTTTTAAATTATTTATTTGCCTAGAAAATTATGAAATTTACTATTCTGAGGTTTTATTATATGTAGATTTAGGAAAAAATAGTGATTAAATTTAATCATATCTGAAAATATAGGGTTCTTAAGAAATTAAGCAAAATTGAACATGATTAGAACTAAAAATAAATAGGCTTAAGAGTGTAGTTTGGAGTTTAAATTTTTTCTGTAAAATACTTAAGTGATATAGAATAGTACTATGAAGCTTTTTTTTTTTAAATTTAATTTTCAAAAATTTTAAGTAATTTTTTAGTCCTAAAATGATGGAAAAATTAGGTAATTTTGGGTTAATTAGGTGATTAAGTGATTGATTACTGATTTAGATGGTAATTAGATGTTTAAGGATGTTAATTTCTGACGTGGAAACTTAATCTTAGTCATTAGTGTGTAGTGTAATTAATATAGAAAATTAGGAATATGTAAAATTGAAAATTTAATAGATATGAAAAATTAGATTTATTTGGATAATATAATAATAAAAATAAATACATAATAAATTTAAAAAAAAATTTAATTTTGGATAATTGTATAAAAAATATAAAATTTTCTCACATCGGGAGTAAATTTAGTACCCTAATTATGATTAGAGTATATCGAATAGTTTAGAACACTAAATTAAGACCCAATGTGATATTAGAATGCTCAAGCTTAATGTGATTAATTTCACATTAGAATTCGAGCATATTTAGGATTCCTCATAGTTAAAGACAATGTACAATTAAAACTGGAATCTAATTTAGAAACCAAATCCCGAAATAGGGTAGAATGAATCATTAGCAAATAATATGTATATATGGAAAAATGAGTTAAATTATAACTTAGAATATGAATCATCAAAGTATAAGCACTAAAAAGACGTATTTGTATAATAGGATACTCGGAGACGAACCGACTTACCATTAACTGATTGGGCGACCGAGAATTATAAGTAAGTTGAGTTATTATTTACTGTATTGGAGTACTATTTTATGGTACTCAGAGACTTAGGATTGTGTATGATTGTGATTATAAGTAGTTTATGCATGTGTTTGAGTATCTGAATTCGTATTAAAATTTGTGTTGTGATTGGTTTGTGTTATGACTAGATTGGTGTGAAATTGTTTGAAGACTCTAACTAGAATTTAATATTATTAGACTCTAATGAATTAAATTGTCATGCATTGCAACCCTTTAGGGGATCATTAGGATTCTCCAATTAAACATCGACACCTTTGATAAAGATAGCGCTGGATAGTAAATTGATCTTTTCCTTATTCTTAATCGAACTAAGTGATAGGAGAGAAGGTCGTGGTGAGGATGAGAGCATTGGTTCGAAGGATAGTCTTAGGAGGAGCAGTGTCTTCATTGCACAAACTTGGGTTTAGTTGTGAGCTATTGCATAACATGAAAACTCCTCAACTTGGATTAAAGCAGGTGAAATTTCTTTGATTTCGCAACGGATCGGACTACGACGTATAATGATACTTGATTGTTGTATTGCATAAAAATAATTGATTGATAATCTTGTTTGTGTTTGTATACATTCATGAGTCTCCAATTCAACTTATTGAACTGCAATTGCTCATACCTGTATAGATCCTTTTGCATGTCTTGATTTTTGAATACTTCGAGTATTATACCGCCCTACAACTATCCAGAGGTTAGTTCTTTTGAAGCTTGGGGTATGAAGATCAATTCTCCTAGTAGTGGATGTATAGTTAGAGTCTCCTTAATAGCTTAAGAATGAAAGACTGATAGTTGTTATGTAAATTAATGGACTGTTATGTTAATGTATAATTTCTTGGGAAGTTCTATAGAATGTACATGTAATTATGTATGTTGATCTAAAAATTCTTGATAATTACTGTAACTTTAGCTAAACACATAATTGAACTGTTTAATTCAAAGCGAGGAATCGTCGACGCCTTGTGTAAATCGTGTTTATGGTAGGTATTGTGACGCCAGTTACTATCATAGAATGGTTTACACGGTGGAACTGTTACAACTTTATGACTTCGGGGCGTAACATTGATGATGACCACTGAAGGTTGAAATTGGTAGATAATTGTGCCTTCCAAATATAAGGGGGCCTATAACAAATCTAAGAGGGAATTTTTTATGAGAATGATCGATTCAGAACAAACTTAGGTAAATGAGAAGAGAAGGTTGGCTTGTCAACTAAGATATGAGTAAAAACAAGAAACCAAAAAAAATTATTTAGTACCATACAGGCACTCCAGGAGAGGTAAACTTCCTATTTTGTATTAAATGGTGTCAGGGTAAAAGCTCTATCTTCATCAAATCACTTAAATATTACCCTATGTGCCAAATGAATGGGTAGTTCTTTGTTGGCAAAAAAAAAAAAAGCTAGTATGAAAAAACTTAGAGGAGTGGCCACCAAAGGAGGATACGTTACAATAGGGGCAAATGTGGTGAGAGTCCTAACTTGTGTAAGTTAAACTTTAGAGGAGGAGTGGCCACTAAAGGGAGGAAATCGTTCCGAGAGGAGCAATTGAGTTATAAGTTAGCTTATAATAAGAATCTGCTCTCTCTTATCTTTATAAAATAAATTTCAGTGGGCCAACCCTACCATTAGGCTACTTAGCAAGAGACAATCTCACAGTACAAAAAGAGATGGTGAGGATAGAAGATACCTGTGTAAGCTTAGAGTCTTGGTAAAGATGATCATGGGTTGGATCTAATTAGCAATTGAAGGGTGTTGAAGTGTAGATAAACTATAATTTTTTTTTTGTAAATATTATTATTTTTATTTTAAACAGGATATTTATTAGCGGTAGGTAAAGTTTAATTAGGTAAAGGTAGGTACACCAACTAGATAAATTTTGTCTATTTATATAGACGTCTCTTGTAATGTTCTCAATCAATGAAAAATATAGTTTTTCTCTAACTCCTATTTCATTTCATGGTATCAAAGTATTAGGATCTTTTCTAGGATTAAAACCTCAACACGTTAGCCTTCATTGCAGTCTTCATTCTCCTTAATATTGCTGGTGATTTTTTTTTTTCACAATATCAACGCTTGAAACTACTTCTTCTAACAATTCTAGTGTACTTGAAGAACCCAATTATTTCTAAAAAATTGAAGATCCAAGCATCCTTTAGGCTCAATGTAAAGAATTATCTTAAATGGCCTCAATTTGTCCGCACATATCTTAAGGGAAAAGAGAGACTTAGTCATCTTTTTGGAAATGGACTAGCAAAAGAGGACTTAACATTTGAAGCATAGGATGAAGATGATTCCATGATAATGTCATGGCTATGGAATTTAATGGATCTTATGATTAGAGACACATGCATTGTTTTGTCTATAGCAAATGAGATATCTAATTTCATTTATTGCACATATTCAAAGGCTCGTAATGTTGCCTAAATATATGAAATCAAGATTAAAATGATGACCACCAAACAAGGAGAGAAATTTGTCATGAAGTATGCAAACTTATTGCAAAATCTATGGTAAGAACTCGATCGTTATCAAGTTTTTGAGATGAGATGCATTAAGGATATTGCCATCTTAAAGAGCTTTAATGAAAAAGATTGTGTTAATGACTTTTTGGTTAGATTAAATCAAGAATTTGATCAAGTAAGGATTCAAATCCTTGGTAATGATGAAACACCCTCTTTAGAAGAGACGATTTCATTAGTTAGAGCAAAAGAAAGTCAAAGCAGTCTTATGCTTGAGTCTCAAATCATGGATGGATCAACCTTAGCAACAAAAACAACTCAAGGGGAGAAAGGAAAGAGAGATCTACTAAAACACCAGAGTAGAGAGAGCTAGTGGAATGAGAATAAGAACAATCTTTCGTGTGCCTACTGTAAGAAACCGAGGAACACAAAAGAGAAGTGTTAGAAATTGAATGGTAAGCCACCAGGCCAAGATTAGGGAAACAATGGGAGGTAATAGAGACCTTAAGCACACATGATTGAGTAATCTAAAATCAAGGAAAATTCAGCAATTCCTTAGTTCAATAGTATAGAAATTGAGAAGTTTAAACCTTGTTGGGATCTCTTGAGAAGTCTTTTAGATCTTGTTCTCTAGCCTCTTAGGTAAACCTCTATTTTCTTTTTGCATGAATGCCTCAGAAAATCTTCATACGAACTCTTGGATAATAGACTCAAGTGCCATTGATCACATGACCCCCAAAACCCAACTCTTCTTCACCTATATTCTATGTCCAACTAACAGGAAAATTGTAGTCGCAAATGGTTCTTTATTTATCGTTGTAGGATTTGGTGATATACATATTATACCTACCATTGTCCTTAAAAATGTCCTTCACGATCCAAAATTATCATCTTATCTCATTTCCATTCAAAAATTCACTCATGACCTTAAATGTCATGCTATTTTTTCCCCTTCTTATTGTATTTTTCAAGATTAGAACTCGAGGAAGAGGATTTGACTTGTTAAGGAAAAAAAAAATCTCTATCATCTTACCATCTCGAAAAGCTAAGAGTAATTTGTTGTTTTCATTTTTTAATTCAAATAAGGATGCCATTTGGCTACATCATCTATGCCTAGGGCATCCATCTTTTAGAGTCTTGAAAATTATGTTTCCTCACTTGTTCAAAGGATTAGGTATTTTTGGGTTCCATTGTAACATTTGTGAACTGACAAAACATTTTCTTGTATCTTTTCTTATTTAGTGATAAAAGAAGTCTCCATCTATTTCATTTAATATACAATGAGTCATGGTGTCCTTCACTGTACCTAATGTTTCTGCGACTTGTTGGTTTATATCTTTAATTGATGATTGCACTCAGGTTACATGGCTCTTTCTTATTAAAGAAAAATTAGATGTTAGCATTATTATACCTAACTTTCACTTAATGATTCAAAACCAATTTGGGGTTAGAACAAAAAGTTTTAGGACTGACAATGTTAAGGACTACTTTAGCCAAATTTTGTCACCATACTTTCAATTGGAAGGCATTATCCATGAGCCATCATGTGTAAACACACCTTAGCAAAATGGGGTAGCAGAAAGGAAAAACAGGCATTTATTTAACACAACCTGAGCTTTAGTCTTGCAAGGAAATGTCCTTAAGTTGTCCTTTTTGTTGCATACATGATAAATACACTTCTTTCACGAGTGTTAGATGACAAAAGTCCCATAAGATTCTCAATAGTTTCTATCTTCAATTCAAAACCTCTAATAGCCTTACACTTAGGGTATTTTGATGCATTGCCTTTGTTTACGTCCATAGTCATTAAAGAGTCAAATTGAATCCTCAAGCAATCAAATGTGTCTTTATTGGTTACTCATCTACTCAAATGGGATATAAGTGCTATAACCTTTCATCTTCCAGTTTGTATTGTTGAGTCCTCTAAGCCAATTGCATTTGAGTCACTTGATTCTTCTATTGAACTTGTATCATCTCCTAATGTCACTCATGATTTATCAAGATTCTCTCAGGTGTATTCAAGGAGAAAGGCCATACTAGAACTAAGATAAGTCCAAGAATCCAACTTAGACTTTGAAAATGAGAATGTAGTAAGATCTGACTCAACTTTACACACACAAACGGTTAAAACATATACTGACCTAATAGATGACCTATACCTTCCCATTGCTGTTAGAAAAGGTAAAAGAGTGTATTAAAAGACCACTTATCTAGTTTTTAACTCTCTCTCTTAAGCACTTGTCACCAACTCACAAGAACTTCATTATCAATTTAAATACTATTGTCATCCTAAACATTGTTCCTGAAGCTCTATCTAAAAGGGAATGGAGGGACGCTATGAAAGTGGAGATGAATGCTTTAGAAAGGAACATAACAAGCGAGATTGTTGATAAGCCAAAAGGGAAAAATATTGTTGATTGTAAGTGGATTTTCACGTTGAAATACGAAGTTGATGGATCTCTAGAAAGATATAAAGTAAGGTTAATAGCCAAAAGGTACACTTAGACATATGGGGTAGATTATCAGGAGACTTTTGCTCTAGTTGCAAAAATGAATATTATGAGAATTTTGTTATTAGTAACTACTCACTTCAATTAGCAACTCTTACAATATGATGTTAAGACTGCTTTTCTTTATGGAGACTTAGATGAAGAAATCTACTAACTATCCTACCTAGATGTGAAGGTGATACTAGTAATAAGGTGTGTAAGCTTAAAAAGGCTCCGAATAGATAAAATAATCCCCTAGAGCTTGATTTAGGAGATTTGCACAGGTTATGAAAAAGTCTGGATATAAACAAAGTCAAGATGACCACACTGTCTTCTTTAAACATTTCGCTACAGGGGGAGTGACTATTCTTTTAGTCTATGTGGACAATATAGTGGTAATTGCAATATTCTAGAAAAGGGATCTTTATATCTTAGCAAAACTATGTAATTGATTTATTAGTAGAGATAGGGAAGAGTAGGTGTAAACCCATCTCTACCCCAATAGACCCAAACCATAAGTTTGGAGAAGCAAAAGAAGCACCAACTATTGACAAAAGAATATACCAGAGGTTAGTTAGCAAACTCATATCCCTTGCCTACTCTTGGTCAGATATAGCCCATTCTATAAGTGTGATTAGCTAATTCATTCATGATCTTAGAGAACCGCATTTAAAAGCTACTTATAGGGTGCTACATTACTTAAAGTGAACTCTAGGGAAAGAAATTTTGTTTAAAAGGAATGACAATCTTACTCTAGAAGCTTATACTGAAGTCAACTACGCAGGATCCTTACTAGAAAGAAGATCAACTATAGGCTATTATACTTTTCTTGGGGGTAATTTAGTAACATAAAGGAGTAAGAATTAGAATGTTGCAGCAAAGTTGTCTGTAGAATCGGAATTTAGAGCTATTGCTCAAGGATTATGTGAGCTACTTTGGTTAAAGATCATTCTAAATGATTTGATAGGAATCTGCCCCCTAGACTAATTACTCGTAGTCGAATTAAAGGACTCTAAGAACTCGCATAGAAAATATTAGCTTGAAACTAAAGTCGAGATGGGGATCCCTATTCTAAATTGATCTTCTACTGACTTGTCTATTAGATCTTTACATGTATTAGACATGCTCTTACCTAGCAACGAAGTTTTATTCCAAAAGACATCTTAGGACTGACCAAGTTAAGCTCCCCGACTGACCTTAAGTGTTTGACTCCAATTTAGCTGACTTTTTTACAGGACTAATTGGCTTCTAATTTAATCCAAATCAAGTCGCCCACTTAACTACAATGCTTTTTTGCTTCCGCCTGCTTTATATCATATTTCCAATGTTCTACCACCAAGCGACATGTGTCTCCTTAACACAACCCTCTAGAATGATTCTTTCTTTTTCGTATTGAATATTCTTTGTTTCTTTTACTCATTTTAGTATGTTTTATGTAATCTAATTATAAAATACTCTTTAGTTTTTTCATACATGTAAAGTAACCCCAGTAAATGGGTATATAAAACCTCACTTTCTTGTATGTAGACAATCAACTAATGAATATAGAATTATTCACATTGAACAATCTTAATGTTTCTATTATCATTCAACTCTTATTTATTCTCTTCAGTAAGGAGTAATGGCGAGTGATTATTTAGTTTGAATCGATGTGTTATATCCGATGAATTATAGGTTGAGTAAAATCGAGTGGTGCATTGTATTCATTTAGTAACTGTCTGGACTTTGCTAGCTTTTTCCTTGTTTGTTTTCGATTTGCTTCATTATGGTATTTCTCCATGTATCCAACCTTGAAGATGCATCAGGATTTGAAAGTAAAATGGGAAGCTCCTATGAGGCTTTATTATAATAACAAGTCTACCATTAATATTGCTTATTATCCTCTACAACATGATAGGACTAAGCATATTGAAATCGATAGGCCGTTCATTAAGGAAAAATTGGAGGAAGGATTAGTGTGCATGTCATATGTTCCATCAAAATGTCAGTTAGTTGATGTACTTACAAAGGGGCTAAACAACTCAAGTCTTCATGATCTAGTATCCAAGCTAGGAATAGAAGACATTTATTCTCCAGCTTAAGGGGAGTATTGAAGTGTAGATTAGCTGTAATTTTTTTGTAAATATTATTATTTTTCTTTTAGATAGGATATTTATTGGTGGAAGGTAAAGCATTAATTAGGTAGTGATTGGCACACCAACCAGATAACTTTTTTCTATTTATATAGACGTTTCTTGTAATGTTCTCAATCAATAAAAAATACAGTTTTTCTCTAACTCCTATTTCATTTCAAATGGGTTTATGGTTTGTTAATTGTTGGTAACAGTAAGGTGTTGACCTCAAGATGGAATTTAAGTAGAGAAGAATATTACAATCCATGAGTTGGAAGACAAGTGTAGGT
Source organism: Lumnitzera racemosa (assembly GCA_024138005.1). Lineage (NCBI taxonomy): Eukaryota > Viridiplantae > Streptophyta > Magnoliopsida > Myrtales > Combretaceae > Lumnitzera > Lumnitzera racemosa. The sequence goes on from JAMXBC010000012.1 coordinate 5,079,353, forward strand.
GTTCAACTCGAGCTTATAATAAAATGAGTGGCATCATAGTAAGTTTGTTTGTGGATTAGGTATTCTTTGATGGCAAGTTTAGCCCCTCATGAGCAAATTGATTGGAAGCTAATATTGCACTCCTAATGATGGTTGTAGCAAGCCAAATGCAATTGGCTATTAGAGCCTTCCAAATATAAGAAGACTTGGGACAAAGCTAAAAGAGAACACTTGACAAGAATGATGGGCTTGAAATAATCGTGGTAAACACAAAGAGAAAGTTGGCTCGTCAACCAAAACATAAATAAAAATGAAAAGTCAAAGGAAGGTCAAGCATTGCATGGTACTCTAAGAGGATAAACCTCCTTATGCTTGACTCTTCGGAGTTGAGCAAACTCAATAAAGTAACTCTTAATGGTTTTATGTTCAAGTTTGTAGATTAGGCAAGGACACACGAACACGGTGCACAATAATATCATCATATTCATGGCAATTGCCCAAGAGATGGAAATAACTTCTATCACTATACAACGCTATAGCATAATCTATTGCAATTGGAGTTTCTGCCATGGAAGCTCTCTGAAAGACCAGGAACTATTTAACCATTAGTTTCCTCAGTGTGTCCAAATGATATCGCTTTGAAAGAGCCGGAATAAAAACATCCTCAGCATGTAGTGTGTACACGTTCTCTTCGAGGAGAAACAAACATGTATTGTGGACTTGCTAGGAGTGGACTCTTTGCTGCTGCCAATTCAATTCTCTTCCATTTTTCCCTCCTCTCGATTTCCTTTACCCGAGCTTCGGACTCGCGACATTCGAGTTTCTCAAGGCACTCGGAATATAAAGCCGGATCCATTTCTTCCAGCATTTCCTTCACATTTTCTGTCAGTTGCCTGACACTGTTGCTCCAGTGCCATTTTAGATTCTTCTCCATGCCCTCAACTACAATAGGAAAAATTTCTTCCATTGCTAGTGACACCATCTTCACAAATTGCTCATTGTTCCAAACGTAAAGCGCACGTTCTGCCACCTAAATATATGACATAAATGAGATCAAGAGTTTGGCAGTAAGTTTAAGCTGTTGATTATGGAATTTGTGAAGTGAATGGAGCAAGGTCATTAGAAGCAGTGCCAAATCTCCTTTGATACATTGTAGAACAGGAAAAGAAAAGGAAAAAAATGCCGAAATCTAATCAAATCTTCTATGCTTAGGGGAGTCATTTAAGACCTCTATATTCATATCGAAATTCAGTCTCGTCCTATATATTTTAAATGATTTCATTTAAGTTATTTGGTGCTATAATACAAATTAAGAGTATTTACTAATTCGCTTAAAAATATAGAGGACTTAATTTTATTTTGGATAAATATAGAGGATTTGTTTGAATTTTAACATAAACATGGAAAACTTCAAATCTTTTGTTGCAAAAGAAGAGAGAAGACAATTCCTAGAAAGAATGACTACCAGTCTTGCTCTATCAGTTGGACAAACATTCAAGCAAAAACCAGATAAAATTACCTGCTGATTTTAGGGATGCAATTAGAAAATTCTCAAAGGTCGTATGCAACCCGATTATTGAAATTGTAAGTGCTTTGCCTTCAGCAGATGTCTACGATAACATATATGCTGCCTCTAGTGGCACAAAGTCAAAGTACAATGCAGTTGAGTAACTGTATCTCATAACATAATCACCTGCCATTCTTAAGTTTTGTTAAACTAGAACTAGATGTTTGACACAGACGCCATTTTATAACACTTAATTTTTCTTGTTCAGAGGAAATGTAGAAATGGATATGATGCACAGCATAGGAAATGTTGTTGTGAAGGTGAAATTTGTAAAATTTTGGATTTTTCCTTTAAAACGGTGAGCAGATAGTGTGAAATGAATGAGAACTTTATGTTGGATAACCATGAATCGATCTTAAAGGAGCAAACTTACTCTTACCTGAGAATTTGGACTATTCATACACTTTGTTATATGAGTGCACAAAGGCAAAGCCAACTTTCTGTATTGATCTGGATCGATGTTCTCCACCAGTTCCTCCAATTCTTCGATTAGTAATACTTCCTTCTGAGAGTTGGTGACTGGCCAGTACCTGAGGATTCCTCTAACAACAATCCCTCCAAGGACAGGTTCCTTCTGCACAAACTGAGATACACAGTAACTCAATTGTTTATGGTAAATCAGCATCCTCCTTGCCTTGTGCAGTGGGATAAGGATTCTCATCAAGAACAACTTATGCTCATCTTTAAGGGGAACTGTGAAACCATTTATAATGCTCCCATATATTTCCAGCAGCTCTCCAATCCCACAATGCCTTTCTGTCTCAAAAATGTCCTGCAACAAAACCTCATTCATTGATTTGCGCATGAGAGAACGGTGGAATGTGCATCGGGAATATATAGAATGGTAGACATTCTTTAAGCTTCCACGTTCTCTAGGATCTTCAGACTGGAAGAGAATAAGAAGATTGCAAAGAAAAGTACGATCAATATACTCCCGAAGCGTTCTAGGATCCGTGTGCATGACCACCAAGATGAGGATATCATAAACAATCTGAAGGTGTGGCCACAGAGGAGAAAAGGTAGCTACAGGTTCTTCATCATCAGGCAAGTCTGAGATGCAAGAGAGATTAGAAGATGGTGGAAGTGGCCGGAAAAGATTGGCAGAGATCATGGACATAAGCAGGGGTAAGATCTTGTCATCTAATTGTCTTTTCGAGGCTTTTATTAGGTGAAGGAGCTCACTGAGCTTGGCTCTTTTGAGGTCTTGTTTTGATGGCGATTCTGAAGGATTAGTGAAAGTGAAAATGAAGAAGGAGCAATGTTGAATCAATGAGAGTAATTCTTCATTTGAACGTAAAGGAGATCGTAACATGCCATCACTGCTGTTGCTGCCGCTGCTTCTATTACTAATACTTCTCAATGGACTGTAGCTTCTTGAGGGACTTCTCGAATCTAATTCAAAAAGGTGTTCAAGTGTAGATCTTTTCCTAGGAGAGTCTGATGAATTGAGATGCCTATCTGTACCCATTGTTATGCACTTCTTGACCTCGTTGCTTCTTCTTTAACCCTCCGAAGGATTATAAATTAACAAGTGCTTGATCATGGTTTTCCATAGAAAGCTGAAAGGAGAGAAGATAGAAGTTTTTATTTTCTCTTTATCTTTTCGACTTTGTTGTGCTGTGCAAGAAAAGGCCAAAAAGACAGCGATGTTTGTAAAGACAAGAAATGTTGTAATATCCGATGAAGGAGAATAGAGAATTTTTCTCGGTTTAGAGAATCGTGACAACTGAGAGGAGCAATGGGTGAGTTCTTGTAAAGCTGTTTAAGGATCTTCTTAGTTGTTTTGCCATCACCTGGGTGTTTGCCACGTGGATTTCTTGGGTTCAAAATAAGGTTTTGACAATGGAGACTCTTGTATGTAACTTAGTATATGCATAGTAGCAAAAAGACAAATGCTTTGTACAAATTATCTTATACAAGATGCGTGTGCCTTACCATCCCATCCTTCAAGATAATTTTGAACGAAAATTTGCAGATACAAAGTAATTCTTTTCAAAGGATTGAATTGGAGGAAGGCTGAAAAGAGATTAGAAGATAAACCGAAAAATGGAAAAGAAGTACCATTTCTCAAGCAATACAAGGGAAAAAAAATAAAAAATAAAAATCCTGTTTCCTAGAATAATAGCATAATGGTAGGAGAGGATGCATACAAATAGATCAACAAAAATGCAATACAATAGCACTGAGACAGAACTAACACTTTATATTAGAACTTGCATAGTCTGTTGTATGTCATTTCGTAATGCAAATGCAGTACGAAAATAAGGAACCCACTTGCATTATAGGGTTGAGGTTGCAATTTTCCAGAACACCTCTAGTTTGTCGTGTCAATTTGCTCTATTTCAGATTGGATACCAAAAGGCAATACTGAAGAAGTGCAGCATGGATTTTTCCATTTTTGTTTCAAGCAGACCCGACCGATAAGAGCATATTACTCCATAGCATGTCCATATTAGATTTCACGCAGCGCAATGGAGTAACCATGTCTACTTCGAGAATGACAAATTTTTCACTTTCTTCATTTCCCCACTAATTTAAGAGCTCATACATCTCAAGATTTCTTTGGTCACTGCTCTTCAAACTTTACAAAATATGTGCTCTTGTATAATCCGTGTCCTATTGACATTTTGTAATATGTAAAATCACCAATAATCACCACAAGAGCAATTTCCATCTCTCAAGTGGTGAAAGATCTTAGAGTCCCCAACTATTATTTCTCTATTAGTGAACTTGGAAACTTTTTTCACAAAATTATGACAATGTTCACATATTCTAGTGTTTTTCCTGACAAGAACAGGATTCCCAAGTGCTGTGGATATCAATCCAAACGAAATAGCTAACTTTACACTGTGTGTCGCCTTTGAGTTTGTTCTTCTCTTTGCCATATCCTGTGGTTTGAACTTTATGATATTGCTATAGCCGCCATCCTCTGTAATCTGCCTTGAGATGATGTCCAACACATTATAAATCACATCTGCCCCTGCATGTAACTTGTCTTGGTCAAGAAAAGTGAAAATACGACCTTTAGCCTCAACCATACTACATCCGATTGTCTTCTCTAGCCCCTCTCTCTTCATCATACATTTTATCCGTTCCACATCATCCCAGCGTTCAGCTTCTGCATACATATTTGCCAATAATACATAACATCCCGTGTTGTCGTGTTTCAGCGGTGAGATTTGCTCAGCAGCAAACTCAGCCATTTCAATGTTTTTGTGATTTCTACTAGCCGTGAGTAACGATCCCCATATCCTGGCCGTTGGGATTAATGGCATTTGTTCAATAAAACTTTTGGCTTCATCTAGTTTGCCAGTGCGACCGAGAAGATCTAGCATACACCCATAATGTTCAATTCCGGGGTCGATATTATAGTTCCTTTTCATCAAGTTGAAATATTCCCATCCCTCATCAACCCTGCCAGAAAGGCTGCAAGAAAACAACAAGGAAAAAAACGTGCTACCGTTAGGTTCAATGCCCTCTTCTTGCATCTCGGAAAATAAATCAATGGATATTCCACCATATCCGTGAATTGCATAAGCCATCATCATAACATTCCATGTAACAACATCCCTAAAACTCATCATCCCAAAAATTCTCTCTGCAGCTCCTAGATCTCCACACTTTGCATACATGTAAATTATAGAATTCGATATAAATTTATTTTTACAGAGACCCGTTTTAGCAACATATCCATGGATCTGGTTCCCTTCCCTCAATGATGCTATTTCAGCATAGGCAGGAAGTACACTTGCCAATGTGACTGCATCAGGTTCAAAAGGCTGAGTCCACAGGTCAGCAAAGAGATCGAGGGCTTCTCCATTCTGTCCGTTCTGCACATAAACAGCAATCATAGCATTCCAGGATACCAAATTCTTCTCATTAATTTGCATAAACATACTTTTGGCACACCCCAGATCTCCACACATCCCATACATCTTAATAAGTGCAGTTTCCAGCACTAAATGGGGAATAAATCCTTTTCTAATTGCATAACCATGAACACACTTTCCCTCCAAGAGTGAACCGGATTTTTCACACGCTGGCAGGAGGTTGATCATTGTGATGACATCGGGACACAACTTAAGGTTTTCTTGCATATTTCGCAAGCAAATAAATGACTCACTAACATAACAATTTGAAGCATAACCATCTATCATTGCATTCCAAGTTGCTATGCTCTTCTTGGAGATTATATGGAACAATCTCTCGGCATAGTCCACTCTACCGCATTTACAGTACGTGTCAATCAGCGATGTCTGAACCATGACATCTACTTCAAACCCACGTTTAATCACTTGGCAATGAATTTCCTTCCCATTCTCAAAACAACATTGGAGAGAAACAGCATTAAGAGAACTAGTTATAGTTAACCTATCAAATCTCATTCCACATTTCTGCAATTCGCGGAAAAAGTCCAGTGCCTTCTTGCCATCCCCAACCGCAACATACCCACCGATCATTATATTCCATGAAACCAAATCCCTCACAGACATTTCAACAAACATCTTCTCCGCTAACTTGACGCACCCATTTTGCAAATACATGAAAATCAAAGAATTACAAACATAAACATCTGAATCCAACCCAATCTTAATCAACTTCCCATGAATTTTCAAACCATCTTTCAGACGCAACAAACCTCCATAAGCCTTGAGTACAAAAGGGTAAGTAAAATGATCAGCCCTAATATCTTCACACTCCATTCTATGATAAAACTCAATGGACTTTTCCAACAACCCATTATTCACAAACCCTCTAATGATCACATTCCATAGATAAACATTACTATGGTCCATGTTTTCAAATAAATTAGCTGCATTTTGCATCGACCCAGAATCAATCAATGAATTAAGTTCGTTTCTAAGTGAAAGATCATGTTTTTCGAGGCTTTTGCTTAGTTGGGTGCGATTTGAGGTTGCTGGGCTGAATTGTGTTTCAGGATTTTGCTTTGGTTTTGAGGATTGAATTGGGTGGAGTGATGGTTTCTTGGAGTCGCATACAAAGAAAGTGCCAGCAAGTGTTGTTGTTGCCATTTTAAGGAGTGTGACTGTCTTAAGTGCTGAAATTTGAGAGTAAGATGGAAAGTATCGTAGGAATTAATGAGCTTCTTCTTATGTGCGACTTCATGGATGGATGTCTCCGTCGAGAAAATCGTTCTTAGTATTCACGAATAGGTTCTAGTTCAGCCAATGTTCTCAAATCCGGAGGAGGAAGACGGGTTGAGGATCCAGAGATTGGATCGGACAAAACCGGATCAATAAAAATATTAAGATATAATTTTTATTTATTTATAAAATATTAAAATTATTATTAAAATTAAGATTTTTGATGGTTTAATCTCTTTTTTTTCTTTCTTAAATCTAGATTTATTATTTTTAATCGAATTAGACCGATTGATTTAATTAGTTTTTCCAAATCACTCTAAATATAGATGAAATGAATAATCTGTACTAATTTTTATAATCAAATTAAATTGAATTGGATTGAATCATATTCATATTTGTTATTTTTATTTAGAAATTAGCATATACAATTTATGCAATTAGTTTTTCTTATTTCACACTTACAACATACCAACCACAAGCCATTCAAATTTACTTTATACTTCTTTGAGGTTAACTCAAGTTTAAACTAATCAAATTTTTTATCACCCTTTAACTTGAAGTTCAACCTAATTGATTTGGTAACCCCCTCCACATATAGTCGAGCTTGAATTATCTATTTATTAAAATGGGAGGTACCACATTATTATCTTTTTCATTTTTAAATCTTGTTTTACTTTTAAATTAAATAGTTTTATATATGATAAAAGAAACATTTGAGATTGGTAGTTATTATAAAATTTTTCTTTAGATAATTGTCCTATCTAGCCAAAAGAAAATATAACTATTCTAATTTTACAAATCTAACTTTTTTTAATACCTCTCACCATATTGTTTGTATTTTATTTTATTAATATACAAGATAAAGAAAGAAAATAATCAAAACCCTTATAGCTTAGTAGTGTGGATCGTGTTGATCTTTTAATAAAACGGATCAAGTTTAAATCTCTCTTTCACTATAATTAAAAAAAAGAGAAACAGATCAATTTGCTTTTAAACAAATTTATTTCTTCCAAGAATCTTTGAATTCCCTTTAGAAGAGTCATCATTGATATCACCCGAAAATGCACGGAGCACCTATTTGCATAATCAAATATGTTCTCAGGATGGACTGTTGAAGTAGCAAATTAACTAGGAATCCTCGGTTCTGTTATTACAGGAGCCAAACTTGGGCGATATATTTTTCCCTTTTGTCATAACATACACCTATTTCATCATTATGATTACGATGATGAGATGATGACGGCTTTGTTTTACTTGATTTTTCCTGAAGCAGCCAAAGTCCATCCATCTCAGCTCGGCGATGATCTCAAGTACAATTGTGAGAAATGATGCTTGGCACCGTCTTGTAACCCGGGAACTTTCCCATTGCTTACGTTCTGATGCAATTTTGTAGAACACGATACCTGGTGCAGGTGATAGCGACGTCACATGTTTCAGCAGGAAAACAGGAGGAAAGCCGGTATGGACTTTCGGTCTAATCTCTACATTCCAATCGCAAAAGTTGGAAAACGAACAAGAAACGGTTAAGGAACCTCCATCAGAAACTGATGAATGTCTCAAGTGGTTGGAAAACGAGCCCCCAGATTCGGTTTTGTACATATCGTTTGGATCACAAAACAGCATTCCCGCCTTACATATGTTGGAACTTGCAATGCCTTCGGAGGCCAGTGGACAGAAGTTCATATGGGCAATAAGACCACCAATTGGCTATGGAGTGACAGAAGGGTTTGGAGCTGAATGGTTGCCCGATGGATTCAACGAAAGAACAAGAGCACTAAACAAAGGAATTTTGGTGCGTCAATGGCTCCACAGATATAAATATCGTGGCACGGATGGAACAGGCGCACACCTAAGCCATTGTGGTTGCAACTCAGTGCTGGAGGTCTCAGTCCTTTTATCTCCCAACTTCTGGAAAAGGTAGTGGGACTTTGTATTGAAGTTTACAGAGGGCGTAATCCTGAGAGCATCGGGCATCATAAAATCGTGGATGTGATCAAGATGGTGATGGATATACAACAGGCATAGGCAAGGGAATGAGGAACAGGGCAAAAGAAATGAAAGACAAGAAAAACAGAAGGCCTGAAAGGATCATCGTTTACAGCAATGCTTTAATGATGGAAAAAGGATGTACAGCTTCCACGAATGAAAAGACAAAAAAAAAAAAAAAAAAAAAAAAAAAAGGAAATGCCAGATAGAACATTCCAGACAATATAACCAAGATCATCAAGGCCTGGTATTGAACACCCGGCAGTGTGATAACATAAAAGAAAAGGTTCTAATCAATAAAATAAGTCATAAGTTGGTGTCCGCAAAACGTTCTATTTATCTCATCTATTACTGCTATAAATGTGTCTGTAGGACATGAATTCAGAAATTGAGAAAATTCCTATATGGAATTGAACATACCAAAGCAGCATATTTTTTTCGTTAGTTAAGCAAAAACCACAAATTCCAATTCGGATGAGTCAATGATCATAGTTAAGTAAACATCACTAACAATCAAAGACATTTTGCATAAATCGATTCATCTCTAAATAGATGAGAAGAATTGCGCTAGGAAAATGAGAACAAAAGAAATGCTGCTGGTACTAAAGCATCTTTCACCTTTGTTCAGGACCCAGCCTGACTACCACCTTCTACAACAAAGTGTGTCTGAAAGGCTAGCTGGCCAGCAGTCATGCCGATGAACATGTATGCAAGCATGCGCACAGGGAGGGAAGGATAGAGTTTACCTCTATTCATAAATTTAATACTTAAAAAGTAAGAACCTAAACATGTCATATGTCAAAAGTGAGGCGCCAGACATTAAAATTGTGAAGGGGGGCGCCGGTAAAAAAAAAAATAATAATAATAATAACAATAATACATTTATGTTGCAGCCTTAATATGTTCAACATGACCCTATCTGGCCCAAACCAAAAAAAAAATAAAAGAAAAAAGGGGAAACCTATGTTATGTACAGTTACTAATGCTCAAAGAGGAGGTAGAGAAGGAAAGTATCCTTCAGTTGAAACAGTCCTCTGGACCTGACATATTCTCATTATCGTCTGAAGAACCGTTATCATCACCATTAAAAGATAGAATGAACTCCATTATTTCCCGACCAGAAGCAGAACTAGCCACATCATCTCCCTCATTTTCTGACTCTATCCTCCTACGTCGCCATGAAAACAATTGCATCAACAGGTCCTCTGGGGGAGATATGGTGTACATCCAACCTCTTGGCTTAGGTCTCACCTGAAAAAGGGAAAAAATGAAACGTTAGAATCATCACTATCATCAAAATAATTGATGCTTGCATGCATCATATTCCATTCGCATAATATCATCACAAACCTTTAAATAAGGTGATTTTTCGTCCACAGTTTGTTTATATTGCTGTGTCCTAATTACTAGACATACACTAGAATTAGTTTTACTACAAGTTACGCCAAAGAATCGAAGTACATTTCACCAACTACATGAAGAGGGAAGAATTCACCATTATGAAGTTTATTAAAAATAATAATAATAACAAAAGCAGCCGCAACAGAAGAAAGAAAGTTTTTACTCATGGTTTTGAATCCTTAACAGCACCTGATGCAGGTTACTGGAAGAAATAGAAGTATCAGCACATACGTCAAGCATCACGCTCTTGACTGTCTTAACTGCTCCAAACTAGCATGATGAGGTACCAAAAAAATTGAGCAAATAAGTAGAGTAGGTACTCCCACAAGAAGCAGAAGATAACTAAGTTTATAATTGTCTTCTCTTCTGGTGATTTTTTCGGGTAAAGCAAGATTCTTTGGGTAACTGTCTTCTCTTTTGGTAACTAGTTTATAACCATCTTAAACAGACATTAATAAGAATATTTTAACTTAATAGCTTGATCAGAATAAAGGCCCATACCTCTTCAATGTTAGCTGGAAGGGTAGCTTTCTCAACTGCTTTTGGTGTCCAGATCTTGATGTCATCATCGATGCCACTACTAGCCAGCACTGCAGTATAAGGATGAGATTCTACACAATTAACCACATCCTTATCTGCTTCCATGACCCGAATGAGCTCCCCACCCTTTTTCTTCCAAATGAATATCCGGCCACAGTCAGACCCACTAACAACATAGTTGCATTTGGGCCCACAGAAGTTGACACCTTTTACTGTCTCAATGTTCTTGTGCCCTTTGTAAACCTGAGGAGTAACTCTCTCCCCTACTCCTGAACTCGAAGATGATGCCAAGACTTTGCTTGTATCTTTGTCCTTTGACTTGGACTTGGCTGGAATTGGATCAGGACCAAGGCTCATCTCCCGATTAAAAAGATAAATGAACTCATCATTGTATGAGACAAGAAGTTCACTTTGATCCGAGAAGGCTAAGCCTGTTATTCCAACTTGATTATCTCCAATCAGATGTAAAGGGCAAAAGTAATCTGCAGGTTGACCAAAATCATTTGATCCATTCCACTGATACTTCCGGATGTCATATAGTCGAGTATACTCATCAGACCCAGCAACTGCAAAGAGATTTGGATTCCTTGGATCTATTGCAATAGCATTTAAATGGATGACAGGCATATAATTCCTTTTGTCATCAATTGGTAAGCATGTGAAGAGTTTTGTAGCAGTCCTTGTCCGGAGGTCAATCTGTAATAAAAGAGCACCAATAAATATATGCATAATCAAAAAGCTAGGTGAAGAGATAACATCAGCATGTACAGTAGCTTTCAACAGTAGATTTAATAGTACATGACGCTCCATCTTCATGTAATCTCTAGATGCTTCACCATTCCTGACATTCAAGGACAACATTCCATAACCGACATCCAGCCAGATATTCTTACTTCCAATTAAAGATTAGCCCTTGGAAAAGAGGGAACTTCCTGATTTCCAGGTTTCTCCATTATTAATTCCAAATAAAAACCCCACTTCCGGGTTTCTCCACAAATGGTACATAAGGTGAATGATCATATACTATATTAAAATATCACATGAATCTTTCCTTGTTGCCTGGTTTCTATAAAGATATTGTTTTAGACCATCCAAGGCAATGTAATTATAAAGGCTGTATTGGAAGTCTTAAACCCCCGTGCATCTTCATCATTTTAGTCACAAACATATCGACCAACTTCCTGAACTTTTTGTTTAACCAATATGACTTTCCATGAATGAAAGTGGCTCGCCACATCAGCAATGAGGAATTGGAAAACAAATTTCAAAAAGGGTTAGGACTAAATTGGTTACTTTGAAAGGTTTGGAAGTCAATCAAGAAAAATGCATAAGGGTTTTAAGATTCAAGATCCATTTATCCTTCTATAATAAAATTGTCAGACATGAGTTGCTGGAAATGACATGCTATAGGAGGAGTGATTACTCACATGTTGTACTAAACCATCTTCACCACAGGTGTAAAATATATGCGGACTTCCAGGCTCAACAGCCAATTTGTGGGCCCGTCCCTGATGTTTGGCAAGCAATGATGGCTTCACTTGGCCACTTTCCAGAATCTGAGCACGTCTCACCTAGTTTGGTCAAAAACTCCCATGAGAAAGATGCTACTGCTAAATGCATAAATGGAAGCACACAAGATCTACAACTATTGTTCATATCAACATATAATTTAGAATTCCGGTCTATTGCATTCGTGATAGACTTTCAACTCTGAAGATTTTCAACTTTGCTACATGTGTTCCTAAGAACCCACAGAACATCGATTGAGATATACACAATTAGAACTAAGTCATTAGCAAGTCATCTTGATAGAGAAATGGAATCTTGTCCCTTCTTTCATATATTTAACATTCTGGCTCAATAAACAAGACACTTGAAAAGAAAAGATGAGGCAGATTGTGCAATAATTCTCCAACATATCTTACTTCACTGTTAAATTTATGAGCTTTGACCCAAATATATATACACTTAACCAGTAAGTAAAAATAAAAAATTTCAGCGTTCTCATTTACCAATATAGCAAAAAAGTCATTCAGTTACAAGCTGAAAAAAGAAATTTCAATTTCCCTCCATCTTATATACTAATTCTAACTCCTAGAAGAAATTTACCTGCCCATCTGCAGCACAAGAAATGATACTTCGATCATCTGTATTAGGCATTATCTTTGCATGAAAAACATTGTTGTGATGCCCAGAGTGGAATGAAAGCTTGACTTTTCCAGTTTGCCAATCCCAGAGTATAACACGCTTGTCATCAGAACCAGATACTAGAATGTCACCAGTGGAATTAAAGCTGACAGTATTCACACAGCCCCGATGCTTTTCCAGCTTCTTGTAAATATCGTACCGCAGCACAATATCCTAAAATGTACAGGTATACTCTAAAAATAAGCAAGTCATTATTATCATTAATTAATACTGATGACTTCCACACATTCACCAAGAAGGATCAATAAACTATATCATTAACTATAACTATAGCAGACTTCCAGATGCTGAAAATGGGAAAGCTTTTGATCAAATCATGATTTTTTCTCATATCATACTCCTCATGGCAAAATTGTTGCAAAAGCAGGAGCCATGGATTTTACTGATGGCTAGCAGAGGCTACAGATACCATCTTTATCAGACACAAATATTTATTTGTCAGCCAGTACAGCATCTATGAGCAAGCATTCTAGTCATCATGTGAATGAAATACTTTGAGAACTTGATCTCAGCTATAATCATTAACATTATTAAGTTCCATGTATTAACTTAAATATTTAACATCGAGCTGCTTAAATATTCTTTTACTTACACAAGATTTCAATGTTATAACAGCCCAAATTTTTCTACTAAAGTCTAAGTGAGGTGGGATGTTCGTTTGCAACCTGAAAAAGAACAGTGGTCTTGGAATTCCAAGAGCAAATTTGTGTAACAAAGCAGGCCAAATCAAACACATATGGCACCTAAGTAAGGGAGGGTGGAGAGAGGACTTTGGGTGGGTTTGATACACTTGAACCTACCTAAAAGGATGGAACTTTTGGACAGTAAAAGTAGCAGCACCGTGCTCATGGGATTGGAAGAAAATTGTAAAGTTGTGACAGCTAGTCTGCATGAATTTTCAATGGGAAATCGATGATGGATTATCTATCTCACTTCAGTCAGAGTTTTGGTTGCCAAGTGAGCCTCTTGACTTGCACCATAGTGTGCATGAAATAGAAGCGACAGTTTTGAAGGGCAATGCACATCTCTGTTCCCATATGGATGGTGATGAGTGGAGGTTGCCAAATGAGACTTCTGGTCAAATTTCAGTACTCCAAGCACTTTGAGGCCTGATTCATTCTAGCCTGTTGTGCCTGCATGGAAGCACTCATAATCAGGTGAATACTCCATTAAGTCTGGGTATATTCTCTTGCTCCAATTACTCACAATGTTCCTTGGAGCAAAGTGGTTTGGAATCCAACTATTATTCCATGCCACATGTTTTCCTTTGGCTAGCATGGCTTGGGAAACTCCAAACATTGGATAGGATGCATGCATGGGGCATAGCCTCTTTAACCACAAGCTATCTTTGTGCTCAAGGACTTCGAGATCATTCACACTTGTTTTTCAACTCTCCATTTGCTTCTCAGGTTTGGGCAGCCTTTGTGACACTCCAGAGTGTCCAGCCTCTTTTCTTACTTCGCAGGGTGTTACCTCTGCTTTAACTGGCTACATCAACCTCAAAGAACTCTCAGATTCAGCTGTGGAGTGCCTCCTTAGCAACTGGAGTCAACTGCATTTTGAGAACTTGAAACCAAGTGAAACTTGGAAATCAATGTCTGCATCTGAGCTCTTTAACCAGCCGTATATTGCCTATTTTTGGGTTACTTGAAGTCTCTAGAATAACTTACTCTTGTTTCAACAGTGGTTTTGTATACTCTTTCTTTTACAGTATAGAGTAGCTGTGTAAACCTTCCCATTTTTTGACACTTGTATGTTCTTTCTCTTATAATTCAATGAATTTATTGATTCATACCAACCAAAAAAAAAAAAAAAAAAAACAGGAGGTTATAACAGCCCAACTTAAAAATCTACAATAATGATTTGTTAAAAGAGATATGGGATCCTAAAAATATTCACCTCTACCCTAATTAAAAAAGAAAGGACCCAAAATATTCTATCCCTAAGCCCCTTGAGCGAGCCACAAGAATGGCATGCTATAATTTTTGAAAAGAAAAATAAATCCAAGACATTATAGTTTGATGAGAAGACCATAATTGAAAACAATTATTGCTGCTTTGCCATAACTTGACAATGGTGACAACCACATCATAATATATACATTGTAATACAATGAAACAGAAGCTGCTCACTTGTTATGGAATAGCCATTATGGTCTTCAACAAATGACTTTCTATGCCATGCTTAAAATTGCTAACTTGCCTGCCACTCGAATTATTCCTTGAAAAGGTAACTACTCAAAAGTTATATATATTATGTTTTCAAGGGTCTATGTTAAAATACCGAGCCTAAAAGATAAGTCAAAAAAAAAAAAGAAGGGAAAGGCAAAGTGTTCTGTAGAAAGACAGTAGCTCCAGAAATAGATACGAATATGTTCGTTCAAATTGCAAAGGTGTTTACTCTTTTTAGCATTTTTTTTTTTTAAATAATCTTTCTCATTGAATATACTATAACTGCTAGACATTTAGATTGTGTGTCATCAATTTATGAGAGCACCACTATGTTTAGCCCAAAAAAGAGGATAAGAAGACAGATACAATGATCAACAATAACTGGAACCTTCTGGTAATACTCCATAACAAATACTTGATTACTATCTGCTAATAAGTCAGGGTTTGTGGTTCAGAAGTCGATAAAAGGCATCCTTATAAAGTATATATGAAGAAGAAAATTCTTTGAAAAATCTGAGAAATTTTTTTCCCCAAGAAAGGGTGGCATGAGCTTTTTGAGTCAAGATTATTAAGTTATCAACATATATTTGAAAACTATAACTCTCTTCCCTTTCAATGTATTTAAAACAAAAAAGGAAAAAAAAAAAGAAATTTCATCCAAGAGATTTAGCACCAGAAACTGCATTGGGCCAAAAGTAATCATTTGAGATTAATTATCTTTTCAGGAATACACAATTTGCAAATATCTTTCACCTGAAGTACATTTTTGGATAAGTAACCAGAACATGAATCAGTCAATCTCAATACTATACAATAAAATCCCAACCTCAACTCTTTATATTTCATATAGAGTGTGACCATCATGAAATCTTTATGATGCTTTTATGTAAAATGTCAATTTTCTTGGTAAACAAAAATTTGTTTCCTCTCTTCTTTGATAATCATTAGAGGGTAATAAATTTTATTCATAGACCAGAAGAAAACCAATTCCTGCCTACGTTCATCCTCTTATGGCCCCTCCAGATGGCCAAAACAGCACTACATAAAATGTTGCTGTAGAAAACAACTCTGTTCATCATTGATGTATTCTCCACCAAAACAAACCGCGATACCAATCATAGATTCCACAATTGATTACCAAAGTGATGTAGATTAACTAATCACACACTTAATTCATGAAAAATATAAAGAGAAGAAGAAATCTTTTGTCCATAAAATCCCATATAAAACGTAACCTGACATATAATCCACTTGAATGCTGATCCTCATGGTACCATACTATACATAGCAGTAGGATCTTCACTTTGGTACTGTCACACTAAGCTATTTAATTGTATAAAAACTACCAAACCAAATATGGAACCCATTTAAATTCAGATGACTTTTCCTCTCTGAACAGCATTAAAAGGGAAAAAAAAAAAAAAAAGAAGCATCCTTAGCGAAAAAATCCAATTGCCTTAGCTGATCAATGAAATAGCATCACTTTCCAAAACTCTCATACAACACAATCCAAAACACCAAACACTCAAAACATTTCATGCAATACACAACTCTCCTAATTCCATCGATCTACAAACACATTAACGCAATCTGCTATTACCAAAATCAATAACTCATCAACTTAATCCACAACGAAACATCACAATCGACAATCATCAATATATTCACAATCATTATCAAATTCATTCAATCCACCAATTAGAAAGCACATCAAGCTACCTCTCAACTCCAAAATCGGAAATACACTGATAATCAAACACGCGATAACTTAATCTAATCCTTGATCAATCAATACAATAAAAATTGAAATACAGAAATCACAATTGAATTTTCCACGTCATTAATCGGTGACGGACCTCGGAAGCGGCACGACGATTGGTGAAGTTTCTGGAGGAGAGTTCACCAAGTTGTCGAAGCCGAACATCAACGACGGCAGAATTCTCGAAGCTACTGCTCCTTGGCCTCTTCTTACTCATGTTCCTGAATGATTAAAGTTCGATCAAATTGAACTGAGGGAAAAAAATAAAAAATAAAAGGAAAAGCGAATTAGGAATTGAAATTAGGCTATTGATTAATTGATGAAAAGGTGAGGTGAATCAGTGATTTGATGATAGAGAATCGTCGAAGCGGTCACTCGCTTTCCTAGCATTCTCTCTCTCTCCACCCTCTATAATCTAGAAAGATTGATTGGGAATAGGAATTGTGTACCTTCGACAGTGTAACCGTGAAGGAGCTGATAGGAGAAATAATGGCGATATAAATAGGTAATATTTATGTGGATTTTTCATTTATTTCTCTCTCTCTCTCAAGATTTGCTTACTCTCAATCTTTACTTCTTCTTTTTTTGAATATTTTTTTATCATCAGTCTTTTGGAACGTAAATATTAAATACGTATATATATATATATATATATATAAAATAATAAAATATTTAAGTAATATTATGAGAGATATATATAAATATTATTACGAGGATGTAGCTAGGGTTAGTAAGTAAATGATTGGTAAAATAACATACCCTTTAAATACATGTTATAAAATTTTTGTATCAAAACTTATTTTATAATACTTTGGAATCATCTTATATTTTATATCCCGTAAATTATACAGGATATGCTATGAAACTCTTTTTTTTTTTTTTACTTTATCTTCTTTCGAAATATTGTATAAATACAAAATCATTATTAAACCTATATCTATAATAATAAATCAAATAGTAGTAATTTTAAAAGTTATTATACTTACAATATATTTAATTGTAACAAGATGAAACTTTGGTAGATAAAATATAAAACAGAATATTTATGCTATTTGAAACCATCAACTTTTTAGTTAGGTCATGTTAAATTATTTTTTTATTTTGTTTTTTCAAATTATCAAAATAAAATTTTTATCAAATAAAAAAGTTGTTATACATAATACAAAACCATGTCCTAAGTAATTCTAATAAAATATATTAGATTACGAGTTAAGAACTAAGATATTTTAAATACTTTACTATATTAAGGTTAGTAAAAGAGAAAGAAGGTAATGTAAAAGTGAAATAAAAAAGAGAATAGAGGGATAAGATAGTAGACTTAAGAGCATGTAGTTTTAGAATTTTATTATAGATCTAGCTTTGTTGTTATTTTCTTTCAAGTTAAAATACATGCAATATTATCATTTTTTTCATTTATTAGCATTATGCAATTATTATTACAAAGTGAGTACATAATATATTGAAAGTTGTACTTTAAAGTATGGGTTCTAAAATAAATACAACATACCATGACATCATATCCATATCATATCTTGTTACCTTAAACCTACTTTATAGCCCTCTTTACCCTCCTAAACTTACTTAGTGAAGTAAAATTTAAGTGGCTACTTTAGGGTTACTCACTCACTTCTAATTCTAGATATAGCATAAGTTGTAAAATATAAATAAATAATATTTATTATTCTTTCAATGAATATTAATTAGCGATAAAAGTATCGCAAGTGCCTTTACTTTTAATTTTTTATAATTAAATATTTAAACTTTTATTTTTTTATGATTTAATATATGTATTTTCAATTTAATTGCAATTTTAATAAGCATTTATTTCATTTATTTATTTTTGTTGAAGTATAATCTACATATGAAAAATCATACTACGTGATGCTACATTATTAACACAAATGTTCATCAAAATACTTACTAATAAATACAACTCAATCGTAACCAAATTAAAAATACCAACATCAAATGAAAAAAAAAAAAGGAATATTAAATTACTAAAAAGTAAAACTATAGACACTTATGGTGACTATATCCAAATAATCATAAAATTAGTATACAATTTTAAGAAATTTTGACTTAAACTAATGATTTTGTCCTATATTGTATTTATAAAACACCGTAAGTTCAAGTGATAATTTCATTTAACCTATGTAAATTAAGGATTGGACACAAAATTTTTTCTTCCTTTTCCTCCTCAATTGATCATAATAAGTGATCGTAGATTTTTTTGTTATACTTCGAAGTGGCAAAGTTATAATAATTCTATCATACATACGATTCTAGAATAAAAATTAACTTTACAGTCATTATTTTAGACTTAATTTATATAAGGCGTTTACAACTAATTCGCTTTGAAATAAACAGTTTATAAATTAAACATGCTATTTATCTATGAAATTATGAGAAATACTCATTTACACTAAAATAACCTAAATATATTTACAAGATTTAATAACCTAATCATAATCTACTTAAGTAATACATGAATTGATAAAGATAAAATCCAAACTTGAAAGCGTATTTGATTCTCGTTTTTATATTCCTCAAGATCCATTAGTTGTTAGTTTTAGGATAGTTACATAGCCGCTTCTTAGTTAGTACTTGCAACAATATCTATAGAGATGTAAATAACCAACCACTTAGTAAATTAGGACGGAGACTTAAAACTATATATTAAACACAATCAGGGTTATCAATCAATTTAGTTAGATGTAATGCATGTATAAACAAATGCTATCGTACGATATTATTCAAGCTATCGTACGATATTATTCAAGCTATCGTACGATATTATTCAAGCTATCGTACGATATTATTCAATCTATCGTGAGATTAGAGAAATTACATACACTTTAATTCAGGTTGAAGGGTTTTCATATTTATGCAACAGTTTACGACTAAACCTAGGCTTGTGCAACAAAGACATCATTCCTTCCATAATTACCTTCAAACTATTGACTTTACCCTTATCACAACCTTATCTCCTATCATTTAGTTCGACTAAAGATAAAGGAATGACTCATTTTGCTATCTAGCATTATTCTTTTCAAAAAAGTCGGTATTTGACTGGAGAATCCTAAACATCTCTCCTAATAGGTTATTATGTAGGTTTGTTTCAGACTTACAGGTCATATACATAGTTAGGTTCAGTTTAAGGTGTTTAATTAGTTCAAACAAATCACACAAATACAAGTCAAAACAGTAAACTAGAAACATACAATCAAATTTAGAAATCAAATTGTAAATTGAAAAAAAAAAAAAAACGGTTTTTTTGCGAACCGTTTAGTTTACGGTTTGGTTGTATATAAATGGTTTACGGTTCAGTTTGAGGAAGCGAACGGAACTGTATCGTTTAATTAAATAAAAAAATTTATGTAATCATTTTGTACTTTTTAATATTTTTTTCCATCAATTTTCATAAATTTTATCAAAATTTTTATATTTTGTTATTATTTATCATAATTTTATGTCAATTATTAAAATTAAGTTGAGTAAATTACATTTGAAATTTCATATTTGTTAGAGATAAAAATGTTTAATGAAAATTTGATATAAACGGTTCGAATTATTAACCGAATCAAACCGAACTAAATTGATTTTAATTATGTTTGAAAAATTTATAACTTGAACTGTATGGTTAGATTCGACTTAAATAAAAAAGTAAACCGTTATATTAGATTCAGATTGATAAAAAGGAATGAACCGTACTAAATCGAATCGCATTCACTCTTAAGAACAAACAACAATGAAATAAAACTAAAGAACAGTTGACATTCTAATTAAAGAATCCTAGAGAAAAGGACATGTACATCAGTCCAAAAGTCAGTCTTACCTCCTAGAAGGATTACCTGGTTATTATCACACCAACAACAGAAACACGTTTTGCAGGAGATGGAAACATGTTTATCATAGTCTTTGCCAGGCGATGTAAGTGTTACGGACCTCCTGAAATGGGCCATTCTTAAGCGGTTTCTAAAGTCCAAAGACGAAAGCTCAAGCCCACTAAAAGCTTCTAGATGATGAAAAGCTTCTAGATGATAAAAAGCTTCTAAATGGTTTCAGAGAAGTCTAGAATCTTGTATAGTAGTAAGTGGGGGTAGGTGAATGTAATAGTTGGGAATCAATTGTAACCATTAGATCGAATTGATCTTAACCATTAGATTGTAAAGGCTTCCTATATATATAGGGGTATTCCCCTTAGATGTAACACACAAGTTATTTGAGTGAATACAGTATACTATCAGAGTTTCTCTCTATACTTTCTCTTTCTAACATTGTGAATGTGTTACAGGCTGACTTAGCTTTCCTTAGTGAGGTTAGGAACGCTAAGTGCCGCACGGGGTCGAGCGATGGAATCCGCCCGTGACAAGTGGTATCAGAGCTTGAAAAAGGAATTACTTATGGAGAAGATGTCATCTGGAGGAGTCAACAACACTTTAATGGTCGATGAATTGGCTGACCATGACGATCGCCGTGTTACCAGGCAAAGGGCTAGGTTTCGGGACTTACTAAACTCTCTCCTTAATAAGATGGATAAGGCAGAGTTGAGCATTGTTGAGGCCAAGGAACAATTTGATGAGTCTTAAGGCAATCTTGAGAAAATGGAGGAAGAACTCCAACGTGAATTGCAAGGAGTACTAAATCGGGCTGTAGAAGAGCTTAGGTAGCATGGAAATGTTATTGAAGAGAAGGGTCATGCTCTCCAAGCCCGAGTCACGGCCTTAGAAACTAAGGAAGAAGCTTATGAAGCTAAGATTGATGCAGTGGTAGTAGCTATGCGTCAAGAGATTGAAGATCTCAAGATACAATTGACGGCTTGCTGAATCGCTGTTGCAAATGGAATGACCCTCCAGACCGGCCATAGGGTTGATATTCCAAAGCCAGAGCACTTTAACGGGATGCAGTCTGCTCGAGAAGTAGATAACTTCTTATGGGGAGTGGAACAATACTTTAATGCTGTAGGAATCTTAAATGATGTTGGAAAGGTACGTACTGCTGCCATGTATGTGAAAGACTCTGTCATGGTATGGTAACGCAGGAGGGTGGCTGATATCAACACCTGAGATAGCTTTGTACAAGAGTTGAAAGGTTAATTCTCCCCTCAAAATGCTGCTAAGGAAGCAAAGTTGAAATTGCGTCACCTAACCCATAAGGGTGATATAAAGTAATATGTGAAGGAATTTTCAGAGTTGATGTTGGAGATCCCAAACCTCAACCAAGAAGATGCTTTGGTGATGTTTGTGGATGGCTTAAAACCCTGGGCTAAATTAGAGCTGGTGCGAAGGGGAGTGGAAGACATTTCCAAGGCTATAGCAGTTGCTGAAGGCCTAATAGAATTTCGGAAGACTGATCCTAAGATCACAGGAGAAAGATGGAAAGGGGGAGTTGAAAGGGAGAAGAGTGGGAGTTCTTCCAAAGGAAAAACCAAAGCAGAAGAAAGAGATAACGATTGAGGAAGAACTCGTAAAGTAAGAGACGGGGAAAGATGGAAACCCCGTGAATTGAAATGTTATTTCTATAATAAACCCCATTATGCCAGGGAGTGTCCGAAGAAAGAGAGATTGGCGGCACTAGTAGCAGGTGAAAGCTCAGATGATGGGGATGAGGCCCAGTTAGGATCAGTTCGTCTACTCAGTGCTATGAAGTTCAAGTTAATGAAAGAAAATGATTGATGTATATCGAAGTATCGGTAGCAGGTAAGAAACTTAATGCCTTCGTAAATACAGGAGCATCTCATCTCTTTATTTCTGATATGGCAGCAAAGGAGTTGGGGCTAAAAGTGGAGGAGACCAAAACATGGCTCAAAACAGTTAACTCAAAAGAAGTTCTCACTATTGGAGTAGCCAGGGGGATAAAGCTCTGTATTGGGGGTTGGCAGGGAAAGGAGACAGTTGAAGTAGTGCTAATGGATGATTTTGAGTTTGTGATTGGGATGGATTTCTTAGATCGCATTAATGCACTTATCATACCACAGGCTAATTGCATTTGTGTACTTAATCACAACTTACAATGTGTGGTACCTGTCGTAAGAAAAGTAGGCCAAGCTACCAAATTCCTATCGGCTATGCAATTGGAAAAAGGGACTCAAGAAGAATGAAGTCACTTACTTAGCTGCCTTAAAAGTTAGGAAAGAGACTAGTGGTCAAGAAAGTGTTCCACCTCAAGTGGGAGAAATATTGGAAGAATTTAAAGATATAATGCCGCCAATGTTGCCTAAGAAGTTACCACTAAGAAGAGAGGTAGACAATGTGATAGAATTGGAACCCAGAGCCAGGCCGCCCGCCGCCGTCCCATATAAGATGTCACCTCCAGAATTAGAAGAATTGAGGTGACAATTGAAGGAATTACTACAAGCAGGTTTCATTAGGCCTTCAAAGGCACCTTTTGGAGCTCTCGTACTTTTTCAGAAGAAACAAGATGGATCACTCCGAATGTATATTGATTATCGAGCCTTAAATAAGGTCACGATAAAGAATAAGTATCCCATTCCATTGGTATCGGATCTATTAGATAGGTTGGGAGAAGCTAGATACTTCTCCAAATTGGATTTACGCTCGGGATATCACCAAGTGAGGATTGCAGAAGGAGATGAACCCAAGACCACTTGTGTTACAAGGTATGGTGCTTTTAAATTCCTAGTCATGCCGTTCGGCCTTACCAATGCCCCGGTTACTTTCTGCACACTTATGAATCGCGTTTTAGCCCCATTTCTTGATCAATTTGTAGTAGTGTACTTGGATGACATTATGATTTATAGTAAGATGTTGGGAGAACATATAGAGCACCTTCGCTTAGTATTCTTAGCTTTGAGGAGGAATGATCTATATGTGAAAATAGAGAAATGTGCCTTTGCACAAGAAGAGGTGACTTTCCTTGGTCACATAGTGGGGAGAGGAAAGATTAGAATGGACGAAGGAAAGGTGCGGGCCATCTGGGATTGGAAGGAACCCACCAAGCCTACTGAGCTGAGATCCTTCCTTGGCTTAGTAAATTACTATAGAAGATTCATTAAGGGCTATTTGAAGATAGCAAGCTTATTGACGGACTTACTCAAAAAGGATACCCCTTGGGTTTGGAGTACAGAGAGACAACCGGCACTCGAGACCTTGAAAATGGCAATCATTAAGGAGCCGGTCCTTCTCCTTCCCAACTTTAGCAAACCCTTTGAGGTATGTATTGATGCTAGTGATTTTACTATTGGAGGGGTTGTAATGCAGGAAGGATACCCCGTGGCATTTGAGAGCCGAAAGTTGAACGACACAGAGAAGCGATATCCAGTGCATGAAAAGGAGATGACGGCGATAGTACACTGTCTTCGGGTATGGAAGCACTACTTGTTAGGGAAAAAGTTTGTGGTCAAGACTGACAATATGACCACCAGCTATTTTCAGACTCAAAAAAAGCTCTCTCCTAAGCAAGCCCGATGGCAGGTTTTCCTGACAGAATTTGATTTCGACCTTGAACATAAGTCGGGTAAGACTAATGTTGTGGCAGATGCTTTGAGCCAAAGGGTTGAGTTGGCAGCCATCAGCAAACCTGAAAGCAACCTCATTGATAGAATCCAAGAGGGGATGGAGAGTGATAAGCAAGCTAAAGCTCTATTGATCCAATGTCAAGAAGGGAAGACAAGGAGATTTTAGCAAGAGAATGGACTAAATATACAAAGGGACAACGAATTTATGTGCCTCATTCCTTGAATTTGAGAAGGAAGATACTTAGAGAGTGTCATGATTCTAAATGGGTAGGTCATCTAGGAATGCACCATACCCAAGCCTTAGTGGAAGAAAAGTATTTTGGCCATACATGAGGGAAGATATTGAAAGCTATGTTCGAACTTGTCTCGTGTGCCAACAAGACAAAGTTGAACACAAGGCAACTTCGGGACTACTAGAGCCTCTTCCCATTCCTGAACGGCCATAGGAAAGTGTTTCCATGGACTTATTGTAAGTTTACCCCAATCGGAAGGGTATGGTACAATTATGGTTGTGGTAGACAGGTTCTCAAAATACGCGACTTTTGTCCCAGCAACAAAAGAGTGCATAGCAGATGAAGCTGCCCGGTTGTTCTTGAAACATATAGTAAAGTATTGGGGCCTGCCAAGAAACATTGTGAGTGATCGAGATGGGCGATTTACAGGGAAATTTTGGACAGAACTGTTCAAACTTCTAAGATTCGAGTTGAACTTTTCAACTAGTTTGCATCCCCAGACGGATGATCAGACGGAGCGAGTGAATGCTTTAGTGGGATTATACTTGAGGCATTTTGTAGGGGCTAACCAACACAATTGGACCAAGTTGTTAGATGTGGCGCAGTTCTCGTTTAACCTACAGAAGAATGAGTCCATCGGACAGAGTCCTTTCAAGATCGTCCTGGGAAGGCAACCCTTAACTCCTTATACAGTGGCAATAGGATATACGGGGTCCAGCCCTCCCGCATATAAATTTGCAAGGGAATGATAGGAAAATCACGACTTGGCTTGGACATACTTAAACCGAGCTATCAAGAGAATGAAGAAGATTGCAGACAAGAAGCGGAAGCTGATGGAATATCAGGTAGGTGACTAAATGCTTGTTAAGTTATATTTTATACAACATACGAAGGGACAACTGCATAAAGGTCTAATGAAGCGATACGAGGGTCCATTTCTAATTGTGAAACGAGTAGGGCGAGTATCTTACAAATTGGAACTTCCATCCAAATTGAAATTCCACCCGGTTTTCCATGTGAGCATGCTAAAACCATTCCACAAAGATGAGGAAGACCCTATAAGAGCTATATCACAAAGGGCCCCAATAGGAGTACTGAATTCATTTGATAAGGAAGTGGAAGGGATCATAGCTGATAGACATGTGAAGAGACGTGGACAAACTCCCAGATATGAGTATATGGTAATGTGGAAGGGAAGACCAGAGAGTGAGGCCAGTTGGGAACTAACTGAAGCATTGTGGCAATTTAAAGATAAGATTCGACAGTTCCACAATGAAGGAGCGACGAGGGCGTCGCTGGATTGAGCGGGGGAGAATGTTACGGACCTCCCAAAATGAGCCATTCTTAGGAGCCTACTAAAAGCTTTTAGATGATGAAAAGCTCTAGAAGGTTCCAGAGAAGTCCAGAATCTTGTATAGTAGTAGGTGGGGGTAGGTGAATGTAGTAGTTGGGAATCAATTGTAACCATTAGATCGAATTGATTTTAACCATTAGATTGTAAAGGCTTTCTATATATATAGGGGTATTCCCCTCAGATGTAACACATAAGTTATTTGAGTGAATACAGTATACTATCAGAGTTTCTCTCTCTACTTTCTCTTTCTAACATTGTGAGTGTGTTATAGACTGACTTAGCCTTCCTTAGTGAGGTCAGGAACATTAAGTACCGCATAGGATCGAGCGACAGAATCCACCCGTGACACAAGGACATGCTTTCAATAACGAATTTCAAGGAACACGGCTTGAGAAACTTCTCCATGAAATCACGATTGAAAGGTTATTTCAGTAATCAGATAAAAAGAGCAATTAAATTCTATAGAGTCAAAATGGAATTGAATCAAACTTCTCAATGCTACTCATGCCTCTCATGAACAACATTATGATTCCATGTCATCAACTAAATGGGACCAAGAATTCATTGCATAGTTCTAATTAGAGGAATAGTATCAATTAAATATCCAAATATTTTGAGTGCCAATTTCACTATCTAAATGGACTTTTCATTGCTAGCATTAGCATTTGAGCTAACTTTGTTAGCTCCGGTTAAATGGTGTGGCATTATAAGCCAATAACTATGTGGCACGTGTCTTTTTTATTAAAATAAAATTATAAATAAAGTTAAACTCACCAAGTTAGACTATTTATAAAAATAAATAAAGAAGTTGAAAGGAAAAAGCTAAAACTTGGACACTTTTAACTCTAATATTACATTTAGTACTCTGGAACAATAATATGGGATAAGTCCATATGATGGTTGCATAGCAAAAACCTTAGGTCATACACTGTCAACAACGTGTTGCTCCTTTGATGATTAATGGAAATTATATGATAAATTGGTGTTTTCAAGAGCAAGGGACAATAGCAGGCCATTTTGGAAGTCCAGTGATGTATGTAGTTAAGGCATCCTCACATAGTAAGAAACAATTCAATATAGATTAATATGACTCACAATCCAAGGCAATGACAATTTAGAAAACTAATATTATGCATGGTAGCCATAATGGTAAAGAGATAATAGTTGCCCCATCTAATGTGATATATTGATAAGGTTGTAATAATCAAGAGAACAAAATTCTCTCACAAACTCCTATTGAGTTCTTAAGGAATAAAACTCAACAACTAACTATATAACATATAAATAAACCTATTTATAACAAATCTTAAAACAATAGCAAAAGATGTAAATAAAAAGAAATAAAATAAAGTTTGCTAGCTAGAAAACAAAAAAAAAAAGGTCATGTGTTATTGCCACCATGATTAGAGTTTAAATCCACAACCGTAAACATAGCCATGCTTCTCTAGACATTGAAACCTTCGATCCAACTTTCCATTAGGGTGGTTCTCTTTGTTATGGGCATGCTTGAGTTCACACCCAAGATCATAGGCGTGATTCGTGGTTGCAATCCTCTCGGCCATCTTATTTCCTCTAGTTCTTCTAATCCAACTTCAACTCCCTTGTTTCCTAGACTTCCCTTATGTCTCTAAGCTTTATCTGCCCTTTGGAACGGTTGAGTTAGGTACCAATACTTATCAAATGGATTCAGTATGGAATCGTGATTCCCAATTCCATCATCTTTCCTATGTTTGGAAGTATTCTTAAAAGGTGAAATCGTAATTCCTTCAAATCGGTGATTTCAGCTTTAAAGAAGAATTTGATTTCACCTTTAAAAAAGAATTTGATTGAAGGTGGAATCACGATTGATTAAAATTACTCATTAACCTCCAAACTAATCATACCATTTAAATACAAATACTTTTAAGTGTACGTTCTATTTTATTTCATTCCATAGTCATAGTTATTTTTAAGGATAGGAATAAATTTATCATTTTGATCTCAATTACACTCCATTCTAAATTATTCTTATATACTAAATGTATCATAAAAGTTCCTTAATAACTCATTAGATGTTGTCTCTTCAAACCTCATATTCTCTACTATGTCTACCACAATCACAACTAATGTAAAGTAAACCTCGTGGTTCTTTATTGAAAAAATATGTCGAAAGACTTAAATTGTTTATATTTCTTCAGTAATAAAGTGTATTAACAATACATTTTAGTATAAATTGACACTTACACGGGTTGTAAGATGAGTTTTGTTGCTGTACTCACCACAAGTGTCGTTAAGCAAGGAATATAAATAGGGAAGTTCATTAGTGTTATAATAAGACATGTAATAGAGGAAGAGATGGTGGAACAAACTTTGCTCAAGCAAGATAACTTATAAGAGTATCCTTGTAAGAGGAAGAGCTTAATGTTAATTTAATAAAGAAGTTACATTTCGTACTTTATTTTATTGCTTCAATTGAAAAGATGTGAGCCTCTATGATTAAGTATTTCATATAGATTGTAAGAGGTTATAGTGCTAGTTTATAAGATTATGGTTATAAATATCTTATAAAAAAAAGTTTGAAACTTTTGGGCCAAATAGTTAAAATAAACCTATTAGTGTTTATTGACTTGACTATTTACTACTTTTGACTTGGGTATTAAAAATGGTATTAAAATAGACTCCCTTCTAGTAGGTAGATGATCTGGGTCTGACTCCAGTTCAAAGAAAATATCCAAGGAAAGTACGGAGTATTATTAGAGTGTGACTTTAAAAATGCTTCTACGATGATCTATAGGTAGTGGATGGTTTAAATTATACACTAAAAATAAGGAAAGATCTAGGCCTAATTGTAAGGTATTACAATGAGGATACTGCGTGTTTAGGAGGAAGGTTTGTGAGAGCTCATAATTAAGTATTTCACATAAATTGTGAGAGGTTATGATACTAATTTTCAAACTATAGTTATAAATATCTTTTCAATACAAGTTTAAAACTTTTGAACTAATTAATTAAAATAGATTTATTAATATTTATTGATCTAATTATTAATAATTAGTTTTGACCTAAAGCATCATAGAAGATGATATAAAATATCCTAGGTGTTTTTTAATTGTTTATAAAGTGAGTTGCCCTAGGCGCCCATTGATCAGTGCATCTTCGGAGGCTAATGGAGTTAGCTCGAGCTTAACATTAGCTACAAAAGGTTAGTTTGTAGTAAAATTGACAATAAAAATGTTTTGATATTTAATTAAAAAATAATCTAAAATTCGGGTACTTAATGGGATTTCCCTTATCTTGAAAGTAGAGCTCATCGATATGTCTACGTCCTCTCATGTCAATACTTCATCGCAAGCTTAAAAAAAAAAAAAAAATTATAGTTTAGCATTATAAATTTTCACTCAATATTTAAAATAGAACAGAATCAATAGTTCCTGAAGATGAATTTGCAAATTTATTTCCAATTCTAACATCGGAGATTTCAACATTCTTGAACCGACAACCTGCAAATATAGGCCGAAAATTGGACCCTTTTATAATTAATTTTTCTAAACACTTCACATAGATTTGTCTCATGGAAGCAAAGTTAGGAGAACCTGCTTAGTGATCTCCAAGAACTTTAGGCGTGAATTTCTTTATAGGATTATAAGGTTCTATTTGGATTCATTTTCTTTATTTGTACCTTATTTATGTCTTATCTATATTTATTTTATGTTTTATCTATATCTATTTGTAATTTATATATTATTTATATCTGTTTTGTGTTTTATATATATATCTATTTATAATCTGGTTTTTGTTTTATAATTATGATAAAAATATTAATTAGAGTATTAAAATGGGAAAATAAAATTTTACATACTTTTAAGAGAAAAAAATTTATAATATATATTTTATGTATTTGAGATAGATTATTTTAATTGAATACTCTTGTAAATATAAATAAAGTATAGAGTAGATAATTCAATTTTATTGAGATTTATACGGTATTTAATTTTTTAAAAATGGTATATATAAAATTATATTTCCATCTTTTTTATGTCTTATTTTTATCAAATATAAGATTTAAATAGATACTAATAAAATATCAATAAGATGGAAAAAAAAAAAATCAAATGGATCCTAAAAAGTGATATACTTTAGTAAAGGATTTTCTTCCTTCTGATGATTATACCTAGGAAAAGCTTATACGCGATGAACCCAATGTGATGCCTAAAATTTATCTTAATGCATACATACATACATGTACATACACACGTGTCATTTAATGAATCGCCAAAGAGTCCAGATCCACTATGAAACTTAACTGTGCTAATAATATAGCCACTTTTTAAAGTTTAGAGGCTTAATTTTGTCAAGTTGTATTCACACAAAAAAAAAAAAAAATAGTAAGTTAAACAAGTAATAACATTAGATCTAAGTTATAGCAAAGAATCCAGAGCTAACTAATCTTAAGCAAGTCAGTCAAAATAGTTGAATAGGAGGAGAAAATGGAGTTAATAACTCTGTCCCTGCCAGTGCATGAGAGGGCACTGCAAGAGGATGCAGTTCATGAATATTGTTACAGCACTTGAGATGAAAACCATCTTGTTCTCAGGCCATTGTTAGCAGAAACCAAAAATTTTTTCAACTGTATTTGAAGAAATTGCAATTACTTCATTACCCAAAAAACTGCAATTACTTATTTCGAAGTCTCAAAGGTTGTACACATTAAAATAAAAGCTCGATACATGTACAACCTGATAACTCACCATGTTGCAGTGAGGGATAGCTTCCGTGATTCTGCCGAACACAAACCCTGGAAATACCCTACATGATTATAAAAGTTGCAGTTTTCTTTTCAATGTATAATAGTTTCATGCATTATATATCCATAATAATGTAAGGTGCAAGAGTGGCACCGGCAGCTTAAAAGATTAACACAATCAAACCATGACATTTTTGCCCCAAAAAAAAAAAAAATGAGATGGGCTAAGAAAAAACTGTTGTCATTTATAGGACTGAAATTATTTGGGGGTGAAAAGACAGTGACTGCGGAGCAGTAGTCCAAGAAAACAATACCTTGTAAAGGCTCCAGGAGGCATGACAATTTTCAAGGAAGAAAATGTGATATTAGTGGGAAACTATGATGAGATCTTGTCTTCGCCATTTCTCTCCCATATCTTGGCAGTATTTCCATTATGAAATCATAATGAGAAACCTCTTCCCGATCAGCATATCCATCTCACATCTCACTAATTAAATATTCTCCTTATTCTCCCATCATAACTGCATTGCCATAAGTGAAAGATCAATTGTAACCATATGGCCGAAGCTGACTGAGGATTTAAAACACAGTTTAGGAAATGAATACAAACGATTTATTTTGTTATTGTTATTTTAGGCATATTACTACTATGAGTCTTTTAGAAGATATTATTAGGAATCCTATCCTTAGTTTTAGAAATTGATATGCATATTCTTAACAATATTTCTTTTCTTGTTTTTTGAAGTTATTGAACCCTAGGCTTGTACAAGTAATTTCACAAGAAAAATAAACAAAGCAAAAATATTGAGTTATTTTCCTTTTATTCATCTCTTGTCTACGAGATAGAAGGTTTCACTCTAATTAACCTTAAAACTAGAGATCAAAGGATTTTTGCTGAAAAGCCCTTGAACTTTATTTCACCCTAGACTAGATCTTGAACCTAAGCTCATAACAGAGGAAGCATATCATGAATAAGCCACCGCAGTTGCGGACATAACAAAAATGGCAAAATGGAAAAGTGAAAACTAATTACAATATAATGAACAGTGGTTGCAAATTGCAATAAGTTTACCAGATTGCCAGGAATCTAACAAAAAGTCTAAGAACAGGGTATGACTTGAAGCTTGTCCATAAAAGAAAAGGAGTCTATATGACAATTAAAGAAAACCATGTACATCAAGGCAAGAAACAACAGACCTCATAAAATTGACATTCTTCAAACTACGAAGTACATATAAACTCGAGGAATAACGAGACTAAAAAGGCATGACCCTAAAAACTTACCAAGCTCGCTGCTTTGGCTCCAGAAGAAGCCCTTTGCCACCAGAAAAGTGAATATGGTGGCATCATATTGATTTTGTCCCTGAAGAGAGTTCTGCTTCTTCAAGAAAGCTTGAACTAAGGTTCACAGTATATTGGCACCTACTAGAGATCTTCCACCATTCTGTAGTCATTTAGAACAGCTTCTTTTCATGCACATGTCAATGGTTTCTACATTCAAAAAGAGAAAATAAATTATATGTAATCTCAAGGAACATCCTTTTCTTTGTCCTAATATGACAAACAACGGCAAATGTTTGCAAGGCAGTCTTAAGTACAAACCTTCCGAGTTAGAACAACATAGGTACGGGATATCTCTGAAATCTAATCTTCCCTCAGCTATCCAATGAACTTCGATATATTTCTTCAGCCAGTAATTGCTCTTGGCTCTGGCATCTAGGAGCTGCTCAACAAGAAATTAACCTACCCAACTGTACCCTGTATGCTTTCTGATAGCACTTTTGTCCATCGTAGAACGTATGCCAGTCACTTCATCCCATCTTCCAACATCTGCATACATGTTGGATAGCAATACATAGGGAGCTGAGCTTTCTGGTTCAAGTTTTGTCAGTGCTTCAACTGCAATTTGAGCCAGCTTTACATTATTCTGCACCCTACAAGCACCGAGAAGAGCACCCCATACAGTTCCACCAGGCTCAAATGGCATGCCTTTTATTATATCCATAGCCTCATCAAGCTGACCATGCCTTCCCACAATGTCTACAATCAATGCAAAGTGTTCCATCCTAGGTTGAATGCCATACTTCATATCCATTAACTCAAAATATCTCCGGCCTTCTTCCACCAACCCTGCATGAGCACACGCATGCAAAACGGAGATGAATGTTATGTACGTCGGTTGCACATTAAGTCTGTTCATTGATTCGAACAATTCCAAAGCTGTGGAAGCAAATCCATGGGATGCAGACCCTCCAATCATGGCATTCCATGAAACCACATCCTTCTTTGATTTCACCTCATCAAAAATGATCCGAGCCTCAGCTATTGCCCCACATCTAGAATACATAGTAATAAGAGCATTTTTTATGTGCATGTCAGCACCAACTGTTTTCACGACCATTTGATGGATCTGCATACCCAGGTGCAGATCAACCAATCCAGCACATACACTAAGAACTGAAGACAAGGTATGTTGATCTGGTTTTTCTCCATGACGTAGCATCTTAAGGAAAAGCATAATTGCTCCCTTGAATTCCTCATTTTTCTCGTATCCAGCTATCATAGTATTCCACGAGACAAGGTTTTTCTGAGGCATCCATTCAAAAAACTCTCGAGCCAATTTTAAAATACCCATGTTAGCATATCCTGACATCATCAAATTCCATGATAGTATGTCTGGAGCAGGCATTCTCCTAAAGAGATTTGCAGCATCTTCCATTTCCGATGCATGGACGTAAGCAGTCATAATTGTATTCCATGAGAAAGTATCACGTTCTGGCATTTTGTCAAAGAGTTCTCTAGCAGAGATTATGTCCCCTGCTCTTACGTAACTCATTATCATAGTGTTCCATGATACCACATTTTTCACAAACCCCTTGGGACCATTTCGCCCATACTTACTTACATCAGGAATTTGATCAAAAATTTGTCTTGCTTCATCAACTTGTCCTCTTTGACCATATCCAGCAATCAATGTATTATAGGCATGCACCAAATCCTCCTTACCACCACCCCTACACCCACATTCGACCAAAATCTTGGCAGCCTCATCCAACTCACCATTTTGAATAAGACCAGAAACGATAGCACTCACAGAAGACGAATCCCACTCCGGCATCATTTCAAACAGCTCAACCGCACGAGCCACATTACCATCAGAGAGAAACCCACTAATCATCGCATTCCACGAGACGACATTCCTCTCAGGTATATTATCAAAATACCATTCAGCTTCATTAATCCTCCCCGCTTTCGCACACCCACTAATCATCGTATTCCACGTAACAGTATCTCTCACAGGCATTTCCTCAAACAGTGTCCTCGCTTCCTCAATAAATCCATTTCCACGGCATGAAACATAACCCAGAATCATTATATTCCAAGACTTTACGTCTCTCTCAGGCATTTCATCAAACAACTGTCGTGCTTTCGTAATCTGGCCTCTTTTAACGTAGCCGGTGATCATGGCATTCCATGAGACGGTTGTTTTGTACTTCATGGTATCGAAGAGTGATTTTGCCTCATTTATACGGTTAGTTCTTATGAAATGAGAAATCTTTTTGTTCAGCGTTATGCAATCAAAGGTGTGAGAAGTGTTGGGTCTTGTCCAATAAGGACGTTGGCATTTTGAGAATGATTTTGATAAAAAGAGTGTATGGTTTGATAATAGTTTTGTGTAAAGAAGTATTCTGGACTTTGTCATGGAAGCTTCTGCATGTTTCAGTTTACTTCGTAACCAAATGCATTACATGACAGGAGGATGCAGGGACATAAGGCTGTCTTGCTCATTGTTTTCCTCTTTCGTTGGAAAATATATTATGTCTTTGGCCAAAAAAAAAAAAAAAAAACTGAAGAGGAATTATGTCAAAAAGCATTGTAATACTGATCAGTTAACGTCGTATGACCTGATTGTTAAATTATCTAGAGTTAATGTTATAATTTATACCTTAATTTTATTATTTTTATGTAATTATATATTTAAAATTTTAATTTAGCTAATTATATATTTAATTAAAGATTTAGTTATCGTAATTTATATCTTAATTAATTCTAATTCATATAGTTAATTCAATTAGTACGATCAGTCAGTGGGATGGTTACTTACAATCTTAAGGAGTTTGCCTGATCCCCTATAGGTGGTCGTCGATTATCTCCTACGAAATTGTGAGTTGAGATTCACTTGAAAAATGTAGATCACACGATCTACTAGTAGTCGTCTATAGTCGTTTACAACCTTACTAGGGTTGTATGAATTCTTTAAGGACATAGGCAAACATTCTTTGTCAAATTGTGTCAATTGGATTGGCAGTATGAATTAGATTTAATTAAAGTGTAGACCGTAATAACTAAATTTTTAATCGAGTATATAATTAGACAAATTAAAACTTTAAATATATAATTGCAAAAGGTGGTAAAGTTAAGATGTATGCCGTAACATTGCCCCAATTACCTATTACGTGGTGCTTGGAAAAGGATATAATAATAATAATAATAATAATAATAATAATAATAATAATAATAATAATAATAATAAGCTTTTAGAAAAAATAATCTCAAGAGTATAGCATTTAAATCGCTTCTTAAAGAACTGACTTTAAAGTGAACTAAAATCCTTTTTCCAAGAAGTGATTTCATGACCTAGCGATAAAATTGTCTTTAGCACTAATGTGCAAGAAAAGTGAAAATATATTAAGAAACATGTGACATCATGAAAAATTAAATAAATAAATGAAATAAAGGAAAGGTAATAATAAATATATTTGACAAAGTGGAAAAATAAATAATAGTTATTTGAGAGATAAAAAGGTCTTTTCCATCTTCAAATGTAAAAAGGCTTTACAAAACCCTATCTAGGTAAACTCTAAGATTAAGGTTAAGGTAAGGCCATAATAAGGTAAATTGTTTTGATTTTGACAATTTAGTTGCACTTTTCATTAACATCAAGGGCCTGAACTGCTGCATGCGAGTTGACCTGAACTTGCTATCCACATTAGCAAATTCAAATCGCATCCGACCGGCGCTCCAAATCTGACTCGACCCGTGGAGCTCCAATCCGACTCACAACCTGCATCCAACCCGTGCTCTAGATCCGACCCGACTTTGACCTATACTACTTTGGGTCAAGCCTTATTGTTGTTATTTTTATTTATTTATTGTATTTTAATTCATTATTATAGTTTGTTGTAATTAAAAAAAAAAAGAAGAAGAAAATGAGCAAAAAAGAAAGAGAAAATAAAAAAAGAAGAAAATTGAAAGCAAAAAAGGAAAAAAAGAAAGAAAAAGAAAAAAGAAAAAAAAAAGAAGAGGTAGTATTTTATTTTGTTTTTATTTTTGTTTAGTTCTTTTCACATTTTAACAAAAAAAATGATAAGTAATAAAAACAATAAAAAAATAGAAAAAAATTAATAAATATATAATAAAGAAAAATGTTTTACTAATTAGAAAAACATATTTTTTAAATAAATAAAAATAAAATGAATCCTTTCTAAATTAGGAAACTTTAGATTTTTCAAAAATAAACCAATTTAAGACTCTTAGGAAATTTTCTTTAAATAAGTCAAAATAGGTAAAAACGTAAACTCGGCAATTTTTCAAAAATTAAAAATTAATTAACCCGCTATATTTTAGGTAAATGAACTACAGAAGTCTGATATCAAGTAGCGAGTATGTAGGCACTTGTACGTCAGTATAGGGCGACTTAAAATATAGAAAGTTTTATTTTTTTCCATTTTTAGATATTTGTGTAAATTGATCAATTTAGTCACGTGTATCATAATTAGTTATTTTAGAAATAAAAAAGATATATTTGAAAAGCAAAATTAAATTCAAAAAGTTAAAAGTAGTACTCGTTTAGGGTTTAATAAATTAGCCCCTATACCTCAATCTTTGTTTTTTTTTTCTTTTAAAAAAAGTCGTTTTATAAATTGGTTTTTTAATTGATAAACCGGTAGTTAAGTTATAACCAATTAACCCAATTGGTTATAATTTAACCCTTTTTTTTTTCCTAACTTTGGTTAGATGGTGACTTCAAGATCTTTTCAAGTTGAAAAAAAAAATGATTTTCTTTAAACCCTAGTTGAAGATCAGTATTAAATAGGTAGGATTTAGTATTGAACGGTTTAAAGAAGCCTTGATTTTATAAAAAAAACTAAGAGGATGTAAACCTGGCTCGAGAAGGGTTAATCATAAATGATCTTAACTGTGTTGTATTGCAGATATTAATTAGGAAGATGAGAATCGATGATTGTGGTATTTATTATTAATTGTATTAATGCATGTGATTTTGTATGTTGCCTAGTGTCATGGTTCGGGGCTTTCTTTAGCACAGAAACAGATTGTGCGGCGCTTACTATCCTACCTCTACAGTAGTAAGCAAGCCTAACTTGTACGCAATGCAAGCCAACAAGGCCTAAACCTGTAAGCAACACAACCAAGGAAGAAATCCAACATATTATAAGGGATACAATCACAAATGGAAAAAGGAATAGCACACTTTTATTAATTCCGACAGTAATACAAGGCTGCAATGTGTGTGCACGGGGGTACAGTATAGGTAACAGGTACCGTTGGTCGTGATCAACCAACGTGGTGAGTAAGAGCTTCAATCAGAAGAGTACTCATACCCCCTTAAAGAGCTTTACGGACATTATTGGGCCTAGCAAGAGTAGACATTAAAACTAGTGAAATGGCATTACTTTCTAAAAGTAGAAATTTCTAATAATAGTAAGGCCCTATCTACAAAAAAATAAAGTTCCCCTCCCCCTCTCTTTATGTTACAATATGTACAAAAAATGGCTCCTTGTTAGTAGAAGTATCTTACAAAAAGGGACCTTGACATCCTCCCCTACTTAATTCTATTGTCGTCCTCCGCAATATGTACTAGAGCTTGGATCTGGTGGCAGAGGTCTTCTGGCTAGCAAGGCTAACTTTCTTTTAGATAAAGGCTTTAAATCTTTTTCAGTCTCCCAGCTTGTATCTTCTTCTCCTCGATCTCTCTACTTGACCAAATATTTTTTATGATCTTCTCCATTGGATGGATCTCTGACTCTTCGCTTTGCAAGGATGTCTTCCACGGCTTAACTTAGGTTGAACTTGATCTTGACGTGTGACCGCTTGGACACATTGCAAGATGGGTCTTCCATGTCTAGATAATATGGCTTCAAGACGCTAACATGAAAAACTAGATGGACCTTCAACCACGCAGGGGGCTTAATCTTGTAAGCTAATCTTCTAATCTTCGATATGATAGGAATTGGACCAATATACTTTTGGATCAATCTTCTATCCTTATTCCTCAATGATCTGACCTGTTCTGGAAGAAGCTTTATAAGGACCTGATCTCTAACATTGAACTCTCTAGGTCGGCAGTTCTGATCTGCCCATTTCTTCATTCTCTTGGAAGCCTTTTTAAGGTACACTTTTGCTACTTCTAAACTCTGCTTTCGATCCCTAGTGAACTAATAGGCTCTTGGGCATCTCTCGGTATATGGTGCTGCCACTGTGTGGGGTAACAGTGATTGCTGACCCGTAATGATCTCTATAGGGCTCTTGTTGGAGGAAGAGCTCCGATGGATGTTGAAATAGAACTGGGCGATATCCAGCAAGTTAACCCAATTCTTTTGGTTGGTACTGACAAAGTGCCGAAGGTATTCCTCCAGCAACCAATTGAATCTCTCTGTTTGTCTGTCACTCTACGGATGGTAACTGGAGGTCATGCTTAGCTCGGAGCTTAGGAGTTGGAATAACTCTATCCAAAACTTCCCTGTAAACCTGCCGTCCCTATCACTCACAATATTTTGGGGTATACCCCAGAATTTTATCACATGCTTAAAGAAAAGCTGGGCTGTCTCTTCTGCGCTTGAACTCTTTGTGGTAAGAATGAAGGTAGCATACTTAGAAAACCTGTCAACAATAACAAAAACAGATGAGTGCTCCCCCACTTTTGGTAGGGAAGTGATAAAGTCCATGGAGACGCTTTCCCATGGGCAAGAGGGCACAGGAAGTGGCTCCAAGAGGCCTACCACCTTCTGCCTCTCAACTTTATCCTGCTGGCAGGTTAAGCAAGTCTTCGTATAAGTCATCACATTCTCCTTCATATCCAGCCAGTAATAGCCCTGCTTCAATAAGCTATATGTCCTTTGCTAGCTTATATTTCCAGCCCACAAAGTATCATGGCACTCTCTCATGAGTGCCCTTCTGAAGTTGCCTGCCTTCGGGACATACAATCAGCGCCCCTTTGTGTAAATGAGGTCACCTTCTACCTAAAATCTGCGTGTCTTCCCTTCTTCAACCAACTGCTTGAGAATTTTAGCCAACAGGTCTTGACCTATGTATGGTTTGATCTACTCTTAAATTGAAGTCAAGATTTAACTCGCCGACTGGTGTGAATCAGCTCGCTTACTTAAAGCATCGACCACTTGATTAGTCCGTCTACTGCGATACTCAATCTTCATATCAAACTCTGTAAGAAACTCTTGCCATCTGGCTTGTTTGGCTGAAAGCTTCGGTTGAGTCAATATATGGCTGGCAGTAGAATTGTTTGTCTTCAAAAGAAACTTAGATCCTAATAAATAGTGTTTCCAGGTCCTTAGACAGTGAACAATTGCAAGTAACTCCTTCTCTTGGGCTGAGTACCTGCACTCTGTTTGATTCAGCTTCCTACTCTCATATGCCACTGGATGACCCTCTTGCAACAACACTCCACCCAATGCAATGTTTGAGGCATCTATGTAGACTTCAAAAGGCTTAGAAATGTCAGGAAGTGCGAGGACTGGCTCCTCCGTCACTACACGCTTCAGCTCCTCCGTCACTACACGCTTCAACTCCTCAAAGGTACTCTTACATATCCCATCCCATGACCATGCTTGGTCCTTCTTCAATAGATCTGTGAAGGGTATAACTCGACGGGAATATCCTTCAACGAATCTTCTATAGTAATTTACGAGTCCAAGGAAGGACCGCAACTCCGTTACACTCTTAGGCACTGTCATTTCCTGATTACTTCCACCTTTGCCATTTCCATTCGGATCCACCCTTCTTCAACAACATGACCTAAGAAGTTGATGCGTTTCTAGGCAAAGGCACATTTCTCACACTTCATGTACAAACGATTCTCCTGTAGCTTCTTGAAAACCA
The DNA here is from genome assembly GCA_024138005.1 of Lumnitzera racemosa. Classification (NCBI taxonomy): domain Eukaryota; kingdom Viridiplantae; phylum Streptophyta; class Magnoliopsida; order Myrtales; family Combretaceae; genus Lumnitzera; species Lumnitzera racemosa. Next base: position 5,118,991 of record JAMXBC010000012.1, read on the forward strand.
TTTATAAGTGCTTCACATGGTCCTATAAGATCCTGCTATACATAACAATGTCGTCTAGATAGATAACTACAAATTTGTCGAGATATTCATGAAATACATTATTCATTAAGGTACAAAATGTTACAGGAGCATTAGTGAGACCGAAGGGCATCACCAAGAACTCATAAGCGCCATACCGGGTTACACACGTTGTTTTGGGTTCATCCCCCTCAGCAATGCGAACTTGATGATAGCCTGAGCGAAGATCCAGTTTTGTAAAATACTTAGCCCCACTCAGTTGATCAAACAGATCAGCAATTAGAGGAATTGGGTAATGATTCCTCACCGTCAGCTTATTTAGAGCCCGGTAGTCAATACATAATCTCAAACTTCCATCCTGCTTCTTTTGAAATAGAACAGGAGCCCCGTATGGTGCTTTTAAACGTCGAATGAAGCCTGCTTCTAACAACTCATCCAATTGTTTCTTCAATTCGGTAAGTTTGGGAGGCGACATTTTGTAAGGAGCTCTAGCGGGTGGTTTGGCACCAGGAATCAACTCAATCTTGTGGTCCACCAACCTTCTAGATGGTAACTCCTTAGGGAGCTTGTTAGGCATCACATAATCGTACTCCTTTAGGACCCTCTTTATCTCCTCTGGTATCTCCGTCTTTCTTGCTTCCTCTTTCTCTATAAGGAAAGCCAAGAAAGTTGGCTCTTGATGTTTGAGGCCTCTCTTGAATTGGAGCACTGATAACATCATAGCCCCAATATTCTTTCCTTCCTTGCCATTATTGTTTGCCCTATTCCTCTAAACTGTCACACAGCAAGGCTTTTCACCCATGAATAACAAGCAATCTGCTGCGGGCATGGGAGCAACTCTAGCTTGTCTCAAGAAATTCGTTCTAAGGACTATGTTAAAGTCATCCAATGGAACAGCTGTAAAGTTGAGATTTCCACTCCAATCTCCAACCCTCACTTTCACTCCTCTTACAACTCGTCGAACAGGGCGAGCCTTAGAGTTAACAGCCTTAATCTGGCTAGTGTCCTTAGTAAGCACGAACCCCAACCTTTCCGCCTCAAGTACATCAATGAAGTTGTGTGTAGCACCGGAGTCTACCATTGCACTAGCACTTTTGTCAGTAATATTCAACTGGATATACATCAACTCATTACTGTTCTTGGGCTTACGTCACAATAAGGAACTCTTTCCAACAGCCGACAACATGTTCAATGCACCCATTCGGGGTTGATCCTCTCCATTACTCCCTAACTCATCATCTTGGCAGACACTCTCTACTTTTTGTGCCATAGCATTGAATGCTGCCCTATGTGGACACTCAGCTACTTTGTACGAGCCATTGCACAAGAAACACGAGAATGAGGGCTTCTTACCTCCATTGGTTGCCTCACTCTTTCTAGACTAGTGAGAGTTATCGGATTTCCTTTGGCTCCCTCCAGTATTGCTACTACTGCTATTTGAACTTGGTACTCCCCCCACTCTTGGTTTTGTCTGACTTGACCGACTTTCCACCCTCATGTCCTGTCAACACATTGTTTCCTTTATTGTCACGAGTGTAGTCAGTCAAATGCTCAGCTGCTGCCTGTGCTGTAGCCAAGTTAGTAACTCGTTGCCTTTGCAACTCATTCCTAGCATAAGGCTTCAGTCCTTCCAGGAAATAGAATAACTTATCATCTTTGGCCATGCTCTTGATGTCTAACATCAGTTTCGAGAACTCACGGACATACTTTCTAATGCCATCACCCTATCGAAGTTCCCTCAACTTCTTTCGGTCATTGTAATCAACATTCTCAGGGAAAAACTGAGTTCGCAACTCAGCCTTTAACTCGACCCATGTATCTACATGAGCGTTGCCATTTTGGATATTCTCATATTTGGTGTGCCACCACAGTTTGGCATCACCAGTTAAGTACATTATGGCCATGGTAACCTTTGATCTTTCATCATTTGTCCCCACAGCGGCGAAGTGCTGCTCCATATCAAATAGAAAGTTCTTTAACAACTTGGCATCCTTCACACCAGTGAATGCCTTGAGCTCAAGCATCTTTAGATGTCCTGCATGAGCAGGAACATGAACGGGGGCAGGGATAGGAGCATTTCTTATAGCCCGAGTTAAAATAGCTACTCGGTCCGTAGCTCTTCAACAGTCTTGATGGAGGCATGAGTAGTAACTTATCTTTTGACGTCTTCTACTTGAGTCTCCAAGTGTTGTCTTACCTCATCGGTTGTTATGTGTATTTCCTCTCTAAAGGTTTGTACTGTAACACCAAAATTCTTAACCATCTCAGTCATCTTAGCATTCATCTCTTGATGAATGGTCTCAACTTCAGTCACTCTTACTAACAATGCGACCAGATCATCTATCCGCTTAGACACTCCCATGAGGATTTCCTTAAGGCTATCTAGCCTTTTGCTCACTTCCTCTTGTCATGTTATGGTCGTTCCCGCTGGAATAACCTAGGCTCTGATACCAACTGTTACGGTCCAGGGCTTTCTTTAGCATAGAAACAAACCGTACTGTACTTACTATCCTTCTTCTGTAGTAGTAAGTAAGCCTAACTCGCACACAACGCTAGCCAACAAGGCCTAAACCTGTAAGCAACACAACTAAGAAAGAAAGCCAACAGATTATAAGAGACACAATCATAAATGGAAAAAGGAATAGCACACTTTTATTAATTCCGACAGTAATACAAGGCTGCAATGTGTGTGCACGAGGGTATAGTGTATATAACAGGTGCCATTGGTCATAATCAACCAACATGGTGAGTAAGAGCTTCAATCTAGAAGAGTACCCACACCCCCGTAAAGAGCTTTACGAACATTATTGGGCCTGGCAGGAGTAGACATTAAAATTGGTGAAATGGCACCACTTTCTAAAAGTGGAAATTTCTAATAATAGTAAGGCCCTATCTAAAAAAAAAATAAAGTCCTCACCCCTTTTATGTTACAATATGTACAAAAAATGGCCCCTTGTTAGTAGAAGTATCTTACAAAAAGGGACCTTGACACCTAGCATGTGTATGTGTTTATGGGTTATATATATTGGATTTCAACTCATTCCTTTTTCTTTTTCAGCTACAAGGACGCTAGATGAGTAGGTAAACTATGATGAAAATGGAGATGCGTACTATTATTACTAAAATGAGGATTCAGGAGAGTAATACTACTATTATGAGGATAGGATATGATGAGTTAGATCTGAAAAACTAAAGAGACATTGTTACTTGAGGAGTTTATTTAGTCGTGTAACCAAAAGCAGTGTAATTATATTTTTTAGTTTTATTTAATAAGGTGATTAATTGTTACATTCAATTACTTTGAAGAATTAATTATTCTAAGAGTTTATGGAATTATTTATTCAATATATTGGAGATTTTAGTAACTCATTTAGCCTAACATGTCCATAGATTTATAAGGATACGTAGTGATCTGTGGTGCTCTTGAGCTTGAGGATGTGATAAAACAGTAAAGAGATAGAGAATAAACATTATGGTAAAACAAAAACATGAACTCATGGAGATATTGATAACAAACCAGTTTTCCATGACGCAAAGAAATGAATGGCAATAGGGTAGGTGTTTACCAAGTATGCTACAAAGAAGCTTAATACATAGACTAAGTGAGCACCTGCTTATACCATCAAGAGATATAGCTAGGATAATGGGACATGGGAAGTGAAGATCAGCTGGCTACGAGGACCAAATGGTGTGATGAAGGGAAATGGATGAATGCATATTTTAGATACAAAGAGGAGGATTTGTTTATGTAGAAAGTGGTAAATCTATAGGATCTTGTATTCCCAAACAATTAGAGCACTGAATTTCATCTAAGTCACCACTACTTATTATGTCGGGGAATTGTATAAGTAGAGTCACTGATTAGAAGTGTATAGGAGAGGGAGACACTTTCTTCCAATAGGTGACTAGTTGGTTTGGTTCAGTCTAAATTACCTATTCCTTAAACCCAATAAGTGGTTGAAACATGGCCTGGGAAAGCCGACAAAGAAGAGGTACCATATGAAGATGGACTTAAGGGAGCTCATCAATAAGATGAGATGCAACACTTATAGGATGAAAGGACATAATAGGAGGAGGTGTCCACGGTTTAATATAGGTGGTATAGTCCATTACATTTCATATACTTTTCTTATAATAGAATGTAGTCCATGTTATTTTCTTGCAATTCATCTGATTAACTTGTCATGTTTGTCTTCTTTTGCAGACTAGATGGATCTAGGGTTGATCTTCTGTGTTGACTAGACAGGCAGGACACCAATCATAGGATGTATAGGAATTTCAGGTATATCGCATTAAAATTTGCCTTACAAAAGCTTACGGTTTAATAATTTTTTTGAATAATGACATATAACTGGCCTGTTCATAAAGGGACTGAATCACATTATAATGCGTCGATGTAAGGCGATCATTACAGTGGCATGATTGCCCTTCATTCAAATAGACCATTATCTTATCACAGCATTAGTAGAGCATTAGAAGATTGAGACTTACACCTTCCATATGACACATGGGGAGATAACCATTATGCTTTAGGATGTAGATATACAACTTGGTCTTTGTTTAGATGGTACCATAGTGATTGGGCTCACTTAACTAACCTGGATGAAGGTAGCTCGATAGTTGCTGGGGGACTACCCTTAAGATAGCATTAGCAGAGGGAGACACGTTAGTTTGGTATGGCTACAGGAGAGATTTAAAAGGCTTCCTTGCGATGCTGACGATGTAAGCCTTACAACCAATCATCTAGGGTTTTGATCGGTTGAAAGATCCAATCGAGCCTAAATTATAAGTAAAACTAGAAATACTAGTAAAATGATCCCGTAAACTTGAATTTAAAAAAATTAGTAATAACATAGGAGACTATAAAATTTTCAAATTTTAAGTATAATAATTGTTAATTATCGAAAAGACGAAAAGTGTAATCTAATAACTAATAAATTATTAAAGATAGATTATATGTATACTAAAAATCATAAAATAACCTAAATAATATTTAGGAATATTTATTTTTACTATATATAAATTTACATGTATGTAGAAATGTGCGTAATTACTTAAAATACGTAAAATGTGCTAAAATAATAATAAATAATTCAATAAAATTCATAATTAATTAAGAAAAAATCAAGAATGATCCAGATTTAGTCGTGGCAAGTTTGGAATTGAAGAAGAAAAATTAGTCAATTAAAATTAAGCAACACAAAAATAAAAATTTAAGGGATTTGAGCAATGTTTTGTTCAATTTAATGCACATTAATTACCACAAAACTCTATAAATAGAAAAAAAAATCACAAAACTCATTTGGACAATTAGAAATCATAGAAAAATTAGGAGTATCGAAATTAGAAGAAAAAAATTTGGGTAAAAAAAAAAAAGAAAACTGTGTAGTTGGGTCTTGTAAGGAGAACCTAAACCCAACGAGCAGTTGGGAAGTGACAACGCCCAGGTGGGCTGACATACCCATGGCCACCGATGGTGGCTAGAGCTACCCAAATCGGTGAGTTCGATTTCTCATCCGATTTTGTACATTTTTGTAAAATTATTTATTTTACCTAGAAAATTATGAAATTTATTATTTTGAGATTTTACTATATGTGGATTTAGGAAAAAATAGTGATTAAGTGTAATCACGTCTAAAAATATAGGGTTCTTAAGAAATTAAGTAAAACCAAGAATGATTAGGATTAAAAATAAATAGGCTTAGGAGAGTAGTTTGGAGCTGAAATTTTTTCTATAAAATGCTTAAGTGATATAGAACAGTGCTATGAAGTCATTTTTTTCAATTTAATTTTTTCAATTTTTAGGTAAATTTTTAGCCCTAAAATGATAGAAAAATTGGGTAATTTTGGGTTCATTGAGTGATTAAGACATTAATTACTAATTTAGGTAATAATTAAAGGATTAGGGATGTTAATCTCTGATGTGGAAACCTAATCCTAACCTTTGGAGTGTTAAGTGTAATTAATGAAGTAACTATGTGGTAATTGTAGAAAATTAGAAATATGTAGAATTGAAAAATTAATAAATATGAAAAATTAGGTTTAATTAGATAATATAATAATAAAAATCAGAATATAATAAATTTGAAAGAAAAATTTAATTTTAGGTAATTGTATAAAAAATGTAAGATTTTCTCACATCGGGAATAAATTCGGTACCTCAATTAGGATTAACATGTACCAAACAGTTTAGAATACTAAATTAAGACCCAATAGGATATTAGAATACTTGAGCTTAATGTGATTAATTTCACATTAGGATTCGAGCATATGTAGATTCGAGAATATGTAGATTCTAGAATCGAAACTAGAATCTAATTTTGGAACCGAACCCTGAAATAGGATAAAATGAATCATTAGTAAATAATAGGTATACATGGAAAAAAATAAGCTAAATTATAACTTAGAAATTGAACCAGAACCTAATTTAGAAATCGATGCGGAAACTGAACTCGAACCTAACCCCAAACCTAGAATAATTGTAAAAGATTGGAGAACCTAGATAATTGGACATATTAAACCCTACACAAAGGACAATAACAAGCGTTATAGGATAAAACCAACTTATAATAGTTATATAAAAAACCGAAACAACGTTTATGTTATAGGGATGATCGGCGATGGCCTGAGTGAGGTAGACCTTGAGTGAGTGAGCGAGAAGTCCAAGTAAGTTGGGATTAATACATTGCTATATTTAGAAGGCTTGAGATTATGCTTGGTTGTGCTTGTTAGATAGTTGGTTGTGTGTATATGCTTGATTATGAGTGATGCTATGATTCTATTTGTTCTGGCTTATATTGTATGATTTTGTTTGTTCTGGCCTATATTGTATGATTTGTATGAAATGATTGATCACCCTAAACTGGACCTAATCAAATATATGACCAGTAATCATAATTGGACCTGCATGGCAACTCATTAGGGGAAACCTAGAATTCTCTGGCCAAATATCGACCCCTTCGAAAGGGATAGCGTAAGATTGCATAATGGTCCCTTCTTCATCCTTAATCGAACTAAGTAACAGAAAAGGAGGTTGCGGCGAGGGTGAAGTCAATGGTTCAAAGGTAGTTGCGGGAGGAGCAGTGTCTCCATTACGCAAGCCTAGGTTTGGTCATGAGTTGTTATATTAACGGCAACTTCTCAACCCGGATTAGAGCAGGCGAAATTTCTCTAATCTTACAACCGGCCGGACAATGTTATGTGATGGCATTTGCTTGAACATGCATTGCATCTAATAAATTGATTGATAATCTTGTTATATTTATGGTATAGTTTTAAGTCCTTCATCCTAACTTACTGAGCTATAGTTGCTCATATTCCTATAGACGTCGTACAGGTGCTAGCTAAGAAGCGGCATACAATTACTCTAAAGCTAGCAACTGCTGGATCCTGAAGAGTGAGGAAAAAAATTTGAAGAACAAACATATATTTTAATTGTAATAACTGAATTTCACTATATATATATTTTCTCACTTTCATAGGTAAATGATTTATTTAAATTATAAACTGTTTACTTCAAAGCAGGTTAATCGTGGACACCTTATGTAGATCAGGTATAGGATAGCAATTGTAAGGCCAACTACTATTTTAGAATGGTTTACACAGCGGGGTTGTTACGATTTTGTCGCTTCGAGGCGTGACAAATGATGAGACAATTTGGAGGCATACATGAGCCTACATCTTGCAATTGTTAGGTAAGGGGGGTTTATACTTGCTGATAAATTGTCATCCCTTATCCAAATGACGTTTCTCCCCTTGCTTAAGGATTTCCCACATGCTAGGACATTCAACTAAAGCTTGGCTATATTGCTAGCTATGTGGAGCTGCAAGAGCAGAAGCATATGACATAAGCAGTGCGTCAGTATACATAGAAATCTACGTATGAGATAGATTCTCCTATATTGCTCTTCGTAGTAGGATCGGGTTTGCCATTGAGGAAGGGTTGCTGTTAGCCACTAGGTGGGTGGTATCACAGGACACCACACATCATGTTATGCATGTTATTGAGTCTTATAGGATCGCATTTAACTTACAGATAAGGCAACAAGTACATGGTACTTTGATATTTATATTTGTTTTTATGTTTGCATGGTATATATTAGTACACTTTCCTTTTTGATGTAATGTAGGTCATATGAGAGCCATATAAGAGGAGCTCATTTAGATGTTACCCCCCCTTTGTAGTGCTAATAGTGCTATTTGGACTACTAAAGTGCCACTCTTTAGCTTCCAACTTATTGAGTAGCACTTTCTAGACCATGTGATTTGACAGTTTTAGGGATTCCAATTGGAGCTGGTTGCTATGTACATAAGCGAGGAACTCTGCTACATCAATCTCAAGGATAGAACGGATATTGATTGGAGGGTTACATATAAGGCATACATAATCGCATGGGGGGAAATTGCTGCATAGGGGCATTAACCATAAGGACCACTCGGTGCGGATCCGACTTACTACAATTGGTATAAGGGCTATACATGCAAATACATCACCCATCAGGGTGCTATGATGGGGCATTTGGTAAGCCTAAGATTGGAATCAGGTTACTGGACCTTTGACTTGCAATCGAGCTTGAGGACTAGAGGAGTTGGCACGATGAATCCTTTTGTTCCAACTAACTCCTACTGAGGTCGAGTATTTCCTTGCTAAGTCACCTTTAATACCATGTCGTATGACCGCCCATTCTAAGGTATGCCGAGTTAGTGATTACTCTCTCGTGTTGAGCCAATTAATAACTCGGCATCATCTTTGCCGAGAAGTCGAGAGATAGAGAATCTTGACTGCTAAGCCATCCCTACTCGAACAATCCTATCTATCTGTACTTTTTTGTTCGCATCTCCTAACAACCTTGCTAATACAGTATCGTCACGTGTACAGTATCATATGTAGAATCTATAGCGCTAATGATTGTTTTATTTGTATATTCATTTTTACCCTTTTGTATCATGTACATTGTTTCTTTAGAAAATGTCTTTTTTGTCTTTTCCCTTTTGGGCAAGTTACCCTAACTTATGGGTATAAATACACTTATACTTGTAGCTATAAAAGGCAGATTACCTTCAATACACTTAATTACTTTTTTCTTTGTGTAAACACTGTTTGTTTATTCTTGACATCACTCTTATCATTTCCCTTAAGCACGGTTAGGTGGCGAGTAACCTCATTGGATCAATTTGTGCATCATATTGAATTGTGTCGTGAGTCCTTAGAGGTCTCATTGGCGTATTATATCCTCTAGAGCTATTTATGGGTTTTTCTTACTATTTTCATTCTTCACTTTCTCTCTTTCGCACTTTTCCCCATTAATTATTTTCGAGTTTTTTGTAAGCTTGAATCCATCCAGTAACCAGCCTTTTTTATTCTTAGTCACAGTTCCTAACATCTTGGTATTAAAGCGGAGGTTTTGTATGAACTGTAGTTAATTCTTAAAGTTCTATTGTAATATGTTTTTCATGTGTGAAATAGAGTTAGTTATTGTGTTCATTTAACTGTTGTGTTATTAGCTATTTACTTTCTAAAGTGTTTATTTAAATTCTGAATCTGTGAGGGAAAATGACAATCCTAAATATGAATGTTGGTATTGGTAATGATAATGGAGTTGTTTATCATGGGTGTTAGTCTTAAGGAACTTCCAAAAGCACTGATAAGAGGTTCAATGAGGTAGCTAATCTCTTAGTAGATTCGACCCGAGCAGTTCATGCACTATCTTGCCAACTCACTAAGGCCATGCAAAACACTTCACAAGTTGCTCAATCTATTAGAGGTCAGAATTTAGCTTGACCAGTTCAAGGTTAAGGAGTTGATGGATGAGTAAGGCGAACGATAGACTTAAGAGAGCTTGATGAGGTGAAAAAGTGCATTTTGAAGAGGAGCGTGTACGAGTCCCTAGAGCATCTTACCATGTGAAGCTCTAGATTCCGAGTTTCAATGGATCTGGGAATGCTGATGAGTATTTAGATTGGGCAGAGAAGGTGGAGTATATGTTTGATTATTATTAGTATGAAGATTATGAGAAAGTAAGAATTGCTGCTGTTGAATTCTCTAGGTATGCCGCTATGTGGTGGAAGAATTTTCAAGCCATAAGAAGACGAGAGGGGTATTGAGAGATTAACACTTGGCGATGAAGATAATGCTTAGAAACAAATTCATGCCGGAAATATACCTCCAAGATACTTTCACTCAACTTCAAGAGTTGAGATAAGGAGGCCGAACTGTTAACGAGTATGTTTAAGAATTTCAAATGATTATGATGCGTTGCAAAGTAAGGGAACCACCAACTTGAATAGTTTAAAGGTTTGTTACTTAGTTGAGAGGAGACATTCGAGATGTTGTGGAGTTCCAATGATTTGACACAATGGATGAAGCTGTTAGAATTGCCCAGCGAATAGAGAGGCAAATAAGGAGTGAAGTAACGACCAAAATACCGACTAGCCGACTTAGTCAAGCAAGTCACCGAGTTTAGTTGAGTATAGAACCGAACAAAAAGATTGATGTAAGAGCCAAGCAGAAAGGCTAACCTAAAGATGTAGTGCCAACCCGAATTATAAGAAAGGGCAAGAGTTTGGCAGGAATATCAACTAAATCAAAGACTTCAAGTGCTAAGGGTTCGGACATATGGCTGCTTAGTTCCCGAACCGAAGGACGATGGTCATTAAGGGAGACATCCCGAAGTTAGAAGTAGAGGATACGGATAAGGAACCCGAAGGGTAGATGGTTCTTGTCGAGAAAGAACTGATTAAGGAGGATGTGTTTCCCAAGGAATTAAACCAATTACTTATGGTTGTTCGGTACACTATGAGCATAGAACCTTCATAAGAGGAGTAGAGAGAGAATTTGTTTCATACGACCTGCAAGGTGAATGATCAGATGTATGCTCTCATTGTGGATAGTGGAAGTTGCACCAATGTGGCATTGACTAATCTTGTTTCCAAACTGAAGCCGCCAATTGTTATACATCTCAAGCTATACAAGTTGCACTGGTTGAGTGGGAAAAGAGTATTACATGTCACTCAGTAAATACTACTGTTGATCTCTATTGGGAATTACTCTAACTAGATTCTCTACGACGTATTACCTATGTACGCTTCTCATGTGTTGTTAGGTAAGCTATAGTTATTTGATAGGAGAGTTATACATGATGACTATAGAAACACTTATATGTTTAAGAAGGATGACTGGAAGATTACGCTGAATCTGATGCCGCCAAGAGAAGTTCACAAGTTATAAACGAAACTCGCTCGTAGATCAAAGAAAGCTCTAGTGATGAGTAGAGCTAAGCTCCGAGAGGCCATCAATGCCGACGAGTCAGTCTTATTGTTGGTCAGGCGACTATTGGAAATAATGGAGTGGGTGAGCTTCCTTAAGAAATCAAGGAGTTACTAGATGAATATGTCGACCTATCCCTAGAACAATTACTTGAGGGGTAGTCCTCAACTCAAGGAATAAAGTAATACATTAACTTAATACTCGGCGTTGCATTGTCGAATAAGCTAACTTATCGGATGAATCCTGAGTAGGCTTCTGAGCTATAATATTAAGTCAATGAGTTGCTAGAGAGAAACTATGCAAGAGAGAGTCTTAGCCCTTATGTTATGCTCGCACTTCTAGTATCGAAAAAAGGATGAAACTTGGTGGATTTGTGTTGATAGCCAAGTTGTAAACAAAATTGCGATCAAATACAGATATCCGATCTCGAGGCTAAAAGACATATTGGATGAATTGAGTAGAGCCAAGATTTTCAGTAAGATTGATCTTAAATATGGCTACCATCATATCCGTATGAGATTAGGAGAAGAATGAAAGACCGCGTTCAAGACTCAACATGGAATTTACGAGTAGATGGTTATGCTCTTTAGCTTGTCAAATGCCCTAAGCACTTTCATGAGACTTATGAACCATATGCCGAGACATCTCATTGAGAAGTGTGTTGTGGTGTACTTTAACGACATCCTGATATACGGTGCCGACATGTCGAGTTACATTGAATATCTTAAAGTAGTCTTGTATATCTTCCATGCCAAGAGACTATTCAACAATTCAAAGAAATGTTATTTTTGCCAAGAGGGAGTGGTATTTGTGGGCTACGTAGTCAGTGGAGGAGGCTTATGAGTTGATGATGAAAAGATCCGAGTAATTGTCGAGTGGCCAAACTTTGCTACTTAAGCCGATGTGAGGAGCTTCTACGGATTGGCTTCGTTTTATAGAAGGTTTATCAGAATTTCAACATTATCACAACGCCACTTACCAAGCTAACAAAGAAGAACACCGACTTTCAATAGGGAAAAAGGGAGGAAAGGAGTTTTGCTGAAATAAAAGAAAGATTGACCTCCACTCCGATATTAGTACTACCTAATTTCGACAATAATTTTTAGTTAGAATGTGATGCATCGGGCATTGGAATGGGCATTGGAATAGGCATTGTCCTAATGTAAGAAGGCCAACCAATTGCCTTCCACAGTGAGAAGCTTTGAGGACTGCAGCTGAACTACTCTGTGTATGACAAGGAACTGTTGGCACTGATCCGAGTGATGCAAGTATGGCGACATTATTTATTGTCGAGAGAATTTGTCATATATACTGACCATAAATCACTGAGGTATCTCTGAAGTCAGACCAAGTTGTTAAAGCGACAGGCGAGATGAGTTGAACTATTTGAAGGATTCAATTTTATAACTAAGTACAAGCAAGGAAAGAGCAATGTAGTTGCAAATTCTTTTTCAAGGAGACATGCGCTTTTATTTGAATTGTAGATTAGGCTGTTTAGGTTTGCGAGTATCAAAGAACAGTACTCCAAGGATCCACACTTTGCACCAATAATTTCGCGATGCGTGGATAAGAGGACAGTAGATAAGTATTATGTGGAGGATGGCTACCTATTCTGAGGGGGAAAACTGTGTGTGCAAACTTACTCCCTATGGGAATTATTAATTAGGGAAGCCCACGGTAGAGAACTCTTCGGATACATTCAAGAGATGAGGACCTGTGAACTATTGAACAGTCAATTCTTTTGGTCGAGAATATGGAGAGATGTGCACAGTGTTGTCGAAAGCTGTGCTGTGTGCAAAAAGGCCAAGTGTCGAGCTAAATAAGGAAAAGTAATGCCCCCACCTATTTTGAAGAGGCTGTGAGTTAAACTGAGCATAGACTTTACTCTCGAATTGCTACGAATTGCTTGAGGCAAATATTCTATAATGGTCATCGTAGATCGGTTCAGTAAGATGGTACATTTCATGTCTTATACCAAAACTAATGATGCGTTGACTATTACTTCTCTTTTCTTATAGGAGGTTATGCGAACATATGGTGTGTCGAGAAGTGTAGTCTCCGACAAAGACCCGAAGTTCTTGAGCCATTTCTGGAGAACCCTGTGGCATCAATTAGGAACCAAATTACTCTTCAGTACCTCATATTATCCCCAAACTGATGGCCAATAGAAGTAGTTAATCGTACTCTGGGTTCACTACTCTGAACTACAATAGGTAAAAACTTAGCTGATTGGGATGTTTGCCTGCTAGTGGTCGAGTTCGCCTATAACCGAATCTTACATGACACTACTAATCACACTCCCTTCGAGATGATCTATGATTTCAATCCTGAGTTACCCTTTGACCATGCCCTTATACTAGCACTCGCGCAAGAAGACCCTGACGCCTCGGCTAGAGTATAATCTCTCTAGCACATCTATGATAAGGTCACTCGGTACATAGACTAAGCTACTAAAAGAATGTGAGTAAAGAATAAGGGTAGGTCGGCTAAACAATTTTAGTAGGGAGACTTAGTATGGCTACACTTCAGCAAAGAACAGTTCTTGAATAAGAAGAAGAACAAATTATCTGCTAGAGCGGAAGGACCTTTCAGAATCCTCCAGAAAATTAGTGACAACGCCTACAGGTTGGAATTCCCTAAGGACTATGGGGTTTCTAACGCCTTCAACATTGCCAACCTTAATCCATATCACCCTAATGGAGAATTAAGCGAATATCATTCGGATTTGATCCCAAATCCAAAATAACTTGGAAGGAATGATAGGAATCAAGCTACCAGACCTCTAACCTACAGTCTAGCCTGAAGACTAGAGGGGCTAGCACAACAAATCTTTTTGTTCCAACCAACCCCTGCGAGGCCGAGTACTTTCTTGCCGAGTTACCTTTAATGCCGTATGCTAAGTTGGAGATTACTCTTTAGCGTTGAGCTGACCAATAACTTAGCATCATCCTTATCAAGAAGTCGAGAGATAGAGAATTCGAACTAACTAAGCCATCCCTATTCGGACAAGACTATCTATCTGTACTTTTTTTATCTACATCTCTTAACAACCTCGCCAACGCAACATTACCATGTGTACAGTATCATATGTAGAATCTATGTCACCGATGATTGTTTTCCTTATATATTCATTTTTACCCTTTTGTATCGTGTACATTGCTTCTTTAGGAAATGTTCTTTTTATCTTTTCCCTTTTGGGCAAGTTGCCCTAACTTACCGGTATAAATACCTTTGTACTTGTAGTTATAAAAGGCAGATTACTTTCAATACACTTGAGTACTTTCTTCCCTATATAAATACTGTTTATTTACTCTCATCATTACTCTTATCCTTTCCCTTAAGCAAGGTTAGGTGGTGAGTAACCTTATTGGATCAATTTGTGCGTAATATCAAATTGTGCCATGAGTCCTCAGAAGTTCCATTGGTGCGTCATATCATCTGGAGCTATTCATGGGTTTTGCTTACTGTTTTCATTCTTCACTTTCACTCTTTTGTACTTTTCCCTGTTAACCCCTTTCGAGCTTTCTGCAAGCTTAGACCCATTCAACAACCGGCCTTGTCTATTCTTGATCACAATTCCCAATAGTTTACTTCCTATTTAATGATCATTTCATACAACGAAACATGCATGACTGTAATGTTATTTGTTTCATGCAATGCAAGTGGATACTTTATAATAGGTGTGACTTTTTGAGGATTTAGACAATGTCGATGGGATCATTGACAGTGACCCGGAATATATTGAGGAGCTCGACAAATTAATCTTGTTTCCATATGAGGTAGTTATACTTGACCCCTTAGTGCCGATTTGTTTACTAAATTGTAAATGAAAAGAAAAAATATATATAATTGAAAAAAATTAAAAAGATGAAAAATAATAATAAAAAAAATCAAATGTATCAAAAGAATTGGAAAAAAGACAAAAGAAGGTTGTGCTTAGCAAGGCTTAGGAGGTCATAACACTAATGTCCCTAAGGTGGCACTTCAACGATCCTCAAAGCATGTTGTCCTTTGTGGAGTCTTCCTTAGAAATGATATGAGGTAAAAGGTTAGTGTTCAAGGGTCGTAATACTAGTGTCCTACAACCAAGTAAGTTAGGTGGTATTTGGGGGTCACAGTTTAGTATCCCGATTTCAAATTTAAACGAAGGCCATAGTGCCAATATCCCAATTTAAGAATCTTATAGGGAGTCATGTGATACTCTAAGTTGGGGTTTGGTGCGAATCCTAACTAAGAATAGATAAAGCTGTTTGCTAGATGGATCCAAGCTTGCAGAAAGCTTGAAAGGAGTAACGAAGAAAATGCGCCAAAAGAACAGTAACGAATGAAAGCTAAGCAAAACCCACGAACAGCTCTAGAGAATATGACACAAAAATTGAACTTTTAAGGACTCATAGTACAATTCGATATAACGCTCAAATTGGTTCGATAAGGTTACTCGTCACCTAATTTTGCTCAAGAGAAAGGATAAGATTGATGCTAAGTATAAAAATAACAGAATGTTTACACTAGGAAGGAAAAATACTTAAGTGTATTAAAATGATCTGTCCCTCCACGGCTTATAAATACAAAGGGTATCTATACTTAAGAACTTAGGGTAACTTGCCTAAAAGGGAAAAGACAAGATGGGTTTTACCTTAAAATAGTAACGTACACTAATACAAAAGGGTAAAAATGAATATTCATAGAAGTAATAATTAGTGGGGCGGATTTTGCACATAGGAATGCTGTATTGATGAGGTGGTTAGAAGATATGGAAAAAACAATATAGCTAACCAGCTTGTCCAAGTAGGGATGGCTTATGTAGTCTAGGGTCTCTCCCTTAGCATGGCGGCAAGGATAATGCTATGTAAGTAAGTGGTTAGGCATAAGGGAGGATTAAATGTTGTCTCGGCCATCTATTTCTCAGCATTCAATTTGCAAGAGAATGGCATTCATTCAGTAAGGCTTAAGGAGTGACTCAGCAAGGAAGAACTCGGCTTCAGTAGAAGTCGGCCAGAGTAGAAGAATTCTTCTTGTTAAGCCTTCCAGTCCTCAGGCTCCACTATGGGTTAAAGGACCAATAGCTCAATTCCCATCATTCCTTCCAAATTGATTTGGATTTGGGATCAAATTAAGATGGTCTTCGGTCAATTCTCCATTAAGATGACATGGATTAAGGTCTACAATATTGAAGGTGTTAGAAACCTCATAATCCTCTGGCAGCTCTAACTTGTAAGCGTTGTCATTGATCTTCTAGAGGATTTTGAAGGGCCCTTCACTCGAAAAGATAATTTGTTCTTCCTCTTACTTAGGAACCGGTCCTTATTGAGGTGTAGCCATACCAAGTCTCTTGGTTGGAATTGCTTAGCCGTCTTACCCTTGGTCTTCTCTTGCATTCTTCTAGTAGTTTAGTCGATGTGTCGAGTAACCTTGTCGTATATGTGTTAAAGAGATTATGCTTTAGTTAAGGCGTCAGGGTCTTCTTGCACGTGTACTGATACAGGGATGTAGTGGAGGGGAAACTTGGGATTGAATCCATAGACCACCTCAAAGAGAGTCTGCTTAGTGATGTTATGTATTGTTTAGTCGTAGGCGAACTTAACCACTGGCAAGAAGACGTCCTAATCAACTAAGTTCTCGCCTATTGCAACTTGGAGCAGTTATCCTAAAGTATGATTAACCATCTCTATTTAGCCGTTAGTTTAGAGGTGACATGAGGTACTGAAAAGTAATTTGGTCCCTAGTTGATGCCACAAGGTTCTCCAAAAATGGCTTAAGAATTTTGGGTCTTCATCGGAGACTACACTTCTTGGTACACCATATATCCGTATAATCTCTTGCAAGAAAAGAGAAATGATAGCCGAAGCATCATTAGTCTTGGTGTAGAGCACAAAGTGTGCCATCTTACTGAACCTATCTACAACGACAATTATAGAATTTTTGCTTTGAGCAATTCGCGGTAGTCTGAGAATAAAGTTTATGCTCAATTCAGTCTACGACTTCATTGGAACAAGTAAGGGCATTACTTTCCCTTGCTTGACTCAGCACTTGGCCTTCTTGTACACGACATAACTTTCAACAACTCGATGCACATCTCTCCTTACTCTTGGCCAAAAGAATTAGCCATTCAACAATTCACAGGTCCTCCTTTTCTCCAAAATGTTAAGAGAATTCTCAATTATAAGCTTCCCTGATCAATAACTCCCTTAGGGAATAAGTCGGCACATACAATTTCTCACTTCGAAACAAGTAGCCATTCTTCACATGGTATTCATCCACTGTTTTCCCATCAATACATCGTGTAAGTATGGGTTCAAAGTATGGATTCTTAGAGTACCGTTCTTTGATACTCGTAAACCTAAATAGCCAGATCTACAGTTTGGATAAAAGTACATGCCTTCTCGAAAGAGTATTTACAACTACGTTGCTTTTTCTTCGCTTGTATTTTATTACAAAATTTAATCTTTCAAGGAATTCAACTTATCTTACCTACCGCTTCAACAACTTGGACTGACTTCAGAGGTACCTTAGCGATTCATGGTCAGTATATGTGACAAATTCTCTTAGCAATATATAGTGCTGCCATACTTGTAGTGCTCAGATCAGTACCAAAAGTTCTTTATCATACACGGAGTAATTTAACTGGGGTTTTCGGAACTTCTCACTATGAAAGGTAATTGGTTGACCTTCTTGCATAGACAATGCCTATTCCAATACCTAATGCGTTACATTCTAGCTCAAACATTTTCTCGAAGTTAGGTGGCACTAATATCGAGGCAGAGGTCAATCTTTCTTTTATCTCAACAAAACTCCTCTCCTCCCTTTCTCTCCATCGGAAGTTAGTGTTCTTCTTTGTTAACTCAGTTAGTGGTGTAGTGAGGGTATTAAAATTCTTGATGAACCACTTATAGAATGAGGCTAGTCCGTGGAAACTTCTCAAGTCAGCATAAGTAGTAGGAGTCGACTACTAAACAATTGCTTGGATCTTCTCATCATTAACTCGCAAGTCTCCTCCACTGATTACATAGCCAAAGAATATCACTTCTTCCTACTAAAAGCAACATTTCTTTAGATTGTGGAATAGTCTCTTCGCACAAAGGATATCTAAGACTACCTTGAGATGTTCACAATGACTCGGCACGTCGGCACTATAGACCAGGATGTCGTCAAAGTACACTACAAGACACTTCTTTATGAGATGCCATAGCATACTGTTCATTAGTCTTAGGAAAGTGCTTGAGGCATTCGACAAGCCGAAGGGTATGACCATCTACTCGTAAAGTCCATGTTGAGTCTTGAACATAGTCTTCCACTCGCCTCTTAGCTTCATGCGGATTTGATAGTAACTAAATTTAAGATCAATCTTGCTGAAAATCTTGGCCCCACTCAGTTCATCCAACATGCCTTCTAACCTCGAGATCAGATACCTGTTTTTGATCGTGATCTTGTTCACAGATCGGCTGTCTACACACATTTGCTAGGTTACATCCTTCTTCGGCACCAGAAGCACCAATACAACATAAGAGTTGAGACTCTTTCTTAGATAGCCTCTTTCTTAGATAGCCTCTTTCTAGCAACTCATTGACTTAATGTTAGAGTTGAGAAACTTACTTAAGATTCAGCTAATAAGCTAACTTATTTGGTAGTACGATGCCGAGTACTAAGTTAATGCAGCACTTTATGTCTTGAGTTGGGGGCAACTCTTCAAGTAATTGTTCTAGGAACAGGTCGGCATATTCATCTAACAACTCCTTGATCTCCTAAGATAGTTCACCCCGCTCCTTCATTTCTAATAGTCGCCTAACCAACAAAAAGGTCGGTTCATCAGCATTGATGGCCTCTTGGAGCTCTGCTTTACTCATCACTAGAGCCTTCTTTGATCCACGAGCAAGTTTTGTTTGCAACTTATTAATTTCTCTCAGCGGCATCAGATTTAGCGTAATCTTCTTGTAATCCTTCTCGAATGTATACGTGTTCCTGTAGCTATCATGTATAACTCTCCTATCAAACAACTACAGTCTACCTAGCAACACGTAGGAAGTATAAATGAGTAGTACGTCGCAAAGAATCTAGTTAGAGTAGTTTCCAATAGTGATCGACAATAGTATTTGCCAAGTGACATATAATGTTCCTTTCTCACTCAACCAATGCAACTTGTACGACTTTGGATGCACAATAATTGGTAACTTCAGTTTTGAAATAAGGTTGGCTAATGTCACATTGGTATAGCTTCCACTATTTATGATGAGGGCACATGCTTAATCATTTACCTTGCAGGTGGTATGGAACAAATTCTCTCTCTACTCTTCCTCTCGTAAGGGTTCCATGTTCATAGTATGTTGGACAACCATGAGTAACTAATCTAAGTCCTCAGTAAATACGTCCTCCTCAATCAACTCTTTTTCAGCGTTTTCTTCCTCGGTATGAGCCTTTTTCTCCTCGGGTTCCTCATCTATACTTTCTACTTTTAGCTTTGCGACTTCTCCCTTGATGACCATTGTTCTTCAATTCGGGCACTGTGCAGCCATATGTTCGAACCCTTAACACTTAAAACATTTAATCTGGCTCATTTTCCTTCTAGAACCTTGGCCATTCTCATAAGGTTGGGTCGGCATTTCATTTGTCAGATCGGCCTTTCTGCTCGGCTCAGACATCAACCTTTTTGTTCGGCTTGGTACTCAACAGAGTTCAGTAACTCCCTTGTTTGAGTTGGCTAGTTAGCGTTTTGGTCGGCACTTGGCCTTTTCTCTACCTCTCCACTCGTCGGGCGATCCTAGTAGCTTCATCCATTCATCCATTGTAGTGAATTGTTAAAGCTCCACAATGTTCGAATATTATCTCTCAGTCTAGTAATAAATCTTGACATAGTTCGAGCTGGTGGTTTCTTTACCTCACAACGGATCATGAGCATTTGAAACTCTTGAACATATTCGTTAATAGTTCGGCCTCCTTATCTCAACTCCTACAACTGAGTGAAGGTATCTTGAAGGTAAGTTTTCCACACAAACCTATTTTTGAGCACTCTCTTCATCTTGAGCCAAGTGTTAATCTTTTGGTAGCCCTCTCGTCTTCTCATTGATTGGAAGTTCTTCTACCACATGGCAGCATATTCGAAGAACTTAACAGTAGCAATTTTTGCTCTCTCGTAATCCTTGTACTAATAGTGATCAAACACACACTCTACCTTCTCTTCCTATTCTAGATATTCATCAACATTCTTAGATCTATTGAAACTCAGAATCCGAAGCTTCATATGATCAGATGCTCTGGGAATTCGTACATCCTCTTCTTGAAAATACTCTTCTTCTTCATCTCCTATGTCTATTAAATCAATTATTCTCCTTGCTCGTCCGCCTACTCCTTCACCTCGAACGGGTCAAGCTGGATTCTAACCTCTAACAAGTTAAGCAACATATGGGGTGTTTTGCGCGGCCTTAGTGGGTCAGTAAGATAACGCATGAATAACTCGGGTTAAATCTACTAAGAGATTAGCTATCTCATTAAGTCTCTCGTCAGTGTTTCTAGAAGTTCCCTAAGATTGTCGTCTATGGTGGATAACTCCACTATCATTGCTAGTACCGACATTCATACTTGGTTCAATCATTTTTTTTTCTTATAGATTCAAAGCTCAAACAAATATTTTAAGAAATTAACAGTTAATAACACAGTGCTCAAATGAATATAGTAACTTGTTCTGTTTCACACACGCAAAACAGAGTATAAAAGAACTTTGAAAACATATGTCAACATGAATAAAACCTCTGTTATGATATCAAGATGGTGCAAACTATGATGTGCGAACCATGACCAAGAACAGACAAAGCCGGGAACTAGATGGATTTAAGCTTGCAAAAAGCTCGAAAGGAGTAATGAGGAAAATGTGTGAAAAGAACGGTGACAAATGAAAGCTAAGCAAAACCCACGACAACTTCAAAGGATATAAAGCATCAATGGAACTTTTGAAGAATCATGGCACAATTCGATATAACGTACGAATTGATCTGATAAGGTTACTCGCTACCTAACTTTGTTTAAGGGAAATGATAAGAGTGATGCCAAGTATAAAAACAACATAATGTTTACACCAAGAAGGAAAAATACTCAAGTGTATTAAAATAATCTATCTCTCTACGGCTCACAAATACAAAGGGTATTTATACCCAAGAATTTAGAGCAACTTGCCTAAAAGGGAAAAAACAAGATGGGTGTTACTCTAAAGTTGTAAAGTACAATAATAAAAAAGGGTAAAAATGAATATTCACAAAAGTAATAATTAGTCAAGTGGATTTTACACGTGGTCTTGTACACGTGGGGATGCTATATTAGTGAGGTCATTAGAAGATGCGGATAAAACAGTACGACTAACTGGCTTATCCAAGTAGGGATGGCTTATGTAGTCCAGGGTCTCTCCCTTAGCATGGCGGTAAGGGTGATGCTGCATAAGTAAGTGGTTAGGCATGAGGGAGGATTGGATGTTGTCTTGGCCATCCATTTCTTGACATTCTATCTGCAATAGATTGGCATTCATTCAGTAAGGCTTAAGGAGTGACTCAACAAGAAAGTACTTGCCTTCAGCAAGAATAGGTTGGAATATAAGAATTCGTCTCATTAAGCCTTCTAGTCTTCGGACTCGGCTGTAGGTCAAAGGGCTAATAGCTCAATTCTCCTCAGGGTTAGTTGCGAATGATCCTAACTGTATTATATTGCATACATTAATTAAGAAGATGAGAATCAATGATTATGGTATTTATTATTAATCGCATTAATGCATGCGATTTTGTATGTTGCTTGGCATGCATATGTGTTTGTAGGTTCTATACACGGGGCTTCAACTTATTTCTTTCTTCTTTTTTTTTTCAGCTATAAGGATGCTAGATGAGTAGGTAGACTATGATTAAAATGGAGATACGTACTATTATTACTAGGATGAGAATTCGGGAGAATACTACTACAATTATGAGGATGAGATATGATGAGTTAGATCTAGAAAACTGAAGAGACATTATTACTTAAGGAGTTTGTTTGATCGTATGATCATGAATAGTTTAATTATGTTTTTCAGTTTCATTTAATAAGGCGATTAATTGTTACATTTAGTTACTTTGAAGAATTAATGGTACAGCCTCTGTTGCTAAAGGGTCTTCAATTGTAAATATTATCTCATTTTTCAATGAATAAATAAATATTTTAGATGTTTCACGAGTGTTTTATTGGTGATAAAGCATTTGTGGTGAGTAATCACGACTAAGATCCCCTCGGGTTGTAACATGGGCACTATATATGTACCTTTTCCCAAAATTTTACAAGCTCCATATGATTCATTATATCCCATATACTCTATAAATTATAAGTCTAGAGTGGTTTCTATATATTATAAGATAAGCTTTGATAATTCTTTTAAGCCAATAATATTCATAGTACTATAAGCTTTGTTTTTTGAATAAAAAACTTATACATATAAGCTATGATACAAATAAGACCTTATACCTACCTATTGTATATCTATTTATTCCTTAAATAACATAGCACGAACATAATTCAAAAGAAACACTTGGAAACTCAAAATGCAAACCAGTATAAAATGACTAATGTTGTCTATAGAATCTATTAGTACAATATCAAATTGTGAAGGCCTTTAAGAACGTGATAGTAGACATGGAAAACAAGATAAGATTAATAGAACGGTAGGGGGATTGTTTGGCGATGTTATTTGATACTTAAGTTGGTAAGATGTATGAAGAATTTAATAGCAAAATGGCTTAAGGAAGCAATAAAGTGCATGTAGATAGATTACTAAAGGAGATATCGCCTCCATTTATAGTGAAGGCTCCAGAGATATTTTAGGAAAGGGGATAATAACGAATCTCACCAAATTAGGAAAATAGATCTTCCAGCAATAGTAGATCTCTAGAAATAAAGGGATGTGATTAGAATAGTTACCTTTCCTTTCTAATGTCAATTTTTATTTTTGTGTCGAGCTTTAGTCTTTGGCTAAGCACTTGACCTGTTAGAGGTTGGGCACCCTTTAAGGATAGGCCAAGATAGGGAGAGCTCAAGTTTTTGAGAAGAGCTTGGTGGGAGGTTTTGAAGGTTTCAAACAAGTTAGCTCCTGATCCAAACACATTTATTTGGACTTAGAGATCTCATATTCAAGATCTCCTGCTAATATTTGGGAAATCCAAATGTGACATTTATATAATATATGAATTTGAACCATTATAATAGAATATATACAAACTTCAATCCAATTTCCTTCTCTTAAAGGGAATATATAAAAAGAAAAAAGGGAAAAATAAAAAACTAGCACCCGAAAACAATCTAGTATAAAAATTTGATTATAGAGGTTTCCACAAGGACGTTGAGTTGATTCTACCAATCAATTGACGATTCAATCTATTTTTGAAAGGTTAATCTAATATAATTGGAATGCTTAATGGTGTTCGATGTAGCACGTACTAGCCAGTAGTTGAGATAAGCTTGCCGCCCATTTTGTTTCGCAGTGGAGAAGTTCAAGACATTCCTTATTGCAATTAGGATAAACTGACATTTCTGGAACCATTATAAATCACCTCTCTCTTTCACTCCTTATCCATTTACCAAAACTCTCTTGTACTTTCAATCTCTATATCCCTTTCATCTTAAGTCTGAACTCGAAACCGTAAGCTATGCAGGGATCCTTGTGAAGAATACTTCACAACCATAGAAGCTTCGTCAAGTAAAAGTTGGTTTTAGTTTCGTGCCGAGTTGAGAATGAATAGAGACTGTTAGTTCAAAGCTTGTCGAAATCTATACGAAAAGCTTATTATAGATATACTTTAGCAAGTAAATGCGATAGTAATCTTATTCTTCATGATCCGTAGGTGAAGAACTCGATTTCTCGCGGTTACCCGAAGACTACTTTGCACCGTAAACATGAGACCGAGGTGAGTGGGAAGTTTTATTATTTATTACGTTATTTGTCCTTGATTGGTTTGAATGATGAAATAAGTATATTATGATGTTAGTTTGGTGTATGGATGTGTTTTTATGTTGATATAATTATTGTTGGAATGGTGAAGATGAAATTATTTATGATGTTCAGGTAAAACTTTTAAGTTACAGAAGGTTTCCGATGACCGAAATACGAAGCGACCGAGCGGTATAAAAATTAACGATCAGGCGTGAAATACCCGCCGATCGATCGTCCCCTCGCTCACCGATCCATCGCCAATCGTAACACCAACCGATCGGTGCTAGTGTTGCTTTCATCCTTCACTCTTTTATACTTTTCTCTTTCAACTAGCCTTGACGAGGATACTCATAATGTCAACTCAATTGCCAATGCAATATTCCACGTGCTGTAATCCTTATAATTCCTGGGCAATTGACATTCTTCAGGCAAACCAATTTGGATTGATAAAATCCATAATTATTCACGAACTTTTGAATTGCTTTATGACTTGTCCATTTTCCATTATTATGAACACATGCATGGTTTTCTTCTCCCAAAAATTTAAAAGAATTTGCTAACCGGTCTTTATAAATTTAACTTCTACCATACAATCTAATATTAAACAAATCCAGTGGAAGGATTTATGCTGTGACCTTCAAGTATATCCTGATTCCTAACCGTTCCGTAAAGCTAAGCAATTTTTATTTTATCTCAAATAATCTTTCTAGGAAGCCTCATAAAATATGTGGAATTCACGTATTAAATTATCATGTTATTATAGCTCTCCATAATTCAATATATTCTATCATCAATATTTCTTGATCTGGATTTCTTGGTATTTCAATAGGATTCGATAAAATTATCCTAATTAAAATAAAGTACTCTTACTCTGATAGGTATCTTCCCGATATTGATATTATTCCAGTAATTCGTGATGTGATTGATATCTTTTATTATTAATACTATCTCTATTAATTAAATCGTGATCGTTACTCTATGTTGTTAGTACCATCTTTATTGGTCATGTAGAAATTGGTGTTTCTTATTTATTGGTACTATTATTGATAGACGTGTTGAGACTGGTATCCTCAAGCTTAGTATGGTAACAATATTAATTGATGTTATTGCCTTTACTCCAATGTAGTTGGTAGTGGATTATACCATATTGATTGGTCACTAAACTAACCAGTTATAATGATATTTGGCTAAATACAAATCGTCATGCATGGCATTATTATCTAATGCATCTATCAAAGGCCATCATTGTTATACCAGAGACAGGGAGAATTTACTCAATGTGAAGGAGTGAAATTCTACTTCATTATTCACGAACTAAGTGATCGGGGATTGTCGTATGTTTCTCAAAGTTGATTTCCCACTCTACCAATTTAGGTTTGCAAACCTCTTAGAAGAAGAAGTTGCACCAAAAGAACTTATAAAGCATTTACTTGAGATTGTGCTAAGAGAAGGTTTAGACAACACCCGAGCATTAATGGTGGAGACTAAACCCCTAACCCAAGGTCCGGGGGGGGGTCTTATACCCTCAACTTCACGTTGGCAATTAGAAACTCGCGTTTGATGTTTGCATTGCATATGTTTGCTTGCGCATAGCATATGTTTGATAACTTATTTGAGTTTGATTTTGTATGAATAGTAATGAGAATATTGCACTTTGTTCATTCCCTTGTAGTGTACTCTATCATGCAGGTTCTAGGATCTGTGTGTTTAACAAGAGAATTACTAAGGTAAGTGTGGAAACCATATGGAACAAACAGAAAGGATGTGGTTTAGTTAGAATAAACACCTTATTTGAAGGTAGTTGAACTTTTCTTAATTAGCTTATGACATGTAATGACACTAAATGGTATGACCTCTATTGCTAGAGGGTCTTCAATTGTAAACGTTATTTCATTTTTCAATGAATGAATAAATGTTTTAGATTCTTCCAGAGTGTTTTAGTAACAATAAAGCATTCATAGCAGGTTGTCACAACTAGGGTTTCCCTCGGGTTGTGACATAGGGACTATTTTTTCCAAAATTTTACAAGCTCCTTATGATTCATTATATCCTATATACTTTACAAAGTACAAGTCTAGGGTAGTTTCTATATATTACAAGATAGGCATTGATATTTTTTTTAGGCCAATAATAGTCATAGTATCATAGGCTTCGATTTTTGAATTGAAAACTTATACATATAGGCTATGATATAAAGAATACCATACATCTACCCATTGTATATCCATTTATTCCTTAAATAACATGGCACTAATAGAATTCAAAAGAAACACTTAGAAACTCAAAATGCAAACTAGTATAAAATGACTAATGTTGTTTATAGAATCTGTTGGTAGGGAATGAAATCATGAAGGCCTATAAAAGAGTGATAGTAGACATGGAAAACAAGATAAGATTAATAGAACAGTAGGGGATTGTTTGGTAGTGTTACTTTGATACTTAAAGTAGTAAGATATAGGAAGAATTAGACTGGAAGATGGTTGAAGGAAACAATAAAGTGCGTATAGATAGATTACTAAAGGAAAGGTCGCCTCCATTTATGGTGAAGGCTTCGGAGATATTTTAAGAAAGGGGATAATAACAAATCTCACCAAATTAGGAAAGTAGATCTTCTAACAATAGTAGACCTCGAAAAATTGGAGGATGTAATTAGAATAGCTAGCTTTCCCTTCTAATGTCAGTTTTCATTTTTGCATTGAGCTTTAGTCATTGGCCAAGCACTTAACCTATTAGAGGTCGGGCACTCTTTAAGGATTGGCCGAACTAGGAAGATCTCAAATTTTCGAGAAGAGCTCAATTAGAGGTTATAGAGATTTCAAACAAGTTGGCCCATAATCCAAACCCGTCAATTTGGGCCTAGAGAGATCATATTCAAAATCTCCTATTAATAATTGGGAAATCCAAATGTGAAACATATATAATATATGAATTTGAACCATTATAATATAATATATTCGTATGTATCGATACAAACCCCAATTCAATTTCCTTCTCTTAAAGGGAATATATAAAAAGAAAAAAGGGGAAAAAAAACTGACACCTAAAAATGATCTAATATAAAAATTTGACTATAAAGGTTTTCTCAAGGACGTTGAGTTTACTCTGGCAATTCAATCTATTTTTCGAACATCAAGGATTATAATCGCCAAAATGCACAAATCAGGCGATTTACGTATAATCGGCTTTAAACAAAAATCAATTGAATTCTAAAATTCCTCGATGTCAACAATGATTTTTTTTAACTTAATTATATAGAATCTATTTTTTCAGCTTAATTATAAAGAATCCATAATATAGAATAAGATAGGTACCTAAACATTGCTAGAGAAACTTATTGAGAAGTGATAGAGAAGACGGGATAGATAAATAAGCAAAAGAATTAGGTGGACAAAATAATATCATCCATTGAGAGTATACTATAAAGAAAACTGACCTTAAGCACAGTCCCATATCCTGGTCTAATTTCTTATATGACACAACCTCAATAGATATTTTCACTAACATATCTATCAAATAAATCTCTTGAAACGAATTCCAACGGTCATCAATTTCACTTTTTTCCAAAAGGGAGGCCTTTTTATTTATTTATTTTTCCATATCGCATATTTATTTAAAAATATATCTTCGGTAGTCTTCCAAGGCTTCGTAGCATCGATCTTTTTCCAAATTTATCTGATCTTCACTCTAAATTAGTAAAAGAATTGAAAAATTTGGTAATACCATAAAGGCTATTATATAAGTTGAGAGGAGTTTGCTCTAAAAAGATCATCAGGTTCCATTGCACAAAAACCTTGTACAAACTCTGGATACAACCAACAACAGTCCACCGATTCTCCAAGAAATCACAGATTACATTCCTCAGTTGTGTCGATGACCCTGCGAATAGAGTCCATAAGCCAGCTTAAGTATATCACGCGACGCCTAAATAAATAGACTGAAGGTGTTGCGTATTTGGTAGCTCCCTGTCCAGGAATCGCGATTTTGGTTGCTCAGCTGCCGGCGCTCCAAGCAGGAGGGACCCGGCTAGAGGTTGGCAGAGGCATGGCACGGACATTGATATCAATTGGGTAAAGACGGTACTGGATGTCAAGCTCCTTGAATATTTTGACCATCTCTTCTATCATAAGGGATCGCCTTTGGTATCTCTCTCCCATATCGTGATGGTTCATTTTGTGGCAAAGCCACAATAAAAACTTCACCATTTTCAATTCTTCAAAATCTGTCATCACGATCATAGGTGATGCATACCAGTGCTCCTTCTTGTTATCGATGTAACTGCACAGCTCAAAAGGGTGAAATTGATGAACATAGATTAGTTACAACTCATCAAAATCCTAACTGCAATATTCAATACCATCTTCTCTGCCGATGCAGGGTAAATAAAGCTAAAACTGACCTGTTTATTCTTTGCTTCATAGCAGCTATCTTCTCTGCTGGAGTACATACATGGATGCAAAATTCGATACCATCTGCCATATCAGGACTCCGATAGTAGTTTCCAACGCACTTAGTAGCCAGGGTGCTGTTTGGATATATGATCTTCTGATTGTCATATCTTAGGAAAACGGTTGATAGGATGTTCATTTCTTCCACAACCATCTACACACATATTGAAGACGAGAGCAAATGAGTCATAACTGGAATATTAATATAAACCCTTTTTAAGTAACACACGTGGTTATTACTTACGTGAACTCCATCGATCTCACATCTATCGCCAACATCAAATGGATGCATGACAAACAAGAAGACGATTGCTTCGAATACCGTCTTGCAGGTGTTTCCAAATATAAAAGCTACAAGTAGAAGTTGTGAGCTCAAGAAAACAAGAAACTTGCTCGTGGCTATCCCCAGTATAAGAAGCCAGATTATCAATATTACAACAGCAACGACCGCATTAACCACTTTGTGCAGCTTGTTGACAGCTGTTTTCGTGTCGTCCAAGGTCAAGGAAAGGGCCCTCCGTTCTCTAAAAGCATTTATCTGTTTATAAAAGAAAATCAGGTTATCGATATCCAAAGTGAGCAACATAGAACTTCCTAAATATGTATTTTTCACTGATCTGAATAAAAAACATAATGTTGGTTACCAGCCAGTTCTTCAAGCATCTCTTGCTGATTTTCTTGCTTTCTGCTGCCCCCTCAAATAAACTCATTGTCTTCAAAGCTTCCTCTTCAGACATAAAACGCATCAAATCATCCAAGTAAATATACCTGAAAATGGCAGAGAAAGGGTTTGAGGGGGACATATATCAGAATACACATGTTAATACTTTAACTAATTATCCGATGCACATCAAAACAACAAAAAACGATCGTTGACCACTTCTCCCCGTGCATTTCACAAAGTCCATACCACCCTTGAGATATAATGCAAATTTCATGGCCATCAAGGCCATTACTGATGGTAAAGTAGTATCTAAGTCCAAGGTGTAGAAAGTGTGGCCTTACTTTGAACATGGTTTGGCAACATTCGAGAAGATTTTTCTGGCAGCAGCCTTGGCCTCGTATTCACTTCTTATGAGGGTTGCTGATTCATCTTCATGAGTGGAAATTACTCGTTCATCCAATGTTGACAAAGCTCCATACCGGACAATGTTAATCAATCTTTTCATGTTCCATGCGGAAACATTTCTGGGGTTGAGCTTGTGCAAGTGGTCTATGGTTATACCTCCATCACCCTTCTTTGAAACCGCCCTAGAAAGTTTCCCACTAATCAATCGAGGGCTTCGTTGAAGCCCTCCACTTTTAATAGCCTTCCCACTCTTATCTGGCAGTACAGCAGCTCCTAGATCAGCTGGAACTCTCGCACCTGCTTTCTGCAAAGTTTGAAGCTCCTCCTCTATACTCCGCTCCTCTTCCTCCACCTTCCTAATCTCAACAACAGGTGGACCCGACAAGATCTCGATCACATACTGATTAAACAAAGATTCCTGAATCCTATCAAAATAAGTGCTCACATGATACGAAGATGCCAGCACCTTTATCACCAACGTCTTAACCAACCACAACAATGTACCAACCAACAAACACACCAACACCTTAGTGACACACCTTAAAATGTTGCTATTAGTCTCCCTTTCCACTCTCTTATTGAACAAAGCATTCCATGCGATCAAAACCAATCCTAACCACAAACAATTTTGCACAGCCTTTCGAACCCCGTACACGAAATACAATACCCTTTTCCTCAACATGAAATTCCTCTCAATGAAAAACACTACAATTTTTATAAACCAATCTGAGACTAATCTCCCACATATTAGTACTAAAACCAGGACTTCCCATTTCCATAAATCAAGCCTCCACAACTCTTTTTTCTTCAAAAACGGAATCGTAAGTGTACATGCTAATCCCGCAATTATCAAAATCAGACTCAACCACTCTAACAAAGTAATTATATTGAATTTCACCTTCTTGTATTCATCGGGCAAGTCTTCCTCCATGAAAGGATCGCCCTCGTCCTCGCTGATGTTGAAGCCGAGTAGTCCAGAACGTTCTTGCGCAGACCGATGAACCGGTCCAGACCGATTATCCGATTTTTCCGGCCGATCTAATAACCTAGACCGGGTTTTTGACCGTAGCGAGCTCGATTGCCTCTGGAGTTCCTTTTCCAGTGGCCGTTTTACCGCTTCTTCACCGGAAAACCGGACATCGCCGATTCTCTTAATTTCCGGCGACCGTGAAGCTGCATGGTCATGCCGCCTCCTCCGCGTTTCATTCTCCGGGATGGACGTCGCCGGCGGAGAATCGCTGGATCTATTGCTATCCGAAGATGGCGAGGAACTGGAACGCGTCCTCGGAATTTCGGTATTGGCCGAGTATTTCACCGCGTCATTGCCAGGTTTCCAATTTTCCGGCGACGGCGAGGGGGCAAATGCTCTCCTCTGCGCTTCGGTTTCCGGCATGGGCTTCACCACCTCTCCGGTGGAGGACCGATCATTGGCGGAATTTATATTGCCAGGCGGCGGCGACGCCGAGTAGGGTCTCCCCGGCGTTTCTTCCTCATAAACTGGCGGGAGAAACGAGAGGCGGACGTCATTGGAGGAGCTGGTATTAGGGCTCAGGTTGTGGTTTGAGAAGGAAGTAGAGTGACTAGGAGATGGTGACTCACTGAGTGGAGATAGCAAGTTGACGTCGAGAGAGTAATCACCGGAGGCTTTTTGCTCGTGTAGGAACTGACCAATGAGCTGCGAGGGTGGGTCCTGAGGAAGTGCACTGCGCCGCGGGCGATCAGAGCCAGAAGGATCAACTGGCTGTTTCTCATTCTCTTTCCAGAACTCAACGCTAGGTTCCCGACAGGGAATTTGCGCGCTGTTTGTGGGAGAGGAAGAGGGTTCGCTATGGCAGTTGAATCGAACGACGTGTTGGGAGGAATCCACGGTTCTCATTTAGTCAGATGTAGTGTAGCTGGAGAGTCCTTTGAAGTGTGACTGTGAACAGACAAGTTTCCTCTTTCTTGTACTGTAGTAAGAAGCAAGAAAAACAGGGAAAGTTGTTTAAATATATGATCTCGTTGAGATTGCGGTTGTCTTGTATGAGCTGTTTTCTTTTACTTCGGCATTTTTTAATACAAGTTTGACGCTTCTACGTCTCATTTGTTTATACAAAGTTTACAGGAATACTGGCGTCATCCTCGTCATCATAATTATCCTTATTACTATTATTATTTATTATTATTTTTAATTATATTACAACTTACAAACAAATTTTCAAATTTATCAAATATATATATATATATATATCAATAATCATACTGTTAAATTATGATCTTAACATGTGAATAGTACAGTTTGAATGGGATGATCAGAGTTTACTCTATCATCACTAATTATTATATTTTTATATGTATCATATAATGATGAAAGATTTTTTTTTTTTTTAGTTTTTTTTTTATTCTAGCCTCAAGTGCATACTGAAGAAACCATTAATATTTTCCATCTAAAAGTATAGAGTTAGCAAAATAAACTACTTGCATTGAAATAGTCACGTAATATGGTCGCTGTGGTATGAACGTGCCAACATTAAAGCAAGACAATTATATAGAGAGTGCATTTATAGAAGAAGACCCTATATGGCTCATTTGGCTTTCTCACTCATCTGAATATAGCAACTCTTGTTAGATTCGTTTTCTTCTCTTTCTACAATATAGCATGTCTTAAGACCGAGATAGAGACAACATAGTTTCTTATACGTTTGGAGACTTCTATTAACAAGTGAATATGAGTACTTTTTAAGAGAGTAATAATATATTTGATTAATTTCATATAAATAGAAATCTATAAGGATATGCTCTAATGGTTAAAATATCGATTTGAGTGGCCACTTATATTCACAGCTCATAAAAAGTAAGATGGGAGAAGTTTTTTTCTCTTATGAACCGTCTAAATGAGTATAGATTCATTATATTTGAAATAAGGGGAAAAGAGCGAGAAAAAGCTGTCAAATTGATGGAATGGAAAGTTATCCTCAACTACAAGATTATTACTAAATTTGACTTGTAAAATAGTTAAATGACTTGAAATTTCTAGTTATGCCAATCAAAAGAATTGGAACTCCTTAAAAGCAAAACAAATATTCATTCATTGATGATATTTTCCCTAAATAGTGTCATATTCTACTAGTGAGACCCTAACCCACCAATTGTCTACACTTAACCATTATAATATAAGTTCAACCTTAATTGAATGGCCTAATTGTGACTTTTGAATCTACGTAACTTGGATCACCTAATCACATCAAGCTCTTTACACTAATCGACCACAACTCTTAGGGCCATGCAAATACTCTAACCATGTTGAGTTCTCATCTAACTAGCTAAACCATGATGATCAAATCAATCGATCACTTAACCATGTTAAATTCCCACCAAACCACTTGACTCCAACCATTAGACTCAAGGCACTCAAACCGACTAATTACATTAAGCCTCCTTAAACCACCTTAAAAGACCTACCTTGAGTTAAGTTGAGCCATGGTGGCCTAGTTATGTAAAGCTATCAAGTGAAGTGAATAATTTAAGTTGGCCATAGGGATTTTAGTATTTTTTATTTATTTCTACTATATTATTTATGTTAGTATAAGTATAATTAAGTAAAGAAATAGTTATCATTTCTCTATTTCATTTCTTTAAAAGAATTTTTTTTATTCAACCAATGAAATATGCTTAAAAGATAAAAAGAAACAGTTTTATATTTTCAAGACTAACTATACATTCATTGGAACATATACAATAAAAAATATATTGAAATGTTTAAAAACAAAAGGAAATTTCTTTTTAGATCTCTTCTTAAGTGCTTCAAATCAACCTTTTTACTCTTAATATATAAAATAACCATTTTACTTCTATTACTTATATAGTCTCTTTAACCTTATTGTTTTCCTCATATGACATATAAATTCGATTAGGGCATTTCGTAATGATTAATGGGGTTGTTTAAGGAGCATGTTAAGAATTAAATATCTTTTATTCTCTGGTTTAAAGTAATTCCGAATTTCTTTATAGATGAGATATTACGTATGTTTAAAAATTTCAAATTTCTTCTAAGTAGCAACTTAAATTAGAGAATATATAATATAGGTTTAGTTTAGATCAAGAATGATTCTAATATAGTGAGTTATAATCAAAACTAAGCTTCTTCTTCTTTTTTCTAATTTTTTATATCCATCAAATTTAATTATATTCATTAGCATATGTTAGGAATATGCTCTAAACAACACTTAGGTGTTTATAAGGTTACACCTCATAACGAATTATGTAACGTGGATTATAAAATGAAATATTTACAATGAATCATACCAAAAATAAATAAATAAACAAAGAAGTTGATTCTATGATGTATGAATATTATTGTGAAACCTAATCAATAATGTAAAATGTAATAAATTGGAAAGCCAGATAGGTTTTCAACCCGTATAATAATTGTTATTTATTCGTGTGGTGGAGGAGTAGGTATGCTTTATCATAGTCCTACATGACTAAAACAGAAAGAAAATCCTCAAGGAGTGATTTGCGTTAATGAATTACGCGTGTCCAAATTAAACCGAGTTTGTTACAGGGATGGCGACGCTTTTGCATGTTTAAAAAAGGCAGCCAAACAAGGCGTCCATCGTGGTTGTGATGGGGACCGTGGAAATATAATATTAGAATATAGGTGGGAATTTTTATTTAGTTTTGAAAAAACGATGTTGTAATGGACGCGTGTCATGTTCGTTGAGTACGTATCTGCGTAGTGGAGAAGCAAATCTTGCTTCTCAATTTATTTAATTTAATAGGAGGAAGAGATGGGAAGCTTCCAATTGGAAAGAGAGAACATGTGACGACGAAAGAGGGGGAACGGAAAGTTGGGTTTGCATGGTTAGGGCTTAGGTCGGTATATAACGCTCTGGAAAAGGATCTACCGACCTGGCCGCACCCCACGGCTCACATATTTGTCTTTTTACTCGATAACGGATTGATGGCAATTGCTCCTTCCATGCTAGGATTGAAAACGCTGCCATCGATGTAAAATTCAAAATCGACATGAGCATAAGATGGGGTCGTTTGGTGGTTTTTTTTTTTTTTTTTTAATAATTCATTAAAGTACCTTTAAAACATATATAAAAATTTATTGAAACATAAGATAGATTATATTTAATAGCATCAAAAACAAAAAATGGGATAAAATCTTGTACAAAAGTAAATGTTTTAATAAAGAAAAAAAAAATAATTAAATTAAAATTCCTTCTTTAGCCTAATTATTGATTAGAAGATTTAGTTTTTATGAATCGATATTGATTGAAAAATTAGATTAGAATCTGATAACTAGTAATTAATTATTAGTTTTTATTATTATCATCTTTTTTTTTTATTGTTTTTTTAGGGAAGGGTTCATTTCTTCTAGAACAATCACAACCACTTTTTTTTATTCTGAATTTACTACTAGAAATTTAATCAATAATCTTAGCATTCAATGTATATTCCTGAAAACTACAACCAGTTGAAATATTATTATAACAAGCTTTGCGATATATAAAAGATTCTTCAGTAGTGAGATACATTGTTTGTTGTTTTTAACCAATATAATCAAGAGATGAAGAACGCATATGGAGAGCTAATTTTTATCAAATCAAAGAGAAAAAGAGGAAACCAGTGCTGTTGATTCTGGAGGTTGCAATTCACTTTCATGATCTGGATCCTTCGAAAGAAATGGTCCTATGCCAAAGGTGAATTTGCTTGACCACTACTTTAGCTGAAAGTTCTACCTCTAGTATCCAAATAAAATAGTAATCCTCAAACATTATCCATTTTCTAAAGATGATTTATTTCAAGTCTCAAAGCAAATATATTTTCATGTTACCCACTAAGCATCTTTTCATCGATAGTAACCAACATATGATGCTTCTTTGGAGAAAGTCTCCGCGTAAATCAAATCGAATGCGTTCCATCAGATAAACCAACTACGAAGACACGTGCATGGTTAAAATAGTTTCCACAGTAGCTCTATAAAGTATGCAATCGACTATAGTTTCCGCTGGTGCAATGTTCACCTTGCGCTCAGGGTTTGTGATATAGACTTTGAGAGGTGGGGAAAGAAGAGTTGGGTTTAAATTGCCGAGTTCCTTTCTCTCATTATTGACTTTTTCATTCAATTAGAAAAAAAAAACAAAAAACAACGACACAATTAAGGATAGTTTAGGTTTCTCAATTTTACAAAACACAGGTACCTAAAGTGAAAAAAAAAAAAAAGAAAGGGTGAAAACTCGAGTACCATAAGTGTAATTTACTCTAAAACATATAGTATTAAAATTTAACTTAATTATATAAAGGATAAAATGGTGATTTCGCTAAATTTTTCTATTTTCCTCTCTCATTTACCGCACATTTAAAACCTCGTATTTTTTCATAAATAGGTTATTTCAAACGTGGATCTCAAAGCTTAGGCCACCTTATTTGGAGTATGGGCTTAGTTTAGAAGCCCAAGGTCAATCTCATTACATTTTAGGACAAGTTACTTGCGATGAATCTCACTAGAGTTAGAATCGAGCTCCTAAGAGCTTGAACTCTTGTCTCCATCTTCACACTTTAAAGCCTAGGCCCTTAAGCCTACTACAAGTAAGCCTAGCCTACAGGTTTAAAAGTAAACTAGGTGAGAATGGCTAAATAGAAAAGGAAAGTTTACAATTGGCACATGCTTAACCCAAGATCTTTTCCACATCTGGAGTCAAAGAGAAGATCTTAAGATCATGATCCACTTTCCACTATTAACTTATACCTATAAATATCATATAAAGAATACAAGTAAATGATGCTCACTCTCTCACTCTTTGCTACTTATATCTCTCCTAAACACTTCCTAATCACTTCTTTGGCTTAAGTATTGAAGCGCAGATTGCTTCTAATCTCAATCACTCTCTCAAAGTTGATTATCAACATTTTGTACTGTCTGTCTATGAATCTTACACCTACAATGGCAATAAGCAAATGAATTATTCGTTAACCCAACAAGATAATATTGGTGGAGTTTAGCAATAGCTAAACAAAAACACTTGCACAATTAAGTAGCCATACAACCAACCAAACAACACCTAAATTTGACCTCCATAGCAAGTCTTACTAACTGACATAGTTAATCTAAAGTGCTTTACATGCTTGGAAATAATGTTTCTTAAGCTGTAAGATGAAAATTAAGAGCCGAAACCAAAGCTCATTGAACAAGACATCACCTCACTACTAGAGGATGCCTTTAACAATAATGCTTAACTATTGCTACTGCTACAACCAATAGTCTAGAACAACTTATAGGTTGTTGAATAGGTAACACTAGTAACCCTATACAGCAATGTTTTAGCACCATCTTGGCAACAGCCCCCCTACTTAGTAAGAGGCCAACTTACTCTACTCTTTAGTCAATAAGAACTTAGACCAGATTGGGGATTACATTTAAGTATTTGTCAACTATAGAAACTCGAAAAAAAATGAGGCTAATTATTAATTCCCTATTGGTTGATATCCCTTTATTAGGGAGATGCAAGATGAGCTACTCCCTAGCACATCTAACTCCAAAGCTTTTAAGTCTTATGATCGCTTCATAGATCTTGCTAACTACCTGAGTCACATCAACTTCATGATGAATTTACATGGTTGCAGTGATGTAATTGCATGCAAGTCTTCTTAAGCAAGCTTAACAAAGCTATCTGAACTTAGTTTAACACCATGAAGCTAAAATTTAATTCAAGCTTCCATAAGCTTAGCTCTCGATTTTGCAATCACTTTATGGCAAACAAAATGCCTACCAAGGACTTCTCTACCTTCAGACTCATTAAGTAATGGTTGGATGAGTCCATTAGGTATAAACTTGCCTAATTAAATGCCACCAAGCTTTGGACACCAAATGTCGACATAGGCATCACTTTATACACCATGAAGAGAGCTCACCTTCACATTCATTAAAGCAAAAAATAAAGTAAAGGCCTAACATGAGTAATGAGTTCCTAATTGCACATATTTTATTTAATGATTTTTTATGATTTTTTATAATTTTTCTTAATATTTAAGTTTATTTTTAGATAATAATACTTAATTAAGTAAAATTTTGTTTTCTAGGTTTTGAAATAATCTACACGAGAAGATAGAAAACAAATTTTACTCAAATCGAAGCTAAAATGAGCAAGTTATAAAGATTTAAAAATCAACATAAATAAACGACATGACTATGTCGTTTCTAGGATAATTTGGAGATTATTTTCAACTGTTACAACCTAAGATACGATCAAAAACCTTAATTATGTCCCCGGGCATGTCTTTTCCAATAGACTTATTTCTTTTTATTCACTTCCTATATAAGGCCTCATTAGGGCTTGTTTTTAAAGAACTTTTTGGTACGAACTTTGGAGAGTTTTTAAAGCTAAAGACACATACTAAAGCAAGGAGCAAAGAAGATTTCAAAATTCAATTTTTCTTTAGATTTCATTATTCATCCTTTTTATTTTTCTCTACTCTTTGATTTTAGATTCTTATTTTATGATGTATAGTGAGTAGACGTTTGATATTTAGGTCTAATAGAACCTAGATTAACTCATGTGACATGATTACTATTTGATTAAATTAATTCTTTAGTCTTTTCTTAATTCAACGATGTTTACTTCATGATTTAGGTTATTATTTCCGTAAATAATAATTTAGAGTTTGATATCTTATAAGGGAATCGAGAGATTTTTTATAAACTTAAATTTAGGTATATTGTGAAGAGATTCTAATAGGTGATTTTAGGGTTAGGGTTAATTAGTTTGAGAAAGTGATTAACTTTAGTAGAGAATTCTCCCAGTCTAAAAAGATTATAAAATAAATTAAATTACCTTTAAAAAAACCATATGTTAGATTTATGGAAAACAAGATTTAAGTATAACATTGAATCTTGAATTAATTTCCAATTAAATTGATTTCTAATTGAATTGGTTTCCAATTGAATTTCTTTCTTGTTAATTCTTGAATTGCATCTATAAGCCTTGTAATTGTAGGATCAAATTTAGTGTATAAAGTTTATGACAATCAATTAAAAAATCCGATCGAGTCTAAATTATAAAACAAAATTAGAAATATTAGTAAAAATGATCTCGTAAGTTTGAATTTAAAAAAATAAGTAATAAAATAATAGAATATTATCATATCAAATTTTAAGTATATTAATAATTATTTATCGAAAATGCGTAAAATGAGTTCTAATAACTAACTGGTTACTAAAGATAAATTATGTGGATACTAAAAATCATATAATAATATAAATAATATCGAGAAGGATTTAGTTGTTCTCCATATGTATTTACGTGTAAGTGAAAATACGTGAAATTATCTAAAATGCTTAAAAAATACTAAATAATTAAAGAAAATTATAAAAAAATCAGGAAAAAATAAAAAAAAATTAAGGAATTGTCTAGATTTAGGTCATGACAGGTCAGGGAGGAAAGAAGAAAATTGAACTAATTAAAAACAACCAATTAGAAAGTCAATTTGTAGAAGAAATAAGCTAATTGTCAACTCAATTTAATACACAAAAATCCCCTAGAGCTCTATAAATACCCAAAGTTCTTTAGAAGCTTATTTAGTTAGTTAGGAGATTGAGAAAAATAAAGAAAATAAAAAAAGAGTAAGTTAGGTTTTCTTCTAACTAGAACTAAACCGCCGCTACCACCATCACACCCCACACCTATTGCTTAGACCAGCCAACACCCTTAGGACCACCATTGGTGGCCAAAAGCCCAATAGCTAGGTGAGTCTAATTCTAGCTCAATTTTATGTAATTTATTAAAATTATTAATTTTATTCATAAAATTATAAATTATGAATTTTAGTATTTGATGTTTAATTGTATTTAGATTTAAGGAAAAATATTAATCTAATTTAATAGTATTTGAAAATATATTGTTCCTAAGAAACTGTGTAAACTTGAGCATATTTCAATTTAGAATTAAATAGCCTTAGGAGTATAGTTTTTTGTTTAAAATTTTTATGTAAACTACTTAAGAGATATAGAATAGTGCTATAAAATCCTTCTTCAGAAATCAATTTTTGAATTTTTAAAGTGATTTTTAGGCCTTTAAAATATATATAGTTAGTGATTTTAGGGGTCAATTAATGATTAATTATAGTAATTATTGATTTAGTGTATAATTAAGTATTTTAAAATGTTCATATCTGATGTGGTATGATAATTGCAGTATTTAAGATATTAGATGTGATTATTAGGGATATTATGTAATAATATATGTAATTTTAGGAGCATGTAGAATGGGAACTATAATAAATATAAAATAATAGGTTTAAATGGATAATATAATAATAATATTAATATATAATAAATCTAGTGTGAAATATAGATTTAGGT
This sequence comes from Lumnitzera racemosa, assembly GCA_024138005.1. NCBI lineage: Eukaryota > Viridiplantae > Streptophyta > Magnoliopsida > Myrtales > Combretaceae > Lumnitzera > Lumnitzera racemosa. Next base: position 5,159,068 of record JAMXBC010000012.1, read on the forward strand.
AATTATATGAAAATTATAAAATTTTCTTATATCAAGAGTTAATTCGGTATATCAATGAGGATTAGAGTGTATTGTGTAAACCAGAATATTAATTAATGACCAAAAGTGAAACTTAGCATGCTCGAACCTGATGTGATTAATTTCACATTAGGGTTTGAAACGTATTTTTTTGGATTTACATATAATACTCATTGTTGGAATTGATTTAGAACCTAAATTGGAACTGGATTTGGAAACCGAATCTTAAACTAACCTAGAATGAATCAATAATAAATAACAGGTATATATGAAGGATTGAGTTAAATTATAACCTAAAGTATATATATATCATCAAGATGTAAATGCTAAAAGCGTATTTATATTATAGGACACACAGAGACAAGTCGACCGGTGATAAATGATTGAGCAAATTAAGGATTCCATGTACGTTGGGTTTAACACTTCATCGTATTTTAGAGTACTATTTTAAAGTACTCAAAGGTTTAAGATTATTTATGATTGTATTTGTAAGTAGTTATAAATGCATGTATTTGCGTATCTGATTTCATCACAAAATCTATGATTGTATTTGGTGATTGAGGTGAATTGAATAGTGTAAAATTGTTTCATCATCCTAAACTGTACTTAATCATAACCAACCTAAATAACCTAATTAAACATACATTACAACCTTTTAGAGGATCATTAGGATTCTCCAACCAAACACCAATAACTTCGAAAAAAATAGCACTGGATAGCATAATGGTTTTTTTCTCATCCTTAGCTAAACTAAGTAATAGGAAAGGAGATTACGATGAAAATAAGGGCAATGGTCTGAAGGTTAGTCATGAGAAGAGTGGTGTCTTTATTGCATAAACTTGGGTTTGATTATAAGCTATTGCATAAACATGAAAACTCCTCAATTCGGATTAGAACGAGTGAAATCACTTTGATTTCATAATGGACTGAACTACATTGTGTGATGACATTTGCTTGTTTCATTTCATATAATTAATTTCTTGATAACCCTATTTGTGTTTATTGTACATTCACAAGTCTCCAATCTAATTTATTAGGTTGTGGTTGCTCATACCTATATAGATTTTCTTGCAGATTTCGATCGACATGCTACAATATAATTATCTAGAGATCGGTTTCTTTTTGAAATTATGGGGGAATGAGTGTCGAGCCTTTTTTCGTTTTTCTTAATTTAATTTATAGTAATCCCCTAGCCCACTTATTACAAATTACTCGACATCAAAATTAAGGAAACATTTTTCTTTAAAAGAATATTTTTAAAATATTAGAGTCGCCAACCAGTTCAATTGGTAGAAAAACGAAATTAAAGTTTCCGGGTGGGAAAACCCTAATTTGACTATTAATCCGCATATTTTCCAAAAAATAATTTTTAGAAAAATAACCTCAAAAATTGAGTTTGGAGATTAACCTATTAAAATTAAATCATCATGTAAAAATAAAATCAATTAATGGGCTTTATTTTTATATTTTTCTAAAAAATACTAAGATAAGTAAAGATATATAAAATATAACTAAAATGAATTTATTATTATTTTTTTATTGCGAATTTTTTCAAGAAAAGGATTTTTTTTTTAATTTTTATACCGTTACTTCAAAAGTGCCTACGTATCTGCTAATCGAGATTAAACTAATGCAGTTTTATTTTATAAAATATTTAATGGGTTGATTTCTTTTATTTTTTTAAAATCAAGCTAAATTTACGTTTATTTAACCGTTTATTATTTAAAAAAAAAACTAATTCTATAAATCTATTTTTTTTTTAAAAAGAACCTAACTAACTAAATCTTTTTTAAAACTTTAGTTAAGATTTTTTTATGTTTTTAAGAAATCCACTATACGTTAAAAAATATATTTTCTAAATCTTATATGTAAGATTTACTAAGATATGTAATGATATGGATTTTGGAGAAAAGATATACAATTTCTAAAAATACGATTCTAACTAACTTTATCTAAAAATTCAAATTATCTAAAAAATATCCAATAATAATAATAATAATAACCCGCACTAAAAAAATAAATTAGTAAAAGATAATTGAATCAACTAAAAAAATACATTAATTAAATAAAGAAATAATTTTTATTTCCTAAACGGGCCAAGTCATGCGTCATCAACGTGTTTACAGCAATGGATGTGCAACGTAGATTGTGACCATGCATGATAGTAGTGAGTCGTGATCGTGTACTGCAGTGACGCGTCATGATTATGTGTTGTAGTGGCGCGTCATGATCGTATGCAATGTGTGTTATGTATGTATTAGGCAATGGAGTAAAGGATAGGGACATGCAGCGTGTTTGTTCGTATGTAGGTAATGGAGTAAAGGATAGGGATGTGTCGTGTGTCTTCGTATATTGTTGGCTGTGTTGGTCAGTGCGGTGCTTTAGGCAGCGTGGATTGGTGTTAAGTAATTGTGTTTTTTATGGTAGTACGTATAAATTGGGATCAAGTGTAGTGTACTTGACAATAGGAGATAATGTATCAGGCGATGGAGTGTTGTGTTAGGCAGTATGTTGTGTGTGTTCTTTTGTAGTGGAGCAGTGCAAGGCCAGTAGAGTGAACTGCCGGGCATTGGAGTGTTTGGTTTGTTGTGCATGGAATTAAGAGTGGCGAATGTTGTTATGTTTGGTGACATAATCAAAGTGAAGTGATCGTGTTGTGGGATTGTGTTAGGTGACGTGATCGATGCAGGTATAGATGGTATTGTAAATTGTAGGATGTGAGCATGTACATTAAGACTTTCTAAAAAAAGGTCCTTAAGTCTACCGTCGAATTCCTATTGTAAACCACATTTGCATCTTTTGTATCTCTTTTAGATATATATTTGATCTCAATAGACCTTAGATACGAAAGATATGATAATGATTTTTTTAAAGATTTGACTTATTTTTTAGAAACCCTATTTTAATTTGGGCACCCTATCTTTCGGGCTTGACTCAGTTTAACTTGATTTGACCTAATAACCCACTTAATAAATCTTAAGTCTATTTTAACCCAATATAAATTAGATAAAAAGTTCACTTTATATTGAACTAGACTAAAAAATATCTTAATGAAACCTGATACTTTAATAACTTAAAATTTATTAAATTAAATGTACACTATTCGACTTGACCCTAAACAACTTGACTCAAATTAACTCGATATGACTAGACTTGATATGATTGGACTTGACTAGACTTGATACAACTTGACACTTTATTTTTATTATTATTATTATTTTCAATTTTTGTTTATTATTATTATTTTTGGCTAAATAAAACTACTAAAAAAAAATAAAAAATGAGGTATCTAACTTCACTATAAAGACAAAAGAGATACCTATTTTTGGTGAATCTTAACTTTGTACTAATAGAATGAAGGTTACTAACTTGATTGGTTAGCGAAGCTATATTTCATCTTGATGAAGGATATTGACTTGAAAGGTTGATGTAAAGGATAACAACTCGTCTTGAAAGGATGGGACAAAGGAATAAGAGGTTCGTCTTGAAAGGATGGTGCAAAGGAATTGGAAGTCTTTTCTAAAATAGTAAGGTAAAAGATAAGGGGGCTATTTTGAAATGATAAGGCAAAGGGTGCCTGTCTTAAAAGGATAGGGATAAAGGATTAGGGAGACTATCTTGAAAAGATAGGGCTTGGTGCCTATCTTGAAAAGATAGGGGATACAGATAAAGGATTAGGGAGCCAATCTTAAAAGGATAGGGCTTAAAGGTGCCTATCTTGGAAGGATAAGAATAAAAACTACTGGGGGTCAATTAACTTGCTTTGGTTTAGTGGATAATTCAAAGAAGATAGATCTCTTCGAGATTTCAAAAAACTTGTTTTTGTTTGGTAAGTGATTTGAAGAGAATAGATCTCTTTGAGATTTCAAAAAATCTTGTTTTGGTTTGGTGGGTGATTTCAAGATGATAGATCTCTTTAAGATTTGAAAAAAAATTGTTTTAGTTTGGTGGATGATCTAAAGATGATAAATCTCTTTGAGATTTCAAAAAAAAAATTTCATTTTCTTAAATATGTCTTTTAAGAACTTTTAGGATCATTTTACGTAAGAATGGAGAATTTCATAAATAGCAACCAATTGGCATACATCACGTTGACTCCTGATATTTACTCATTTAGTTAGCAAAATATCACTAAAGTATTGCACTTGCTTCTTTTCCTTTTTTCTCTCTTTTTTTTTTTTAAATTTAATTTTTTTTCTTCTTAATTGAAACATTTTGCTTAACTATACTATGCTCATGTCTTGATTTTGCTTTTGTCATCATTAAGTCTCAATTTCCATCTTTCTGTAATTCCTGAAAAATAAATCTCTTTTTAAAAGAAACAAGATTAAATCTTTAAGAATATTCGATTTCAATTTATTTGGTGACTCGAATTCATTGGTAAGTGTTTGATGTTTAAGTGCATGAGGCTAAGAAATATAGCATATAAGGATTTATTGGTGAAGTGTTTGTCAGTCGATAACCATCCAAATTTAAGATCATTCATGGATATCAACTTTACTTGTAAACAATTAAAGATTAACCACACACAATTCTCAAGAAAAATTAGAATTTTTATTAAACTCAATTTTCATGAATAAGACAACTTGATTGCATTTGAATTTATAGGTCCCCTTAATTCTAGGTCATCTACTTTTGTCAATTCTAATGTACCGTCTAATAATACCCTTTTCACCACATAAGGGCCTTTATAATTCGAAACAAAATTTCCCCTAGGGTCTTTTACATTCGACTGCACTTTTTTTTAACACTAAGTCTCCTTCCTTGAAGTACCTTAGGTATACTTTCTTGTTAAAGGCTCGAATCATCCCGTATTGGTAACACTGACCATGACATATTGTTGTAAGTCTCCTTTCATTTAGGAGATTTAAATGCTCCATTCACTTCTTTACCTACTCTACTTCATCGAGCTGAATTTCTGCCAACACTTGGAATGAAGGTATTTCTACTTCCACTAGTAATACCGTTTTAATTTCATATACCGATGAATGAGGTACTGCACCTATAGAGGTTTTGATTGAGTTCCTGTAAGCTATAAGAGCAAAGGGAAACATCTCATGCCATTTCCTATAAGTGATCACCATCTTCTCAATGATCCTCTTGATATTCTTATTAGCGACTTCAATTGCCCCATTCATCTAAGGTCAATACGCGGTTGAGTTTCTATGATTGATCTTGAATTGGTTGCATACTTCAACCATTAGCTTGTTATTCAAATTTGACTTGTTGTCCATAATAATAGACTTGGGTGCACTATATCTGATAATGATATCTCTTTTTAGAAACCTGACGACCACTCCTTTAGTCACAGTAGCATATTACGCTGCTTCTACCCATTTAGTAAAATAATCAATTGTAACTAAAATGAATCTACGCCCATTTGAAGCCGTTAACGAAATTGGACCAATCATATCTATCCCCTACATTGAGAAAAGCCAAGGAGCTGACAACACATGTAATTCTTGGGGAGAAGCGTTGATTTTATTAGTATATATCTAACATAGGTGACAGCACCTCACATGCTTGATATAGTTCGATTCCATCGTCATCCAAAAATATCACATCCTCATGATTTTCCTGGCTAACATGTATCTGTTCATATGAGGACTACATACTCCTTCGTATACTTCTTTCATCAATTTCTCAGCTTCCTCTTCATCTATACACCTTAACAATGTTGTATTTGGTGATCTTTTGTATAATGTGGCCCCACTTAATAAGAAATGAGCAAGCAATCTCTTTAAGGCTTTTTTGTCTTTTCTATCAGCTTCATCAGGGAACTCACCCATTTGAAGTAACTTTTAAATATCATAATATCAAGGCTTCTTTGATTCCTTCTCTTAACTGTTAGGCAAAAAGCCAGTTTATCCTCCGCCTTAATCTTTAGGGGCTGAATTTCCATCCCATCCGTGACTTATGCTATGGATGCTAACGTGGCTAATGCATCGATAAATTGATTTTGGGTTCTTGGAATGTCAGTGAATGAAATTTCTTAAAACCTTTCAATCAACTTGCTTAAATGCTCGTGATAAGGTATTAACTTTTCATCTTATATTCTCACAAGATATGAAGAATTATAAAAGAAGAATCTACATACACTTCAAGCCTTTATATTCCCATGTTTAGCACTATTTTAAGCCCCAAAATGCAGGCTTCATACTCTGCTATGTTGTTCGTCTATGGAAATGGTAACTTCATTGCCACAGGAAAATGATTACCCTCAAGTGATGCCAGTATTGCTCTTATCCCACATCCAAACACATTGCCTGCTCCATCAAAATACATTCTCCATTTCCGTTTTTCACTACTCAATTCATTCGCCATCATCACATTTTCACCAAGAAATTGAGCTTCTGAACCATCATCTTTATCTTCTAATGGGTATTTTGCCAATTGATCGACCACTGCCTACCCTTTGATTGAACTTTGACTTACATATTTGATATCAAACTTAGATAGCAGCATCTTCCACTTTAAGATTCTCTCGATCAATGCTGGCTTTCTGCTAAATACCTTAATGAGTCATATTTTGTTAACATCTCCACTGAATAATAAAGAGTATACTGCTTGAGCATGTACAATACCCAAATAAGGCATAATACGTTCTTCCCACCTTTGAGTATTTTTGTTCGCCTTCTATGAACTTCTTGCTCAAGTAGAATATAGGATGCCCCTTTCTGCATGTTTCATCTTTCTATCTCAACATACATCCCATTGATTAAGGAAGAATTTTTAAGTAAAGAATTAATGGCCTTCCCAATATAAGAGTGACCAATATTGGCGGATTCATGAGATATTCCTTTATTTCAACAAATGCTTGCTCGTACTCTTCATCCCATTCTATCACTGTATTTTTCCTCAAAAGTTTGAATAATGGTTTGCATTTATTAGTTAGTTGTAATACAAACCGAGCGATATAATTCAACCTCCCCAATAGCCCTCGAACTTCTTTTGCAGTCTTCGACACAAACATGTTTACAATTTCCTTGACTTTGTTTAGATGTATCTCGATCGCTCTTCTGCTAACTACAAAACCCAACAATTTGCTTGAGGTTACTCTAAAGGTGCACTTTTCTGGGTTTAGTTTCAGTTGAAATTTCCTCAACTGTTCGAATAGTTTTGGCAAAACATCAACATAATCCTCACCTTTCTTGGATTTAGCAATCATATTGTCTACATAAACTTCGATATCCCGATGCATTATGTCATGAAATAAGGCTAATAGCATGTTGATAAGTTGCCCTAGCATTCTTCAGCCTGAAAGGAATTACGCGAGAACAAAATGTTCCCCAAGTGATAACGAAAGTAGTTTTAATTTTATCTTCTTCTACCACCTTGATCTGATTATATCCTGAGAAACCATCCATAAATGAAAAAAGATGATTTTTGGCCGTGTTGTCCACCAATATGTTAATGTGTAATAAAGGAAAGTTATCCTTTAGTGTCACCTGGTTTAAATCACAAAAGTCCATATATACCATAACTTTCCCATTTTTCTTTAGTATCAGCACCAGATTGGTTACCTACTTAGGCTAATATAATACTTCTATGGATTCGAGTTTTAGTAATTTCTTTACTTTTTCTTTTATTTTAAGAAGTATATATGGCCTAAACTACCTAAGCTTTTGCCTTTTTGGTTTAACATATTCTCTTGTTGGCAACTTATGAACTACGATTGATGAATTTAAACCAGGTATATCTTCATATGACCGGGCAAATATATCCAAGTATTCTGATAAGAAATACGACAACTCCTACTTCTGATCATTTACCAAATTACCTTTGATTTTCAAGTTTTGTGAATTCTCTTTCTTTCCCAAATTAATCTCAACTATCGGTTCATCAATAATCACTCTCCCTTGTTCTAATCGACGCTAACTCTCTTGTATTTTGCTTAGAGTCTCAATATCATCTTTGATATTTGACCTAATAAAATTGAAGGTGATATTGGTACTTTCATCGTTTACATGCGCGGGATATCCATTATGTTCATAATTTTTATTAGATTTGAAGAGTAAAGGAAACAGCAAAAGGATAGCGAATAAATAACAAAGAAGAATTGATAGAAAGAAAGGAACTAATTTTATTGAATGAATTTAAATTGCCTGAAAGAAAAGGCTTAACTAATTGGTCTAATTGTGAAATTGAATGCTCTTAATTGATCTAATATTGCTTTTCTAAAGAGACCTATTTATAGGAACAAAAAACCAATTGCACAAGGAAACTAAGATGCTAATATCTTTCTTCTCATCCGAACTGATGCTACATTATTAAGCCAAAGCCTTGGATAAATTGGCTACCTTAGGTTCTTGAGCACCAATTGGTATTGGGAATATTTGATGGATATCTGGAAAATCCATATGAGCATGGTACAGTTGTCTCCTCTCTTGCCTTTGGTTTTGGCCTTCATTTCTTAAATCTCAGTGGGCTCATATTCAAGTCCAAATGTTCCAATTTGCTGCTTAGGTTGTTTTGAGCACCTCGTGCCCCTTGTTTTGATATTTCAATCATATTAACCTCATAAAAAATCTATAACCCTGATTCCTTTAATTCTTTACTTCCAACATATGGAATCGTTATCTCTTTGTAAATCTCGTAGTCTTGCTCCCCAAGAATAGTAACCAGTTGCCTATTGGCTATGAATTTCACCTTCCGATGTAAACTAGATGGAATTGCCCTTATTAAGTGAATCTACAGCCTCCCAAATAGAAAATTAAAATTTCACAATATATCTAGGACTTGAAAGGGAATAGTGAACATCTATGGACCAATCTTAACCTGCAATCTAATTTATCCAAGTATTTCCTTCTTTGATCCATCAAAAGTCCTTACCGAAATTAAACTGGGCTTTATCTCATTTGCATCTACCCTAAGCAAATTCAATGTCGCCAATAGACATACATTCAGTAAAGACCCATTAACTATTAGCACCTGAGCAACCACTTTCCCTGCACACTTGACCACTATGAAAAGGGGCATTGTGTGTCAGCACCAAGCTCGTCCGATAAGAATGAAATCTAATCCATTGCAAATATCAAATTAACCACCAATCGCAACTTTTCAATGGAAATCCCTTCAGGTATTTTGACATCTTTCAAAATTTTGATCAAAACTTCTCGGTGAGTATCTAATGACAATAATAAGCCCATTACGGAGATCTAAGTTGGTACCTTAGCTAATTGATCCATAATCTTGTACTCATTAGCTTTTACTATCTTCTTAGCAACATCCTGATCTTTATCATCTATATCTTCAAAAATCTTTCAAGAAGCCTCTTCCATAGTAGTCTTCTTCTTAGCCTCTTCATTTTGGTCATAGACTTGTCTCGAGCGAATAAGCCTACCGACCATAGCTAATAAGGACCTAGTTATCCGATTCACTGTCTGATAATCTAGAGAAGCTGCTTCGTAATTCTCTAAAGCTATTGGACATTACAAGAAATTTTCTTGGGTTTACCTAATTCTTCAACCTTCTCAGTCTTCCCGTAGTACTTAAAAACCAAGGGTTTAAGCCTATTTCCAATCATTCCAACCATCTCATCTCTCTTCTTGACTTTTACAATAAGCTTGTTTTCTTCCTCAAATTCGAAACCCTAACCAGTAGGTGGTTCATCAGCATCTATTGTGGGTGAATTAGAGTAATCGACCAAATACTCAAACTTTCTTGATAGCTCTTCCAAGGTGTTGACCGTCGGATCTCCAGCTTCATACCTTTCTTTGAGCTCCTTTTGAGTACATCTCTTTTGTGATTTTGGAACCGTCATAGCCATAATGTCAGCTTTCTTTATTTTCCCATCTTCTAACAATTGATATATTACTGGTCTAGTCTTGGTTCCATCTTTGAGATTCATATTCTGTAAGTATCTGGCTTACCTCAAATTCTAAGCTACCTCTTCAATAGTGATGGGGAGACTATCTAGATCAACTTCTAGTTCAGTCACTTCAGCGATGATCGTGTTGATTAAGTATCCATGATTCAATAAAGGATTGTTACCCACGTTGGGAGCAGGAGTCTGGATGAAGTCTAATTGAACCGATTTAGCATCAATGAGATCTTAGATCTTATGTTTGAGTCTCCAACATTGATCCGTAGAATGCCCTACTTGCTCCAAATGATAATCACAACGGAGTTTCGGGTTATAGTCTCTCGGTCTTTGTCCCCCCTTCAATATTTCGAATGTCAATAGATTCTCTTTACTTAGTTGTACAAGAACCTGACTTAGAAGAATGAGAATATGAGTAAACTATCTCTTTTGTGGGCACTTATTCTAATTTGGATTCAATGGGGGATTAAATCCTCTTATCATGGGTACCAGGGCTGCAAGTCCAAATAAGGTTGCCGACATTGACAACACTTACAGTAACTTCTTTGGCTTTTTTGAAAAATCTCATGAAAGGCGTATTCTTCTCAACTGCTTCAGGATTAGAAAGCCTTCCAGTAGCAATAGCTTCCTCAATTCACCACCTTAAGGCCATAATCTTTGCAAAGTTAGAGGTAGGGTGTCCTACCAGATGTTGATAGTACGAGCTTTTGAGAGTTTTGATAAAGGCAAAAGTCAGATCTTTCGTTGTTAAAGGTAGAGTCACCCTAGTTACCATGCCCCTCCATCTCTAAGCATACTCCTTAAAGTTTCTATTGGCTTTTTTTTTTTTTTTTGTAGATTATTCAAATCCCACATGGATGGGGCTACATTGATATTAAACTTGTACCGGTTGTAAAAAGCCCGGGCTAACTTATCCCATGTGTTGACCTAGTTCAAATCCAATTGGGCATAACAAGTTAAAGTGGTCCCAATTAAGCCATCTTCAAAGGTTTGGACCATCACCTTATCATACTTCATATATTTCCCCATCTTTCTTATGTATAGTCTAGTATGAAGCTTCAGACAGTTACTCCCATCATACTTTTGGAATTCCAACACCTTAAATCTTTCTAGGAAATCATCTTCTTCATACGTCGATAAATTGATCATCCCCATTTGCTTAAACCGATTAACCACTTCTAAGGTTTTCATCTTTTCAGTTAGCTTTTGTATAAACTTCCTTTCCATCTTTCGGTGTTCTTCCTCAATCTCCTTCCTCTATATCTCAACATTAGGGATTAATTCTACATCTTCCAATTTAGGGGAAAGGGTCGCTTCTGCATTCTGATTTGGGTTGACTTAAGATGCTTGCTTGTCATTGAGAATTCCAATAGCCCGAGTGAGAACCTAGATTTGTTCGGCCATCTTGTTCATGTTTTCTTCCAAGATTGCAACCCTCGTGTCGGGCTCGGTTTGACTGATATTTCTAGTGCCTTGAGTTGACATTCTTGCTTTAGAAGGAGTAAATGTTGAGCTTTTAGCTGTGTTTGCTCGCTTGAGTGCTATCTTCAAAATCTTAAACGAAAACCCAAGTTTTAGGCATCTTTAAGAACTAATTTTTTTTCTCTTTTTCTCTTTTCTTTTTTATTGCTTGTTTTTCTTTTTATTTTTTCTTTTTTTCATCTTTTATTTAAAAAGCAACTATCGAGAAAGAAAAAAAAATGAGCAAAAGATTGTGCAATCAATAAAGGTTTTCATTTAATGAAGTTGTAAATTTATTAATAATTATAAAATATAACCTATACAACGAACTAGGAGAAAAAGAAAAAAACTCCTAACTAATTTTTCTAAGAAGAAGAAAAAAAAATCAAATCCTATATGTATAAAAGTCGACAAATTTAGCTAGGATGGGTTTCATCGACTTCTCTCATTAGATTTCAGACTGTAATATCTCTTTTTGGAATCTTACTCTTCAAGAATTGGTTTTCTTCTAGTAATCTCCCATTCTCCATCTTTAATTCTTCAATGATTCTTTTGCATTCTTAAAACTAGATTTTAACTCTGGCCTGTATGGTATCTTGGTAAGTGAAAAATATTCTAGCTCTAGCTTTTGTTTGAATAATCTAGAGCATCATACCGATCTTTCCATTCTTCTCCAACTAATCATAGATAAATTGCTTGGTGGCTTAGTATTCTCTAACTTTGCCCCTTAAAGTTCTCACGTTGACTATCTTCTTGACTTCCCTCCATTCTCATAGCTTCACGAATTCTGCTAGTCATTGAATCAAAGTAGCAATGGGTAAACAAGAATCTTGACAACTTAATGTGACATCATCCAAGGAGTCTCTATATGCTATTTTTTGAAGTAAACTTAGCTGTCTGGTGACACAAGTTGGGAAATATCCTATATGACCCGTAATACCTATAAAAGGGACCCCTACATAATCAACACAACCTTGGATGGCTAAAATGTAGTTGCTTCACTTGGTTGTCCACATAAAATCTACTGGCTGTATCTTGCTTATGACCGATACCCATCCTTTAAACCGAGCTTCTTCTGGTACCTTAAGGTAACTGGTAAAGTCATTTATCAAATTCACATTTTTAGTCAGGGACACTTTGTGAGAAGATTTCCTTAATACCCCTGTGTATGATTGAGAAACCATATGGTAAGGATTGTAGGGTTAGCCATGAAGTACCCATTCCACTGCTTCCTTAAATGGGTAAGCGTCTTGAATTAATCTACCAATAATGCCGGTATATAAGACTTATTAGCTAAGAATTAGGTTACTAGCTTGGCTACCCTATAATGGATTTGATCGTATTTAATAAGAAATAACATTGCCCCAGATACTGCTACGATAAAAGCATTTACCCTCCGTTCGGCCTATGATTCATATCCTCCATAAAAGATCGGATGATGTTTTTGATAAGCGTCAAAGCTTGAAAACCATTCTACTAGTCTTAAGATGCTGAGACACTTCTTGCCCTTTGAAGATAAGAAAGGTGCTAGGTCTATCTTTTTTACTCCCAACAAGGTCATGAAAGCTTTCTCAGGTTAGACTTTGAAATATGGGATGATTATGCCTGCTTCAAGAAGCAAAGCACTAAGTAATTGTAAGTATTCTTCTAAAGTGGGTACCAACATATGTAGGAAAAACTTGAAAGTTGTAGATTCTAGATCCTAATAATGGATGAGGGCTTGAATTAGAGGCCAATGCAGTTAAACCTACATGAGGGATATGACCAGCCCAATTTTCTTGTGAATGTGATCTTGCTTGGCGGACAAACATTGATTCAACCAATCTTTTAGGATAGCTTCAGGGAAAGAGTACTTATCTAACTAAACTTCATGTATAGGCTTGAGATTGACACTACCCTGACTTTTTATATCTATATTACATAAAACATGAAATAACGCAATTATTTACAATGAAGATATTAAATTTTAAAAAAATGCTGGATATGATATTAATAATTTTACAACTTCTTTAATTTTTTTTTTTGAAAAATTACATAGCCTTCCACTCATTAATAAACAATGTAAAAACAAAATGTATATAATACAGGAAATAACAATGATTAAATAGAAACAAACATTAGCAAAAATAAAATCAAATAAAAATGCAGTATGCTACATATGCATATAATGTAATAGGAGCCGATAATTAATAAATTATATGAGTCATTATGAACTTACGGTCGGTGAGTACCTTTATATAAAAGTAAATTCGAAATAAGATATAAAAAAAATAAGCTCGAAAATCCTTATATATAAAGGTTATTAACTTTTTTTAATCTTCCCCTTTAAAAAAAACATCGAACCAATCGCAGATTAATCAGGTTTTTCCTATAATTTAGGAATAATTACTTCTTTTTCAAAAAGAACGATGCAGGAGGGTGAAGCCTACAAGTCTCAAGCTTTGTACCTTCGAGAATTTATAGAGAAAACCTAATGGGCTACATTCAAGCCTAAGTGGGCTCACTTATCATCGTCGGGTGAGGGTAAAGACCCCATCGACCTGAGGGTTATACAATGACGGCCCGTTCTAAGTTTTAAAGGTGGTTTACGTTCAATCACATCTAAGCATGCAAATAATTAGCGAAATAAAACTCCCTCTAAATCCTTAATAACAGGCCCATTGGGTTAGGTTTTTCTTACAGGTTTGCATAACTAAAACCCAATTAGTACAACTATAACATAACAAAAGAAAAAAAGAAATACAAAAGCCTATCAAGTAATTTTTAATTTTTACATGGTTAACCCACCAAGTTTCTAGTGGAGTCGTTAATTCTATCGAGCCTTATTTCATTTTTCTTAATTTAATCTATATTAAGACCAGCTTGCGTAATACAAATTATTCGATATAAAATTAAGAAAACATTTTTCTTTAAGAAAATTAGAGTTGCCAACCAGTTCAACTAGTAAAAAAATAAAATTAGAGTTTTCAGGTGGGAAAACTCTAATTTATCTACTAATCTACGTATTTTTTAAAAAATAATTTTTAGAAAAATAACCAGAAAAATTAAGTTCAAAAGCTAACATATTAATACTAAGTCAGCATATAAAAATAAAATCAATTAATGGGTTTTATTTTTATAGTTTTCTAAAAAATACTAAGATATGTAAAGATATACAAAATATAACTAAAATGAATTCTTTTTATTTTTTTAATACGAATTTTTTCAAGAAAAGGAAATTATGTTTTTTTTTTTTATATAGTTGCCCCAAAAATACCTACGTACCCACTTTAGGATCAAATCAACGTAATTCTATTTTTTAAAAATATTTAGTGGGTGGATTTCATTTATTTTTGAAATCAAGCTAGATTTATGTTAATTTAACAATTTATTATTATCTTAAAAAACCTAAAAAAAATCTAATTCTATGAATCTATTTTTTTATAAAAAAAAAATAACTAACTAAATCTTTTTTAAAACTCCAGTTAAAATTTTTTACATTTTTAGGAAATTCGTTACGTTTTAAAAAATATCTTTTATAAATCTTATGTGCAAGATATATTAAGATACATATCTTAGATACATATTCTCTCTGACAATACAGATCTTGGAAAAAAGATATGCGATTTTTAAAAATGCTAATTTCAACTAACTTTATCAAAAAATTCAAATTATCTAAAAAATGTCTAACGATATGACAATAATAATAATAATAATAATAATAATAATAATAATAATAATAATAATAATAATAATAATAATAATAATAATAATACCTGCACTAAAAAATTAATAAAATATAATTAAATTAACTAAAAAAATTCATTAATCAAATAAAGAAAATAATTTTTATTACCTAAATGCATCAAATCGTGTGTGACCGGCGTGTTTACAATAATGGACGTGTAGTGTAGATTGTGACCTTGCACGACAATAGTGCGTCGTGACCATGTGCGGTAATGGCGTGTAGTGATCGTGTGCAACATTTGTCATGTGTGTATTAGGCAGTGAAGTGAAGGACAAGGATGTATTGTGTGTCGTCATGTATGGTAAGCAATGTTAGTTAGTGCAGTGCTTAAGGTAGCGTAGATTGGTGTTAGGCTATCGTATTTTTAATGGTTGGACGTACAAATCGGGATCAAGTGCAGTGTGCTTGATGGTGGGAGGTAATGTATCAAGCGATGGAGTATTGTGTCAGGCGATGTGTTGTATGTGTTGTAATGTCGTAGAGCAATGTAAGGTGAGTGGCGTGAGTTATCAAGCGACGGGGTGTTCAATCAACTGCGTGTAGAATTAGGAGTGGTAAGTGTTGTTGTGCTCGGTGACATGATCAGAGTAAAGTGATTGTGTTGTGGGATTGTGTCAGGTGACATGATTGGTGCAGGTGTAGATTGTGTTATGAATTGTAGGATGTGAGTATGTGTATTGAGACTTTCTAAAACAAGGTCCTTAAGTTCACATTGGAATTCCTATTTATAAGCCACACGTGAATCTTTCGTATCTCTTTTAGATATAAATTTGATTTCAATAAACCTTACATATGAAAGATACGATAATGATTTTTTAAAGATTTAATCTAGTTTCTAGAAATCCTATTTTAATTTGAGCTTTTTATTTTTTGGACTCGACTCAATCTAACCTACTTAATAAATCCTAAATCTATTCTAGTTCAATATAAATTAGATAAAAAATTCACTTTATATTGAATTAGACTAAAAAATATCTTAATGAAGCTTGATTCTTCAATGATATAAAATTTATTAAATTAAACATACACTATTCGACTTAACCCTAAACAACTCGACTCAAATTGACTTGATATGATTTAACTCGATATGAGTGGACTCAATATGACTTGACTCGATACAACTTGACTCGATATGATTGGACACTTTATTTTTATTATTATTTTTTTTTTTCAATTTTCAATTTTTTATTTTTTTTAAATTATTTTTATTTCTAGCTTAATAAAGCTACTAAAAAAATGGCAAAAATGTGGTATTTATAGTGAAGATCAATCAGTCATACAATCGAGTCTTTAAAAAGTCTTAATAGTATTTTTAGGTTTATGAACTAATATGTGACATATAAATTGGTCGACTACTGTAATGTGTGTAAATTCTTGGGATTTAAAGACAACATGTATGTAAATATGTATATATGTCACTTAAGGATTTAGCTTTTTATGTAAATTTTAGTTTAAATTTTAATCGAGCTATTTACTTCAAAGTAAAAAGTCGTAGACGTCTTGTGTAAATTATATTTATAATAAGTACTGTAAGGTCAATTACCGTCATAGGTTAGTTTACACGGCGGGACTGTTGCGACTTTATGGCTTCGAGGCATAACAGCATCTTAGTTAATCTTTAAATTAGTTTTAGTAGTAATTTAGATTTACTTCTTTAAGTTTCTTGGAATTTAATTTGTCGATTAGATAATGAAGATATAATGAGTATTAATAATCGTACTAGTCTCTGTGAGATCAACATTTGGGCTTATATCCACTATATTATAAACTAATAGGTACACTTGCTTGACACATCAATGAGTCTAACTGTTAGGAATTAACCCCTTAAACTGATTATAAGAAGCTAAATTAGAGGACTTCAAGGGTTCACACGGAAAATATTAGCTCTAAGCCATAGGCAAAACAGGGACTCCTATCCCGATCTAATCTCTTACCGACTTGTCTCTCAGATTCTCATGTGTGTCCAATATGCTCTTTCCCACCAGTGAAGTCTTAATCCAGAAGACAGCCTCGAACTAACCAAGCTGAGCTATCGACCTAAACCACTGGCGTTTAACTTCAAGACAGCTAACCTTTTTGCTAAGCTGATTGATTCCGGACCTGATCTAGATCAGGTCGGCCTTTAACTCCCAGTTTCTGCTTTTTCCTATGTATTATACTTCCGATGTATAGCCATCAAGTGACACGTATCTTTTGACACAACGTTCTTGAATAATTCCTTCCTTTCCATATTAGATATTCTTTATCTTTTTTACCCCTTTTTAGTATGATTAATGTAATGTAATTGTAAAATATCTTTTTATCTTTTCATACTGTAGAAGAACCCTAGTGGGCAAGTATATAAACCCCCACTTTCCTTATATGCAGAATCATCTAACTTTCAATACAAAATTATTCTCTTTGAGCAACTTTAATGTTCTTGTTAACTCTTAACTTTTATCTATTCCCTTTAGTAAGGAATAATGGTGAGTGACCCTTCGATTCGGACTTGTGTGTCATATCCAGTAGATTATAGGTCGACTAGGATCGAGCCATGATCGTATCCATTTAATGGCTGCCCGGACTTTGCTAGCTTTTTCTTTGTTCTTTTTGGTTTGCCTTATTGTGGTGCTTTCTCTGTGTGTCTGACCCCGGAGGCGCATCACTAACTAAGCTAGGTTAGATAGAAATAAAGACATAGACTATGGCTCGATAAAGGACCACCTTGGTTCCAAAGAAGAAAAGGGCTTCTTTCAGGATGATGGATGAAGTATGAGCACATTCATCTCTTCTCAAGACCATACCTTGCTCAATTGACCCTTAAGGTAAATCTTCTTGGAAATCAATAATAGAGGAATCTTACCTTAGGCAAAGGAGATGAAGAATGACCTTGCTAAGTGTAACCATAATAAGTATTGTAACTTTCACCAAGATAAAGAATGCAATACTAAAAAGTAGAGAGAAATGAAAAATGCTATTAAACATGCCATCAATCGAGGTTACCTTAGATAGTATGTCTATCATAGAGTTGATCAAGAGGAATGCCCTAATCAACAAAGGTGCATAGATTAGCAAGATGGACCTTTATAGCAAACAACAACAAGGCCGCCTATAAGGTCAATTGAGTTAATCCTTTTGTACTTAGAACATCAATAATAAAAGAGTAGCATTTTTTATTACTTTCTTCTTCTTCTTTGTTGAGATTTAATGCATTTTATGCTCAATGCAACCAGACTCCCATCCATAAAGCCTAACCTTGTTCGAAGTGAATGGACCCATGATCTCCCTAAACCACACTTAGTCAAACGGACAATATGGTCACTTTAGACCATTTAATTAAGATACTATGATTGAACTAAACCACAGTTTGAAATCTAAGATGATTTTAATATGGACTTCAAGCTCCCTATTTGCTTAATCAAATTAGAGTTCTATTATCCAAAGAAACTAAAGTATATAATCTAAGGTACTCCTAATAAGACATTTTGTCTCTAATTGTGTTGCTTATAAAGAGGTACCCAAGATTCACTCAAGCTTAATGGACCTCATCTTATAAAAAGTACGATAATGATCCATTTTGGTTCAACAGACTTTTTATTGATAATTAGGAGCAAAGGTCCCTTGGTCTTTATGACCTCCTAAAGCTTTGACCATGATGCACTTTGGTCATAACACCTCCCTTTTGAACATCATGAGTTATAAATACATGCATTTGCACCAAAGCTAAAGTGCATACAAATGAACAAGCACATAAAATTACATGTAAGATAAAACTTCAAGTAAACATAAGAAAATGAGAATAGGTACTTAAAAGAAATTCTGTTCCACTAATTGCCTAATGGCACTCACAAAAATAGTCGACATCTTGACCTTTTCTATACAAATCAATCAAATAAGAAAGAAAAATAAAATAAAATGCAAAATGATAATTTGAAGAACCCATCACTTAGGTACATAAGGTTCAGGATCATAAGGTTCATCACACCTAAGCCCTAAGGAAGCAAAGGGCATTGCCTTCGAGCCTTGTCGGAAGACCTCCTTAAAAGGCTTAAGCACATTAAGGAGAGCAGAGTTTAGCATTAGAGGAGTTTCTTCAGGAGGATCAGTCCAAACATGATATCCTCCATTCGCTGGCTCAACTTTGGGTGTTTTGTTAACACCTTATTACTAGGTTGTTTAGGGTACACATCATCAATAAGGATAGCATCAAGGTAGTCCTAGAAGTGAAGGTTAAGCTCTAGATACTACTTCTTTACCTCCTTTGTAGTATTCAAAAAGATCTTCTATCGAAGACTAAACCATTCTAGACTATCTATAATTTTCTTAAAGACCTTATTACAAACTTCTTCTAAGATCTCACAACTTCACCCCTTGGCTCCTTGATTACACTTAGTGGTACCTCAGCTCCTCCTTAAGTTGTTGGATCGTTACCGTGTGCTCCTTTTTATCCCTTTCATAGTGCTTTATTGCAATTTTCATCCTCTATTGCAATTTCCACCAAAGTGAAATTGCCCTTCACATCTATTGGTTCGATATCTATGCTTACTAACTTAGATTGAAGGTTTTCTACCTTCCCTTCCAACACTTTGTTGCATTGTACAATAAAATAGAATTGACTTTGGAGCTCGGTCATTCTCTCAGGCCCCCAGTCAATTTACTCCCTTAAGTACTTTGCCTTGGCTTACGCATTCCTCAACAACTTGTCAACTTCCATAAAAGTCCTTTGGGCCTCATCTCCAACCTCATTAGGTTGTTCTTTGTAGTCTATACCCCTCATAATGAAGTGTTGACTTTAGAGTGCAAAAAATCATTCTTCTTGCACATAGTATTATGGTAGGCATTACCTTTTATCTATCAATCCTTCATCCGTTGAACATTTCAACAATGTATGAGCTTATCTAAAAACACAACAACGAAATCAATAAGATTTCAACATCATAACTTTTCAAGATCATTATAAAATGATACTTACATTGTAAAGCTTCACATATAATAGGTGTTACAACCTCTTAAGAGTTAAGTTTATAGAGGTGCTTCAAGGATAGGCTTGCTTTGGCTAAGAGGAGCCCCCCAAACAGCTCACCCCAACTTTACAATAGTTGAGCCCTTATTTTTCGTATAAATATCCCACATGGCATGGAGTAGCAATCTCCAAGCCTCTAGACTGTAAACACAAGACAAAGACCTCAAAGTGTTGGTTAGGCCTCTTCCCATTTAGCTCAAATGGTTTATGCTTGTCCTTTTGTCCTTATGATGAACGAACCAACTAAAAGCTTCCATTCTTGAGGGTTCATCCTCGCTTATGATCATGACCTCATTCCTCTAAGTTGTTTTGGAGCCCTACTTGGCCAAACCCTTCCCTAAACGCTTCTTCATCTACTCTTCATCTTGATTCATTGGAGGTTTTTGATAAGAATCAGTCGACGACTATTTCCAAGCCAAGGCTGACTTGTTGTAAGCCAATGCTAACATGTTCTAAACCAAAGCTGACCTGTTCTAGACAAAGGCTAATCTATCCCTAGCTAAGGCCGACCTGCCCCATCCAAGGCTAAACTGATACTAAAAGGCCGAGAGAAAGAAAAGAAACACCTCGACATCAAATTTGTCATCTGCTAAGGAGTCGAGAGACCAAACAGCCTAGAGCTTAGTACGATACTATGAACTTAATGTCAACCAATTATAAAGCTCGGTAACCGTAAGCCGACCTCACAGCTAGCTCAGCCAAGCAATGTCGGACCTCAATAACTCTAACCCGAACAAGGACATCCAATTACTAACCTCAACCAGTTCGGATCCAACTTATTCTAAAACAGCTCGAATGACCCACATGCCAACCTTCGTATTAAACATACCGTTTAACACAATTTTATTTACTTGTAAATATTTTCCTTCACTATAATTGTGGGCCTACTTTAGGGTTTAAGGCCTTGTGCTCTATTTACATTTTTGCCATTAGGGTTTTAGAATGTATTATAAATAGCAACATTTGTAATTAACAGAGGAGAGTCGAACCTTCCTTTAAAGCAAGAATATACTTAATATTTTTGTGAGTTGCTTAAGCTTGTGCTTTGAATTATTGAGTGTTATTTTACTCTTTAATCTTTTTTATTCTTCTCAATCTTATTCTTAAAATTGTGATGAACCCCTTTCATTTGGGTAAGTTAATGAGTAATATCTAACCCTTATTTGAAACCCCGAGCCTTGGTTTGGTTTTCGTGGGTTGTTTTGAAACCCATTTTGATCTCAACCCCTGACTATGTTTGTGTCTTGGTATGTAATATTCATTCATATTTGCATTCAAAACCTAATTTCAGTTCTTGATTTCTTATTCCCATCGAACTCCAAACACCCATTCGTAGTTCGTGTTTGTTGCATATACTCCAAGTTGTATCAGCTTCAGCTTCGAACAAGAATCTTCATTGAAGTGTGCAAGTTTAGTCTCGTTAAGATCATCAATGACCACCGGTTTCTTCTTAGGAGGTGGTGGAACTTTCTTTTAAGCTGGGATACCTTTGCTTCCTTTAGCCTTAGCGATCTTCGTGTTCGTTACCTTTAGAGTACCAATACCAAACCTTCTAATTTTTGCAAAATCAATGATCAACAATCAAACAAAATAACAAAACCAAATACAGCAAGGTATCAGAACTTTGGAATCTTATTCCCACAACCTCATTAGATGATCAGCTCCCCCGCGGTAAGACCACCTCATCATAGCGAGAGTCTAGTGTGTACCTTCGCCATCCTTCTTGGTCTCCTCTTCATCTAAAATAGATTCCTTGCTAAGAAACTAGTGAACTTCCCTCGTTGCATTGAAGGGTTGGCCCCTCTTCTCTAACTCTCCTAAAATGTGCTCGTTCGCCTCATTTGCCATCAACGTTATGGTGCTCAGCCTAATTGTCTTGACTCAAGCTATCCAAAAATCAGCGTTGACCTTTGACTCAATTATGAAGAACTTCTCCTTCTACTCACGAGGGGATGAAATTATCCCTTTGAGTAATTCCCTTTAAAGATGGCTTATGAGATAGTACCAACCATCGTTGGACTGCTTCAAGCCATAGTAGTATTTGAATAGTTGGGGAGTAATCATCCATATATCATACATACATACATACATACACACACACACAAAGATATATATATATATATATATATATATTTACAACTCTACGTATATATAAAATATATATCTGATCGCTTTAAGCCATATAAGAAATTGTTAGTCGATATTTTCGGAGTATGTTGATAAATCAGAGGGAGATGCGAGAGGCATATGTCATTTGAGGAAGAAGAGTGAGTACGAGATGGCGACTCAACGAGTGAAGCTAATAGGTAGATATCGAGAGAGTATTCACCAGAAGCTTTTTGGTTCTCATTCTCTCTCAAGAGCTCAACACTTAGTTCTCGACATAGATCACGTGCACTCTTTAGCGACAAGGAAGAGGATGCATCCGGGCTGTTGAATCGAATGATGTGTTGGGATAATCCACGGTTCTCATTTTGTCGATTGTAAATGAGGAGTCCGTCCTTTTGAAGTTTCAGTAAACAACTAAAACAAGTTTCTACATTTTCGTAAGTTGTATCTATAGTATAGAGGGTTTAAATATATATATATGATGACATCAATACATTATTGTTTCATTTATAGTTTTGATATCATAATAGAAATTGTTAGGTTCACAATAAATATACAGATAACATAATAGAAACTGCCAATTCAAAGTGAAAGTTTTTCTATTATTTAGTCTCTGACAAATACATTTAAAAAATACTATTAATAATCTCCTACAAAAAAAATAAAATAAAAATGCAGAGTTAGGAAATAGGTTAATTTTATTATAGTGCACGCAGTCGAATAATCTTCCAATATTATTGTCAAATAAAAATGATGTTGTTTTTGCTCGTCAGTAAGCATAGAGAGAGCATTCACACCCTCTTCCCACCGCTAGAAAATTGGAAATCAGGCGACCACAATGTGAAATCTCTAGCAAAGACAGAAATGCGAAGGAGACGGCATGACCATAATAATTCACATTTGCCAAAAATGTAAGAAATTCGGCGTATTCGTTTCACTGGGAAGAACTAGTGAAATGATCACCGGAAGTTGAACTTAATCAGAAATTGATCTTGCTCCGGTTTGAAAATCAGTCTAGACCATTGGACTAGCTGGACAAACCAAATCATTGGTTTGGATTTGTTCGTGGATCCATAGCATCGATGAGGACGAGGACAACCTTGTCTTGGAGGAAGACTTTGCTTCATCGATAGAAGAAGGTGAAATTTAATTCAATTTTTTCGTCGTTATGGGATTTGATGTCGATAATTGCTGGTTGTCTTTCAGTTAAGGCTGCAAATAAGCCAAGCTTTTAAAAACTCAAGTTCGATATATTTAAAATTTATCATATTTAAATTCAAGCCTAATATTTTATTAAGTTTGAAATTAAGGCTTGAGCTTGGCTCATTTAGATAAAAATGTTTTGTTTTGAACTCAAGCTCAACTTATTTACTAATCGAGCTCAAACTGAGCCAAACTAAAAACGAGCCGATTTCAAGCCTAAGTATATAAAATGAAGATATATATAAATAAATAGTAAACAAGAATTAGATTATTCATTATATATTATCCTATAATATATTATATATTTATATATATTACATAGATATTAGTCTTTAAGTTTTAATAATATATAATATTTATAATATATATAAAATTCGTAAATTTACTCACAAGACTAAATGAATAAGCTCACGAGCCTGTACTAAAACTTAAGCTCGACTCATTTAGGTAGATGAGCCTTATCTTGAGCTCAAACTCCAAACTTAAAACTAGCCAAGTTTGAGCAGTTTGGTTCGTTTATTACCCAATTTCTAGTTCGTATGAAACTTTAGAAAAAATTAATATATACTTTAAAGAAATTTTGTAGTATAATTATTTTTTGGTAATTACGCTATCAAAAAGACTATAGAAATAATATTAACAATAATTTAAATAATTAGATAATGGTAATAATAAGTTAAAATAAACCATAGTGGTTTTCGCAAATTATATATTAAATAATTCCTATACATCTACAATATTTTTTAGAATTTGCATAGAGGCTCCATTAAAAATGTGTAATTGGTACCTGAACTTTCTTTAAATGTGCAATTTGTTACCTAAACTTTTAAAAGTTTAATTTATTACCTAATTGAAATTTCCATGCCCAACTAACTCTACTAGTGTCTATTTGCTGGTGTGGTTTGAATTGACGTGTGGTACTTTTTTTACTACTTGATCTAACTTGTTCTTTAATTAATGTGGCATGACATGCAGTACCTTTTAGCCAATGTGGCAAGACAGGTGGCACAAGCATGAATTAGTATGTAGGGCCTTATTTTGGAGGGAAAAGAAATACTTTTATTGATAACCAACCATATCTAAAGGGTATAGTGTGAACCATGCTTAGATTTAAGTTGATAATCAATAAAAGTATTTTTTTTTTCTCTAAAAGAAGGTTCCACAGATTAATTCACACTTGTGTCATGTGTCATGCCAGTTGGCTAAAAGGTATCACATGTCAATTTATGCTGCTACCACATGTCAATTCATAGCACGTTAACAAACAAAACTAATGGAGTTAAATAAGATAATATAAATGATAACGAAAACTTCTACTAGGTAGTAAATTGAATTTTTCAAAACTTAGATAACAAGCTGCATATTTAGGAAAAGTTTAAGTATTAAACGTAACATTAAACCAAAGGTATAAAAATAAACATATCTTTTTTTTATGTAAAATTTAATTATGATAACATGTTAGACGTTATTATAGAAGTAACGCAAAATATATGTTATAGAGAATATGGGAGAGAGATTATGAGGTTGGAAAAATTATACCAGAGTATATAAGAGATGTAGGGTCTAGCAATATAAGGATAATAAAAAATGTTTTGCCTTAAATAATATAGATATTTACCAAATACATAAAATCAAACAATCAAAAGTAAGTATGATAGTAAATAAAAGTAAGTGAATTATGATAACGGATAATGGTTATATTATAATGCAAAGAGGAATAATAATTAGTGGTTTAGTAATACTAGAAGATATAATATGATACAATGAAGAGACAAATAATAATTAGTGACTCAATAGTTATAATAGATAATAGATTTAATAAAAAGAAAAGATGAAACTTGTAAATGTATGGTGTAAATAATGTATAAAGAGAATTAAAGGTTATAACACGGATGGAGATATGTATATATAGTAGAAAGATAATGTTAGAGAGAGGAGGAAAAAAAATATATATGTTAAAAGTGTAGAGTTAAATAGAATGTGTGTGTCAATGATAACAATTTGGAAAAAAAAATGCAATGAACTTATTAATATTTATTAATTTATTTTATCCCATAATAGTAGCACTTGTTATTTTGTATTGCAAGTAATTAATATCATTTCATTTAGTTATAAATGTCTTTTCATTATTGATGACCATCATTGATATATTTACTATCTTTACTACGTAATGGTTAATTTATACATGGTTGTCAAGCCTGATTTTTTGGTTTCTTTTATTTAAAATTGATTTCCCCCTTTTTGATTAATACTAAACCGTAACCCATTTAATATTAATTTTCGATTAAAAAAATTGAGAAATTCCAGTTTTTTATTGAAAATAATTTTTGGAGTCGCTACTCGACTGAAGTTAGGAAAGAAAAAGAAATCGTAACCAATGGGGTAGATTGATTATGATTTGGCTACCGGTCTTTAATTTCAATTTAAATAAAGAATTAAAGGGTTCCGAATTCGGGGGCTAACTTATTAAACCTTAACGAATACTACTATCTATTTACTGAAATTAGAATTATTCTTCTAATTATAATATTTAAAAAATAAATAAATAAAAAGAAAAAGAAAAAGAACCTAAGTTTCTACATATTTAATCGGGATCAAACGATCGTAATTTTTTCTAAAAATCTTTAGTGTGTTGGTTTATTTCAATTGTAAAAACCGATCGAGTTTACATTATTACAGATTCAATTTATTCAAATAAAATATGAGGGGCTCTTAATTCATGAATGTTTAAAAAAACTCTCTCAAATATTATAATCTTTCTGTAAAAGTTTTCTTTCATTAATTTTTATTTCTTAAAAATAATTTTCTATATGTATATATTAGCTTAGGATTGAATTTTTTTTTAAATCCTCATTATATATATATATATATATTATTACTACTAAACAAGTATCCACTTAAATAAATTAATGATATCATATACTGTAATATAAAAAAAACTAATAATAATAAGTCTCCTAAACTAATATATATATATATATATAAATAATTAGGGAACCAATGATATAATAATAATAAGTAATCGAACCTCAACTCGATTCTAGTGTGGTGACCAGCCAAAATAGAACAGTACTGTTAGTGTCGTTCGTGGCAGTGCAGAGTGTGTGATCTTCAGTTGTCGACAGCGGCTCGGCGTGGGCTTCAAAACTCCATGTCTACTGTTGCTTGTTCGAAGGACGGCGACTCGTAGCTTGGGAATTACCATAACACGGCGAGTTATGATGGGCTCAGCTGCGGAGTGGGCTGATCGGAATTGGTTGGAGTTCTGCAGTAGATACAAAGTGAAGCGAAATGTGGCTAGACGTGTCGGTGCTTCGTCGGCGACGGGGATCACGGTGGTCTGCATTGGGAATTGTGGTAGGAAGACGGACCTAATCTTCGTTGTTGGTTACTGGACGAGTAGCTTGAACGTGGTAGGGCGTCGTGATCGTGCTGGAGGCACGGGCGAGTTCACTGCTGCAAATTCCAATAGGATGTCGTGTGGTTGGCAGTGTATTGGATTGTTGTCGCCGTTAGTGAAGTTGCTACTGAGTGTGATATGTAACTGAGCAGTGGCGTGAATGTGGACAACGTATGTGACTGTTTGAGCTTGTCGATCGTCGCTGCTGCTTGATCAATGAGTGAATCGATCGCGTTCGCGATCAGCGTGAGTGAATGTGAGGCAGAGCTTTTGGCAAAGGATACAGACGTATGCTGTTCAGTTCGGTGAAGCTTGGATCAGATTATGAACGAGAGACAATGTGCAGTGACATCATGTTCCCCAACTTCCATAATTGTTTGAGTGGTCACCAAAATTATGCAGTCCAGGATAGCAAGAGACTTCAAGTGGAACACGTGCCCTTAAAGATCTAAAATTTGAAATATCTGGCGAAGAACTGTTGCTGTCTTGCTGTATGGAAGTTTGATGAGGACTGTCCAAGGGGCTGTAGCATATGTTGTAGTGCTGCTGCCGTCAGTGTGTTCGGCCGAGTAGGATGAAGGGAACGATGTCGTTGGAGCTGTAGACGTGTGCGGGTGGTGCTTGGTCGGTGATGTGCTGCGATGGGGACGTACAGTGGGTGTTTGTGTCAGGGGGCGGTCTAAGGACAGTGCAGTAGAGCGTGGAGCATGTCAGTTTGCAGCAGTAGGTTGTTCACGAAGTGGGTGCGCGAAGTAAGGATGATGAAGGATGGTACGTGCTACTGGCTGCAGTGTGACGTGCTTGTGTCCATGAATTGCGTTTACTACGGTGGATCTGCATTAGAATGGGACGGTGTAGTGGCTGTATGTGTTTTGATGTCATGTGACTATATGGATGTATGAGTGAATCATAGTTTGGATTGTGCTCGGTGGAGTCCGTGACAATGTTGAATAAGGTCCACTAATCACTAACGGACAAAGGATGCCGTGCACTTTGTAATTATAAGGGTCAAAACAAATCGAATTTGATTTTTTGTATCGACGTTAATCCGATTCGATAAAAATCGAATAAAAACACCTAATATTGAATAAGATTCGAATACAAAACTTCAAATTAAATTTAATTTAATACTTCAATACTTATCCGTTAAACCGTTGGTCCGTACCTTAATTTTTAGTACAACTGAATTGCAATTAAACCACACAATTTCCTAAAATAATTATTTAAACTAAGTTAAAACTATTTGTTCCTAATATAAGTTATTTCCTAAAAATCTACAAAATCTTTATAACTTTTTATTTATTTATTTTTTTTTATATTTTCATCATTTGTCAATTTTTATTATTTTTATATTTTACTAATTTATTATTATTATTATTATTTATTTATTTTATTTATTTATTTATTTCATTTTTTTGAATTATGACCCTTTTTTAAAAAAAAAATTAAAAAATTAGGACTATGAAAAAGTAAAAATTAGGTATCTACAATAGTTAATGTTTAATTTGTGGTCATAATTGGTGCTTAACTTCCTTAATTATATAGAATTTGAAATAAAGGAAAAATACATTTCTTAGATGGAATATTATCTATTATATTAAAGAAAAAGTTTCTTTTTAACTACCAATAACTACTTACCAATGTAATATTTTATAGTTTTAATCTTTTAATATATTCACATGGCATGTCCAACTATGTGGTTACTGCTTTTTATCACACTTATTTTTATGGTTGTTATTCTTTTATTTTTCCATTATTTTAATTATCCAAGATTATGGGAAATTCATTAAAATTTTCATTTGACCATTATTTAGAAACATTTGTAAGGATTTTTTCTTTGAGAAATTTATTCTAGTTTTGTTTTTACTAATATATATTATCAGCATTTTTCTCTATTTTTGAGTCCAAACTTTTTAATTTTTTTTTTTTTTTTTGCACAAGCAATTGCAAGAAATAAAACCCATGAAGAACGATGCATGAAAAAAGGATGTTAAATATAACAAAGAACCTTAAGAATCTTTTTGTTTTTGAACATGGAAGTGGAAATAGAAATACATACAAGACAGATTCTTGGTTTTTAAGGAGAAGATCGCACTAAAGTTGGAAGGTTTTGAGTTTTGAAGATAAAATATCATATCAGTTACAAACGTGGATTGCAAAAGTGAAAGTAGATGAGATAGAAGGAAATTGAAGGGGATAAGATTCTATGAAGGAGAAGTTACAAACATGGAGATAGGTTTTTTTTTTTTTTTTTGTTAGATGCCAATTTTATCCTTCATTACAAATTGTTTATGGTTTTAGTTAGTTTTTATTTTTATTTTTTTAAGCAAATGTCTATTGGCTTTAATAATACTAGCACATGACACACTAGTGTTGCGAGTATAAAATACTTATAATATTTTAATTCAAAATTTTGATTAGAAAGAATTACATACATAACTAAATTAATCTCTATACAAATTTCTTGCCAAAAAAAATGAGAAATAAAATATCAATTGTGTACATTTCTTTGAAAAAAAGTTATTTCAAAACAAAGGGAAAATGTTGAAATAGTTTTGTCTTTTAATTTTTTTTTTTCTATCTCCATCTCACTATAAACCGAGAAATATAGTTTTTACAAAGATTCAAAGTATTTTTTTAGTTCCTCTATAAATACCTCTAAATACAAATCTTAACATTTGTTTAATCTTATAATATTGAGAATCTAAGCTTAATGAAATTCTAGAATCATGCAATTAGATGCATAAATTTAAGAAATATATCTCTATATTTAGGTATTTTAATGGAATTCCAAAATCACATAAATAAATACATATATTATTGAAATATATCTCTATGTAAGATGCGATGAAAAGTAAAAAATTAAATTTGAAAGTAAATTTCGTTTGTACCACAAAATAATTTCATAAGCCAAATTGCTATGTAAAGGTACAATAATTATTTGTATGAAAGTGGTGATTAGAGAAAGAAAGTAGCTCATGAAGTAAGTTGATGGATTGGTGAGGAGATTAATTGCAAGAGAGAAATCAACTAAGTTGACAAATTTATTCATATTATAACATATTTGTAGTTTTAAAAAATTAGTTTAATGTTAGTATTTTTGTTACATAAATTACATTTGAGGATTAAACAGTAATTTTAAGTAAAAGCTATTAGTTACGATTACTTTGAATAATATATATATATATATATATGCAGAGAGAGAGGGAAGATATACATATATCATATATACTATTACTTGAATATATATATATAATATGTATGTATATAAAGATATAGAATATATATATATATATACAGAAATATATAATCTTGAATCACTTTGTAATTACTTTCTTTATTAAGCTTATTTTATGTGAGAGATATCAATGTGGTGCTCATTCCATAAGAAATAATGAAAAGTAACAACAAGCATTGAAGGAAGGAAAGGGAGAAAAAAAGAAAGAAGAAAACTAGTTGGAAGAGGATTTATGGGAAAAAACAAAGTTTAACTTTCCCATGTAATCTTTCTTTCTTCTATTTCTTTTTTTCTCTCCTTCCCTTCCTTTGATTCTTGATGTTATCAAAACAAATATGCATGGAAGAGATGGAGAAATTGTAGTTCCAGAGAGAAAACAATAAGCATTGAAGGTAAGTATATTTTAAGTCGTAAGATAATAATCTTTTCTTAACAAATCTTTGTTTTGTAGGTTCTTTATTTTCATTATCATAGCATGATGTTAAAGTCATCAACGACTATTTTTTATGTGATAAGATGTTTAGAGTAGACAAAAATAGGGTATAAAAAGCCTTTGCATTTAGATTATTCTTTGAATGGCCTTATGATGGAAGTATGTACACGAAAGTCATCCTATGTTCAATATTTTTCTTTTTTTTCCCTAAACTTATTTTGTTTACGAAGTGAGAAGAAATTAAAGAGATAAAGATTGTAATTTGATTATAGTAAAATTATTATTTAACACTTGTCAAGTCCACCAAAAATAAATATATACTAGAGCAAACCTTATATATTATTAAAGAACAACTAGCTATTCAACTCCACTTATACATAGTTTCTAAAAACTATTATTTGAGAAATTTTGATGGTTTATCTATTATCTTCCATTTCATCAAAGCGTATGGAGAGGCTTTTAGTTGTTTCTTTTATTTCTTTAAATACCTACCCAAAAATAATTGAAAAAACTATCAAATCATATGTTATCATAGCCTACTTAATAATTGTAAAGGTAAAGTAGGTAACTCACCCAAATCTTTCTATTTTCCATTATCACTTTTACCATATTTATTGCTCATATCTTTCCGATATATATGCATATTATATAGATAATCCCTATTTCTAATTATATAACTTTTATTAGGTCAAGTAAAAATGGTTGATCTTATAAGGGATTTATGTTCTTATTAAAATATTTTTGTTTTATTTTGCTAGAAAACTATTTTAGTTGTTAATAATTCTATTTTCAATCAAATAACCTTTATTATTGACTAAATTTATATATTAAACAAAAACTAGCTATGCAACTCCATTCAGTATATACTTTTTGAAAAATTATTATTCAAGAAACATGGGAAAATGGCTGACTAAGTACTTAAACTTTTCAATTTAAACATTTTAGTGTTTAAAGTTTGAAAATATGTTATTTAGTGCTTAAAACTTTAAACTTTGATCAATTTAGTGTCTCTGTTTATGTGCGACATGAGAGATGTTAAGCATTACACCATTGGTATCCTACATTGTGCTTTTTTATACAAGGATTAGTGATATGTAAATACTTATAAATAAGTCAATCATAATTCCCTCTTTCTTCATGAGTTGATAGAAATAAATAGAGAAAGAAGGGGGGAAATAATAATAATTGACATGTGGCACTATCTTAGGTCTATGTTTTTTATTTAAAAAATAAATAATGAATTAACAAAAAATAATTTAGAAAATAAAAAAGTAGAAAATAAAAAAAAAATTCCAACCACCCTTAGGTTGGAGGTGGCTAATGCTACTTGTTGAGGGTAGCTAGTACCACTTGTTGGGGTATGTGACATTAGGTCACGAACCATTGGATGCTGTAGATTGTGAGTCTCGTAATTGACAAGTAGGAATTGAACAGGTAAATTTGGGGTACCAGTGAAACTAACCCGATTAACCTAGAAATTTATAAATAAGCTCGAGACATTAATTAAAGTAATGTCATGGACCTAAATATTATAAATATAATAAAATAATAATAATATAGATAAAATAGTAAATTTTAACTATATTATTTATTATTTACTGTAATCGTGTAAAATAAGTTTCGTTAGTTTGTAAACTTTAAGAGATAAATAATATATGTAATGAAATTAATATGTGACATAAATAATATGTGGCATACATAAGTATGTGTCGTATGTAATTTTTTAAGTGTATATGACGTAATTAATAAAAATATCCTAATATAAGCATTTTAAGCTAAAACAACATAAGAAACTTAATAAAAAATCACTAAAAATCATTAAAAAAACAAGTGAACAGTTGGAAATTTAAAAATTTAGGCGTATAGAAATGCCATGGACAGCTATTGGTGTATGAGATAAAAATTTCATGCAAATTAAGCAATGTACTTAAGAGAAATTGTATGAAGACAGAGAAAGAACTCCAATTCTATACCTTATCAACTTAGAAAATATAGAAACACTGTCCATGGAATGCTGCATGCAAGTTAGGATTTAGGAATTTTTTGATTAAGTTAAATTAATCAAAGAAGAAAATCAAGAAAAATTTTGAAAAATTGGTACATGGATTAGGGAGTTCGACGATTCACTAGAGTAAGGAGAAGAAGTCAATTGACTACTCTACCAGAAGGAGTAGTCGACGACTAAAGCTACCAACAAGTTTGGGGCTGCCACAGGTGGCCGAAGTTGGATTTTTTAGTGAGGTTCAATTTCTACTTGATTTTAAATAATTTTGTAAAAATGCCAAAAATATTTAGAAAATTATGAAAAAAATCATTCTTTCATATTTTTATGTACAAAATCTAGAAAAAAAAAGTATCATTTTATATAAATTTGGTAGTTAACATATATATCCTTAAGAAATCAGAGAAATTAAACAATTGTTGAAATTGAAATAAATTGGATAAACGACGTAGTTTCCACTTCAAAATTTTTTTATAGACTATTCTAAGTTACTATTAAATTTCTATGTGAAAATTTTTCATGAAGCTTTTTCTAGATTTTTATTTGGTTTTTTAGCCTTAAATTATGCCTAAAATTAGAAATAAATTGAGTAAACAACGTAGTTTTCACTTCAAATTTTTTTTATAAACTATCCTAAGTTAATCTTAAATTTCTACATAAAATTTTTTCATGAAGCTATTTTCTATATTTTTATTTGATTTTTAAGCCTTAAACTATGCTTAAAATAGTGTTTTTAGTAAAAATAATGTATTTCTTTACATAATCTCACTTAGATACCAAGTTGGAATCATTATTGAAGTATGATTACTATTCTGGAATGGTTGGATCGATTGGTAAGGTGAAAAGTTATAGAAAATTGTGAGGACCTTAAAAAGTGAAGTTGGTTAATTGAATATTTTGTTGGAATTGAAAATTGGTTGAACTATAATTTAATGTATAAGAAGTTGAGAAGTAATGAAGTTGAGGAAGGTTTATTTAAAGTATTACTAATTGTTTCAAACTAATTTTAGAAGTATAAATTGGAACACAGTTAGTAAATTAGCTAATTATAGGATACTGATTAAAGTTAGATGATGATTTAGAGGGTTTTGTGAATGAATTTTTCACTAAAATGCTACTCAAAGAGTTGGTCAGAAGGAAAGCTTAAGAATAAAATATAAAAACAGGGGGAGTTGAAGTTTAGTTAGAGGATGATTTATTAAAAATTTTAGAGATAACAAAGTTAATCGGTAACTTAGAGGATAGCGTAATAAGAGATTTAACTTAGAGGAGTTTAGAGATTGTCTTAAAGAATAAAACCAATGTAACAAATGACCCTTGTATAGCTCAGAGAGTAACAATTTTTTACTAAAGAAAGCCACTATAAATCTACTTAGAACTTAACTCAAATGATTTGGCTGGTTAGGATAACTTATAAAAATTAATGAATGGTCAAGAAATCACAATTTTTAAGTAGAAATAATTTATGAAAATTATGAATAAACAACCAAAAACATATAAAATAAACTAATGATTAATGAATTAAGTCTTGAAAACTAATCTATTATATGTTTCTAGGGACAATCGAAGATCAAGGAGTCAATTGATAGGAGTAAGGTACCCGTAAGGCACAAATAAGCTGGGATTGATGCTTCGTGGCATATTAAAATATTATATCAGGATACTTGAAAAAGTAAGAGTGCTTGTTTGTGATTATAGCTATATTATATGTGCATATGCTATGTGTGTGCTTATGATACTGATTGTTGATTGGGAGTTAAATTTCGAGTATAGTTTTCTACTTAAATATATTGTGCCTAAAGTGTGTGAACTTGGTTACTTACCTTATAATCTGGACTAATCTTAAAATGATTAAAGATCTAACCTGATCTTCATAATCTCAATAGGATAACGATTAGGTTATCAGATTAAATACTGATATTTGAATGAGGATAGCAAAAATGGTCTTTTTCCTACCCTTAATTAAATTAAGTGACAAAAGAGGGATTACGGTAAGATTAGCAGCCATGATTCAAATATTATTTAAGGAGGAGGGTATTAAAACATTCTAATTAGTTTAGTATTTTATTTAAGTCATAAACTCACTTAGGTTATTAATATCGTTAAAAATCGAAATTAAGATTCCAATTTGATTTTTTTAAGATCTTTATTTCAAGTATATATTAAGTATTTTTTTATTTTATATTTTACGTAAAAAATATAATAATTTTTAATACTTTACATTATAACATCTACATAATCTTACTATATTTATATTTTTCCTACGCAATATTTATATAATCTTATTATAATTAATTCCATTCTCTTTTTCTACATTTATACACTACCCTATAACCTAAAAACTTCTAAAACCTTATCCTAAACTTTACTTTCGACAATAATAATCATCTTTCTTCTTCTTCTCGGTAACCATTATATTTTATTATTATTATTATTATTATTATTATTATTATTATTTTTTACTCTCACCTGACCTCTATCTCTCTCTCTCGGCTCCCCTTCTCTCCCCTTACCCCCCCTCTCTCTCTCTCTCTCAGCATTTTTTTTTCTATCTTTTTCTTCCACTAACCTCACTCCATGAATGGCCTTTCATTTTCCCAGCTGCAATCTCTCCCTCTGGGCCCCACCCTTCCAATTCCTATCTCCCCTTCCTCTTGCCGCAAGCCCCCTCATAATTACTCCCAATTGAATTTCCCCAACCCCAATCCTCATTAAATACAAACCGTACCCACCCGACCTTACTTCCTCTCTCGTTTGTCACTTTCTTGTATCTTTCTCGCCATATTCAATTTCATGCACCCCAAATTCCTTCCGAGGCCAA
This sequence comes from Lumnitzera racemosa, assembly GCA_024138005.1. Classification (NCBI taxonomy): domain Eukaryota; kingdom Viridiplantae; phylum Streptophyta; class Magnoliopsida; order Myrtales; family Combretaceae; genus Lumnitzera; species Lumnitzera racemosa. Next base: position 5,194,305 of record JAMXBC010000012.1, read on the forward strand.
GTTAGCAGCAACTGTTTTAATACCAATTCACAATTCGTTTAGCGTCTGAATCCATTTGGGTTATTCCATTCTCTACGTGATCCAAGTTGACTCAATAAAATGTTAATAATTTATGATTTTAGTATATTGATTACGATTTATAATTTAGTTTGTGTTGTTGTTTATTTTAGGTTTTCGTTCATACCATTCGGTAATTCTCTTCTCGACTTAGATTTACGATCCATTTCCGAACTCATATTTGGTATTATATTTTTAGTGTATTATTTTTTTATTATTATTATTTTATTATCTCGTTATTAGTATTGATTAAGTATTGTCTGTATTCGATTACCGCTTTTAAATTATTTGCTTATTACGCTATATAGTATTATTTATATAAGAGTTATTATTAAATATATTTTATCACATATTGGATTGTTAGTTATATATATATATTTTTAGGCCAATTCCCGTTTCTATTGTTTACGACTTAGGTTGTTATTTTCTATTTATTTATAGATTGTGCTATAAATCATATTTTATGATAATCTTAAATGTCAATCTAGTGTGTTATAATACTATATTATTGTTAATATGTCTTATTTTGATATTAATAGTATTCCGATCCAAGTATTTTCTTCACCTTAGTATCATGAATATATAGTATGTTTTATCATATTTAATATATTGATTATAGATATATATGTTGGGGCCAAGTTTCTGTTTATTTATATAGCATATTATATACACTTGGTATGTCTATTTTATGTGTTATCTATTATTATGTATTTTCTTATAAGTTATTACAAATTATGCTATTTTCTAGTTAAGTACGTATTACTTATTTACCATATCGATTCGATAATCTATATTATTTGGTACTCTAGTATTATGTTCATTGTATACTCTCTTTTATATATATAGATATGTTATATATATATTATATACTTTACAAGTTTCTATAAAAGTAATCTTATATATGTATTTATATCACCTTTTTAGTTTAATCATATTACGTTATTATTATTTGATTTAATGATTTCTTTCAAGACCTTAATTAAATAAATCATAAGCTCTTAAATAAATCCCAGGTAGGACTTAGTCTTAGAATGCTTAGGGGTTAATGTGTTACTTATTTTCTTTTAAATTCGTAGTGTTTAGTTTCCTTTGTCAAGGTTTGAGTTTTGTTCGGAGTTGAGATCAAAGTATTGTATTCGATCTTAGAAGCGATTCCAGTTACATGGTGTTGGTTGTTGCTTGTGTTTGATAGGAATTAGTAACCAAACCAGGCTAAATCTATATTTGGCCTAATTAATTTGGTTTTTTGGTTTTGTTTGACTTGCTCGCTTTAGGGGCCTGCAGTAGCAATTCTTTAAAGGAGCAACTGCTAATCATATATAAAGATTCTTTAGTAAACTTGTATATGGGATAACGCAATTAAAATATTAGGTTTCTGGTCTTTAGACTCTAGATTTTGGACATAAAGGACTTAAAAGAAAACGTATATTTATATCCACTTATATATGTAAACAAAGATCAAAATGTGATGGAATCATGAGTATCCTTTTATTGGTTGCTAACTTAAATTAAAGATCATTAACTCAATGTTTGTTTATATTCTATTACAGTTGCATAATACGCATGTATACAATCTGGGCTTGACATCCGTATGTGCTTGTGTACTCGTACGGGGCTTCGACTCACTTTTCTATTTTTACAACTGTAAGTCAATTACATAAATTTGCGACAAGTATGGAAATAGCTATCATCAGGTTGAGAAAGAGAAACGATTAGTTCTATTTGTTGTAGAAGATCAAGATCTTGTTATTTAGTATGTTTGAGCCTAAAATGACTTGTCTGTAAGTTACTCAGATTGTTATATATAGAGAATTGTTGTTTTATACTTGATAAATAGTCGTTAGAGGTGATTATAGAGATTATAGTTGATTTTAGAGCCTTAATATATTCCTAACAGGTGGAGACACGTAGTAGGTTATGGCGCCCCCAGGTTCTGGGGCATTATAAGTGTTCTCAATTGCACAAGATCAGATTTAGTTTGATAGTATTGTATTAAAACTCCTTAAAATCCAAGTTAGAGTGGACGAGATTTTTCTAACTTCACAATATACCGATTAAACATTATGTGATGATTTATCATTTACTTGTTACACTTTCATTTAGTTAATGATTAAATAACCATGTTTGTTAATATATTCTTATAACTCCATCCCTTTTTATTGAGCTAGTTGAGCTCACATTCCAATAGATTCTTTTGCAAGTGTGGAATAATATCTGAAGATGCCTTGTTACAGTTGTTTGCAAGTTAGTGGTTTTGACGGGTTGAAGAATGAAGTGTTAAAGTCTAATGAATGAATCAAAGCTCATGTTATTTTTTTCTCTTTCGTAAAAAGATTATAAGGTTTTCCTAAGACGCCTTATAATCTTCATTAGCTCACTATTATATATATCATATGTAATGTAGTCCTCTTGTGAAGATGTACAATTTCTTTTGAAAACTCTAAAACTTTTAATATATATGAAGTTATATAAAAGAATCGAACTATCTGTAGATATGAGAAAATATATTTTGTAAAATGTTACTCTAAAGATCTTATATATTATAGGTACCCATGTAACTGCTTTAAAATTGGTTGAGTTGTCATTCGCTTTGTATGAACTATACCTATATTAGCAGCTATAGAAGGCAGATTCTAGCTTAACTTAGTTTACATGGTAGAACTGTTATGACTTCTCAAGTTTAGGGTGTGACATGGATGGTTGCCTATAACCTTTTTATTATTTTAAGATAGAAGGATAATGCAACTTGAAAACCAATTTGGTTTTTATAGCTTATTTCTATTTTTTTAAAAAAAAATTGGGTGACAGGTCACACAACCTACTTTTGTGAGTTGATCACCACCCACTTATTACAAAGTAGACCACTCCAAGTTTAAGGGATGGCTGAACATGGTTACTATTATCTTTTAATTTACCTCATTTTTTCTAATTTCAATTTTTTAATTTTTATTTATTAATATACCTTAAAAATGTATATTATTATTATTTTCATCATCTTTTTTTTTTATTTAATTTTAAAAATGGTGTCACATGTTAGAAAAAGAAGATAGAGACCTAGTGTTAGCCATGTTAGTTGCTATCCATTAGTTTCTTATAAATTTGAAAAGAGTCTTTCCCATTCACAGTATATAATAGGTTGCTATTAACAACACAGTAATTAAATAAGTCTTTAATGTTGGTTTGGTGTGTGGAAGCTTTTATAAAAAGAGTTTTTATTATTAGTAACCTATAACTGGTTTTTGATATCTTTCTCATTTTTTTTTTCTTCACATTAGTAATACAAAAATGTGATTTGAATATAATTTTCTACCTTTAGACACATGTTAATAATATTGACATATTTTAAAAAATTACCACTTTTATGAATTAACATCTTTTAAAGTCTTTTTTTTTTTTAACTTTCTAAATTTATCTCGTTAAAGTATTACTACATTTATAATTATAAGAAAGAAAGCGATGTGTTCAACCTTTTCTTATTCGGACAGCTGGCCGACACCAAGTCATTGAGGAGACAAAGTGGACAATCTCAGCATTATACATAAAATAATAGGTTGAGAGCAACAGTTGGAGAGTTAGGTTTCTGAACTTTTGACGTAGACATTAGTCAAACCTCAAACCCAAATAGGAACCATGCATATGCATACGGTGACAAACAGAAGCTAAAGCTACTTTGGACTGGAAGTGCATGTTTCTGTCTTTTCCCGTACTAAATTATCCGATCCAATCTCCACCGGTTTCCATCTCACAGATTTGAATTTCAAAATCTATATTATCATAATTTATCTCAATTTATCCTTTAAAAGTATTATTATATATAATTAATAGTTAAAATTATGCAAAAAATATATTAACAACAAAATAATATTATAAAATTTTTCAAATATCTATACAATCTCAACAATTATTTTGTAAATTAAAAATAATGGAGAAGATAGAAATTAAAAAAAATCTATTTCCTTGTGTCTCTTTGTAATGGATGCGATTTAATTTGGTACAGTTTATTATATTTTTCAAGTTGAACTTAATATGATGGTTCGTTTTTTTTATTAGATAAATCGAATATAATGATATAGGTTTGTTGATAAACTTTTTAAAGTAAAAAATGGTTTGATCCCACTTGGTTTGCAATTCAAATCATTATTAATTTTGCTGTACATTTTTTCGTTACAATATTAATGTTCAAAAATCATACCTCATGTTCATTTAAGAGGAAAAGAGTACACCAGCTGCTCGTGCAACTGGCAATAAGTTTGATGAACTTGCGTTGAAATTCGTTTGAAACCCATCATAATTATTTAGCTTGAAGTCGCATTTACAAGCCTTCTATAAAACCATGGCAATATTAGGAACTGACCTCCCTTGATGAACGTCATTAAATTATGCAAACCTGCACTACGTATGACAATCGAATTATGCAAACCAAAGAGCAACATATCCCAAGAGACAGGACTACAAGTGCGATTTCATTTTTATTTTAATAAAGTTCGGATCAGCGGCACTTTTTCTTTTTTCTTTTTTCTTTTTTCTTTTTTTTTTCTAATAGTTAAACGGTTCAATTCAATTCAAATGAAATTATTTTGTTTGATTATTTGAGCCGAACCGTGAACTAGTTGTATACAATTAAATTGAAACATGAACTGAATCAATTAAAAAGAATCAATTTTTCAGTTCGAATTGAAGTTTGCAGTTTTTTTTATTTTGCGAAACCCTACTTTTGCTTTCGAACTTTTATTATTCCTTTTAATTTATATGTATTTAATTATATTATTCATTTCAATGAATTTCTTTGATTCAGGTGCTGTTGTGCTGCCATGTCTCAATTATGGAAATTTTAACACGCTGAAACATTGAAAAGTGATGACGATTCCAATAAGGAAAAATAAAAAAAGAAAAAAAGAAAGTTGAGGACTTAAATAAACAAGTTAGTAAACTTAAAATTGTTCTTTTTTTCTCATACTATCAACTGGAAGCAGAGATTTTTGAAAAAAAAAAAATTTGGGGAGCTCTCGTTGGACGAATACTAAGATAACTCCAATGTCATATATGGTTGCATCGCTTTTTGGGTCATTATGTATTCGTATGGCTAGTATTACACACTAATGATGGGCATAAAAATCATGAATTGCATATGGAATTGTAAATTGAACAAAATTGAAAAGATATATATATATATTTTAATCGTTTGATTACAATTCGATTTAATTATATACAAACGGTTTACAGTTTGGTTTGAAGAATTAAACAGAACCAAACCATTTGAAACGGAACTATATCATTTGATTAAAAAATATAATTTCATACAATTGTTTTGTTATAGATTTCATCTTCACATCTTTTTCTTTGTCTTATTTTTCGATAAACTATTATGATTAAATTGAGTGAGTTTCATCTCAAATTTTACATTTAAAAATTTTCCTTTTCTAAATTATCATTTTCTTATATGTTTTTAAATCAAACCCTTGGCAATTTTTACGTATCTCTTATTTTTTTTTCCAGTTTTTAGTATGCTTCTTTTATTTTCTTCGTATTGCTTTTTCATAGGCGGATTTACTTTTCTCTCCTTATTGTTTATTCGTTAGAATAGAATCTTTTATCCTTATTTGATCAAGTTGAGTTTATTAAGATCTTGTATAACTTTTTACTAAGTATTATTACACATAATAAATATATGAAAAATTAATTAGAAATATATGAAAGGTCAGTGGAAAAAAATATATATTATTGAAAATAAAAATATTTAATGAAAATTCGTCATAAACAATTCAAACCGATTTTAATTAAATTTTAAAAATTTACAAATTAAATTATGTGGTTATATTCAATTTTTCCTCTTTTAAAAGAAATAAATCATTATATTAAGTTTAATTCGGTAAAAGAAAGTGAATTGAATTACTCCAACTCTTATTGAAAAAGCCATGCGCAAAATGTTTTTAAGCCAATTTTCATAAACTTATTAAATGTTGTTATGAAACTGCGCAGAAAGTCGTGTTAAAGTTGTCTGTACTAATGGCGACCGCGATATGATGTGCATAAAAAGAAACAAAAGAGATTTAGGGGAAAAGAAAAAGGAAAGAAAAGAAAAGAAAAAAAAGGATAAATTATTAATAATCCTCTTATATTTGCTTTGTGTATATTTAGTTTTCTTGGTTTTTTTAAATCACGTGATTAAATCCCTAAACCTCTAAAAAAATAATATCCATTTAAATCTTTCGATGCATACTTTTTAAAAGATTTGAAGGACCAATTGCACGATTTTAAAGATAAGAGGGCTGAATATACATAAGACAAACATAAGAAGGATGTATTCGCAATTACTTTTCTTCTTCTTCTAAATAAATTTGGTGAATAAATAACTAAAATCAATGTAGTATGCTTTATTATGATATAATATCGCTTTCTCAATTGAATGGAAGAAATATCCTTCTTTATAATCTTTATGAAATATATAGTTAAAATTATTAAAATTGAAACATGTAACACCTAGTATAAAAATAAACTACAAAAAAAGAAAAAAAAATCATATAGTTAAAAAGGGGTAATTATTATGGAGGTTGACTAGTAAGTAATAAAAGTGCTAGGTTCAAGTATGGAAAATACTTAAAAATCTCATCCTAACCTTTACACAAAAATAATCTTTTCTATTCTAGAATCTTAATTAGACTCCCTTGTGTTACACAGTTGGATTCATCCATAATGAAATCAACAAATTCTAAAGGTAAGGCATAAAGTTTATAAGACTTTATTAGTTTTATCAAAATCACAAATCTAACGATAATTCTATTGATAGTGCAAGAATAAGGTGTTGGTGAAGGTTAAACTCACAAGTCTAGTTGCAAACATAGGAGGATTTGTTGTAAGTGCTAGAATAATTATAGATTTTTAGAATTTGATTGATTCTAAAGATTGTAATTATGATTTTTAAGGTTTTAACAATTGAATTGTTGAGAAGAAAACAAAGGTTCGGGAGAACACAAGGAGATGCTTATGGTTTCCTCGATAAATAAGGTAATATATTCCCATCTTAACAATTCTTTACCTTTTATGAAACTTTTTGGATTAAGAAGTGTCATATGGATGTTTTGATGTGTTTTGGGTTAAAAAGAGTAGGAATTTTGATTTTTTTTTTTTCAGTTAATGTTAAGATTGAATTTTGTATCTAAGATGTGTAGTTGTGTTTTTGGTAAAAAAGGAAGAAGAAATTCAAAGTAGCAAAATCGTGGTCAAATATCACAGGTGTAGTCCTGAATGTGATCCAAAATTCGAAATAGCAAAATCATGGTAAAATATATTATCTTAATAAATAAGGTAATATATTCTCATCTTTGCAATTATTTACCTTTTATGAAAGTTTTTGGATTAAGAAGTGTTGTACAGATATTTTGATGTGTTTTGGGTTGAAAAGAACAAGAATTTTGATGTTTCTTTTTTTTTTGTTAAGGTTAAGATTGAATTTTGGATCTAGGATGTCTAGTTGTGTTTTTGGTAAAAAAGGAAGAGGAAATTTGAAGTAACAAAATCATGGTCAAATATCACGGGTGTAATCTTGATCGTGATCCTCCTTAAAGAGTTGGATACAAAGAATTGATAGGAAATTAAGGTTGAAAGGATCATTGCCAAAGTTAACGACTATGATCTAAGGCGTAGTCTTTCCTTGGTGAAAAACAACCATTTATAAAGTTGTGATCTAGGGCATGGATTTGTTGCTTCACCTTTTACAAAGGATCACAGGCATAATTCCCAACTGTGATCCTTATGGTAGCTTTCTTCCCTCTTTGTAATCTAAGTTTAATTAGATTTGGTTTATGATTCTCGTCTAAAACCCTTCCAAAGTTTATAGGAAGTTGTAAAGTTTTACCAAAGTGATTTTTATCTATTGTTTCTGTATAGATTTATTTTTTTAAGCTAGAATAGATTAAGTTTTTTAGACGAACTCTAGGTACATGACGCTTTTATGTTATTTGTGATTGCTAGGTTAGAGTTTATATTTATCTATATGCTTAAAATGACTAATTGAATATCCTGCTAAGGTTATCTTTACTTGCTATTTATGTGTGGTTCGGCTTAAGGGCTCCGAGTGATAAATCTCTAGAGAACAACCCTGATGATCCAAGTACTATTGTGCTGCCATGTGTCAATTATGAAAATTTTAACAATGTTGAAAGTCCCAATTTGTAAGCATTGAAAAGTGATGAGGATTCCAATAAGGAAAAGAAAAAAGAAAAAGTTAAGGACTTAAATAAACAAGTTAGTAAATATTAAAAATTAAAATTTTACTTTTTTTTTCTCTCACACTATCAACTTGATTAAAGGAGTATGGTTGCCCTACCCCCTACCCAAAAGAAAAAAGCTTGTAAAGATTTTTGAGAAGTCATGCACAAAATGTTTTTAAGCATGTTTTACATGGACTTGTTAAATGCTGTTACAAGACCATGAAGAGGGTCATGTAGAAGTTGTCTTTACAAATGGCCATCAAATATGCATGAAGAACCAAAAGAGATTTAGGAAAAGGAAAAAGAAAATAATCAAATACATCCTCTCATATTTGCTTTATGTGCATTTAGTTTTCTTGTTTTTGAAATCGTGTATTTAAACTCCCAAATCTTTTAAAAGATGTGCATCTAGATCCCTAGGTGCACAAATTTAGGGGTACTTTTTTTTTTTTTGGGCTAATCACAAATCTGGGGGTCTCATTACATGATTTTAAAGGGAAAAACGACTAAGAATTCCTAAAACAAACATAAGGAGGGTGTATTTGTAGTTACACTTCTTTATTTTTTCTTAATTTAGGAAAGAAATATGATAATTAAAATAAAGAACTTTGGTGAATAAATGATAAATAATAAGTAAACAAGTAAAATTCATATATTTCAATTAAACTCAAGGTAGCATGGCTTTATGACATAATAACGCTTTCTTCATCAAACGGAAAAAATATTCTCCTTCTCAATCTTTACAAAAAATATAGTTGGTAAAAATATTAAACTCGAAACATGAGCAACATTAAGTCATTGAAAATTCAAAATTATGAGATTTGACCACATACACATAAAAGAAGATCCTTTTAAATTTTTTATAGAACTATTTCACTATCATTCTTTCCCCTTCTTTTTAAATTTAATCACTGTTAAGTTTCCTAATTTGTTTTTGATGATAAAAAACATGTTATAAGTTTTTACTAATATATTGACACGTATGCAAGTATTCAAACAGTTTTTTAAAAAGTTTAAAATTATAAATTAAATTGTTTTCAGAAACTTATTTAGAAGATCTGAATCAATTAAAAAATAAACAAGTTTGAAAATATTTAGAGAATGTTTCAAATGCATATATAAGAAAAACCAATATAGTATTTTAGAAATTTATTCACAAACTTTGAAGATAAGTAAACTGATATTCTTTAGAGGGTTTTTAGATAGCTAGTCTAGATATTTAACGTCGAAAATTAACAAAATATCATATTTGAAGCAAACAAGGCCTAGCTTTATTAGATTAAGTATATTTTTTGAGCGAATTTATTGGATAAATCAAGATTATATAAGAATGGATTAAGATAAGGATAAGGTTGATTTTAGATTTTGTGAGATTTCAATTTCACATCCAAAGTTTATCTAAAGATTACTAATCAAGTACATCTAATCGAGATTAAATTATAAGATTAGGTTCAAATTTAAAAACACCAAGATTGTCTTAAAAATATATATAAATTATCTCTTAGACATTGAAAAGGATAAACATGTTTCGAAGAGAATCCTCAAATATTTAAGTGTTGGAAGACTTAAAGTATAAAAAGAGAAGTGATTCAAAGTGTTATATACGATTCTAAGAAGTAAAGATTATATATATATATATATTTTACTCTAATCGTAAGCAATTTCCATTATCTGAAAGAGCACTAAACGAGTATCAAATACTATTTCAGAAAGTTGAACCGAAAAAAAATTATTCATCAATCATTATTTCTGTTTTAGTATGAAATTATTTGAGACTTGTATTGTTATTTTCGCTTATAATTTGTAAACTTTGTTTATTATTTGAGTATTGCGAAAAGTTAGCTTGTACTCTATAGATCTATAATTAGCCTAAATTGTAAAAAGGTTAGAAGGTCAAGCAGAGTGTTGTGAAATCCATTTGTGGCAAATTTTCATAAAATTTTCATGATTTTGTTATAATAGATCAAATGGAACAACACTAGTAAGGTAAACTAAGTCCTTAGTAATAAAGCTGAAAGAGAACAATAGGTAAAAAGCTAAAACTCTATAAATTCTAAGTTTGATATTCTCTTCCTTATCTTTTTATTTTAAGTTACTTATTAAAGTACTACCGTTTACTAAATTAAGTTATTAAGAAGAATATTTTCAACTTATTTAAAAAGAGTTTCAAAAAGTTTAAAGATATCGATTCACTCCTCTCCTTTGATATCTTATATATCAAGGGGAGGAGAGAATGGATATCTTATACGGAACCAACAATCATTCTCTTAAAAGATATACTTTTTGTAATATTGATTTCTAGCCACAAATCGCTCAAACATTAATTAGTCACAATAAATTTTAGATTTTGCTTCCTTTTCTTAATTGTCTAATAGTTATAAATTACTTGTTTATCTTTTCACTCATCCATGTTCTCTCTCTTTTTCTTTTTCTTTTTCTTTTCAAGTTGTCTTCTTCCCTTTCTAAAATTAAAGTTAAAATGTTGAATTATAGGTACACCCTTTTATATTTATTTCATGTGCATTTAGCTCTCTTATCATCAAAATCGTGTACCTAAATCTCAAAATCTTTTAAGAACGTACATTTTGACTATATATGGGGGTCTAAAACACTATTTTTAAAGATTGAGGAGATTTCAAAGATAAGATGGCTAAGTGTACATAAAGCAAATATAAATGGGTGTTTTTGCAATTTACACAAGGAAAAAACAAAAAAGAAGTGAAAGAAAAAAAAACATACCTTTGGTATTTTTAGTGTTTTAATATTTCATTTTATTTAGATTTTACCAAACAACCACTATTTACTCAATAGTTATTAATAAATTATCAATATGTTAAGGTTATTACTATAAAAAAAAACTCTATTTGCTAAAAATGGTATATAACCTAAAAATTTTCTAACAAAAATGGTGTTCAAATTAAAAATCTTTCATCAAGATGACAGGTTCTAGTTATAGCTTCGATATCTATAAATTTAATAATTATTTAATCAAATTCTAATTATTGCTCTAATATCCATAGGCCTAAATACTTCTTGAGTAAAATTTGTTTTCTAAAACTTTAGCACAAGAAAAACTATTATTTCACAAATGGTAAAACTTTCATAGAAGAAAAACTATGTGCTTATTTTATAGATGGTCACAATAAAAAGTAATTGATAATTAAATTGCCTTTTTATTTATTTAGCAATATACTCAATTGTACTTATTTCATAAATAATTTATTTGCTTTTAAAATTTTAGCGAAAAAAAAAACTATTGATTAGTACACTATTCTTTTATTTATTCAATAATGCTTACTTCATAAATCGTTTATTTGTTTATTAAAAGCTTAGTAGAAGGAAAACTATGTGCTTATTTTACAAATGGTCACCATAAAAGGTAATTGGCATTTAAATTATTCTTTTATTTGTTACTTATATATTTTATGGAATCGGAGGTGAATTGGGATTGGATGATGGAAACTATAAAATTTGAAATATTGACGTAAGAGTTAATAGATGTAATTATATTTCTATTTTCAAATTGATAATTTGTAAATGGATTTATGTTATAATGATGTGGCTTTAGCCATTCTTTTTTTCTTCAAATCATAATTTAATTTTTTTTCTATTGATGTAACATCAATTTAAAATGAGTATGCTTTTATCTCTCAGTAGTTATGGTTTTTTATTCAAGAGAAATTTATCTTATATATCAATACACATTTTAACAAAATTTTTCTTATAAAAAAATCCAAAAAATTTGCTTTTTCTTTTTCAAATCATAATTTATTTTTTCCATCAATGTAACATCAAATGAAAATGATTACAACTCTATCTCACTATTTAAGATAAACTTATCATACATATCTATATATACGTTAACAAATTTTTCTCTAATACAAAGAATCCAATAAATATTTGTTTATTGTAAATTATGAAGTTTTTATGTTAATTTCTTCTTTTTTCCTATTGTTACATATATTGCTTCCGATTCTTATTTAATCAGTGGAGTGTACATACTTGGAAGAGAGTTCCATTTGCTTTCAATTCTCATGACGGGATCATTTTCCCATTATTTTATGACGAGTTTTATCTTTATTGTATTGTAATTAAATTTATATATAACCTCTTGTCTCATCCTCACTGATTCTTTGTATTTAAGTCAAAAATTATATTCATTGCAGAAACTACCGACATAATTACGTTATTTGCCTATTTAGTCCCCAAGCATAAAATGTTGCAGGAGCTTTAACTCCAGCATGCAGATAATAAAAAATACTTCCTCTTCATCCACTTCTTGAGAAACATAAATTGGTGGAATGCTGAAGAATGTAATGTTATGATAAGATTGAAAATAATGGGATCAAAATTGGATTAATTTCCTGCAAGGAGTTACTGTAGATTATTGTGGCTTGCATTTATAGACTTCACTGGGCACAATTTGCCAAACCAAATTGTATTGCGTAATTTAGAGTTTATTTATGTTTGTTTGTTTGTATTTTTTTTTTTTTTTCCATCATTCCAAACCGAACCCTAAAATTCAAATTGAAAATTCTTTTATTAGATTTAAGTTTGCTTCACTGAGAAACAAACATCGACCAAACATTTGGCAATCGTGATAAAAATTATACATACGGGAATCAAAAAGCTAAAAAAGTGTGTGTCGATTAAGTACTATGCCTCACATGTATGAAAATTATACGAACATATTTATGAAACATGTACGTAATATACATATGTATATTCATCCATACTTAAGCACTCAAGAAGATGTGAGTACCTACATCCCAATATACCTATATTGACATTCGTGTTTCCAAGTCAAATCGATTCACCAAGTACATTTGTACAAACAGGAAAATAAATGTGGACTTCACCACGCATCTAAAACACCTTGAAGAAGGCAAGGTTGTGATTGTTTGCCCGATCAATTGCCCTCCAAGGAGCAAACGGCCGCTACTTAATGATTTTCCTCCCGCAACACATCGAGAAACAACCAACTCCAGTCTACATTGCGAACGCTTTCACAATCTGATGATAAATCACAGATCTCCAACGTTCAAGAAGTTTATATGAATACATAGGATATATGAAAATTTTCAGCCAAATATTCACGGATAAGATCGGTGTAAGGCTGGAATAATCAAACTATATACACTGCTCTTCATCACCACCACTGCCACCTTATTGACATATGCCGTGACAAAACAATAAGATGGTATGGTCAATCAAATATTGGACAAGAATGCATGCTGGATGAGAGAGACAAGCGATAAAAGGTATAATTGAACTGCTAATGCTGTACATACCCAATTGGAAAAAAGTACTCGAAAAACGAGCCACAAAGTTGATGTGTAGTTGACGGGAGTTGGTACAGCTTAATTTTGTCTTTACCAAGTGATTCAATGATGGCCCCGTCTGAGGGCAGATAGAAATCCACCAGACTTTTCTTTTCGCCGGTCTTCACCTTCCTCCCCAACCTATTCAATCAGCAAAGTTCTTAGAACTATGAAAAGAATTTGTTCCCTGCATACTAAGATAAAAGATAATAGTAATTTGGTTAACTATAAAATAGGAACTAAAATAACTATTATTATTATTATTCTTATTCTTATTATTAAATGAGCAGGAAGAAAATGGAGATAGAGATGATAAAAAATGTAACGCCATGATTCCTAGTTACTCTAAAGCAAAATCAGGTATACATTATTATATAATGATATCTAATTTCCATCAAGCTCCCATGGAAAAACTACAAGAGTTTTGATTCAACAGAATCAATCAAACAAGGCTTACATTCACAAAGGTTGAAATTCAAAATATTAAAATTAAAAAAAAGTGAGCAAAGATTGCCTACAAGGAGACAAAAGGAAGAAGGCCGTCAAAAGATGTCAAAGCTCAATTCATAAAGTTCAAGCTCAAAAAAGAACCGAAGTTGTGTTTTTTCCACGGAAAGTAATTTCTATAGCCATACCAAATTAGTTTTCATTGAAGGGAAGAGGTATGAGAAAAATGGATTCAGCGTTTTAGGAAAGGAAATCATTTTCCATATTCCATGGTCACTTCAATTGCAGTTATCCATCACCATCAATCTCTGGCTACAAGCGTCACCTTAGACCACCTCTAGTCACTTATCATTATTACTTGGTACAACTAACTTCTAGTTATTATATTTGATAAAGAAGAGTACAGAAAGCGTTTTCCTTACTATATAAATAAGAACACACATGCACATGCACGCACAAAAAAAAAAAAAAAAAAAAAAAGCGCAAAAATTGCTAGCTTACTAAAAGAGATGTATTATGATTTTGACAATTATTAAGTCAAAAGGCAATGGATCTATGTCGATAGAATTTCATAAAATAACTTGCGATAAATGAAAGTGTCTCTTGTATAAATATAAATGACTGACCTCCTTAGCTATTTGCTGTAGGGTCTCTAATATTTCAGAGAAGTCAGGTCTTAAAGATGGATCTTGCTGCCAGCATTTCTCTAGTAGATCAGCAAGCTTTGGAAGTGTGTGTTTCGGAATTGTAGGCCGTAGACCCTATAATCACAAACATAACATAAGCCAGGTTGACCAAAAGAAAAATCTAATAAGAAACAATTCCCATTCATTCAAGAATTATAATATCATGATGTAAATTCCAACATACTGTTCCACCAATGCTGGATACTCTTCTTTGTTGATAATTGGGTATCAATAAATGGAAATTAAACTTTGATATTTAGCATTTGATCTTCAGGTCTAATGCGATAATTAGATTTTTTTCCAAAGCAGGACAGTTTGCGAATAATACTACCAAAACTCTCAACATGATAGTTAAGATACGTAAGCAAACTCATCCACACATATAATCAAATGGTGGCCCACGGTTCAATAGAGCTAGCTGACACGATCATTTTTGCAACTAATATACCTTTTGAACCACTCCAACAGCTGCTTGCAATGGGGTTAAGTACTCGTATGGAAGCTGAAAAGCAAACACAAAAGCATATTATTTAAGGAAAGAAACATGAATGTCCATCATATATGACAATTATTTCAGATAGACGGTTTACCTTTCCTGTCAGCAACTCCCACAGGACAATTCCGAAACTGAAGACATCAGCTTTGTGGTCATATGGTTTGTGCTCAATGACCTACAACATAAAACTACCGCAGAATGAGAGCAATCTAAATGACCTCTGATATGGAAAGCTTATGCCTTCACTCTTTTTGGGCCTAAAGAAAAGTTATGACACATCATTCCCGTCAAGCAAAGACAAGATATGATTTACTTTACCAGCAGATCAAACAGAAGAGAAAGGGGAGAGGGAAATCTAGGAGCTTAAGCTCATACCTCTCTTAGTAGATGCTTTTAGCTTTTCCAGAGTACAAAAAAGTGGATTTTGTAATAAACCTAGTGAATAGGAATGGAAGAAAGAAAGATATATAGCAGCCACGACTGGGCCAAAATCCTTCTTGTTGTGCTTCAAATGCACCAATGCCCACACACTATTTAGATCCACATGTTTATGGGAATATATCATGTTTTGAATTAGCTTCACTAAGTAATTGAGTTAAGACATTCTTTGTGATTGTGATGTATACATGCGAGGTATTAAGTCATTGACATCCTTTGTGATAGTGATGTATACATGCAAGGCATTCACAGTCATTTTCCTTTCACTTGCTGTTTCAACAAGGATGACAGTACAGAAAGGGAAGGGAAAAACTCCAAAGACCAAAAAGCTTTGGACATGAAGAGAAAAACAAAATTGTGCATCTTAAACGACTTCATCGACAAGTTTGACTCTGGATTCTTGTGGCAAGGCTAAGGAAATTTAACTGATGGAACTTGAAATGCTGTTGAAAGACTCCACTCTATCAGTCCTAATGGGCTTGCAAGCAGGCAGCAAGCGAATCAAGCACCCTATAATCTAAAGGACAATTCGGGTAGGATGGTCATTGAATATCTAATACATCTTTGTTATGGCAACATGAAGTTAAAGTAAGAAAATTGAAGTTACTGGTAGATAATCATGCATAAAGAATTTTGAGCATTGTGGAGAACAGCGACAAAGCCAAGTTGGTAGAGCACCTCAGGTGCCATCCATCTGTATGTTCCTGTTTCAGCAGTCATGACTCCAGATTGCGCTTTTACTCTGGCAACACCAAAATCAGCAACTTTCACAGCCTACAAAGTGGAAAGAGAAAGGCAAGTCAAAAGTTGAGATATATCATGAAGATTCCCTCTCAAACTGTGCAAAAAGAAATGAAGGCAGTGCAAGAAAATCCAATGGTTATGATCCCGTGATGAAAATAGAACGTATGCCTCAATAAAGTCATAGGAAAATTGAAAATTGAAAATTGAAAATTGCAAAAGACTGTCTCTCAAGCATTGAGTTACAAGGGTAACCACAAAAATGGACAAAATTAAAATGTTATAGAACATATTTATGCATAAGATTCACACAGTGAAAAGAAGCTGAATCCTGGAGTGAAATTCAATAATTTAACAAAATTGGAAAATATTTTTCAATAAATTTCAAGGTATTGCCAAATATAAGCTCAATGTCTTCCTTGTCTAAGAAAGAACACAGTAAAACTTACTTCATTCTCGTCCAATAGAAGATTTGCAGCCTTCAAATCCCTGTGGATTATATTATTCTGGTGCAAGTAGTTCATTCCCTTGGAGACATCAATTGCCACTTTGAGCAAGGTAGGAAGCTTAAAAGATCCTTTGTGTTTGTGTAGATAGTCATAAACACTTCCACCAGACATAAATTCTGCAACAGAAGAAAAAGAGGGAAACTGAGAGCTTTTAAGATTAGTTTGTTGAAAGAAATTTTCAGAAATATAAAAGCAGGTTTTACACAAATCAAAATTTAAATAAAATGAAAATGGATAAACCAACACGAACTGAATTACCTGTCACAATACACAGGCCAGAAAGCTTTGTACATGCACCTATAAATTGTACAACATTCTTGTGTCGAACTTTCCTGCAATTCCACCAAAAAGCCTGTGAGACACATGAAAGGCCATCTCCTAGAAATTATGTCAAAGAGAGAAAACAGAATTGTTGGGTACGTATTTGATCTAAAAAGTATGTTAGAGTGCAACCAGGAAATATATTTGCAGAAGCTGGTATTGAAACCAGCAGAATTGGGCATGATAGCCCAAATGATTTGTAGGGATTTTATAGATTCAAGGACTTAGTGGAATATATTATATTCTCATATTATTGCAGTGTCTTTTACCAGAAATGAGTTATCAAAGGCTCAAACACCAAGTAAAATTATATGCTAATACTTTTACAGCCATGATTATCCAAGAACATAGTAGAAGCTTTTATCAAAGTATCTTTAGCACTACTGAAGTTAAATAATCTTTAGATAAATTGCAAATCATGTTGTCAAAATATATATTAAAAAAAAAGAGAGAAAACCCTTCATAAGATAACAGGAAGCAGAAATCTCTTCTATATAAAACAAAAGAAGAGGTCAAAATTTCTGGCTATCAACTCTATCCTTATTTTAATGGATTAGCACAAAATGCAGACAATAAATAACAACATAAGAGAACAGTTTTATTAGCAAGGAATCACAACAAATAACTGGAGAAGACCTCATGATAAAAACCTCCTGTGCAAATTCCTTCTGCATATCTGGATTTATCTTCTCAGGCTTGAGGACCTTAATAGCCACTTCTTGGCTGCAGTAGGTTCCCTTATATCTGAACGGTGAAATTAAATCAGTTATTAAAAAAAAAAAAAAAAAAAACAAGAAGAAGCTGGAGTCAAAAAATGCATTGAAGTTACAATACACGTACAGATCACCATACGTCCCTGATGCTACTTTATTCCCAAACTTCAAATGAGATGGATCTATTTCCCAAACATCCCTTCCATCATCAGGTATAGATAAATGACCTGCTGTTGTCTCTGGTCTGTCATTCTCATGAATGGAAGACATACCAGAGCTTGGCCATGCCTGTTTCTGGAAAGCAAGCAAAATAGTAAGACAAGTGAGCTAATAATAATGAGAGAAAACAAAGCTAAGGTAAAGGAAGGATTAATTTAATAATCTAGTCCACACTGCCTAAGAAGGCCAGCAGAACCAATGAGTTTCCACTCATAAGCCATGTACAAATTGATGGCGGCAATGCCATATAGAAAGTATTGCAGGTGAAAGCCTCCACAATATATCTGCTCATCTTTTCTTTAATTCCTATCCTAGGCTTATCTAATCCCATCTGGACCTATTATATGGACATTCAAATATGGCCTAAGCCAGTTTCCATGATAACCAAGAAATCACCTGTCTGTCTCCCATGAAAATATGAAGGTAAAATCAAAATTTATAGTAACTCAGCAATTCATGAATGAAGACCGTATGTTACCTATTGGTGTAAGAAAGTTTCATAGGTATCTTGAAAGCCCAAAGTTGATGTTGAGAGAACAAGAGCTTGTATTACCTCAATTTTGAGAAGTTGCTTCTCCAATTCATCTTGAAGCTGCTCAGTTTCCTGAAATTTTCAAAGAATCATTTCAATAGAACATTATCTTCAGAAGACTGTTAAACTTCTAGGTAGTTTTATAAAGATCTTTATTATGACCACATGTAGTGATAAATGGGTTACTTTAACTGGTTGAGTTAACAAAATTAGTACCTCATATTGCCAGCCATCAACAACAAAGACATCCAAAGAGTAACCATCTGCTGTGGAAAAAACATGGGCTTCTTGGATGTTAAGCCCAATGTCAGCCAACAAGCGAGTCAACTGCAAATTTTGCATAGTACCAAATAAACCTGAGAAGTGCGGAACTTCATCTCAGAAGTTTAACAGATAACTTCTATGTTAGTCCTGATGAAATTGATATCCGGAATATGTACAATTTCTCTTAAGAAATAGAGAATTTCCCAACAACAGAATCTGCCTCCATGAAAGGAAGCTTTTCTTATGGCAAATAAACCTTAAGTTGGAAATTAAACCAGCTGCATAAAGCAGCCATAAGCTGGTCAGCCGAAGATGAATATTTGTTCATGTGTCAATCTTGGTCATACCTGTGACTGCATTCTGGAAAGCATCACTAGAATAGGAAACACATTTGTTCCACATAACAGTTTGTGGTTAAATTTTTTTTTCCCCTCAAAAAATGGTCGATGTATTCATGTTATGAAGTTGATGGAACCTAGGGGTCAACCATATTTGAAAATGAGAGTATATATAACACCTCATACAATTTTTATTGGAATGGAGCCCTGGTAATTCTAAGAGCCAAACAAATATTAAATGGCAGTCCCATATGATAGTGAGAGACCATAAAAATCACATGCAGCCTAATTATAATAAATTTAAATCCTATAAAGAGGTTCTAAAGAAAGTACCTCACTGAGGAGTTTTGGCTTGTCTTCAGATGAAATGGTAATCTCATGCATAGGCCTAAACAAGAATTGTAGATTGCTCAATAGGAGTAAACAAAATCATTCTGTTGAATCATATGTGAGCAATGATAACACACACACACAAAGAGGAAAAAAAAAAGGATTCATGTAAAGATGACATGCAAATGCATGGACTTGCAGAACCTAATTGAACTTTGGCTGCATGAAAAATAAAATCACAACAGCAAGGTTCTAGCAAAACATAATAGTTTCTATCCAACAAGACTGAGCAAAATGTACCAGTGTAAGCTTAAACATAAGTGCTTGAGATAGAAATGAAAGAAAACAGATTTTAACACAGCTCTCACACTTCAGCCTATTGTTAAAGTGCCATCAACTCACAATCTAGCATGAAGAAAATAGCTACCATTTCAGTTTGATTTTCAACAAGATAAATACTATATTAAAAGAACTCTGAATTATATTGATCTTTATGAGTGCTCCATGCATCTGGCTATATGACAGTATTACCGAGAATATTTAGCACCATCATGAACAGAGCTGTCCTCATCCTCAACAAAAGAATCACTTGATTCCATTGCAAGGGCTTCAAGATTAGGTGATGAACCAAAGGTAGGCGGTGGATGCATGCTGTCAATCCAAAGAGAAAGAAAAAATGTGATCAAAGAGTAAGAGAAGTAGATGCTCGTAAAAATGTGGAAGTAGGTAATATATCTCGCATAGCAAAACCCTCATACGGGCTTCCATGATCTAAGAAACGAAGGTATAAGCAACTTTTACCTTCTCTTGCTTGCATGATTTCCAGAAAATACAGAATCATCATTGCATGGACTATCTGAACCAACACAATTATTTAGATGAATATCTGATGCAGAAACAACCTGAATAAAAGTAGGAAAATCCAGATATTCAGTATATGCAAAAAGAGACAAATGTAAGTTCTTTTCAAATTACATACGTCAAATTTGGAATTACATAAGGATCCCTACATATATGATCTCCCCTGAGAGATACTAAAGGGTAGTGAAAATAGTGCATATAGCAAGCCTATAAAAGGTAGAGAAAACTGAAATAGGGAGATGAAATAGCTGCACATCATGACTAGAGCTCCAATAAGTTCTAACTGAAGTTGATCATAGGAACCATCGGGGTAGCAAGGTCCAGCCAATGCATATGACTAAATAACAATAAAGTGAAACCAGTGTTGGACCAAGGGGGAGCAAGTCACAAGCCCTGTAGCACCCCCCCTAACTTAGGAGTTTTTCAAAATTGACCCTGAAAATTTTGAAATTCCATTGGAAATATGTACACCAATCGATCTTTTATTTTTTCAGTTCTCTCTTAGGATTAAAATTCGGAGCTCGCCCTCCCTTCACTAAAATTCCGACGCAACTACTGGTGAATGATAGATCATTAGCAGAAAAACTTATCACGTTGCACAAATGTACCACTGATCAAATTAATGATCACACTTTTGACGTAGAATGAGGAAGGATCTACCTGTACGAGGCGGACTTCAACGGCAGGCCTATTACACGGATCTCGAGCCAAATCCAGCAATTTCTTGTGCATCAACACATCCTCAGCTCTTTCAACATTCATGTCTACGGCATACCTACATTTTTCACAACAAGAAGTAAATCAAGACGATCCTAAAATTCTATTAACACTATAGAAATGAGCTTAGTACTACAATATTGATATTCAATTTCCATTAACAAACAAATATGAACAAATCGGAAATATTTTAGAAATGGAATCCCAGTTAAAATATCAAAATAACGCCAATTCAATACAAAAAAAAAAAAAAAAAAACAATAGAAACGCTTCTGAAAAAAGGATTGATCGATGAAGGAAAAAAGAAAAGCTATTCGTTTTGTTTAACATGTCATGAAATTGTAATAAATATATTTTAAAAAAAAAAGTAAAAATCAATAGTAAATAATAAAAACTTTATTGTGATAAATGATTTTAATTTTACGTAAAAGAATATTAGAAAATCAAATTCAAATATGTAATTGACGACATATAATGCATTTTCTTTTCACATAATCAATTCACATACATATATACTCATAATAAATAGTAAACAAGCCAATCGGAGAAGATCAAGATTTCTTGAAGAATTCGATAACGAGAGAGCGGAAAATGATTAGAGAAAGGACCTGGTAGGGAGGCGAGTGAAGTGATTCCATAACTCGGCTTCGAAACCAGGTTGTGTAGCTTCTTCGTGAGACGAGTCTTTGAGTCTAGTCAGAATCTCATTATAAACCTGGAGTTTCTTGCTGTTGTGTTTGTTATGTGCTTCGTGGAGCCTGCCTCCATTGCTCTCCACGTTGCTGGTCCTGTCCTCCTCCATCATCGTCACCATTGAGGATGGAGAGGGGGAGAGAGAGAGAGAGAGAGGGTAACTGAAAGAGGGATATAGAGGAAAAGTCACAGATAGACAGAGAGAGGGAGTGTGTGAGTAGAGAGAGAGAGAGAGAGAGAGTTCACGTGCTGCAAAAGGAAGGGCGAAAGAGATTGAGGAGAAAGGTGAGTATATGAAGGGGGAAAGGAAAGAGATTTATAAAGGTGATAAAAAGAGAAATAAAGAAAAATGGAAAAGAAAATTTAAAATTGATTGTACGTATGCAAGGTGATATCTGTGGGTTTTGCCGTTTTGTCTCTCCTACCTGTGCAGCTGCACCGTTCTTTCCTTTATCAGATCATGTACACTGAAGACTGGGCAGCACCGGACTGGTAAATAAAATGAGGGGAGGAGCCGGGTGAGGGTTGGGGGTCGGGGATCGTGGTAGCGGTGGTTAGAGGATCCGGGGAGGTCCGGTATAAGAAGACCAGTCTTAGTTACACGGTATCCGCTATAAATACGTGATAAAACACTGATTATATGTCATAGAATTTGAATCCCACCATTTATTATTTCTTTAATATTCTTTTATAAATTAATTGTTAGAATTATTTAAATTTTTAAAAATATATATAATATCATCATATTATGATTTTAGTCATTATTTATATATGATAATATTTTAAAAAGATAAATAAAAAATAATTAAAAAAATAAATAGAGAGGATTAATGTTTATTCCGTTTTATCTAAAACTATTTAAATGTTTAGTAACATCAATGCCATGTCACCTTATTCAGTTAAAAAAATTGAAAATAGAAGGAGATGGATGATAAAAAGAAGATGGAAACATTTCTATCCATCCATTTCTTTTTTCACTCAAAAATTTGAAATAAATTATTAAAGACGATATGGAAGGAAATCGAAAATAAAAAGGACCGGAAACATTTCCACCCATACATCTCTTTAACTTCAAAATTTGGAAGACACAAGTAACCTAGATGGAAATAAAAGTAATTTATTAAAGCACGATTTGTCACAAGTTTTGCCAACTTTAGATAAGAATATTGTTAAAAATTATATGTTTGACAAACAATAAAAACTACTGAGAATTATATGTTTGATATATAATGCATCATTTGCATATACATTATTGGACGATAAGATCTAAAAAATATTATTAATTTAGTTCAAATTCTTAATAAACTTCTTCAGCATCTTCTCCTCACTATTTATCATTACTCTTCACCAATTACACACTTCATTTCTTTTTGCCTTGTTTTTTTTCCTTAAAAATACCACCCAAATAAAAGAAATAAAAATCTTAATTTTCATTTTCTTTCGTTGTCCTTATCTATCACCAACAAAAGAGAAGGACATACATCTTTTTCATTTCTTGTTATCTCTTTGCTTGTTTTTTCCAACTCCTTGCTCTTTAAAATTGCTAAACATAGTTTAAGTTTTAGTTAATTAGTATACGTATGCCTAAGCGCTCATAAATTAGTGTCGCATGGAAATTTTATTTATAATGTAAATGGTAGTCGGTATACATATCTTATGCGATCAAATTTGACCTTTTTTCCTTCTCTTGAATAAAAGGTACATTATTTTATTAAATATCAAAAAATACCATTTGAGTTTTAAAACATAAATTATGTAAGAGGTGCCTCTCTTAATTTTCAAAGAAAAAATTATATTAAAATTCTGACGACCTTTAAACCCTTTTTTTTTTTAAGGAACCCTTAATTGCATTTTAAGGAGAACATCTCTCATTTTGAGGAGTGTGATAATGGTTTAAATGCATTTGAGAAAGCTTGGGAAAATACATATACATAAATATAACAAAGTTGATTAATTTACTCTATTTTTCATATGTTTATAAAAACAGTGTAGTAGTGGTTTAT
Organism: Lumnitzera racemosa; assembly: GCA_024138005.1. Classification (NCBI taxonomy): domain Eukaryota; kingdom Viridiplantae; phylum Streptophyta; class Magnoliopsida; order Myrtales; family Combretaceae; genus Lumnitzera; species Lumnitzera racemosa. The sequence goes on from JAMXBC010000012.1 coordinate 5,218,201, forward strand.
TGTTCCTTCAGTATAATTAATCTTTATCTTTTAATAATTTCTGTAAATTGTAAATAAACCCTTTTATGTTTGTCTTATGTGTAATTAACCCACTTATCTTTGAATTCATACAATTAAACTCCTAACTCATTTAAAAGGAAAAAAAAAAACCATCTTGATTACTATGTGCCTATTTTGGAGATGCTAAATGCATATTTTCTAAAGATTAAGGGGGAAGACAAAATTTCAAAAATAAAGGAGTTAAATAAAAATAAAGCGAACATAAGAGAGATGTATTTGTAATTTATACTTTCTTAAGTCTTAGAGAGGAAATATGACAACGAAAATTGAAAGTTTCAAAAATATATATATAAATATATAGTTTATTTATTTAAAAAAAAAAAGTCGAATCCACGAGAATTGATGGTTAAGTGGTTAAAGGTTAAAAATCAATGTTAGATGATTCAAACATTTCAATCAAACTCAAAGAAGCACAACTTTTATGTATTTACAACACCACATTGCTTCCTTAATGGAATGCAAAAAAAAATCCTCTTTTGCAACTTTTATAAAAAATGTAATTGGTAAGAACTTTTAAATTGAAAAATGAGCAAAACCAAATGAATAAAATGATGAGACTCAATGGTGTACAAACTGAAAAAATAATCCTTGTAAGTTTTTTATATGACACATCGACTTAGATTCTTTTTCCTATCTTTTGAAGCTTGGTCACTTTTTATCAAATATTACAATTCAAGAGGGATAAGCTCTAAAGTAAATGAGTTTTCTTAAATTAGTTTTAGTCAATTAAAAATGAAATTAATGGATTAGATAACTCTAGATAACCAACCCTTTGTTTGAAATAGAGGGAAGGGGAATGAATGATTGAGGAATGAAATAGTGTGACTAAATGATTTGTCTATTGCTTAGAAAGACATGGAATTGAGAAGAGAAAAAAAATAATCATAATAACACAAAAGGTTCCAATACTTGATGCTATATTTTTTTCCCTTCAAATTGAAGTGGCTAGGAGAGAAAAGTTTTAATATTTTTTTTGAAACCATTGTTACCTTACTAAGAATAAGTTAGTAATTGAGTAGTGATAAATGCTATTGCAAAAAGTATCTAAATATTTCTTCCTTCCCTTTTTATCTCTATCCAAACAAAAATATATACTAATTCTCTCATTTTTCCTTTTTTTTAAAAAAAAATTTCTAATTCTTTCCATGATAATTCTATTTGGATGAGACTAAGAGTGTAGTTGATTGACATGAATGAAGATCAATTACGAAGTCAAAGAAGAAGTTGGCAAATAAATTAGAGGACTTTCAAATCAAAGATATTGAAGGTAAATAATGTGAAGAGACAGAGGATCCATCAAGATGGTGATGTATGTGTAGCATGCATCTTGCATTATAGTTGGCCATAATGGAGTGATATAGAATGACATATAAAGAATGATTGAAAGCAAAAGAAGAGGAAAGGTAAGCAATCTCAAAGAGCTTGAAAGCGTATGTAGACTATTGGAGGAGTTTAATGGCATTAATCCTGTTACTCTTGAGGAAAAGCATTATGTTTTTCACTCTAATTGCAATTTGATCTTTCATAATAACAAACTGACAATATGACAACGTTTCTCTTGATTTCTTGACATTTTTAGAGTTTAGTCATCAATATTGTTTGATGAATCACATAGATGATTAATGACTAAGATGAACCCTACTTTTAATAGACCCTTAAATGGGCTCTTCTTGATTCCAGGCCCATGGAATGTCTCTCTCTCTCTTTCTCTCTCTTTTTTTTTTCAATGCATAAGCATTCCTAAAAAAAGTTGAGAGTACACGCACCAGTCAAATAGTTTATATTTTAAGCCCACCATACCAAATCTTCCTTATATAATTCCAAGTCAATAAACTTGACTCTTTTAACCCTATCATTTAACTTGAAAATTTAAACTGGATTGTTGTTGGGCTTAAAGCCTAGATCCATCTTACCCTCTATAATATGGAAAACCCAAATCAGATTGTCTGAATCCATATTCACTTGATTGAATTGAATAATATCAAGAACAAATCAAAATTAAATAGTGTTTGTTAATTGAACTACAATAATAGTCCATCAAACTATCAATTTACAAACTTTAAACCGTTGAAAAGGTTTCACTGGCTAAACCTCAATTTAGGTTGATATTAATGTCCTTTGTCTAGTATAAAATTTCGATTACATGTTTGGTTAAGCATGTGTAATTAGAGATAAATCTAAGGTTTGATTGAGGCATTATAGCTAAGTGATTGACATCTTTTAGCATATTTGATTTGGTTGTCTTTTGTAGCTTGTATGCCTAAAATTAAGATATAATTGATTGGATTGTAAAATGCATATGCATATCAAATGTCCATTACTATTGATTGTGTTTGTTGTTGAACGTAAGATATGGTATACGGTTCATTGATCTACTTGTAGTGGATGGTTCTCGTTGGCTATTAAGAAGTTAGGATGAAGTGATTAGGATTAGATGTAGGATGCTTACTACCAATGCAAGTTTGTATACAAGAATTATAAAAGATTAGTGATGACCATTCAAGTGAGACATAATATAGAGATGAATTGGCTAAGTAAGTCACAAAACACTTACTATTCATGTGGGATAGAGCACGTGAGTTATAGATTAATTTTAAATCCCTTATTAGTGGGCAAGGAGATATGGCGCATGCTCTTCAAGTTTAGAGCGTGATGAACAATTTTATGGATTATAGAAAGAAAAATTAGTGAACTGAAGAAATTTATATATCTATCATTAAAATTAATAAATATTATATAAATACAAATTAAATTAATACTTATATCACATCTCGAAGATTCAATATTAATGCATTTGTACCTGTGTTGTATCTTTCACATTTTCAAGATACGATATAACTACAGTACATAAATATTATTTTTGCATCTTTAGATGCCATATTACTTCACATCTTCAAGCAATGGTATTTTAATAATTTTTTTCTTAAAGTTGTTAGACATAAATTGCCCCTCATGAATCATCTAATCATCATAATTTTTGTAGACTTTTAAGTATAACTACAAGTATCAAAACTTAACTATTTCCTTGAGTCATTTATAAAGATATTTTATTTGCATATTATGTTGATAAAATTCAAAACAGGCTAATTTGGGTAGTAGCCCATACAAATATATACATTTCATTGTTGACTTAGTGTGTAATATCACCCAACCTTAGTAAGAATCATATAAATGTATTGTATCATCCATTTTCAATATAATATCACAGCTGTAAGTCCCAAAGTTCAGCTAAGTAACCGTAAGATCGAACTTAGAACCCAAGGTTTATGACGATCGGCTAAAGGATCCGATCACACCCAAATTATAAACTATTGAGAGAAATATTAGTAAAAATGACCCCGTAAACTTAAATTTAAGAAAATAAATAGTAAAATAGGAGACTATAAAATTTTCAAATTTTAAGCATAATAGGTATTAATCATCGAAAATGCGAAAAGTGTAATGAAATAACTAATAAATTACTAGAGATAGATTATATGTATACTAAAAATTTTAGAATGACCAAAATAATATTTAGGAATATTCACGTGTACCCCCCATGTATTTACGTGTAGATAAAAATACGCGTAATTACCTAAATTAGCCTAAAACTAAGCAAATAATTAAAAAAAATACAAAATAATTATAGAAAAAATCAGAAAAATCAGAAGAGGATAAGCTGCAACAAGATAAGGTCGTGGTCAGCAAGAAAAAAATTAACCAATAAGAATTTGACAAACAAAAAGCCAAAAATCATGGAATTGGTGCAAAATCCCATCAAATTAATACACATTAATTTCTAAAATTGTTTATAAATAGGGGAAAAAATTCCAGAAGTCCTTTGGGCAGTTTAGGATTTGAGAAAAATCAAAACACCGAAAAAATCGAGAGAAAATCCAGGAAAAAAAAAAGGAAAACTGTGCAGTTAGGGGTTTTAAAGGGAACCCACACCATACGAGGAGCTGGGAGTGGACGGCCACCACCACCACACAGTGGTGGCAGTGCCTAGGCCGGCCGACAAGGCCACGGCGGTCAACACATATGTTATTACTTTTCATTGCTGAATAATGTAATAATTGAATTATAGTGATTATATATAACTTTTATCACTTTCGTAGGTAAATGATTTATTGAAATTACAAACTGTTTACTTCAAAGCGGGTTAGTCGTGGACGCCTTGTGTAGATTAGGTCTAAGATAGCGGTTGTAAGGCCAACTTCTATCTTAGGATGGTTTACACGGCGGGACTGTTACGACTCTGCCGCTTCGGGGCGTGACAGTTCTAAATTGGTATCAGAGCGTAGTTTTACTGAACTCGCTTTGAAATGAACAATTAAAAGAATTAGACACTTTAGGAGTGCATTGAGAGTGGGTAGAAATAAAGGGATATTAAAGTAACGAACTACAATTTATAAGATAAGTAGTAACTGTAACGCTACATTAAGATAGGCGTTAATCGAAGTTAACTCTGGTGATGGGATCATGTAGAGAAATTGGTGATTAGTTGAGGTGAGTAATTGAGATGATTCAAGTGGAATGAAGAAGAATCCATGATGAAATCCAGAATTGAGATATGGAGAACAATATGATAATTGATTAAGTCGGAATATATTATTGAGGAGTTTGTTACCGAAGTTACGTTGTAATTGATGAGACTTATGGATGATAATAGAGATTAATCTGAGTTTTAACATAATGGAGATCATGTGATATGACTTGATGAATCAGGATGGTTTGGAAGTGAAAGATTGTAACTTAGATGATGTTAATGAGATATGTGTAATAAAGATAGAAGAGAGATACTCTATTCTGCTAGTACAACTTATACTTCGACTAACACATCATATATCCTTGGACGATTAACCCCAAAAGATTTATTGAATGGTTATTACATTTTCTTGAATCAGTTGGAGTAGATTAAAATTATATGCAGTATGAGAATACAGTATATGAGGTGACAATTGATAATAGTATTGAGGAGTTTAGTAATAATAAGATATATGGAATGATTACTACTTCTGATTTTCTTATTGAAGTATGACGTCCTGAATCACCAAATGGAAAATGATACTCAATGAATGGGAAGATAAATGTGGTGGAAATTAGAAAGATGAATACAATGTACTAGATGGTTATATTTTTGTTAGAAGTTAGAATTGATCATATGATTAGCTATTCATATAAGTTAGGATCCTATAGATATTTTAATAGATACAGTAGTGCTCATTAATGGATATATATTCTTTAAATATATACATATGATATGATGTATTATACACTTGTGAGTAAGAATGTGAAAGAGGATTGGACGCATCTTAGGTGACCGATTTTGGAAGTGTTTTGTATATGTAAGAATTGGTGGTTTATTGAAGTGATTTAGGCTGAATGAAGTGTAATCTTTGAGTTAATATAAAGTGGAGGTGTAAAGAAATTTGATAGAACTGATCGGTGGGATATGCTAATATTGTGGATGAAATTCCTAAGAAGTTTGTTGATGAATTTGTGTTGTAATCAATGTGATGCGATGAAGTGACGAGACTCATGAACAATAGTGGAAATCAATTTGAGTTTTGGAACAAGAGAGATGTGGTGATATGTATAAAAAATTAAGGTGAATCTGAAACTCATAGGATTTGTGAGATGATCTTAGCTTGGTGCTTGGTATAAATATGAGGTAGTATAAATTGAAATGAAATAAAGAATGGTATAGAAACGGATTCTATGAAGACAAAACATTGAGAGGGAAAAGTTAGAAACCGATTCAGAAACGAATCAAAACCTATACTAGAGGTATAATCAAAACCCAAGTCAAGAATAAACCTTATATAAAATAAGAATGCAGTATAGGAGATGATAAATGATGATAATAATAAGGAGTCTAATGATGAAAAGGTATATGAAGTGATCGTTATTTCTGATTTTGTTCTATGGAAATATAAAGGATCAAATCAACAAGTGGAAATGATATTGAATTAATTAGAAGACAAATGTAGTGGAATTCTTTTGAATGAATAGTTGTTATAAGTAATTTGAATTATGGATATGGTATGATAGTTGATTATGTTTTCTTAAGAATTAGAATTGACCCTGCATTAGTTATTTATATGTGTGGATATCCAAATGATCTTTTAATGGATGTAATAGTGCTTCTCGATGAAGTGTAAACTTTTGGACATGTGCAAATGCAATGATGATTGACATATTTGTGGCTGGGAGTAAAAAAAAAGATCGAATGTATTTTGGTAGACAATCTTGGAAGTCTTTTATATGTGTAAGAACAGTAGAAGGAACAGTGTTATGAGGTTACAATCAAATTAAGAATTCTTAGGTCTTTAATGAATCATGAATTAAAGAATTATAAGTTGGAGTGATAATTAAGTATGAGTGAAGCCAAATGAATATGAAATGGATAATAAGATCCTTATGTAGTGTTAAGGTAAGTGGAATTATATTATTATATGGTTCTTATATTTGATTATAGGAGATGGATAGTTATTAAATGATACATGACAAATGAAGTAAGATTGCTACGTAAACTACAATTGAATAAATATCTAAACACCCTAAAATATTAGTAGGATGAGTAACAAGCGACAATGGAGATGGAATTAAAGTAACTAGTTGGAGACAATTAGGACTTTTGATCAACAGTTACTTAGTTATCCTAAGGACCCATCTAGCAAGGCATAACTCTCTAGATAGTAAATTTTATGAGAGAGTCATCTATTAGTAAACTAATTAGAATAAGGAATGTTGATTTCCAATAGTATTTAAGAATCCGAGCTTAAAAGAATTAAAAGATAAGTAGTGATTTTAGATCCTCACTGTAGAATATGCAAATGGACGAAATGCAGGTATAAGGATGATATTAAGGTATTCATTCCATATAAGTTAGAAACTAGTGAATGGACAAGGATTTTAAGATGATTGAGATTATCGTTACCTATTAGTGTAGAAGTTATATTGAAGAAAGGATATTAATCCATAGAATCATAGGATATGATGGAAATGGAATTTAAAAAAGGAAAGTTACTGATGGTAGATTATGAGAAGTTTATTCATATCTATAAAGAAGAGACTGAAGAAAATATCACTAAGTACTGAACCTACTAGTAACATATAAGAGTTTAAATGTATTTCTAAAGATTATTCTGTGGATGTTTGAATTTCATGACTAAGTCAATTAAGAATCAAACCTATGATCGAAACTCTGTATTGGACGTTGTAAATGAGACTTAAAGAGTTAGAAGGGTAACTATCAAATTCTAGAATCATGTTAGATTGGAAGAGCATCAAGATACGATCAGTGCACTAATTGTAGTCCTAGAATCAGGAGAAAGAAATACATGCCAACCATATATGGAAACACTTGTGGTGGTATCCATTAATAGTATTTTGATATACAAAATATCTGGGGACAACATTATTGAAGTTGAGTGATCAAAAGTAGTATATTGAAATGGAAGACATGTGATTTTCAAAAAAGAGATTACGTTTTCATTAGTTCGTTATATTTGGATAAGAGATTTTGGTGGATAATAGAAATATTGAATTAATGATTAGAGGAAAAATCTATTGAGGTAATCTAGTAAACAAAGAAGCTATGAAGTTACAATGTACTTCATATTAGCAATTGCAATAGGTAATCCAACAGGAACATGGCAAATCTGAATTGTCCAATTGTTGTTGTTGAGTCTCATGTCTTGTTGATCTGGTCAGTGTATCTTATTGTGTCATGTCTTGTCCAGTAATAATCTCAATACTGTTTCTTTTGCTGAGTCTGTCAGTCAAAAGTTATATTCATCCTCCTCGAGTCAAGTCAAGTCAAATTGAGTTGTTAACCATCTCATTTGAATCTGAGATGGAGAAGCGTTAAGATTTGCCAAATTGCTTCTGTTGATCCTATGCCAAGCTTTATGAAGAACAAATGAGAAGCTAAGATAGTAGTATCATCATTTTGAATATAAGATTATGGATGAAAGGAAAGGATGAGAGGAAAGGTGATGATATGAAGTAAATGTAGAATCGCTAATGATCATAAATAAAACTTAAGAAACAATCAAATAAGGAATAAATAGAGAATAAACCAATAAGAAAATTTGCAAAATCGTAAAGCTAAGTTATAAGATAATACGATGTGATTAAGAGACTACAGCGATGAAATAAGCCCTGATCGATACTAAGATAAGGAATGCAAACGAAGGAAATTAAGAGATCGGGCAAAGGATCAAATAGAGAAGAAATGAAATATTAATTAGAAAGCAATTAAGGAACTTAATCAATAGATTACACAGAAGTCTCGTTTGATGATAGCTCAGTAGAATGGAAGACGGGAGTTAAGGATATAAAGTAACCCCCAAAAATACTGGATAATCAGGTTCAGAAGTTCAAGAGTTGAGACACGGAGTAGGTAAAGATACAACCTGATGAAGGTCTAGACTTAGAAATTTAAGTAGAGCTAAATGTACTATCAATCCTAGCAAGTAAGCAATACATAGGTATATAGTAGTTTCGAGGACGAAACTATTTTTAAGGGGGGTAGAATGTAAGTCCCAAAGTTCAGCTAAGTAACCGTAAGATCGAACTTAGAACCCAAGGTTTATGACGATCGGCTAAAGGATCCGATCACACCTAAATTATAAACTATTGAGAGAAATATTAGTAAAAATGACCCCGTAAACTTAAATTTAAGAAAATAAATAGTAAAATAGGAGACTATAAAATTTTTAAATTTTAAGCATAATAGGTATTAATAATCGAAAATGCGAAAAGTGTAATAAAATAACTAATAAATTACTAGAGATAGATTATATGTATACTAAAAATTTTAGAATGACCAAAATAATATTTAGGAATGTTCACGTGTACCCCCCATGTATTTACGTGTAGATAAAAATATGCGTAATTACCTAAATTAGCCTAAAACTAAGCAAATAATTAAAGAAAAATACAAAATAATTATAGAAAAAATCAAAAAAATCAGAAGAGGATAAGCTGCAACAAGATAAGGTCGTGGTCAGCAAAAAAAAAAATTAACCAATAAGAATTTGACAAACAAAAAGCCAAAAATCATGGAATTGGTGCAAAATCCCATCAAATTAATGCACATTAATTTCTAAAATTGTCTATAAATAGGGGAAAAAAATTCCAGAAGTCCTTTGGGCAGTTTAGGATTTGAGAAAAATCAAAACACCGAAAAAATCGAGAGAAAATCCAGAAAAATAAAAAAAAGGAAAACTGTGCAGTTAGGGGTTTTAAAGGGAACCCACACCATACGAGGAGCTGGGAGTGTACGGTCACCACTACCACATGGTGGTGGAAGCGCCAAGGCCGGTCGACAAGGCCACGGCGGCCCGCGGTGGCCGGAGCCACCCAAACCGGTGAGTCCAAATTCTAGCCCGATTCTTGTGAAATTTTGTAAAAATAGTAAATATAATTATAAAATTATGAATTTTGTTGTTCTAGGATATTTTTGTATGTAGTTTGTAGGAAAAATATTATTTAGATGAAAACATGTCCCGTAATATAGGGTCCTTAAGAAATCATGCAAAACCGAGCACATTTCGGTTTAGAAATAAATGACCTTAGAAGTGTAGTTTGAAGCTCAATTTTTTTCTGTAGGATGCTCATGTGATATAGAACAGTGTTATGAAGCCATTTTTTTAAATTTAATTTTTGAAATTTTTAAGTTAATTTTTAGCCCTAAAATGATGGAAAATTTGAGTAATTGGGAGTTAATTAGGTGATTAGGATATTAATTACTGATTTAGATAGTAATTATATGTTTAGGGATGTTAATCTCTGATGTGGAAACCTGATCCTAGTGTATGGAGTATTAAGTATAAGTAATGAAGGTGTTATGTGGTAAATGTAGAAAATTAGGAATATGTAGAATTAAAAATTAATAAATATGGAAAAATTAGGTTTAACTAGATAATAAAATAATGAAAATCAGAACATAAAAAATCTGAAACAAAATTCAATTTTAGGTAATTATATGAAAAATGTAAAAATTTCTCACAACATGAGTAAATTCGGTACACTAATACGGGTTTAAGTGTACCGGATGAAATAAAATGCTGACTAGGGGTAGTAATCGTATTTAGGGTATCTGGAAATAATGTGGTTAGTTTCACATTATGAGTTGAAACAAATTTCTAGGGTCCGGGTACAAAACAGTACCTAGAAATCGAACTAGAATCTAATTTAGAAATCGATGCGGAACCCGAACCTAAACCCAAACCTAAAATAATTATAAAAGACTTAATACTTAGATAATTAGGCATATTAAACCTTAAACAAAACCTAACAATAAGCGTTATAGGATAAGATGAACTTATAATATTATATGAAATACTGAAACCACGTTCGTGTTATAGGGATGATCGGCGATGGCCTGAGCAAATCGGACCTCGAGTGAGTGAGCAAGGAGTCGAGGTAAGTTGGGATTAATACGATGCTGTATTTTGGAGGCTTAAGATTATGGTTGGTTGTGCTTGTTAGATAGAGAATGTGTGCATGTGCTTGATTATGGGTGATGTTATGATTCTGTTTGTTGCTCTGGCACATATTGTATGACTTGTATGAAAGGACTGATCACCCTAAACTGGACTTAATTAAATATCCGACCAGTAATCATAATCGGACATGCATGGAAACCCGTTAGGGGAACTTAGGACTCTCCGGCCAAATACCGACCCCTTCGGAAGGGATAGCGCAAGATTGCAAAATAGTCCCTTCTTCATCCTCAATCGAACTAAGTGACAGGAGAGGAGGTCGCGGCGAGGGTGAAGACAGTGGTTCGAAGGTAGTCACGGGAGGAGCAAGGTCTCCATTACACAAGCCTGGGTTTGGTCGTGAGCTGTTGCATTAACGACAACTCCTCAACCCGGATTAGAGCGGGCATAATTTCTCTAATTTTACGACGGGCCGGACAACGTCGTGCGATGGCATTTGCTTGCACATGCATTGCACCTAATAAGTGATTGAAAACCTTGTTGTGTGTATGGTATAGTTTTAAGTCCTCCATCATAACTTACTGAGCTGTAGTTGCTCATATCCCTATAGACGTCGTGCAGGTGCTGGCTAAGAAGCGGCAACAACTACTCTGAAGCTAGCAACTGCTGGATCCTGAGGAGTGAGGAAAAACATTGAAGAATCAACACATATGTTATTACTTTTCATTGCTGAATAATGTAATAATTGAATTATAGTGATTATATATAACTTTTATCACTTTCTTAGGTAAATGATTTATTGAAATTACAAACTGTTTACTTCAAAGCGGGTTAGTCGTGGACGCCTTGTGTAGATCAGGTCTAAGATAGCGGTTGTAAGGCCAACTTCTATCTTAGGATGGTTTACACGGCGGGGCTGTTACGACTCTGCCGCTTCGAGGCGTGACAACAGCTATGTAACTATTTCTCAATGCCATTAGGATGTTGAGCGCCTATGAGGCCTTTTCAATTTAACACATTCTCTTCTTTGATTAATTAAATATATTGCAATCACTTAATTAAATAATTGTTGCATACTAACCCTCGTTTATATGGATAAAGATCTATGTATAGATAAAAAAAAAATTGTTCTAACTCTAATAATGGAGTAAATTATCAATTATATTATATATGTTACATCTTATTTCTCGTAAAGTTGTGAACTTAAGTTCAAGTTCTACAAATAAAAAGCCTAAAAGATACTAGCAAGTGAGAAATTAGTAAAGCAACTTTTGACTCCTAATATCTTGGGCATACTCAATGTTGGGATAAGATTTATCCTTAAGGATGATATGTTTACACATGTAGGTGCGATATTTGTACTTATAGACTATGGCTTCCGTATGAGACCATGGTATTGATATTAAAACCTAATGTATCATGGGTTTTGACGGTTTAGATATATTTGGTTGACTTGACTATGGATAGTTGGGAAATTAAAGTTAGAGATGCAACTTTTGGGTTGGTGATAGTTTTCTAGGATAAGTACTAATTGATTGTCACTTATAGACAACGACCATAGCCATACATGTTATGAAATAATTAACTAGACATAAGTGTTGGAAGGCTAAGGCTCTTCAGTAATTTATAGGATCTCCAATTTGTTGACCATGTCCTTTTCTAATGTGCTCCCTACTTTTTTGTTATGTTTTAAAAGTTTTAGGTTTTCAAATTTTCACTTTTTGCATCACTTAGTCCCTTATATAATGTCTTATTTAATATAGCCAAAGCTTGAAAACACTCTTGATTAGTCTAATGAGATTTTTGTGAGAATTTACGAGTTGTCAAGGTAAATCTATAATCTCTCCTCAATCTCCATTTATGATAGCAAATCAATCCTTATTTTGCGATGGCTTTTCTCTTTGATGCAACCATAAAAAATAAATCTCGACACATAGCAACAATATTGTTGATACAATCCCTAAGAAAGCTAAAAACTTAGGTTGAAGCCTCAATTTCTTGATTATAAGAATTAAGAATTGAAGATATTATATGCTATATGATCCATTTGTCATAAAGAACCAAGGACCAATGGCATAACAAATTTCAACTATGGGCCATAAAAGAGTTAAGAACCTTGGTATTAAGATGAACACCACAAGAATAACATTCTATAAGACCAACACCACAAGAATAACATTCTTGATAAATTTAGAAGAGAAGCACTCTCAAAGAAAATTTAACATGCAATAATAGTTGTTGCTCAAATTATAATGGAATGTCTACATATAAGCTAAGATAACTTATACGTAACGTAGAAAACCACTATCTAAAAATGAGAGTAGATATAATAGGAAATATGCAAACAAGAAAAGAAATAACATAAATAATCTTGTCCTTTAAGGTTGAACTTGGTTAACCTTGCTTAGATCATTTCAACTGGCCAAACTAATCGATTGATCCCAATTCCTTCAATCAAAGTTAGCATGGGTTGCTCCACTTCATGAAGTTGGCCTCATGCAATCCTAGGTTGACCTAACCTTTTTTTTTGACCTAAAATTTATCCCTGAAGCAAACATATTAGTTTCAAAAACTCAATTCATGGTAAGTTCTAATGCTCTTAACTACTTTGCTAAAGACTTCATTTAACTCAACTTGCAATATTTCAACTCTTCCCCTTATAATCGGTCCTTTATGTACTTGAAGCAATTTAATAAACTAATTAGTTTTGGTCCTTAAAAAATCTTGCTTTTAATTTTCTACGTAGATTATTGCGTGTTCTCTTCTTCTTTTCTCCTTTCCATATTATTGTTTTCACATTCAATTTATCCTTATGCTTTTGTTCTGGTGGCATCTCTAGAAAGACACTTTTTTTTTTATTTGGATCCTTTCAGTTTTTCTCCTCTCAATATTTTTCAATTTACAAATTAATAATTGAAGTTATCTGGATTTTTGGAATATTATATGATGTTATCATGGTATTATTTTCTTTCCTTTATTTCAATCAATTAATTACATATAACCAACATACTGATAAGATAAATTAAAGAAAATTAAAAGAAAACATATTAAGAGGATCCATTTTCATTTTCTTTAGTGTTAGGAATACACATACTATAACTAGATGGGACCGATAGGTAAACATCAACGCCTACTTTACTATTTCCGTGAAAACAACCTTTCACAATCTCTTTCTCATCTTATTTTCTAGTGGCATACACCATTGCTAAAAGGACAGAAAGGAGGTACCTTGAGAAATAGCTTTTTTTGTGGGGCTCACCTACTGTGGTTCTCCATATGCTGTCCGCGCGGTTTAGATGCTCTTTTCCGAGGGAGATAACAATTTCGATGATCCTTGAGCATTACTTTGGCCAATTGGGACATGGAATCTCGATCTTACGATCTCTGGCATGATAAAAAAAAAAATAATAATAATAAATATTATACATCAGATGTTATATATATAATCTAAATATAAATATGAATTATAATAAAATAAATAATTATTAAATAAATTATTATACGTAAATTATATATATTATATATATCAATGTCATATTAATATTTATATATCATATATATATAATACGTAGTGTATATTATTTATTAAATCTTTTTAAAATAGGATTGTATTTTTTTTTTTACTTTTTTTGGAAATTATGTCGCTTACAGTAGAAATACATTTGAATATGATGGTACAATGGGGAGAAAAAAAATAAATAAATAAATAAAAAGCTAGAATAGAGAGGTACCTCAAAATTTATTTGGAATATTGTAATAAAACCGGATGATTCCGATATAAAGTTGATGATTTTGATAGAAAAGTAACCTAACGTAAAGAATTTTTTTTACTTTTCTCTATATATGTATTTACTTGTCAATAGAGGTTAAATTTTCAAAATTAGATTATTACATCATAAGATAAATATATATAGGAAGGAATGTTTAATTATTCAACTATTTCTATAGTTTATATGTTTCTGCATATTAGTTTATTCATAATTTTTGTTCATAAAGTAGTTTCTACCAAGTATGGTTAGAATTCCTTTTGCTGCATAAATATTACCTCGAGCAACATTTTATATAATCTCTGTGCATACTTTGGTTGTTAGCGATGCCATGTTGGGAGGTAGGATAAGTCTTTATAGGTTATCTGACCAGTCATCCCATTAAAAACCCCTATAAAGTTAGATTTTATAAGACTGAGGATGGTTCGGGAAAGGAGTTCAAAACCTTATAGAGTTTTAAGATTTATGAGGAACTCGATGAAAAAGCTTAAACCCAATAAAATTAACTAATTAATATATATTTTTCCTTTTTTTTTTTTGTGTTCCTTGTTGAAATGTATTACAACAAATTAAACATATTTCATAAAAACAAATTTTGAACGAAAAGATTGGATTCTATCTTGTTTTTATTATTTCCAGCATTAATGGCATTTTGTTTCTAAATTTGATAATCATGCATTTACAGGTCAATGAATCATGTTCAGATATGTGGGAAGTAAATATTCAGAGATAAAAACATATTTCTAATGACTTTTGTAGTAAGATCAATCAATAATATACTTGATAGCCAATCTTGCAAAGTTCAATTTAAGGTATATTCATATATTAACATCTACAAATGTGAGTTTTATATGAATACGGTCTCTTTTTCGAAAAATATTACGGAAAATGGCTCGTTTAAAAAAAATATGAATATTATGCATGTGCCTTCAGTTGTAGACAGTCTTAACACTGAAAGCGCATTCAGTAAACTGAAAGCACATGTACTGAATGTGCTTTCGATGTTAAAAGTTACATTGAATGTGCCTTTAGTATCCCAATTTAAACTAAAGGCATATTTAATATATGTACCTTCCGTTTAAATTCCACTTATAATTAAAAATAATTGTTATTAAACATAGTAATTTCCTCTAATTCGAAACAATAAAGTAATATTCTTTCAACCCTTAACTTGCGAATTGAATTGAAAGTTTTATATAGTAATCAATTACATAAAATCATAATTGGTGAAACGTCTCAACAAAGATAGTAAGTTGGGAAGAAATAAGCGCATAGGATGATCATCCAATGACGATACAGGTTGGATATAAGAAAAAATAATTGCAAATTGTAATACTGGGATAAATAAACGATGCAGAAAAGTAAATTGTATTTCGAATAATAAATATATACATAAAATTTGTAATGAGTCAATAAAATCAATACAATGGCCAAAAAAGGAGAAAAAAAATAAACAAAACATATTTACTAATGCTTATACTGTGTAAAGGTTCTCACAGCACGAGAAAGAAGTGAACGCCCTCGTCTATCGTGTAACTTAATAGCTGAGGTGATGGGTCTT
The DNA here is from genome assembly GCA_024138005.1 of Lumnitzera racemosa. Taxonomy (NCBI): domain Eukaryota; kingdom Viridiplantae; phylum Streptophyta; class Magnoliopsida; order Myrtales; family Combretaceae; genus Lumnitzera; species Lumnitzera racemosa. The sequence continues at coordinate 5,234,025 of JAMXBC010000012.1, forward strand.
TGAGATCGAGTTCCCTAGCAGGAACCGGGTCGACTAGATGGGCCGAATGTAGTTAAGTGATGCCCTCACCCATAGACGACTGTGTGGAAGTAAAACGTCGCTTTTGAAGCACTGGTGGTGTCATAAGATTGAGATATTGCTGGAACTCGAGAGTTATATAAGAGTTAGATCTAGCCTTGGAGTTGGATTCGGCTTCTGAGGTAGAGGCAATACCTGACTCGGGATATGTGCTGTATCTCCTGCTGATATGCCCAAGGTTAACGGAATGATACGCATATGGCGAGATATCGTCACTGAGGTTTGCCCGATGACGTCCCACTTAAGCATTACCTCCTCGAAATCTAGCTTTATCCTTAGGTGGTGCACGAGGAGTTGACATATCCTCATCAGCAGGTGGTCCCTTCTCCTTGTCGTGGTCCACATGGGGTGGCTTATATACGCCCTCCTATTGTGGGTAGAGGATAAAGCTATTGTGTTGCTTAACGAAATGAAGTGTCCCATCTGTAATACCCAGCGCTGTAGGATAGTTAAGTGCCAAACACTCCTGAGCAAGTTTATCTGAAATAAGTAAAAAAGCAGTTGTCAGTACATATGATAACAAATATGTATGTATGCAAAAATGAAAAAAATGGACAATTTTAGATGTGTGTACCAGTCAACCAATGATAGCTCCATAGTATGTAATGTATCGTCGAGTGATCTATCTATACCATAGCCAGTAGCTCTTATCAACCCCTCAAGGGCTCTAAATGTGTACTATGAATCTGTGTCTCTATCCCCAAACCTCGATGTAGGAAAAGTGTATGTTGATCCAGTCAACATTTGTCCTACCTTGGAGGTCCAACTAGTGGAGCTGCTTTGATGTGTCAACCTCTTGTAGGACATACTGGTATCCATTGAACTATTGGACGACACGATCTAGAAAAGCATCACTTAATGATGTGGAAACATATGGGTGGTATTCAAAAGTTCAAATGTGTTGCTCAGCAATATAGTATTGAAGCAACAACTGCAGCAACTCTTCTGTATGAGGCTCCTAAACAACCTAACGGGGATAAGAAAAAAAAAATCAATGAAACAACAATGACTATCACTTACAAACAAGAAAAGGACAGTAAAAAGGGTAACTTATCATATCATACCTGCTGCGTTGTCTACATATTAAATATTGTACGGTACGCATCTACGACATGCATTGAATGCTAAGTCATATCCCGTATTACCTTCCATTTGGTCGCCAATGGCCTATTCCGTCGATAATAAACCCATACCAACTAAGGGAGACGACATGTGGGAATCTATCCTAAGCTCAGGCTTGTAGTAGAATCGTGACCCCTCTAAGCTCAAGCGCGTCGAATGACGAAGCAAAGTACAGCAGTCAGTACAGCCATGCCAAGCAAGCGCTACTCCAGCTAAACTTTCCAGCTACTAAGGAGTCCTCCAGAAATAGTAGGAATATCAAGTGAATAAGTCTGGAGGATTTATCTGCAAATATGAATCCTCCCATCAATCTAAGTACATACATATGCATGTACTATCGGACCGTCTCATCATTCACCCTACGGGGAAGTATCCGGAAGTGCTCCCGCAACCATATTAGAGATAAACAAGCACTCCTTATCTGAGTAGGCCTTACACCCAATAGTCTCTCTCCTATGTCAGCCCAATTCTCCTCATCATTTGTCTCTATCCAGCCTACCACCATGAACCCCTCAACTAGAAGTCCAAGCTGGACCTTTGCATCCTACAGTATGATGGCCCCCCTCCAATGGGTAAGTAGAATATGTGTGTCTTAGGCCTCTATCTCTCGACAAGTGCTATAATAAAATGCTAATCCAACATAATAAATGAGAGCTATGCAACTTTCTAGAACCTAACCTCCTGTATGTAAGGCTTTACTTTAGGATGAAAAGGAATATCCGGCTCATCCTTACGTAACGACATCTTACTGTACCGTACTTGTAATGCATAAGCCGCCTCCTGTACAAACATTCAATGAAGTTAGCAAGTAACACATCCTTAATAAAATATTTTATTGTAAATGATAACGACATTACTCACCCTGCCCTCCCAGACGGCCTGTGAACGGTGACTGGCTTGCCTCGCAAGTATACGTTGATCAATCGGTCCTAACTCCAGCCATCCTATGAACATATACAAACATGTTTAGTATAACAAAAAAAGAAAAAAAAAAAGAACAAACTTGTTAATCATCACACCTATGCATGTATTATAATGTAGTGCCTAGATAGAAAGGGAATACATACTAACCTTATTAATCTTTGGATACCTCCTCCGATTATGTCCTTCCCTCCCACATGCACTGCATCTAGTTTTGTCTTACCATTTTCGAATGTTCATTGCCATCTGATATCGCTTACGCTTAGGTTTACTTTTCTTTTGTACTAAATTAATGTTTGGGTGAAGATAATGGAAGCTAACTTGCAGCCAATTCAGCTCATCACCAATCGGGTAGAAATGAGCTCGATAACAATCTATCTGGTTTTCCTACTTATACTATAGCCTTATTGCCGATTTGCTATCCACCCTTATGCTCGCTGCAGCAACATATGCATGGGAGTAAGGGATCCTATATATTTGCCACTTTTGACAAGTGTAAATGCAACCCCTAAAGTCAACTGTACGTATCTTTCCTCTTCCCTTTAATCCTGCTCTTGTCATTTGACTACTAGTTAAAACCTTGAAAATACCATTTTGTAAGCTAAATGAAATGACTTCATGTGCGCTTGCTTGCCCCTTCTAAGTTTCATACATCTTTAGAGTGTAATTAGTATAGGTCTTGCCAAAATCGATTGCCTCCTTAGTATCTTTATACCTCTCCTCCCAAATGGTGACACAATTGTAAAATATCTTCTTAACTAATGCAATGATGGGTAATCCATGTGCTGATTTCAAAATGGAGTTATAACTCTGGACAATGTTTGATGTCATGTATCCAAAATAGTAACATCCATTGTATGCAAAAGTTTACCTGTTCAAATCAACATTATCAAGCCACGCAAGAGCGTCCTCCTTAGCTTAAGCTAACTTCTCCATGAAACATTCGAATTTCCATTGTTGTAACTGAATACTTACAAATCATATAAGTTTCTTGCACAATTGGTTTTTATGGACTGTATTGAAGTTATTAGTAATGTGCCACAAATAGTATCTCTAAACTACAAATGATGGTTGCCAGCCTATTGATGGTTCCTTGTACGTAGAATCAATACCATATGCCCTCTCGGATATAAGACATAAGGTTTCCCTCTTCTAATCGACTATATGCACTTTAAGCTTACATAAGAACCACCTCCAGGTTTCTGCTGATTCTGTGTCAATAAGAGCAAATGCTAATGGAACTATTGAATTGTCTTCATCCATGCTATAAGCTACCAACAACTTATACTCATACTTTCTGTATAAGAATGTGCCATTGACATCTACAATAGGTCGACAATATTTAAAGGCTTTAATACATAGCCTAAATGTCCAGAAAACCCACTTAAATTGGGACTGACCTTGCTTTGGTGAACTACTCCAGCGTTAATCCACTTGTCCCCGAGTTATTCAATTTCATTGCATTAAATAGTCTTGGTAACTCATTGTACGACTTCTCCCAATTATCATATACCATCTTAACAGGCTTTCACTTAGCCTTGAAAACCCTTCTATTGCTTATTGTATACCCATACATAGTTTACGCGTTAGCTGTAGATCAGGCATCTTAACATCAAGGTTGTTCTGTACATTATTGATGAATAATGTAGCTATTATGTTATTGTCTAGTTAAGGATGATCCTAATTCATCATCGAGTTCACATAAATGTGCAAACCTTCTAGAATTGTCATTTTGAAAAGATCCTCTACTTTCTTCAAGTAAGCTTATAGCTTCCACTTACAACCCTGTTCTTTTTTTTTTTTTACAGTAGACCACGTATATATTTGATTTTGAAATGTCCACATGAATATCACAGTGATTCCTTATGTAGAACAACTTCACTGCATCTATGAGATCCTTCTTCGTGTTGAAAGGCATACCGACACTTAATTCATTGGAACTGCTGATGTTACTACACATTTCATTAATATCTCTCTCAAATGTTATGTAGCCGTTGCTATTGTATCGACTGTTGTAAAATGGGGTTGTCCGTCGATTCATTTATTGGTGGAAAGTCCTGAAACTGCCTATTGGACAATGCTTCATTGGTATAATAATGGGGCCTGCTCGGGCCATCTCTGCAAAATGGCTGGATCGGTACACTGCTCCAGACAACATATGGTTTTACTCGCGCCTGTTCCAAATCCTCAGCATGGTCATCTTTAAAGCCAACATCATCCTCATCACCATCTACATTTGCCTCATCCTCCCCATCATCATAGACATTTATGTCCATATGTATTCTCTCTACATATGGATTATAAAATTTTTCATGTTCGATAATGGGAGCTAATGCTTCATTAAGTTGCTCCTCTGTGATATTCATGTACTCATACCCAGAGAAATCTATGTACGATTCATTTGACTGATCTACATTTGTTTGCTCCTCATCGGTCATTATTGAATACACATTGGGATCTGAATGGATTGAATTGTTTGCCTCATGTATTTCATGCTCGTATTGAGCACTCAATTCCTTAAGGTGCCTTATGTACACTTCTTGAATACTTTATTCCTTAAAAGACTCCACCATCTCAATGAAATTCTCAATATTATTATCATTTTTAATGGCCATCAACTTGTAGACAACTTTAGCATCATGGAAAAAGGGATGCTTATACATAAGTTCAACACCACTCAGGTCAACTCTAGTGCATCCACAAATTCTCCGACTGAAATAAGAGAAATTTGAATCCTTCCTAATTTTCAACTTCTTAACGAGCTCCTTATCATACTTTGGCCTCCAGTTACTTATCATTATATTTCCGTTTGTATAAACAATAACTTTCACGTAATCTGTTATTTTCATCCTACTAATACTACGATGAATCGAATATTTAGATAACATTAAAAACTTCATCAATACACTAAGCGACAACTTTACAAAAAAACGCTTAGTCATGTTGTTAAGTTGTGTTGCGTACTTCCTAACTTTAACTATTTAATTCGACACAACACAATAAAAATGCAATATATACACACACACACACAAAACAATTTCCACCTACATTTCAATATTTTTCATACCTATATTCGTATAACTTATGTACTGCAATACAAAAAATTCCTAAATTTAGACAATATATAATAAATTTTCATGAAATATTAATAATTTACATAATTTATGGTATATTTATGATTATGAAATCTACGTAATTAAGTAACAAATTTTTTTCTAAAAAAAATTACATAATGTCGATTACTAGTAACATAATAAAAAAAAAAATCATTCCTATAAGTTATAAATTATTACCTATTGCAGACGTACACTCATGTTAAGAAATGTTTCGATACTTCAACTATGAGTTCTCTCGTGTTCTTTGTGTTTTGGAAATTTTTAGAAATTAATCTAGATAAGAATGAAGTCTGGCCACACGGATTGGAGTTTATATAAGTAGTGCGTCTTCAGTGCAACAAATAATAGTAAGTGAAGGCAAATGTAAATGCGCTTTCATAGTAACATGTTCATATTTTTTTTTAAATGAGCCATTTTTCATAATATTTTTCGAAAAAGAGGTCATATTTGTATAAGACTCTTGCAAATGCATCAGTTACCTACCCATTGGGTCTCTTAGTTAAGAAGATGTGAATTATCGCAACTGAATGCAATAGTTTAATTGCTCTTCTTCTTCATATATTAACATTAGGATGTGATGCTTTTAAATATATATAATTTAATGGTAATGGGATGAGTCAAGCTTTAAACGGTGTAGACACCTAATTTTTGCCCTTCCATAGTTTTAGTTTTTATTTTTATTTTTTAATTTTTATCTTTACAAGAAGGGTCCTAATTCAAAAATAATAAAAGATATTAACAAATAATGAAAATACCAAAAAAATAAGAAAAGGAAAAATTATAAAGATTTCGTAGATTTTTAGGAAGTAATTTATATTAAGAATAATTAGTTTAATGTTAATGTTAATTTTAGTTTAGGTAAAAATTTTAATTTAGAGATTTAGATAGTTTAAATATAATTTAATTGTAATGAATATCAAGACACAGACTAACGGCCTAACGGATAAGTAACAGAGCACTTGAGTGGATTTAGTTGGAGGTTATGGGAATTGAATCTTTCTATCTTTACAGAAGTGAGATTTAAAATCAGATTTATATCTTATTGAATTATATGAGTTTAATTTATAAAAAACAACACACAAAGTCCAAGAAGGAAGACAGAAATCTCCAACAATCTAATCTCAAAACATCCAAGTCCTCACAATTCCCATTCGCCTGATCGTCTGGAGCCAAGGAGAATCCCAAGTCCTCGTAATTCCCGTTCGCTACACCAACGAAAATCCCAAGTCCAATTGCGAAGCTAATCCAAAATCCAGACAAACCGCACATCCTCAATCTAAAAAGTCCAATTACGAAGCTAATTCGACATCCGAATAATCGCAATCCTTACTGTTAGACGTAAATTTAACCGCACATCCTCAATCTAACGGAAGCCCCGCAGCAGCAGCAGCAATCCACACACTAACAACAATCCCCACCCTCTAACAAACAGCAGCAATCTACGATCATTTCACACATCGTTCCACATAGCAGCAGATCAGTAGCCCACTGCGACAGGCACGACAACACGACGACGGCAACTAGTGAACGGTTAGGCCCCCACTGATCTGAAAATGAACATGAGCACTCCCCTTGTTATACGATCGGGTGAGTTTTGTTAGTTAGATAGTTTCGTTAGTTAGATAGTTTCGTTAATTAGATAGTTAGTTTTTTTTATTTATTACTTATTATTTGATTATGATTATTATTGTTTTTATTATCATGTTATTAGTTCCTTGTTTATTTAATATAGTATATGTATATGATTGCATTAGTTTAGGAAATCTTCAGCTATTTAATATTATATATACATTAGATTAGCTTTTATATTAGATATATTCCTTGATATTGTTAATTCGTTTAAGAGGATAATTGTTAAATAGAAATAGTGTAGATGCATATTTATATATATATATATACATATATACATTCGTTTAGGATTCTTTTAGAATTAGTTTTTTTTTTTAGAAATTCTCATATAGGAAATTATTTTTAGAAACAAAAATTAACAAAAGGAAAATTTTTTACAAAAAGATTATAGTGTTTTAAGGAGTCTTTTGATCACTTACGAGTTAGGGCCCTTTATTTATTTATTTATTTATTTTTGAATAAACTAAATCAATTAAACACGTAAACTCAGTCAGTTTTCAAAATTAAAATCAACCAACACACTAAAGTTTTTTTTTTTTGGAAAGAACTACGATCATCTGATCTTGGCTAGCGGGTACGTAGCTACCTTTGGGACGACGATAAAATATATAATTTTTCTAAATTAAAAAATCATTTTGATGTTGATAAAATAAAAAAAAATCTTTAACGAACTTCTTTTCTAAGGTTAGACATCTTTTCCATAAATTAGATGTCTTTTTTCATAGTTTAGATGTCTTTTCAATAGTTTAAATATTTTTTTCCATAGTTTAGATGTCTTTTTCATAGTTTAGGTTTCTTTTTTATGATTCAGACATCTTTTCTATAATTTAGACATCTTTTCTATGATTTAGATTTTTTTTATGGTTTAAAAATCTTTTTCATAGTTTAGACATCTTTTCTATGATTTAAATATTTTTTCTATGATTAAGGCATCTTTTCTATGATTAGGAAATTTCTTTCTTTCTTTCTTTTTTAATGTTTTAAGCATCTTTTCGAAAGAACTACGATTGTCTGATCCCGCCTAACGGGTACGTAGGCACCTTCAGGGCGACGATAAAATTTGTAGAAACTTAGGTTCTTTTTTCTTTTGATTTTATTTATTTATTTATTTTGTAAATATTATAGTTAGAAGAATAATCCTAATTTCGATAAATAAATAGTGGTACTCATTAAGGGTTTAATAGGTTAGCCCCCGAATTCGAAACCCTCTGGTTTTTCATTTAAAATTAAAATCAAAGACTGGTAGCCAAATCATAATCAATCCACCCAATTAGTTACGGTTTCTTTTTCTTTTCCTGACCTTGGTCGGGTGGCGACTCCAAAAATTATTTTCAATAAAAAACCAGAATTTCTCAATTTCTTTAGTCGAGGAATAATATTAAACGGGTTAGGGTTTAGTATTAATCAAGAAATGAGAAATCAATTTTTTTTAAAAAAAAAAACCGAAAAATCAAACTCGACAAACGAGTTTTCCTGAACTCTATAGGAATGAGTTTAACGAGTTTTGAGAATAGGATAAAAACTCTATAGGCTTTTAGATGAGTTCTAAGATGCTCTACGGGGTAACGGGATGAGTTCGAGTTTGCAAAACCCATCTGAACCCATCCCAAACCTACCTCAGTGACATCCCTATTGGTTGTTGATTAGAGCTTTATTAGTTATAGCATCATCATTTGATTGTGGATTCATGATGGTTTCAATCGAAAATCCAATTAAACTAAAAAATTATCATAACAAGTTGAGTGTCTTGGCTCAGAACATTTCAAAAAATTGAACATGATACTTTATATATTTAGTTTGTAATGGTAAACGAAAATCTACATGCACATTTAACGTATTACTAGTAAACCATTAATATTGGTACCATGTGTCAATACAGCTATTGTATTACCACCTCTAATATGTAGCAGCAGGCAAAGACTTTAGAGATACTAACACGTTATATGAATTAATGAATTGCATACAAGGATTAATAAAAAATTGATAGATGAAAATATAAGCAATATTTTTTTAAAAAAATACATTTCTTCATTATTATTATCAAATTTTTATTAGTACTTACATATAATTCATTAATTCATGTTTTGTATTAGTATCGTTAAATCTTTTTTCCTAGTAGCAACTCTAATCAGGTAGTATTATGACTTTTAATTTGCTCTATAATAGCTAGCTAAATATATTAAAACGAAAATAATCATGTATTCATAAATATAAAAATAAAGCAAAACAAAAAGAAATTATATCTTTCAATTCAAAGTGGTTATCATAATTATGTTATATACCTATATTACATATATAGATAATACTTTGGGCTCCCTAGCTCTAATAATTATTATAGTAATGAAAATTAAAGGTCAGCAATGCCAACTCCACCCCAAGCTTTCTCAACCATTCTTTATTGATATAGGTATGTGAGTGTGCTTCGAATATACTAGGTCGTTGGCATACTCATGTTCCATGCACGAACATCAATTGCAGATTAGTTAGCACTTGGCAGTTTATTCCAAGATTATTCGTTAAAAGACGTAGGGAATGATGTCATTGTTATGTAAACCGCTGGACGTGATAGGCATAACCTCGTCTATACTCGCCCGGTAAATCTGTTCTATTCACCTTCATAATTTTTCGGTAGTGATTCATCTTCTTCTTTATATCCAATTAGAGGACTCCATACTCGTGCTATAGATACTTTAAAAAAAATGGTAAATGCATTGAGAAAAAAATATAAATTTTCTTTGTTTCTTTTTTTTCCCCCTCAATTAAGAATTGGCATGTGTACGGGAAAAAAAAAAAAAAGAATCATTGGCACCCATGTTTCGATAATTGAAATGTAATGCAAGTATGTCAAAACAGATAACTTCCACTTTGCCATGGGTCATATTGAATAACTTCCGCTGCGCAATGAGTATTCGATAAGTTGGAGGTAGAAAAATTACAGGTGCAAATTGATTTATAAGATATTGTGATAATTAAATAAGTTAAAAGATTGAAGGCATCAAATAAGCAGTTAATGATAGTTAATAAAAAGTTTTTTACTTAAATAATATAGATATAGATATGATAGTAAGTTGAGTAGCAATAAAAGATTCAAGCAATTTAAAAATGAAAATTTTAATCCCATAAGTTGTTGATCTTTTGGTAGCTTTGTGTGTGTATATATAAATTACATAAATACCATAAAATTGAAACATCTAAACTATTTTCATAAAGAGACAAAAAATCGTATTTTTCCTTTCAATGATATAAACACTTTTTTCAAGATTGTTTTATCTTAAAAATAAGTGAAGTTAGACACTTTTCAATTTTCCAATAGCTAATTTTTTAATAATTATTTTATTAACGCTTATATTTCATGCTCCCAAGTCCCAAGACCATTGAGATGTGTCAATCTACTACGTACATTTATCGATAAAATAAGGGCACAAGAACACCTTTCATAAACAAATTCATAATAACATAGTTAATAATCTCCAAATACTAATATTAATTTGCAATCACCAATATAATGATATTTGCTTTTGATATTGCTGGTGCTTATGAGTTAATTGAAATTAGGCATTTTGAGAAAGGTTTATCTTTTATTTAGCTCGCCATCTTTAATCTTCGTACATTGAAACAGATTCTTCCTAACAAGTGTCGCAAGTGGGTGAATAAAGATAGCCAACAAGAATAATGGCTATGGCAAACACATACAATACACATGACTTCAAGTAAATCTAATGAAATAATACGATGAAACAACATGTATTGTTTAAGATATCAATTTAGTCTGCCAAAGTAACAATGTAAGTTGATTCATTCTGATTTCTTGACCTTCAACTGAGCCGCGATAGTCGGTCCTCGACTGATTTAAGTTATTTGCTAAGTATATTTATCTAGGGGACCATCTTGCAGGTGGCGATTTCTACCCAAAGGTGAGTACCTTCGATTATCAAGCTTTAATATTTGCTAGACTTCACTGGTATTTGATGATTTCTATTTTAAATATTCTATATAGAGAGAACTTCTTGAGGTTACTTTCCAAGTATTATGTTTATGGTTTGTGATATTTATAGTTACTAAAATCATAATTCTATCAATATAGTTCTACGAGTTTACGATTTTAAGAGGTTCTTTCAAGTTAATTTGAGTATTAAATCTTTTTTGTATAAAAATTCACGTTTTTAATCAATTTTACTTATATATTTTTAATCGAGTTCATCAATTGTATATATTCATGTTGAATGGGTCAAATATATATATATATATATATATGCATAACTAGGCTTCCACTAGCTCATTGATTATTAGGGCATTCAATCATCTTTCCTATCTTATTTTAATTTTTTTCTTTTTCTCTCTTTCATAGTCCCTTGTTTGACATTCGTAACTTATATTCAAGTTTTGGCTCCACCAAAAAAGTTTATAAAAAAAAACATATATTTATATTTATACTATTGATAGCTCAAAATAAGTTGAAGTATTTAGTTCTCTTCAATTCACCATTTTTTCATATGAAAATAATGGAAAAAAGAAAAGAATTTAGTTTTGACTTTGCTTGTTCTTCTTCCGTAAATATAGATTGAGATTTTTTTATGGAAAAAGAATTTAATTTCCTCATCTCCTTATGTCCATTATGTATTTCAAGTTTTTTTTTATAATTATTATTAGTATAACTATAATTCTTAAAAAATTATTTTATATAAGTTATAAAAATTTATATTTTATTATTTTAATTTTACATTTTGATTTAAAAAACCCTCTACCAATTTAAGATAAAATCATAAGTTTGATGATAGAATAGGGTACATGCATGTTAGCCCACCTATCACCATTGTACTTGGGGTTTTTGAACTTTAAAGGATCCGATGAAGGACCTTTCATTCGGATAAAATGGTGTGCTTAGAAGGGAATCTGTTGTTTCTTAAGGATTCATCATTTTCCTTTTTATTTTATTACTTTTCTTTTTATAAGAAAGCAGCACATGTAGCAAAAATATTTTATATGCTATTAAAAATATGAGAAACTCTTTTTAAGAAATTTGGAAATAAAATAAAAGGATTCTTAAAAGGAAAATTCCGACATGACATTTCTATTATGGAATCTTTAAGGTTAAATGAGGGCATTAACCTTGCATATTCCCGTCAACATACAAGGATATATAGTTAGTTGTTATATCGTAAAAATATTTTGAGACATGATACAGTATAATTCTAAAAAGATTGCTATGTATGAAGGCCTCAATTAAAGTTTTTATTGGCCAAAGAGAAGCTTATTTCATGTTTTTCCATAATGGATTATACATTTAAAAAAAGCACATGTAAAAGAGAACATTATGTGTATTTTTATTTTTTATTTTTTTCTCAACAAGTGTTTTCAGAAGACGCATGATCATTTTACTTCGAATAATTTAAATTTAAATTAAAGGGACATATTAGCACCACATTCATTTCCTAACCCTCTTTATACAATAAGTTAATAGCTATATGAAAATTTTAATCGGATTACTGAGAATATTTAAAACATGATAAACAACACGATCTAATTTGTCTTTGTATTGCCAAAAATGGGAAAAGAAATAGAATGGAAATTATGAGTTGACAATAAATGGCCATAATAAACACTTTCTGATTTATTTATTTTTTTGGTGTTAAACGTTCTGATTAATTTTGTTTTCCAATTAAACAAATAGTAATTATTAGTCGACAATAAATGGTCCGCAAAGAAAAAAAAAAAAAGAGTTGACCATATATATATAGATATATAGTAATTATTGGTTGACAATAAATGGCCATAATAAACACGTTCTGATATTTTCTATATATATAAGTATGTATATGTTATATATATAGAGCAATTATTAGTTGACAATAAATGGCCATAATAAACACGTTCGGATATTATATATGTGAGTATGTATATGTGCATATATAAGTCAACGTAACAAAAGTTCGTCACTCTGAGAGATATAGTTAAAAAAATATGTATTTAAGTAGCCTTTCAATTAGATCCGATCTGAATTAGTCTCAAGATTTATATTTACTAAGCATATAAAAAATTGGGATGAGGAAAATAGAATTCGTAAGGACAACGTGGTCTAATTAGCATAATTAAGGAATAAACCTCGAGATTACTTTCTTTGGGGTTTTGACCCATTATACATGGAGACCGTTGACCTATAACTTTGACTGACCGTGCGAGGAACTTAGCGTGGGTGACGTGGCAGTGGCCTTTCGAGAACCAAAAGAGGCAGGCATTTTGCCGTACCTGTTCCTGTTCGCCGCGTCTAACGTGAGCCTCCTCGTAAGCACTGTCTGATGTTTATCCGATTAGATGAAGCTCCACTAACTTATTGGGCGAGGCTGTCACTGCCACGTGGAGTGAATCTGATCTAGTGGTTATCAGGTCAGGATGCCGCAGACTGTTTTTGCATAAACCCAATTTACATTAATCATACTTGAGATTTGGGCATACGGAATCAGCTACTGTTGCTTGTGCGTTTGAAAAACGTTAAGGGATAAGAACGCCTAATCTATGAACCATATATATTCACCTTGTGCAATGACAATTCCATTACAATAATATTTTGATATTTAGTTGTATATTAGGTTTGTAATTAAACTTCCATATATAATTGCTTACAAAAAATATTGAATGGCTATTTATTTTCAAATATCCTTATTAAAATCAAAATTAACAAATAGCAACGTTGTTACTGGGGAATGGAAAATAAAATAGCAAAGAAAAAAAAAACCCAAAAATATGGATCCTGAGAAAATATTCCCTAGAATATCAATCATTTGATCCAATTCAAGAGGCGATTATGATCGACATATGTTCCATTCGAGCCTCTTCTTCTCCTTCCTCCCATTTACATTATAGAACCTTTCATCTCCCTCTGAAAAAATCAAATACACACTTCTCTCCACAAACTGTAATTTTCAACCCCTTTTTTTTTAAATCAATTATAGATTTTGCACAACAACACAGTGTACAACACATCTTTGAAGAAATTTTTGGAAAATAATGCCAAAAACACTTGATCTCCTCGATCTCTTGTTAGAAGACAATGAAAGAAAAAATAATTTTTTTTTCATCTTTTAATCAATTTTATGAATATGTAACTATGTGAAATAGTATTGTTGTTGAAAATATCATAGTATATTGTTGCCTATATCAAGTTTTCTTACATTTCGATTTGTTTGCCTTAGTTTATTGTACATGTACCCATAATATATGATATGAGGAGACACTTGAGTTAGTAAGTTTTTTGTATCAAAAAGTAGTCATGAATTAAGCAATTGTTGCGACGAGCATGCTTGTGGATATTAAATTTAGCTGTTATGTTAATGGGTATTCATGAATATATGGTTGTACATATATAAAGTAGATTACTTGGATGTTATGGATTTTATCCAGTTTGTGTGATAAACAAGTGGGATGGATAATGTGACGATGGTTTGCTATATTGGAGAAAATATTATAGAAGGAAAATATAGGGTGTGTTACAATAGGTGTCTGATAAGTAGTTAGGGTATCGATTGGAGCTACCTATGATCAATTGGTTACCTTAATATGTAACAAGCTCCAAGTTGATATGATGACTCACTGGGTCGATTTGATTTACAAATGTCCTATTGTTGGAGAGAGCAGGGACATGTTCCGTGTTGCTTATATAAATGACAATTATGATGTTCAATACTTATTGGTATCCTGATAAGGACGTAGTGGAGTAAGTGGTTTAGTAGAAATGTATGTTAAAGTTCTTGAAATTGACATCCCCCTAACTGTTGAGTACGATTTTGAAGGATAGGACGGTAATGTTAGGGTTTAAGTAAAAACTCAAGTGTTTTAATCTCAACCGGTTCCACATAGTAATATATTAGATAATAGTTGTTACGCCCCGAAGTCACAGAGTCGCAACAGTCTCGCCATGTAAACCATTCTATGATAGTAACTGGCCTCACAGTGCCTACCATAGACATGACCTACACAAGGCGTCGACGACTCCTCGCTTTGAAATAAACAGTCCGATGAACAATTAAACTACGAATAGGATAAATAATTTAAATTTCTAACAACATGTACAATATTATATATATATATATATATATAAGTCCACAAGCTTCCTAGGAAGTTTTACATAACATAGCAGTTTACTAGATTACATAATAACTACCAGTCTTTCATTCTTAATTACATGGTCACTCTAGTTAAACACTATACTAAGTAACTTGATCCTCATATCCCTGGCTTCCAACAGACTAACCTCTGGGTAATTGTAGGGCGGCATAGTGCTTGGAGTGTTCAGAAATTAAAACCTACAAAAGGATCTATAAGGGTATGAGCAACTACAGCTCAGTAAGTTGAATTGGAGACTCATGAATGCATACAAGCACAAACAGGGTTATCAACAATTATTTTCATGCAATGCAACAATCAAGTGTCATCGCACAACGTAATCCAGTCCGTTGTGAAATCAGAGAAATTTCACCCGCTCCAATCTGGGTTGAGGAGTTCCATGTTATGCAGTAGCTCACAACCAAACCTAGGCTTGTGCAATGGAGACCTCGCTCCTCCCGTGACTACCTTCGAACCATTGACTTCACCCTTGCCGCGACCTCTTCTCTTGTCACTTAGTTCGACTAAGGATGAAGAAGGGACCATTTTACAATCCTGCGCCATCCCTTTTGAGGGGGTCGGTATTTGGTTGGAGAATCCTATAATCCCCTAACGGGTTGCAATGCATGACATTATTTATTATTTGGGGTCGACTGATATTAAATTCCGTTTAGGGTGTTCAAACAATTTCATACCAATTCAATCAGTCACAAAATCACTCACAATACAAATTCAGTACGAATCCAGATACATCAAACACATGCGTAAACTACTTACAATCACAATCATATACAAGCCTAAGTCTCCGAGTACTATAAAACTAGTACTCTATTATAATAAGCAATAACCCAACTTACTTGAATTTGCTCGATCGCTCGATCCTCTAGTTGCGAGCTGATTTGTTTCTAGGTGTCCTATAATACAAATAGGTTCTTTTAATACTTATATTTTATGGATTCTTATTCTAATTCATAATATAACTCATTTTCCTCATGTATACCTATAACGAATTAATGATTCGTTGTATTCTATTTTGGAGTTCGACTCCTAAACTAGATTCTAGTTTTAATTCCTAAGTCGTAATTAAGCTCGAATCCCAATGTGATATTAATCACATTATGCTCGGGTATTCAAATATCCTATTGGGTCGTAATTTTGGTATTCTAAACTATTCGGTACACGCTAACCCTAATTGAGGTATCAGATTTATTCCCGATGTGTAAAAATCTTACATTTTGAGATATTTACTTAAAATTAAATGTCATTTCAGATTTATTATTTTTCTGATTTCTATTATAATATTATCTAAATAACCTTATTTTTTTTAGATTTATTAATTTACATTTTCACATATTACTAATTTATGATATTACTTACCATAATTCCCTAATTAACCATACTTAGTACCTAAAGGCTAGGATTAGGGTTCCACTGTAGAGATTAACTTCCCTAAACATCTAATTAAGATCCAAAACAGTAATTAACATCCTAATCACCTAATTAACCCTAAATCATCCAAGTTTACCATCATTTTAGGGCTAAAAATTAACTTAAAAATTAAAAAAAAAAATGGTTTCATAGCACTATTATACATCATATGAACATCCTATAGAAAAATTTTGAACTCCAAACTACATCCCTAAGCCTATTTATTTTCCGGTTTAATCATGCTTGGTTTTGAACAATTTGTTAGGGACCCTATATTTCCAGACATAATTAAACTAAATCAATATTTTTCCCTAAATCTACATACAATAAAACCTCATAATTACAAGTTTCATAATTTTCTGGGAAAAATAAATAATTTTACAAAATTATACAAAAATTGAGTGAATAAATGACTAACCGGTTTGAAGCTTTTGGGCCGTCCAAACCCGATCCAATGTTGTCGGCCGGTCCAGGCGGTGGTTCTAGTGTAGGGTGGTGGTGGTGGTGGTGGTTCGGTCCCAGGTGGTGGTGAGTGATGGGTTTAGCTTACTTGCCTAATCTGCACAATTTTTCTTTTTCTTTTTTAATTATTTTTCTGGATTTTCTCTCGATTTTTTCAGTGTTTTGATTTTTCTCAGATCCTAAACTGACCAAATGACTTCTAGAATTTTTTTCCCCTATTTATAGACAATTGTAGTAATTAATGTGCATTAATTTGATGGGATTTTGCCTCATTTCCTTGATTTTTGGCTTTTTGTTTGTCCAATTCTTATTGGTTATTTTTTTTTTCTTGCTAACCACGACCTGATCTTGTTACAGCTTATCCTCCTCTGATTTTTTCTGATTTTTTTTATAATTTTCTTTAATTATTTGCTTAGTTTTTGGCCAATTTAGGTAATTAAGCGTATTTTTATCTACACGTAAATACATGTGGTGTACACGTGAACATTCCTAATTATTATTTTGGTCATTCCAAAATTTTTAGTATACATATAATCTATCTTTAGTAATTTATTAGCTCTTTCATTACACTTTTCGCATTTTCGGTAATTAATACCTATTATGCTTAAAATTTGAAAATTTTATAGTCTCCTATTTTATTACTTATTTTCTTAAATTCAAGTTTACGGGGTCAGTTTTACTAATATTCCTCTCGATAGTTTATAATTTGGGTTTGATCGGATCCTTTAACCGATCGCCCTAAACCTTGGGTTCTAAGTTCAACCCTACGGTTACTTGGGTTAGCTTTAGGGCTTACAATAGTTGCATGCCTTGTCAAAATAACATAGTGATCACGAACGAATCCAATAGGTATACAGATGTGGAGAATGAACTAGCTTATCAGGATATTGATGAAAACTTAGATAATACTGATTTTAATCTTGATTTCGGTCAAAGCAAAGGGTGGCTCTAAGAAGTTGAAGAAGCTCAAGGGTTAAGCAGGAGAAACGATCGGAGGTAAAGGTTGACCATAGATGTGGACGCGGTTGAGATGTTAGAGCCTGTGCCGTTCTATATAGTAAGAGTTAATGGTGGACTTGTATTGTCTAAGGAGAGTGTAAACAATGGTGAGTGGAGCTTCAGTGATGAATTTAAGAAAGGAATGCGGTTCCTAAACAAAGAACGCTTACAAACAACAATGAAGATGCATCATGTTTTGAACTATCACAACTTTGTAGTGAAGGAGTTTGACCTTACTATCTAGTTCATCAAATGTGTTGATTGGGAGAAAGGTTACAAATGGAGATTATGAGTATGCAAGAAGAAGCATGCTGGATGCTTCGTGATAACCAGGTTCATAGGCCATTACGTACTTGAATCCTACTGTTAGTTAATACCATCATCAATTAGATTCAAACAGTTTGTCTTGATTTATCATTAAGAAAGTACAAGAATCACCGAGTATTAAAGTGAAATATTTTCAAGCCACCTTTTGTATGTAGTATGGTTATACTGTACACATAAAGAAAGTGACAAAGGTAAAGCACAAAGCAATAGAGTAAGTTTATGGAAGATGGGAGGAATCATATGCAGTGTTGCCATAGCATTTATATGCCATTTAAGAGACCAATCTAGTTACCATGGTAGAGTAGAAGTGGAGAAGAAGTGATAAAGTAGGTCATGTGTTCTTTGATCAAGTATTTTAGACATTTGAATCGTGTATTGAGGCCCTCATACATTACAAGTGTGATACTACAGCCTACACTTGTCTTATTAGTTAAATAGTTGTTTGTCTCTTACTTAAATAGTCATAGCTAACTACTATGCTATTTTCAGGCCTGTGATTAGCATCAATGGTACATTTCTTTATGAAAAGTACATGCATAAGCTTCTTATTGTGATTGGAGTTGATGGTGAAAATCATATCTTCCTGCTTGGATTTGCTATGGTTGATAAGGATTGTAAGCATAATTAGAGATGATTCTTAAAGTGTTTGCTCATATATGTGATGAAGGATTGTACAGACATTTGTTTGATCTCTAACCATTATATTGGAATATGGTCAATAGTTCAAGGATAGATTACAGTGTAGCAAAAAGGGTGGTCATAGAGATGGTTTATCCGATATGTGGATAGTAATTTTAATATTCGAACCAAGAATAAGGTATGTAAAGAATTGATAAAGAAGGTAGCATACCAATTTTAAACCTACAAATTTCGAGCATACTACGATAAGGCCAAAACTATAAGCCCTTACACTAGGACATACTTCAGAGAGTTGCATTTAAAGATGTAGACCCTATCATATGATGATAGAGTTCACTTTGGTCATGGGACGACAAATATTACTAAGAGTTATAACAATGCAGTAAAGGACACTAGGAACCTACCCATTAAGGCACTAGTCAAGAAAACCTTTTACAACTACTATGATTACTTCAATTAGCATCGACTCGAGATAGCTAATTAGATGGTTATCGGTAAGGTGTTGGCCAAAATTTAGCTAGAGAAAGTTTGATAAGTAGCACAAAGCAACAAGTGGCTACTGGGTTGTGCAAATCTTCAAGGTTATAATTACGTCATACCCTATAGCACATGAACAAAAGGGGGGAAATAGTCATACTATTACACTTAAAAATCGATGGTGTACTTGTAATAAGTGGTAAAAATACGTGATTCTATGCCCTTATGCAATAGCAATTTTAGGAAAAATGAGCATGGATTGTGCAACATACATTGGTCATTGGTACATGTGGCAGCATCAACTATGAATGTATGCACATTCTTTCATGCCTTGTACCGACACGGATGACTGGCCTTCACTTGACATCCTATTGGCACCTAGTGTAAACTAAGGATAAGGTTAAGAAACATGAAAAGCCCTAAGAGAAATGATTCCAAAAATTAGATGGACATTCGCGAGGGGCCATCACTATACACTTGTGGACTATGTAGCATAGAAGAACACAATAAGAGAAAATACCATCAACGGGACCGGCAATCTACATCTAGTGGATTCATCGGTAACATTGTTGTAGTTACATTTTTTTAGTTAAATATTGGCTATGTTTATATATATATTTCATTATGTGCCTTTTATACGTCTCATTAGTCTTCTACTGAATTGGCTCTTACCATTTCATTGTCAAATTGTAGGCGCAAATGGATCCAAGACCTGCTAATAGGTTACTGCTTTGATTGTAGGCATCCCACGGGTCTAAGCTAGTGTAGGGTGGTTAGGTGAAGACCCATAACATAAGAATTCAACTATAGCTAAATTTCTTCATTTCGAACTAACATATGTTTCCCTTCATTATTACTTGTAAGTGAATCTCTAGCTTTGTTGTAAACGAGATGCCATATTTAGACATAGAGATGGATAGGAGATCCAGATAGATCCATAGATGTCTCACTACTTTAAGTAGACTAACTTTCTTATTGCTAGGTAGATACCATTCATTCAACTTGATTGGCATTTAATTACAGCCTTGGTGGAGCCTTGGAGAAAGGAGATACATACATTCCACATCCATATAGGTAGAGTTAGGCATTAGGGAAGACACCTATCTAGAGCACCAGTTACCCACTACATCTCTCGGTCCACTTGGAATTGAGTTTCAAATACCCTTCATTGTGGAGAGTTTGGACAGTCAGATGTTCCACAACCCCTTCATCAAGGATGGCTCCAGTAGTTAGGTTCATACTCCTCTTACTCTATTGAGGAAGCCAATTAGAGAACACCATGACGACATTGACAAGGGACTCACCAGGTAGAGCCTACTCTAGTCCTCATGCATGGATCATCCTTCGATACTTCCAGTTATGATAAGGTACAAATCACTCAGTTGAATGTAGACCAAATGTTATAGCCTTAGCTTGATTTAGACCCTTAGGATGCACATGCATATCTAATGACATACATCGTGTTAGTTAGGCACTAGTTTTAGCTATTTGATATTTTTCATTATAATTGATACGTACTATGTAAACTCTTTGTACATACTTGAAAGAAGTAATGAAACTTCCATATTACTTAAGTGTTATTTTCCAACTTTTCATTCATCGTTTGCCTTATTGTGATTGTTATTGATGTTCATAATTACGAAATATAGAATTATTATGATATTTTGTATTATAGGTATCAATAAGTTTGATTAATAGTGCGATGTGTTTGGACCATATTGAAAGGTCTCCATTATAGCCGTAAAGTTTGGTTGCTTAAACTTCATTGTAGATGTAGTGTTTAGAGATTTTGATGTAGTTGGTTTGTTTGAATATATTGTTGTATATTAAGGTGACTCAACTGTATTGATTGGGATTAGGGGAGTGCTAGTGATAAAATCATCTATTAAAGGGATAAGTTAAGCCTTAAAGTTGCCTCTACTACCATATTCCTAAGAATATTTTCCCATGAATTGCATTTTGGGTTTTTTTTTTTTTGCTATTTTGTTTATCTTTTCCCCATTGTTACAACTATATTTTATTCTTCGATGATACCTATTATATTATAGTCTATTATATTCAATTAACTGAACAAGGCTAACAATGTAATTTTGCTTTTGCCAAAAAAAATACTTTTACAAAATATATGCATTTACGAAATGAAATGAAATAGAAATAGAATTGTAATTATTTAGGAATCAAGAAGAGAAGTAATAACTATTTCTTTTAATTATCTTTAGATTTTATAGGTGGATATAAAAATTTGCTATAAAAAATAGCTATATTCTTATTATTGTAAAGAAATTGTGATTCTTCATTTTTTAGCAACAACAATTTCATGGAATAGTCATTTCATTAACCAAATATAAGGATAGGTTTACATGTAAGGAATAACTATTTTATACCATGCTTACAAGGATAGGTTTACATGTAAAGAATAACTATTTTATACCATGCTTACAAGGATAGGTTTAGGGGAGGTGACAAGTCCCCCACGCTCCTCATCTTCTAAAGGAAAGAGAAATGTTATATTTATTTGGAAAGGAAAAGAAAAAAGATATTTTTTTTATTTATATATGTTTAGAAGCAATAAATAATGTGCCAGCAGTAAAAGTTTGCATTTTAATCCTTTAGAATAAGTGTTCAATTCCACTTACTTTTTCACCAACCCCCTTCGAAACTATTGCCTTCTATTTCTCTATTTTTCCTCTTCTTTTTACACTTTCTTTCTTTCGCATAATTCCAAATAATATATTTCTCGTCTACGTTATTTTCTTCTTCTTCTTTTTCCATAATTGTATTGTTTTTAAGTTGTTCCTTAATTTCAACGCTTTTCATACATCTTTTTAATATAATTTTAGTAATAGAATACATACAATAAGTTTTTAAGGTAAAGTAATAATAATAAATTCCAATCATTTGAATGCATTTGTTAACCAAATCAAATTTTTTAACATGCTATTTTTTAGTTGATAGCTATAATGTAAATTATAATTAAAAATAATCTAATTACTCGTTATATTTTTCTTAAAAAATTTAGTTTATTTCTATTATATATTAAAAAATGTGGTATTCCTTTTTGTAATGGTGTCAAGTTTGTATATATATTATTTTTTAATTATGATATCAACGTAAAGTGGACATTTTCTACAATGACATTATTGGTTTGGGGTCGATACAAAACCAAACTATGCAGGGAACCACACTAAAAATGAAAAAATAAACATGTTTATTTTTTATACGTTTGAAAAATTTGTTTAGTTAAAGCAGCACAACAATTCCATATTGGTTTATATTAGTAAGATAAATCGCGTATAAAATTAAAACAAGAAAGAAATGAATTGTTTTTGAACGAACAAATAAGTTTTTCCTTCACATTTAATTAAACCGTATATAATGTTAAATCTTATATTCCTTTTTATCATTCTCAATTTGTCAAATTCAATTTTCCCCATTTCCATTCTGCGTAGGAATTAGTGATGTTTAGCAGTCACAACATTAGTTAATTATGAATTAGTGATATTCTCTAACGAGTGGCTTATGGTAGGTGATCGTTCATCATATTTAGGTGAATGTACTGTTAGTAAGTCAAACCATGAAATCAACTGATGAGTCAAGCTGTAGCATAATAAGTAATGAAAATTTTGAAATTCACCACGATTTAGGTTGGAATGGGAAAACAACTACTCGATAGTCGATTCTTTGCCATTTAATTTAGTTAGAAGTGGCTAATAGGATCTATCCTAACCAAACTATGTTTACATTATAGAGCACCATTCTCCTCCTCCTTTTCTTTTCACTTATAGAGTTAATACACACACATCTACATATATATATATATATATATATATACACATATATGTAAAACCTGAATTCAAAAATAAGTAAATAAAAAAGATTTAAAGAATACACAAGAGTTTATAAATAATAGGCTTGGGTATGGCATGCAATTAACTTTAAATAGTGGAGCAAGGATGTCTAGAGGAAGTTTCAAACCCTCTCCCTTTCCTACTATGTTTTATTTTATTCCCACTATCCCTCACACTTCCTATATATTTCTTTTTCATACCAACAAAAAACCCAAAAGAGACATCTTAAGGATAACTTAGGGTTCAGATTTAAGAGTAATTTGTGTGTTTCAAGCGAAGCAAACATCAATTTGCGCATGGAGACAACGTATTTAGGTAATTTCTGTACCTATATTGAAGAAATTTGTTTTTCTTCCTTGGGATATTGAAGGACACCTAAAGAAATTCATTCCTTCTGAAGTTAGGGTTAGAGATATGGATTTGAACATCTTCACATCAAGAAATCAAGTGAGTTTCTTTTAAACCCCTATTTGGCATCTAAGTTTCATTCTTATTAAAGGGTTGTTGTAATTGAGAAGTTGGTTGTCAATTTGGCGATTTGATTTCTGTATTGATGTTTGGAGGATGTTGTAGAGTGGTTGGAGATGAGTTGGGATTGGGAAAAGACCTGAGGAAGTAGAGTTTGATGTTTGGGTTTAGAGTTAGGCTTAAGCAAGGTAGGATTCACAAATTGTAGTCTACACTTGGTATCCAGACGCCATCCATGCTAGTGTTTGGATGCTAGTGCTTTGTGACTCACGAATGTGAGTTGTAGCATTACGTCTCAATGCGTTTACGGGGTCGTACATACGGAGAAACATCGCAATGAGCAAGAACAAAAGGAAAACTAAGGGGTTTAGCAAATCAAAGTAGCTACCACTTAGATATGATACACCAATTGATCCTACTTGGCCTGATCCTACTTGGCCTGATCCTACTTGGCCTCATCCCAATATTAGATATGACATATGAATGTAGTATAAGGGTTGCTTTTTACTAACTCTTGCTAAGAGAGTTAGATAAGAGCTAATGATAAAAGGGAACACAAAGATTACTTTGCAAGGAAATTTTGTAATTCAATAATGAGAAGTGAGTGATGTCTTCATATAAAGGAAGTGAGACATTTATATGACCTCAACAGGGGTTACAATGATTAAGGAAAAGATAAAAAGGAGAATGTACAAAAGATTCCTTAAAAATCCTAAAAAGGTTAAAAATGGCAAATAATACACTGTACAGAAAAGTAGAGAATCATTTTGGGATGTTGTGTTAGAAGACACGTGATATGATTCGAAGCATGTAGTAGTCATAAACGACGAATGGGTATTCAAAGTTCAATGGAAACGAGAAATTAGTAAGTGGAATGGGGTTCTTGGGATGTGAACATGTATGAATATTATGCACCAAGACATATACAATCAGGGATTGAGCTTGAAATAGATTTTGATACGAATCACAAAAACCAAACCAAGGCTCGGGTTTTAAATGAGGGTTAGATGTAACTTACTAACTTACTTAAGTGAAGGGGTTCACCACAATCGCACAAAGAGGATTGATAAGAATGCACTAAGGATTAAAGAGTGAATAACACTTAATAATCAAGCTTGGCTTAATTAAGCTTACGAGAGAGACAAGGCTCTTCAAAATACTCACTTCTAGTCTTAATATCCAAGGTAATTATTCGGCTACTTACAAGATTTTTCTATTTATTGTAAATCTTAAACCCTAGTAGCAAAACTGTAATAATATATGAGGCCTTAAAACCCTAAAGATTGGCCCATAACTTAAAAGTAACGAAAATATTTATAAGTAACGAAAATATTTACAAGTATATAAAATAGTGTCAAATGGTGTGTTTAATAAGAAGGTTAGCGTATAGGTATTTGAGCTATTCTAGGGTAGCTTAGGTTCGAGTAGGATTAGGTCGGCGACTGGTTATCTGAGCTGGAGTTAGATTCCTTGAAGTTATAATGTGATTAGGTAAGCTCTTAATGAGGTTGGCCCACAGTTGCCGAACTTGTGGATTGTTCGGTACTAGATTCCTCATGTTGTGTTGAGTTGGTCTTTGGACTTGGGACGTTAGTTGTTTGATCCCTAGTCTACTCGATAGCCCACAAAACCATTGCCGAGTTGTCTTTCTTTCCATTCTTGGCCTTCTAGCATCAACTCGACCTTGAGTGGAGTAAGTTGGCCTCGATGTGGAATAGGTTGGCCAGGGCTTGAAGATGGTTGTAAGCTGATTCCTATCATCACCGCGGGGTTAAAAAGAAGTTAGCCTCAACTTTAAGCATTGAGCACGGGCTTGGATGCTGGATAGGCTCCTCTTCCCTTTTCTTTTAACCATGGGTACTGGGTTACTTTGAATCTCCTCAATGCTCATAGGAGTCAAGCAATAGCTTTGCCTATCCTTTTGAACTGTATAAATGTTAAGGAAGCCATTATAGATCACTCTCCAATTATACTCCTAAGGTCAGCCAAGAATTAGATTAGGCATTCATAGGCACTACGTCAAAATCTAATTCGTTCTCATACTACCCTACCTTGAATGCTATTCGAGCTCTTTTTTGTACATGGATCATAACCTTATCATTAAACCACATCAATCCATAAGGTCGAAGATGCAGGTAGGTCAACAATTTCATCCTTGTAATCATCTTGGTAGAAACGATATTAGTACAACTACCTCCATTAACAACAAGGGAACATGTTTTCCCATTCACTAAACATTGAATTTGGAATAAGTTCTCCCTTTAACCCAGATCATCTTTCAGGTCGGCTTACCATGGATAAGAGTTTGTCTAGATCTGCATAGACATTCTCTTCTTCCAACTCTCTTTCCAAGCTCTTGTCACTCTGACTCTCTACTTAAGCGTTGGGTCTTTCACCTTTCAAGATCATGACCTTCTTATTTAGACAATGAGAGGCAATATGTCCATAGCCCCAACACTTGAAGTACTTAACTTCTCGAGTCTTGGTGCCGGGCACTTTCTCCTTCTCTACTTTCTTTGTTTTAGCCTAGTCAGGTTGACTAGATTCTCTTTTCTCCACCTTCTTCTCTGACCTTCTCTTCTCATCATACATCTTAGGCTCAAGGCTACCATGTTAAGGTTGGTTAGTCAGCTTTTGGTGCCTTCTTCTCCTTTGTCTCTCCACCCTTAATGCCAAATTGATCAGCTCATCCAATGAGTTGAATGGTCGCAGTTCGACCATGTTGGCAATGTCATCTTGGAGTCTACTCAGGAACCTAGCAATAGTGCAGTCCTATGGCTCAACAATCTCACATCTCATCATCAAAGTCTTAAATTATTGTAGGTCCTCCTTAATGATGTTTCTACCTTGCTTCAGGTGTTGGAAAGTATGGATCATCTCTTCTTTGAAGTAAGTCAGCGCAAGGCACTATTTCATCAAACTCTTTATAAGCCTCCAAGTTTTGATCGGCTCTTCTCTTTTGATATCTTGCTTAGCAATTAACTTGTCTCATCAAAGACTCACATATTCAACAAGAGACAGTAAGGCTAACTTAATTTTTACCCAATCATTGCATTCATAAAACTTAAATAACTTCTCTATCGGGGGAACCCAGTCAAGAAACTCTTTAGGTTGGCTACTGCCACTGAAGGTTGGCAGCTTAGTTTAATGTTGTCAAGTCCCTGGCTACGTGTTTGAGGCTCATCCCTTGCTTTCTAAATGAGTCAGTTCACCTTGGATCGGCTACTTTTGTTAGAGCTCTACTCAACCAAATCTCTTCTTAACCTTAGCTCTCTTCTTCGGGCTCCTTAGTTCACCTCAAAGTATATACTC
The DNA here is from genome assembly GCA_024138005.1 of Lumnitzera racemosa. Classification (NCBI taxonomy): domain Eukaryota; kingdom Viridiplantae; phylum Streptophyta; class Magnoliopsida; order Myrtales; family Combretaceae; genus Lumnitzera; species Lumnitzera racemosa. Next base: position 5,260,951 of record JAMXBC010000012.1, read on the forward strand.
CTGTTATTGCTTCTCCTTGGTTTGGGTCGGTTTTCTCCTTTCCTTGGCTTGGCAACTCGTCTTGGCTATCGTTCATCATTAACAGGTTTGTTAAAGTTAGTTCCACTGGTCGGTGCTCAATCTCTTCCTTCACCTTTGCCAATGCATCTGCGGCATCTAACTAAGCCAGTAAATTCTTGGATAAAATCAGTGAGATTCTAAATCTGATATTCTAAATTGTCAAACATTGGAATTATCACCATTAACATTCATACTATCTTTAGATATTCTTCTTCATACAGTGATTTCCACAGAGAAAATTCAACAAACACGTAATATACTCAACTTAACTTAGAACCACCACTAAAATAATTTGTAAAACACTACTACTAACAAAATATAACTAATAGTAACCTAGAAATTACTACTACTTTGTTTCTGTAGTTACCTACGATTGATAAACACTTCTAAGACTAGAAACAACTACTAAAATTACTATTAACAGTATAATACCACTACACTATAGAACACGAATAACACATTGCATCACATAATGATAATTAACAGAAATGTTCAAACCTTAAATCAAACTTTGAAGGATACTAACATGTGCATCTCCCTAATATTTTGATACTAAGATGATACAATTCAGAACACCTAGCAGTTATGAACTACAATGAGAAATCAGTAAGTGGAATGGGGTTCTCGGGATGTGAATGTGTATTGATATTACACACTAAGATACAACCACACTCAGGGATTGAGCTCGAAATAGATGTTGATACGACTCATGAGAACCAAACCAAGGCTTGGGTTTCAAATGAAAGTTAGATGCGACTCACTAACTTACTCAAGTAAAGGGGTTCACTACAATCGTACGAAGAAGAACTGTTAACAGTACAATACCACTACACTATAGAACAGAAACAACACATTGCATCACAGAATGATGATTAACAGAAATGTTCAAACCTTAAATCAAACTTTGAAGGACACTAACATGCATATCTCCCTAATATTCTAATACTAAGATGATACGATTCAGAACACCTAGCAGTTATGAACTACAAATAGGTATTTAGAATTTGATGGAAATGAGAAATCAGTAAATGGAATAGGGTTCTCGGGATGTGAATGTGTATTGATATTACGCACTAAAATACAACCACACTCAGGGATTGAGCTCAAAATGGATGTTGATACGACTCATGAGAACCAAACCAAGGCTTGGGTTTTAAATGAAAGTTAAATGCAACTCACTAACTTACTCAAGTGAAGAGGTTCACTACAATCGTACGAAGAAGATTGATAAGAACGTATTAAGGATTAAAGAGCGAATGACACTCAATAATCAAGCTTAGCTCAATTAAGCTTACAAAAGAGACAAGGCTCTTCAGAATACTCACTTATAGTCTTATTATCCAAGGTAATTATTAGCTATTTATAAGATTTTTCTATTTATTGTAAATCTTAAACCTTAGTGGTAAAACTGTAATAATATACAAGGCCTTTAAACCCTAAAGACTAGGCCTACGACTTAAAAGTAATGAAAATATTTACAAGTATATAAACAGTGTTAAACGATGTGTTTAATAAGAAGGTTAGCATGCAAGTATTTGAGCTGTTCTAAGGTAGCTTAGGTTTGAGCAAGATTAGGTTGGCAACTGGTTGTCTAAGCTGGAGTTAGATTCCTTAAAGTTATAATATGCTTGGTTGAGCTTCCAATGAGGTCAGCCTACAGTTGCTAAATTCGTGGATTACTAGCATTAGTTTTCTTATGCCGTACCGAGTTGGTCTTTAGACTTAGGACCTTAGCTATTTGGTTACTAGTCTGCTTGGTAGCTCATAGAGTCGTTATTGAGTTATCTTTCTTTCCATTCTTGGCCTTCTAGCATTAGTTCAACCTTGAATAGAGCAAGTCGGTTGCTGCTTAAGATGGTTGTAAGCCGATTCTTATCCACACATGTCAAGCGGGTGTTATTGATCGGATGTTAGGCTGCTCTTGTAAATGTAGATTCTTTGGTAGCTCAACATTTGTTGGAAATAGTTCAAAAGAGATCGAAAAGGAGGTAAGAGTCACGTCTAACCTGATTTGGGTCAGCTTTGAGCTTGGGCATTGTGCATAGATTGAGGCCTTTTTAAGTTGGATTGTTAGAAAGCTTAGCTTGGAAGGAATTTTAAGGCATGGCAGCTTAGAAACTATCTTAATCATAGTTAGAGCTCAATACTCAGGTCAAATAAGATGAGGTAAGCCTAAGATAGTGATCGAATCCTCACCCTTGATTGGTTCTTAAGCTAGTACTTATTGAATAAGTCCATGTAGGTCTTTAGCTTGGCTTTATGTGAATGGTTCAAGAGGTTGATTCCTATCATCTGTCTAAGGCTCGGAGAGATTTGGCCTCATATTTGTAGGATCTTCTCTAGTCGAGCCTACTGCGGTGTCTTCTAGATGCTAGGGAATCGGGTCAGATACATTGAATGTGGAAAAGATGCTATAATCTTTTAGGAGCTTGATCTGATAGGTATTGCAGTTCATCCTCTTCATGGACTTAAAGGGACCATTTGCTTTGGGTGATAGTTTGTTCTTCCTTAGATGGGGAAATCTTTCTCGACTAAGGTAGATCCAAATTAGATTACTTGGATTAAAGGAAATAGCTTGGAAGCCTCAGCTACTGGTCTCATGCTGTCATTCATTGAACCTGGTAATCTTCTAAGTCACTTGCTGGTTTAATTTATGCAGTTCATGAGCTAGGTTGACTCCAGACTGGCTTTCTTTAAGGACTGCATGGGTTAAGGCCATAAATTATCTCAAAGGGGGCTTTCTTAGTGGTACTATGAATAGTTTGATTATAAGCAAACTCCACAATAAGCAACAACAGATCTTACTCTTTCAAATTCCTTCCCATAATAACTCGAAGTAAGGTACCTAATGTCTTGCTCATTGCTTCAAATCTCCTTCTGAGGGTGACTACTTGTACTGAACATAAGTTTAGTACTAAGTCTTTTCTATAAGGTCTTCTAAAAATAGCTCAGGAACATAGTATCTTAATCTGAAATGATGGACTTTGGGACTCCATGTAGGCAAATGATTTCCTACAAAAATAAATCAGCAATATATAAAGGATTGTTAGTTTAGTGGTACAGAGTGAAGTATGCCATTTTACTTAATCAGTCCATAACTATGAGGATTAAATCCTTCCTTTTAGATGCTCGAAGTAACCCTAGGACAAAGTGTATGCTAAGGTCGGCCTAAGGTGAGGTCAGTATAAGCAAGGGTAGGTATTCTCCATGTAGCTCATTCCTTTCACCCTCTTACACACTTTATAACTACCGATGCCCGTATTGACATCTTTGACCATACTAAGCTAGTAAAAATTTTCTCTCAATAAGTCGGTGGTTTTGGTCTCACCAAAATAGCTTGACAATTCTCTACTATGAGTTTCCTTAACCAACAACTCGCATGTGGAACAATTAGGTATATAGAGTCTCCTTTCCTTAAATAGATAACAATCCTTCAAGCAGTAACCTCTAACAGCAATTCCATCTTAACACTTTTTAAGTATAGGACTGAAGTATGGGTCTTGAGTATATTGCTCGACAATAAGGGAAAATCCCAATAGCTTTGTTTGCAAGGTGGTCAGTGAGATATGTCGACGTGACAAAACGTTAGGAACCATATTAGCACTACTCGTTTTATGTTTGATCATGTAGGAGAATCCCTCCATGAATTCTAACCATTTAACTTACCTTTTTGAGAGCTTGTTCTAACTCCCTAAATGTTTCAAAGACTCATGGTCAGTATAAATCACAAATTCTCGAGGCAATAAATAATGTTGCCACACAGTAAGAGCTCAGGAAAGAGAATATAGCTCCTTTTCATGCATAGAGTAGTTTTGCGCAGTTGATAAGTATAAACCACTCTATACTTTTTTAGGCACATTTAGGTATAAATTAACCGTAATTGTGTTTATTTCTCAAGTTCTTGGTAATTCATTGTGTAATATATTAATTTCAGATGATTCAAAAGAAAAAGGGACAAAATTTGACAAGAACAAGGAGATTTAGAGCTATCACGACCGTAATAAAGGAAAAATACTAAAGGAACATCAACTGAGACTCATTACGGGCATGATAAAAAAGAATCTAAGTGTTCAGTGCTTATCACTCCCTCCATTATGATCATGATCAAGGGAGTGACCAAGGCAGAAGCTATTTTTCCACCTATTCATCATGATCATGACTCCACCTTGGAAGGATGATCAGTCTCTTAATCACGGGCATGATTAAGTAGAATGTTTGCGATGAGAAGATTACTCTCTGTGTCATGAGCGTAATGAGAGTAAACACAATGATTCTTTTTAAATCTTTTTGCACGAATTGGTGTGTAATGAGTCTAAATGCTAGGAGGTGTCTTGAAGTGGTGTATTTCGAACCTTTTAACGAGAAGAATATAAATACGCTACAATTTTTCAGACAAAAGGGGGAGATTGAATCATACATCTATTCGTATATCTTTGTACCCATTGTATTTTCGATTATTTTCTTTTTGTACAGTTTATAAGTATTATACCTTGTACCTTTCCTAGAATTACTCGAGAGAGACGACGTGAATTCGTTGTTCGTGTATTTATCAGATTTCTACAGTAGAATTCAAAACAGGGTTGTGTTCCTCTACTTATTCTATATTAATTTCTTTGTTATTTCTGTATTTTATTGATATGTTTTGCTTTTTCATTATGTGTGAGTAGTACATTAGGACTTGCTACATCATTTAGTATGATCAAGTGCATGAAATAGTGGTTTCTTGATAAATGTTAATTCCAATGAATTTCACTTAATGAATCTAAGTATGGTGTGGTGCACGACATTGACTTAGGATGGATTTCAATAGAACATGTCGAGAGATAATTCTATTGAATAGATTTAGTTCATTGGAACAACTTACTCCTGATAATAGAGATATTATTAGGAAAGTTACTGCATTTTTAGGGGAATCGATACATTAACATGATATTAATGCAATCCGAGTTGGTTGTTAATTAGGAAGAGATTCCAATAGACACAATTAGGATTAGAAGTAAGTAGTTTTGAGCAGAATGCTTACATACTATAATTTCCCACAGATAATAAGTATTAGGACAAAAAGTATTTTGGTAGGATCATACTAAGTGGTAAAGCAAATATGCATTGTTAAATGTGTTGTTAGTAATTGTTTTGTAGCTAATGTGTTAGTGGCATTAGTTTATGGATTAGTATGGTTTAGTCAGCAATTTAGAGTTTTAGTAATTAATCATTTGATAAATCAGATTGCTAGATAATAGGAAAATTGATAACTCTTATTTTAAATATATTTCACATGGTGATTTTGTAGTATTTCCCTTATATTTTTGGTTTTTTTTTAAAATAAATTGATACTTAATTGAGTAAAATTTTGATTTTAAGGTTTGAATGCATTCTCGAATTGAAATGAAGAAAAGGAATCTAGTTTTACTTAATTTGGAGTTCAAATGAATAATTTATGAAGTTTTAAAGTTACATAAATAATAAGAGAAAATGACAATTTTTGGTAAAAAAGTTACATAGTTTGGGCACAACTATGCCCCCAAGTTGTGTCCATGTAGGATAGTTTTTGTGCTAAGGTCAGTGAGTTACACAACTTAGGGATACAACTGTATCCCAGGTTATGTCTGGTGATGAAAAAAGAAACTTCATAATACATTCTATAAGGACTTGTGAGGGTTTTGCACATAACTTTTGACATTCAAAAGAGAAGAGACTTAAAGAGGAGGAGAAAAAGTTGGAAGTAACACCGAACTTTAAGATTGAAGAGATTTCTCGTCGACAAAAGGGGTTTTACATGTTTTACTTTTTGATTTTGTTGCAATTCGTTTTTAATTTCATCATGATAGCTTAATATTCTTGTATTTAGGATTGTGGAACCTAAGGTTTCATGTGACTATTAGATTTATTGATAATTTTCAATAAAGTTTCTATCTTTCTTGATTCAATTATGTGTTTTTTTTTTGTTAATTGATACTTCTAGGGTATCAATTTATGATATTATGCATGATGATTGAGAAATCACATCAATAATGAGATCTTGACATAATTGAAGAGAATTATATGTGTACTTAGAGATAAGATACATGATTCTTTCGAAAAATTATTTTTTTAGTGTGGGAATTCATTGTATATTAATGCAATTCTAAAATATATTACTAAGTGAAGAGATTCTAGTAAATAATTTAGGATTAGGGTTAATATGCTTAAGAAAGGTGTTAACTTCAATTATGAATCCCTCCAATCAAGAATAATAGAGATAGAATTAGATAGATTTTTAGCGATCATATGTTAAACACTAAGAGAAATAATTCCTAAATATGTTATTTGCCTTCTTGAAGTCGTCCTTAATTTTATCGCTTCCTAAATTGCTTAGTCAAGTCTCATAATTAGATTAGTTTGTTAATTTTAGTATTTTTAATTCATTCAACCTGTCACAATTTTCCGATTAGACAATAGAGCTAAGGTTAGTATTAGTACTTGAGTTCTCTAAAGGATCGACTCAAACTCACATCCGTTATATTAAAATTGATAGGTGCACTTGCCTTGTATCAAGTACAGAAAGATTAATTAGTACTAGTGTTTATTGTTGTTCCTAGTAGAGACGATCTTAAACTCATTCGTGTTATAAAATGATGGGTACACTTGCCTATTAAACCGAGTTAAGGATAGAATATAGGAATTTAATTTGTAAAACTTAGAAGCTCTGTTCAGAGGTGATCAATAACACTACTAAGTTTCTTCTTATGGTAAGAGATAGGCTGGTGTTCTTGCATTAGGACTGTGCCAATGATAATACTTGATGCATTACATTCTAAATCAAATGGCTTGTTAAAGTTGGGTAGAGCTAAAATAAGTGCGATGGTAAGTTTCTCCTTAATCTCTTTAAAACTCTTCTCAACTCAATCAGTCTATTGAAATCCATCGCTTTTCTTTATCAGCTCAATCAAGGGGGTTGTAATGGTACTGAAGTTCTTGATAAAAAAAAAGAAGTAAGGCCATGAAAACTCCTAACTTCAGTAACATTCTTGGGTGTAGACTCCAAGATAGCTCGGACCTTTTTCTCATCTACTAGAATTCCTTCTCTAGATGCTACATATCATAGAAAGACAACATTGCTTTGACAAAATGTACACTTTTTCAATTTTACAAACAATTTCTCAACTCGCAGTATGTCAAAAATAGCTCGAAGGTGTTTTAAGTGGTTGGTCAAGTCGGCGTTGTACACTAAGATATCATTAAAGTATACGACCACATATCTTCCGATCAAAGAGCACATCATATAGTTCATGAGTCTTATGAAAGTGCTTGATGCATTAGTAAGTCTGAATGGCATAACAAACTATTCGTAGAGATCATGTCTAGTTTTAAAGGCAGTTTTCCACTTGTCTCCTAGTCTCATGTGAATCTGGTGATAACCACTTCGTAAATCAATCTTTGAAAACATATGGGCACTATGTAGTTCATCTAACATGTCATCAAGCCGCAGTATTGGATACTTGTACTTGACAATGATTCGATTAATAGCTTAGCTATCGATGCACATGTATCATGAACCATCCTTCTTTAGGATGAACAAAGCTAGCATGGTACAAGTGCTTATACTTTCTCTCACATAACCTCTCTCAATAAGCTAGTCCACTTGTTGTTTCAGCTCAACAGCCTGCTTGAGTTCATCTTATAAGCAGGTTTCTTTGGTAGAGTAACGCCTGGCTGTAAATCAATGCTTTACCTTAGATGGTAAAGATTTAGATTCCAATTCTTATAACATATATACTTTTATCTTCAAAGATAAAGAGAAGAGAAATGCCCATCTTACTTAAGTAAACTTGAGATGCCCTTGATTGACATTAGAGGCTGACAATGACTATCAACTATATCTCTTTTATTTATCCTTTTGCTAACTGGTTGAAGTTTCCCAATCACAATGAAGCATAAGGATAGCCATGTCCACTTTATCATTATTGAAATTAGCCGCTCATATGAGCCCTGACTTAAAAGAGAAAAGAAGACCTGAACTAAAAGATATGTCACTTTCGACGATTGAACTTTGCTTTTACATCCAAATTAGAATTGTCCTTAAATGTCTTTTGATCCTGCTTAGGGTCGGCTTTCACTTTACTTTAACTTTTATATTAGGAATGTCAACTTACACTTACAATATCAAATTTGACTTTCTAGAATCCTTGCTCCTGGCTCTTATTTACATATGCCACTCATAAGAATAAGATGTTTGCTCAATACCTCGGATTGGGGATAGTCCTTTAGGCAAATCATCTAAGAATAGGTCAAAAAACTCATTTATCAAGCTTCAAACCTCTTCTGGTACATCTTCCATATCTGTCAACTCCAATAACCTTCTAATCAATACAAATATATGCTCTTTGGCTTTCTCAATGGCTTGGAGCTCTTTTTGACTAAGCACTATAGCCTTCTTCTTACTAGCTTAAGTGAGCTAGTTGTGAGTCTCATTTACTTAGCTTAGTGTCATAAGTTGTAGCATAATTTTCTTATCATCCTTCATGAAGGCATAGGTGTTCTTGAATTCATTGTGTATGATACGCGATCAAATAATCAAGGTCTTCCTAACAATAGATGTGAAGTGCCCATGGGGACAACATCATACACTACTTCATGTCTATACATATTTCCCATATAGAAGGGTACAGTTATGTTACCTGCTTGGTCACATGTAGGATACCCTTATTATGGAGCCAATGTGGCCTATGAGGCCAGGGATACTTAGAGATTGGTAGATCTAACCTCTATACCATGGTCTGAGTGACAACATTAGTATAAGTTCCTCTATTTACTATGATCGTACATAGTTAACCTTTGATAGTACACTTAGTGTGAAATAATTTTTCTCTCTAGTCTTCCTTGTAGCTCAACATGGAGTTCAACACTTATCTCAACACTAAGGCCATCACTTCTCTTTGCTCAGCATAGACACAAGTCTCTTCCTCATCCTTGACTTCTGTTCATTCAGCATATTTCTCTTCCTTCTTAGGCTCAGTCTCATCGATACTGTCCACTTCATAATCTTGGAGGACCATAACACATCAGTTAGGACATTCAGCAGCCATGTGTTCGTAACCCAAGCACTTAAAGCATTTTATTTCACTTATCTTACGACCCAAGGTTTGTTCTTTCTCATACATCCTCAGAGCTGCTTTGTCATCTGCTAGGCTCTTTAGGCCAGCTTGATTAATATTAGGTCAATTATTCTTCTCATCTACTTGGAGAGGTCTCATTGGCTCATTGTGAGTAAGTCGGCATGGAACAGGAGTTCACGAAGAGCATGATCCAAGTTGGATTGGGATGGTTCTCTTATGCTTTTCAACCCTCTATGCTATCTTAATGGCTTCCTCCAGTATATAAAATCTCTGCAACTTAATAACATTTTGTATCTCATATTGAAGCCCTAAAATAAACCTTGATATAATGCGAGCTTCAAGCTCAATTACGTCAACTCAGATCATCAACATCTAGAATTCTTTGACATAGTCATCAACAGCTTGGCTTCCTTAGTGGAGTACTTATGATTTTATAAATTACAAATAGGTCTCTGATATAAATCGCCCTCTCAACAACCTCTTCATATCAAACCATGTGCGCACTCCTCGTTATCCATCCCTTGCTTTGGTTGCATTTAAGTTTTTCCACTACATGGCAACATACCCAGAGAACTCAAGAGCAACAAGTCAAACTTTATTGGCCTTAACATAACCATAGCAATCAAACACTCTTTCAACCTTTTCCTCTCACCCTAAGTGCTCATCTGCATGTAAAGGTCAAAATTTAGACCTTGATGTTGTCGAGTCCTCAAGGATCTTGACACCCTCACTCTTCTACTTCATAGTATTCCCTTTCCTCTTCTTCTTCTCCATCAACCTCTACATCTACTTCCTCGATTTCCTCTAACTCAAGTCTTCATCAAGTAAGTCAGTTTGCTACTCCTCTTACTCGGTGAGATTAAGCTGGGCAATTAGTTTAGCTACAATTAGGCATACCCTACATTGTTGCCTATTACCTTGCATAGCTGTGGCGAAACTCTTAATAAGGTTGGTGAGTCTATTAAGTTTATTATTGACTGACCCTAGGGTATTATTGTCATGTTGACCATGGCCAATGCAAGAGCCATTGTCTTAGTCACTAAAAACTTCGTGAACACTAGAATCTGACATTATGTGACACCTCTCGTTACTATTTTCTTCAAGAATTATCTCAACAAAACTCAATTCCTTACTGCAACTTAGAATCGTACTAAAACACCCTGACTACTTAAAAAAAAGTCGACATAGAACAAAGTCATACGAAACCGAACCTACTCTATTTTCATTGTAGGAAAATAGAGTAGAACAGAGTAACATAAGTTATTTCACTTACTTTGCACAAACCATTACTCTACAATTCACAACTTCAAAACTTACTTCTACAACTTTGATTACACCTCTAATACACTCAAGAACAATATTGCAATAGCTATGGAAAGACACAACGATAACTAATGGCAACTCAAACAAAACTTTATTACAATGTCACACTATCCCTCTCGGAATTGTGCTCTAATACCAGTGAAGCCGATGTGTCTCCTGGGTCATACATACGAAGAAACATTACAATGAACAGGAATGAAAGGAAAATAAAGGGGTTTAGCAAATCCAAGCAACTACTAGCTAGATATGACACACCAACTGATCCAACTCAGTTTAATCTTAGCACTCGATATGACACACAAATATAGTACTAGGGTTGCTCGCCACCAACTCTTACTAAAGGAGCTAGATAAGAGCTGAGGATAAAAGAAAACACGAAGGTTACTTTGTGAGGAAATTTTGCAATTCAATAATGAATGAGTGAGTGATGTCTGCGTACAAAGGAATTGATGCGTTTTTATGACCTTAACTTAAGTTACAATGGGTAAGGAAAAGATAAAAAGGAGAATGTACAAAAGATTTCTTAAACATTCTAAAAAGGGTAAAAATGGTAAATAGTACATTGTACGAAAAAGTAGAGAACCATTATAGAATGATGTGCTAGAAGACATGTGTCAAGTGGCTGTTGGTAATCAGATGCTAGGTTGCTCTTATAGGCATAAATTCTTTGATAGCTTGGAGTTTGCTGGAAACGGTTTGGAACATATCGAAAAGTAGGTAGGAGTTGTGTCTAACCTGATCTAGGTTAGGTTTGATTTGGGCATTGTGCATAGATTGAGGCCTCTTTAGGTCGGATTGTTGGATAGCTCTGCTTAAAAGAAAGTTTAGTGCACATTAGCTTAAAAACTATGTTAATCATGGTTAAAACTTAACGCTTAGGTCGAATAAGATGAGGTAAGCTTAGGCTGGTGATCGAATCCTTGTCTTTGATTGGTTCTCGAGCTAGTACTCATCGAATAAGTCTACGCGAGCCTCTAGCTTGGCTTCGTGTGATTGGTCTAAGAGGTTGATTCATATCACTTTTAGACACCTTACCCTCTTTCATTCGAATGTCATGTCTGCTATAATGTACAGAAAGTTCCCATCTTGTTCTTCGTGACTTTTTTAACCTTTTATCCCGTTCTAAAACCTTTTCAACACATTTTAAAATAGGTTTTCTAAATCAAAACATCAATTAAACTTTGTTTTTCTAAGGAACGAATTGAGACTACTTGCAGAGACTTGTGGCCTAGTTGAAGGGTTAGGGTATAAAGAGTAAGTAATGGCTTGTGTATCGAAGTTAAAGGTAGAGTTTTTCATTTTGTGATTATGCCAAGTTGTAGATGTCACACCTCGAAGTGGTAGAGTTGTAATAGTCTTACCATATAAATTATTATAAGACAAAAGCTGACCTTTCAAGCACTATATTAGATCTAATTTACATAAGGTATCAATGACTAACCAACTTTGAAATAAATAGTTCAAAAATTAAATAAGTTATTTACTTAAGAAAGTATAAAAATATATATACTAGGATTCAAATATTACATTTAATGCTTGCAAGATTTCATTATATTATATTACCTAAGTAATACTTTATTTAAAAATGGAAGATTCTAAAATAAAAACTAAGACCTTAAAAATATACTCATTCTTTAGATTTATTTCCTCACTCTCCAAGATCCAATAGTTGTTAGCTTCAAGGTAAATATAGGTCGTTTTCTAGCTAGCACCTATAATAATATCTATAAAGATGCAAGTAACCAACTGCTTAGTAAGTTGGGACAGAAACTTAAAACCATATATCAAGCACAAATAGAGTCATCAACCAAATTAGTTAGATGCAATGCATGTACAAGAAAATACCATCATACGACATTATAATATTTTCTATTTATTATATTCTAATAATTATATATTATGTATTATTACCTTTTATGTATATGATACACTTCTAATATTTCTATCACTCTAATTATCGTCTCTAAACATCAATTATCATTTTAAAATGTCTAAATTCATCCTAAATCAGATTTTACTCCTAATTTCCAAAATTAACTTAAAATTTACTATTTTTCCCTATTACTCATTTACTACATAATTAACCTAATAATTACATCTAACACCCTAAATGTTACAAGTATCATACTACATCAGATTTCAACATCCTAAAACATGTACTTATTCACTAAATCAGTAATTAACCATCTAATTACTTTATTAACCCTAAATTACCCATTTTATGCCTCATTTTAGGGCCTAAAAATTATCTAAAAATTTCGAAAATTAATTTTTGAAAACGGGTTTCATAGCACTGTTCTATATCATCTAACTAATCTACAAAAAAATTTTGGGTTCAAAACTACACTCCTAAGGTCATTTATTTCTAAACCGAAACATGCTCGGTTTTGCACGATTTCTTAAGGATCCTATATCACGAGACATATTTTCATTAAAATAATATTTTTCCTAAAAACTACATACAAAAAATATTCCAGAATAACAAGTTTCATAATTTTCTAAGAATATTTACTATTTTTTCAAAATTACACAAAATTGGGTTGGAAAATCGAATTCACCGATTTGGGTGACTCCAGCCATTGTCGGTGGCCATGGGTGTGTCGGCCTAACTGGACGTTGCCACCACCGTGTGGTGGTGGTGGCCGTCCACTCCCAGCTGCCCGTCGGATCTGGGTTCTCCTTTGTGGCCCTAACTGCACAGTTTTCCTTTCCTTTTTTTTTTCTTTGGTTTTTCTCTCAATTTTCGACTCTCCTTAATTTTTTCTGATTTCTAATTGTCCAAATGAGCTTCTAAAATTTTCTTGTTATTTATAAAGCTTTAGTGTAATTATTGTGCATTAAATTGGACAAGATAATTGTCTTATCCCTTAATTTTTGGCTTTTGTGTTGTCTTAATTTAATTGGCAGATTTTTTTTTTTATTTTTCCCTACTGCCATGACCTATATCTAGATCATTCCTTATTTTTCTTGATTTTTCCTTAATTAATTATGAATTTTCTTTAATTATTTAGTATAATTTTAGCACATTACGCGTATTTTAAGTAATTACGCGTATTTCTACATACATATAAATTCATATATAGTACAAATAAGTTTTCATAAATATTATTTAGGTCATTTATGATTTTTAGTATACATATAATTTATCTCTAGCGATTTGTTAATTATCGAAATGTATTTTACGCATTTTAGATAAATGACGAGTTATATACTTAAAATTTGGAATTTTTATAGTCTTTCATTTTATTGCTTATTTTCTTAAATTCAAGTTTACGGAGTCATTTTTATTAATATTTCTAGCTTTACTTTATAATTTAGGTTCGATTGAGTCTTTCAATTGATTGAAATATCAAAGGTTAGTTGTAGGGCTTACGGTTTCTTTTAGATACCTATTTAACATCGAAGTTTTTATTCTTCTTAATGGGTTGTTGTAATTGAAGAGTTAGCTATGAATTTGGGGATTTGATTTCTATACTAATATTGAAGGATGTTGTAGAGTGTCTACAGATGAGTTAAGAGTGGGAAAAGACCCACGAAAGTGAAATTTGATGTATGGCTTCGAAGTTAGATTTGACTAGCGGAGGATTCACAAATTACAGTTAGTCTGTAGAAAACTGTAGATTGCAGTTAGCGTTCAGATGCCATCAATGCTAGTGTCGAGACGTTAATTCTCTGTAACTCATGAATGTGGGTTGTAGCATGACATTTGAATGCCTAACCCTTTAGCATCTAGACACCATGTCTATTACAATGTACAAAAAGTTCCCATCTCGTTCCTCATGACTTTTTTAGCATTCTATCTCATTCAATAACCTTTTCAACACATTTTTAAATTGGTTTTCTAAATCAAAACATCAACCAAACATCATTTTTTCAAGGAATGGATTAAGACTACTTGTAGAGACTTATGGCCTAAGGGTTAGGGTATAAGGAGTAAATAGTGGCTTATGTATTAAAGTCAGGGGCTAAGTTGTTTATTTTGCAATTATGCTAGGTTATAAAGCATCGAGATATTTTTCAAACACTACTATGAAGTCAAGTATGGGATACTTGATTGATGGTTGCGTGTGTTAGGCTAGCAATTAAACCAAACTTAATTAAATTTGGACTTAATTGATTTTGTTGTTTGTGTTTAGCTTTGACCACCTATTAGGTTTGATCTAGTGGTGTTGATGAGGCGCTTGGCGATCTTTGCATAACGCTGGCCCAAGTAAAGTTCTGCATTGAAAGAACTAATGTAGATTTAGGATGGTTATCGGACACTCAAGTGTTAGGGAGTACCCAACACTAATACCTATGTATTATTTATATTATGTGTGCAAGGGTCGTGATTAATCCCAAGTCTCAAGATATTAAGTCTGTTTTGCTTGTGAACTTAATAAATAAGACTAAACTAGTTGATTATTGCATTTAATGTAGTTACTTGTATGTATGCTTTTGCCATTGATTGTGTTTTCATGTGCATGTGTGTGGTATCTTGTACCGGGCATTAGCTCACCCTCTAAAGATTTGTGTTTTTGGGTTGCAAGTCCACGTTATAATTATATTACTAAGAGTTATGATGGTATCAATTGTCACACCCTGAAGTAGTTGAATCATAACAATCCCACTGTATAAACCATCCGAGAATAGAAGTTGACGATACAACCACTATTGTAAACCTGATTTACATAAGGTATTCATGATTAACTCACTTTGAAGTAAACAGTTCATGAAATAATAATGTTATTTACTTACAAAAGTATGCAAAACACATACTAAGGTTAAGATAATCTAAGTAATATTTACATGATTTAGTAAACTATTGTTACTTAAGTTACATATATTTTAGTACTAAAAGATTAATAGATAAGAACCAAAACTTTAGAAGTATAACTATTTATTGGTTTTATATCCTCACTTTCTAAGATCCAGTAGTCTCTAGCTTCAAGGTAGTTATAATGTTGCTTCCTAGTTAGTACTTGTAATATTATCAATAGAAATGTGAGTAACTAACCGGTCAATCAGTTGGGACAAAGTTATAAGACTATAAGTCAAGTAAAAATGAGGTTATTAAACAGTTATTTAAATGTAATGCAATAAACAAATTCCATCGCAAGATGTTGTTGGTCCATTGTGAGACAAGAGAAATTTCACCTGCTTTAATCTAAGTTGAGGAGTTTCAGTGCATATGCAACAGCTCATGACCAAACCTGCGCATATGTAATAGCTCATAACCAAACCCAAGCTTATGTAATGGAGACATAGCTTCTCTTGTGACTATTTTTCGAACCACTGCCTCCATTTTTATCGTAACCTCCTCTCCTACCACTTAATTAGACTAAGGATGAATAAGGGACCATTATGCTTCGACGTTATCCCTTTTAATGAGTTGGTATTTGATCGAAGAATCCTAAACGTCCCCTAATAAGTTACAATGCATGTCTAATAAAGATTACAAGTCATATGTATAGTTAACTCCAGTTTGAGGTATTCAATCAATTCACACAAATCAAACAATTGCAGTCCAAAACAGCAAGCCGGAATCATACAACTAAACTCAAAAGCACATACACATATGCATACGCATAATCAAGCTACCTAATAAATGCAATCATGTATAATCTTAAGCCTTCAAGTATTATAAAACAATATTAAAAAATACAATAATATATTGACCCTAAACTTACTTGGATTTCTTGCTTACTCACTTAAAATGCAACTCACGATAAGTCTTCACTAATATTTCCTATAATACAGATGTCATTTTAGTATTCATATAACTATTATACATGGTTTTTTTTTTTTATAACTTTGACTATTATCTTTAGTTTAGGATTTTACTATATCTAATTATTCTGATTTTAGGTCTGGCAATTGGTTTTGTATTTAGCTAGGTATTGATTCAGTTTCTTCTTTCATCTTTGATTTAGCCTTTGAATCAAGTTCTAATTCAACTCTTGATTTCATTTTATTCATAACTCTTAGAAATGCGTTCTAACTTATTGTACAGAGTTTTTCTAAGTTTAATTTGAGTGAATATATTATCTGGTTCAGTTTCTAATCAACTCTCTAGTATGCTAGTACCATGGTTTTGATTTAGCTCTTCAATTAGCTTCTAATCTACTCTTATTCCATATTTCCATATAATTCCACATAATTCAATTCTAGACTCGAATAAAAGTGTAATATACAGTCCAACATTACTTCAACTTAAACCATCTAAACTCAATCCTATTATTTGAGCACTTTACATATATTGCTAATATCAACTTTATGCCCTCAATATTCAAATCCAATATTCCCAGTACTACATATTGGTTCTTTCATCATTACTCAACACCATAATATGTCAGAATATTCATTAGGTCGCAATCTAACTCAATTTCTTGGAAAATTATTAAGTAGATTTAGAAAAATAATGATTTAATAGGGTTCTTAAGGCTAAAAAATTAGATAAAAATATAAAAAATATTTTTCACAAAAAAAAATTCATGATAATATAATATACATCATAGTTAGTGCATAAAAAAATTTTGAGGCTAAAACAACATTAATAAAGTTTTTGAAATCAAAAGTGAAATTAGCTCAGGTTTAATAATTTGTTAAGAGCGATATATTTTGAGACTCAATTTAAACAAAACAATATTTTTCCTAAAACTATGTACAAAAATATGACAGAATACAAATTTTCATAATTTTCTACAAAGATTTGATATTTTAACAATTTTTATGAAAAACAGGGTTAAGATTGAATTCATTGTTTGCTTGTATTCCACCCACTAGTGGTGGCTCCACCCTTTATGGCAGCCTTAAACGATGGCTTAGCTATTAGGTAGTAGTAGCGGTTTGCTCTTGAGTCTTGGTTTAGTGCAGGTATGCGTATTTAGCCCTAATTACACTCCATTTTGTATAATTTTTCTAAAAATACTTACATTACTCTCACTAGCCACTCTCTATTTCTCTTGAACTCTAAAGGGTCCAAAATGAATTGCAGAGGGGCTAATCTTAATTTATAAGCTAGTGTAGGTTGATTGGAAATTTTTAAGTTCACATATGTCCCTATTTGACCACTTTTTGACCATCTATGTGTCATAATCTTGCCTTTCTTTTGGTTAATTCATGCTTTTCCAGATTGCCATGCCTTACTCCAACATAATCCATCATTTTATTGAATTTTTTATATACTTATTTAGTATTAATTAGATATTTTACATAATTTTAGGTATTTTTACTTATACGTAAAGTCATATATAATATAAATAAATATTCTTAAATATTATTTATGTTATTTTATGATTTTTAGTATACATATAATTTATCTCTAGTGATTTATTTATTATCGGAACTCTTTACGCGTTTTTGATAAATAATAGGGTATAATAAGTTTATTTTATAAATATAATTTTTTATTAGTTTATTTTTTAAATCTAAACTCACGAGATTATTTCTACTAATATTTTTAACTCTATCGGGAGATCTGGGCTTTCAAAAAATGGCTTCTAAATCGATTGACTGTAAGTTGATAGTTGATTTTATAGGGTCTCACCCAATTGTGTTTATTATTAAGAAGAGGTTTGAGAGTACTACTTTTGTGATGGATCAAGTTATGTGTAGAATAGACAATAGGCATAGACTGTAGTTAGGAATTGGTTTTATTGCTACTTATAACATGTTATTTATATTGCTTATTTATTTGTGAGGTGAAGTTACCTGTGATCCCTATTGGTTGTGTATTTATTGTTACATGTTAGAGCTATGAGATTTCTTAATTAAGATGCTACAATTATGTTATCTTAAGCAGGTTAATGTCATATTTTTATGTAGTTAGAAATGAGTGTGTATTTATGCCACTCTTTTATTAATAATTGAGGAGTTGATATAAGAGAGTTGAAAGATTATTATTTGTCAGTTGGCAGATTAATATTAATTATTTATGAATTTTAGATAGGTTACGAGTACCTAGACACCTTAGTATGTAAGTCCTTTAGGGATGATATGTGGTGGGCTGTATCTCCTTAGATTTCAAGGTGTTACAATATGTGATGGAAATGCTTTCTTTCAATTCAATGCTTATATTTCGTAATGAGTTATGGATAGATTAAAGGATTGTAGGTTGTGATTTAGAGAAGGAATTTGGATTTAGGTTTAGGTGGCTATATGTATGTATATATGCATATATTTGTAATCAAATTTTGTATATGTTATTTTGAAAGCCTTTATCGAATCCGATTATTACAAACACAAAATAAAAGGAGATACATGTAGGAAAGATGAACACTATGGTTAACATGGAAAACCAAAATATGAGAATACAAAGGAAAAAATAGGCTAGTAACTCACTAAAACAAAACAAGAGGAGATTTTACAAGAATTAATATAGTCCATCTTTAGAAATACAATGATGTAGATTTCCCTTAAGCACAAAACATGTAACAATTATTTCTTTGAGGGATTATAAGGGTTCTTTCCTATTCCACCATGTGATTTTAGACAACTGAAAAATTTAATTAGTCAAATCAATAACCTTGTTGAACATCCCAGCTATGTTATATAAGCACACCAACTAAAAAAAAATTATTGTTTTTATTGAAAAATTTTTGGTTTTCACACAAATAAAACAATTGGATCTATTAGAAATTGAGTTGGTCTAATTGGGTAAATGACATAATCCCCCATTTTTTTATGCTCTAGTTAATTGAAACAGCTTAAAAGTTAATTTGATTGAAATCGTTGAATCTAGAAGTACGAATGAAATGAGTTTATTTATAAACTATTTGATATATTCAATCTTACTCAAGTTTGAGCTTTACAATGTTTGCTCTGATCCATTTATATGTTTAGTTAATCTTAAGTTAAACATAAATATTAATTAACTTCAAGTAGAATTTAAATATCAATAAGATTTTAATTAGAATGACAATATTTTTTAAGTCATTCATATTCAAATTGAATTTAAGTTCGAAAGCGGTAATATATCATTTCAATTCCACTGGATTAGATCAAATGTCTTCGTTCCCACAAGATAACGTGAGAATAGCAAGGCAAAAGATAATATATTAAATCATGTGTGCCGACAATATACTTTATCTAGTATTGTGCTACAATATTTTATATATTCATTCTTCAATCATATATCTAACTTAATTACATCCACCGGCCAACCAAAGCCAAGTGAAGGAGAAAAATCAAAAGCTCGCCGTTGGAGTTGACATGGGCAATCCCAAAGCATCTTGCACTGCGTCAGCGATGCGGCGAGCCGTCACTGCAGGACTTGTCGTCAAGATCAACCTTTACAATTAATGTCATAATAGGCGCGAATTCCAAACGCATTGTTCTTTTAATTTTACTCATGTTAGGGCATGTTTATTGGCTATCTAATTAAGAAATTGTTTAGGTACCATAGCAGTCTCGTTTACGTATCTATTGAAAAAAAATAAAAAATCATAATGAATCAAAATTAAATAAAAAATAAGACCACTATGGGAATTTGGAAAAAAAAAAAGAAAAAAGGACCACTATAGAAAGAAGCTACCCTGAAAATTAGGAAATTATTAAACTTATGATGGTATCCTGATTTGTAAGTAGTGTACTTATATATACCTTAAAAATGTTGATACTGTATGGTTTCTCCAATAAGAAAATATAAAGTTAGGGTTCATATTAATAAATAAATAATTTTAGTTATATGTATGCTAATTTATCAATTACTTAGTTAATCCGAGTTGATCACTTAAAACATTAAATCATTCAAGAAGAATCATTAATTAAATGATTGATTTTCCTAAAAAAGTAATTACAAGTATGGATTAATACCAAAAGAAATTGATTTAGTACTATTTTATCGAAGAAATTTTTTTTTGTGATGTTAATAAGTTTTTTAAGGTAAGAGCGCTATTTTAAATATTTAGAAAGAATTACAATAAATGAAATCAACGTTTAAAAATAAGTTTAAATAGAAAATTAACATTTTGAAAAATTTAAATAAAGAATTAATATTCGAAATGTTCGAATAAGTGATCAACGTTTTGAAAAGTGATTGAACACTTTTACAAAATGACTATTATATTACAGTTTTATAATAATCGGATCCCTTATTTAAATTAATCTGTAAAACGTTAATTTTTTATTTAACTTAATCTCTTATTTGAACTTATCTCTAAACATTGATCCTTTTTATTGTAATTCTTCCTAAATATTCATGTTGTTACTATAATTTTGGTAGTTTTTTTTTAAAGAGGTATCAAACTTCTCAAAAGTTTTCACATGTGTGTATCATGGGTGTATTATTCTTGATGCTTTCGTGTGGCACTTAGAGCTCCTAGTTCTACTAAGGAAAGCTAAGTTCAGTCTAAATACCATATAGACAAGATTTTAGAGAGAAAAAGTAGAGAGAGAAATTTTAAGTACCAAAAGAATTTCACTCAATGTCTGGATAAATACAAATAAAAGGAGGCCCTCTATATATACAAATTGTCCTTTTCAATGAATGGTTAAGATTTATTTCATTTAACAGTTACAGTTGAATTATATTTACCTACTCTACTTACTATTATACATTGAATATGGAAATCTTTGGGATCCTCTTAGAATCTTTTAGTTTCTAGAATCATCCTTGAGTTTGGGCTTAGGCATTTTTCTTCCAATAGACCATTGGAATTTTTTTCCTTTGTCTCATTTATCTTGTCTCCCGTCATCAAGCTCATGCTAAGTGTATCTTTCAGGCCATAAAAAATTAGTCCGTGACATTCTCCTCCACCTAATACAACAACATCATCCTAGCGGCTTCCTTCTTGAATTCTAATCCATTTGATACCTTAACCTCATTTCTCTATAAGTGCCTATATCATGAGAATGTTTGGCAAACCTTCCTTCTTGAAGCCCAATGTAGCACCTTGCCCTTTTCATTCTTATCCTTAGTTGTTGAGGCTTCATCCTGCTTTTCTGAGTTTATTAGTCTTGAACTTTATGGAATTTTATCCTTGTTCTTTTCTCAACCTCTCCTACTAAAGTCGAACTATCTCCTTTTATTAGTATCACCTCTTCTATTGTAATTTGCATCGATGTAATAAGCTTTTTTACTCGTCTTGGAGACTACAAGATGTCTTTTTATTTATTGAGACTATGTACTAAGAACCCTGACTAAGTCAGCAAATACAACTAGATTAAGGAATAATTGTGGCATTGTTCCTATCTAAGAAGTCCATGTAGTAACAAACTCAAAATCACCCATAGGGACTACTTCAATATTCTCCATTCACTACTAATCTCCAATGCTGAATTTTACATTATTAGCAACGTTATAAGTTAGGAGTTCTTTGGAGTTAATCATCTTGAGTTAGGCTTTACTCTATTCAATTTTTAGCTTAAGTCTAAAGGTAGCATTCTTTGAAATGAATAAATGTGAGGCTTACTATCTTTACCATAGCATTTATCTTCTTTCTAGCCACTTTAGCCTCTACATACATTAAACGCTTTTTCTCCTTTGCATCTTGAGACTTCATAGTGTAGAGAAAACGAATAGTTCTAAGTTGACCCTTATCTTTTTCATTAGTTTTGTTCCTTACAAGGAGAGCATCCAACCATTCCCTTTTTGGACAATCACGAGTATAATGCAGTCTATCATGAAAATAGCACTTAAGTCATCGTATCCTTTTCTTATTTGCCATCCACCTCCTTCTCCTTAGAGGACTTAAAGATCTCCTACCTTGGCATCATCGTCTTCTTTACCTTCATTACTTACCAAATGCTAGTCTTCCTCCTTTTGTAGCAGTACTAGGCCCTATACTATAACAATGGCTTTTGAGAAATTCTTTACTCATGATGCTCTAATTATAGCTTAATCTAAAGTTCCAAACCATCTAAGAACATAACAAGAATGTCATCCGGGTTAAGGTTTAGTATCTCTAGCATTAGTTCCAAGAATTATTAGACATACTGCTTTACATTAGTCTTTTATTTGAGACGCTAGAGTTTGATCTTGGCTTCCCTTCTTGCATTTTAAGGAGAGAACTAATCTCAAAACTCTATTACAAAGTATCACCACGAGATAATCTCATTCTCTACCAAATCATTGCCGTATCCCTCGGGTATAAGGCTATTGCTTTTCCTTTACTCCCATCATCGACAAGCCCCATTGCCTTGGAGTATTGCTTAACTCCCTACAAAAAATTTCTTGCAAATCGTGTTCTCTTAAAACACTTTGACTTGAAACTTCTACCTTATGACTTGGATAGTTACTCTGTTACCAATAGTAGCCCAGCATGCTACTATTTGATTCTTAAGGCCTTCGATCTCTCTTTGCATAGTTAAGATGGCAGCATTAACCTTATAAGCTTTTTGTTTGGTACTAAGGGCATCCAGTTAACCCTCGAGCTTTCCCTCCTTCTACTCAATAGTTTCATTACGTTGTTGTAATTCTTCCAAGGCTTAGTTGAAGCCCCCTTACAGCTTACCTTAGAGTTCCTCCTCAATCTACTTTATATGGGCTTGGGATTCATCAAGCTACTCATTTTCCTTGGCTATACTTAACTCAGCCTTCTCAATCTTAGCATTCAAGGAATTTAGCATATCCATGGACCTAAACCTTTACATAGTAACGCGACGATCATCTACATTGGCCACTTAGTCTACCACTTGGTTGTTGATCTTAACTCCAAACGACGACATTCTCACTTCCAAAGCTTGCTCTAATACCATTTGTTACAAGTATATTATTCCTGATGCTCTCATACAGAACTTAGCACTCTTGACCCCATTAAAGAAGGCCAATTTCAACATGAATACCACACATAAAAGATTTTAAAGAAGGAAAGTAAAAAGAGAAACTTTAAGTACCAAAAGAATTCAACCCAATGTCTAGATGAGCACAAATAAAGGGAGATCCCCTATATATACAAATGACCCCTTTTAATGGATGGCCGAGATTTATTTATCTAACGGTTACAATTGAATTATATCTACCTACCCTACTTATCATACCTACTATTATACATCAAATTTGAAGATCTCTAGAATCTTTTTAGAACCTTCCAACTTCTAGAGTTTTCCCTAAGTTTGGACTTGGGCCTTTTTTTTTTCTAATAGGCCATAAGAACCTCTTTCTTATGTCTCATTGTCAGGCTCATGTAGGGCGTATCTCGGGCCTTGAAAAATTAGTTTGTAATACATGCAACTAAATGGAATCCTTTTTTCATGTAATAATTTTCCATGCCCATCAATACAACTACTCAAATTATATCAATACTCAAAGCAACCATAAATTGTCTCTATATAAGAACTCAATTGACTTTAATATTTTATGGCTAAAAATATATTGCTAGTCTCCTAAGTACTTAAGTGTGTGAATATACATTGCAACTACTATTATAACCATTAGGGAGAGGGATCAAATATTCTTCATTCTTTTAGAGACTAATATAAGTTTTAAGATTTAAATGTATTAGCATATCCTCAATTTCATTATTAAATTAGTGATACAAAAAGATGTTACCATTTATGACGGGTAATATACATGTAGTATATAAATATTAATAAAATATTATCATATATGATATGTGCAAATCACATGTGTTAATTGATTTGGAAATTATCAATGTAATTATTATATGTGTTAACATCTTATTGGTATTTATATACCATGTACGCATAATGCATGGCATGTAATACCCAATAAATTATTTTTTTTTGAGGGAATGGTCTTAAATGGATTGGATTGAAATGAAATAAATCTAAAAACAATAAATTTTTTCCTATATTTAGAAATGTTTATGAAATAGAACAAAATAAAATGGCATGTGTAATTGCCTTTGATTATTAAATATCATAACTACATTAAAGATGCAATAAGTAATTTTATAACAATAAATAAAAAAGCAATGGAATGTCGATTTCTCATTCTCAAAGGTGGAGTTCAAATCCACTTAAAGTTAGAATCATAGATTTTAGGAAATCTCCTTTTGCCTTCTAAAAGTATTTCAAAATATGGAAAAGTAAATGGAATCTAAATTGCAATTATGTCCCAAATCCATTATTTTCGAGTACCAAACATGATAAGCAATAAATAAATATGATGTGATGCATCTTTAGTATAATTGTCATTAGAAGTGTTTATCCGGTTGGGTTGGCCTAGAACTGACCCTAAACTATTAGTTTATAGGCCGACAAAAGAGTGAATCAAGGCCAACTCTTAAGATGACGTGTTTGAGCCGATTCAGTTGAATTGGTTGTTCAAGGGCTGGTTCATGGACTCTTGAATCATAGGATCTTTTTTTTTTTTTATTTTGCTTTTTCTGAATTTTCCTTAATTATTAGAAATAATTGTGAACTATTCATCTTTTTTTTTTCAACTAAATCTAAAACTTTATATTATTACTTATGAATAAAAATTTTTATTTTCAATCTCAAAATAATTCATTTAGAACATATGAGTGTGAATATATAATATTATATTATATTATATATATATAGTATACTATAGTATATTAATTATTATATATTACATATACTATATACTTGTTTGCATTGTATAATATAAGTATATATAGTATATTATATATTTTATATAATATATTATGTTTGGATTATATAATATTAGTATATTATATATTATTTATATATATTTTAATTTTCTTGATTAGCCCAACCTTGATTTGGTAAGCTAAACTACCTATTCAAGTATGATTTAGTGATCTATCAATTTAGTGGGTTGTTATAATTGAACCACTTAAACCCTTAAAGTTTAATGGTTCAACAGTTAATTCAAGTCTACTAAAAAAAACTGGCCAGTTCAATAGTCCGATGGACTGATTCATCAATGCTTATAAACCAAGGTGCAGGTGTAGCTTATTCGCCATAATACTGCTTTGCTGGTTTAAGACAAAAAGAATCCATGCAACCATTCGCACGTTTTGTCATATTAGAGATCTATGGTAATATTGTTTCTCGTATAAATTTCGTAATTTTGTTGATTTTCTTCCGAGATTTTATTGAGAAAAATATGAGAAAAAGGAAATTATAGAATCTCTAAAAGGTAGACAAATGATGGATTAAATGTATAAAAAAAGAAAAAAAAAAAGAATCTCTTCAACGTAATATATATAACATTGTATAATGATAATGATATTGAAAAGTTGACTTAGTGATAAATAATTTTAGTTCAGGAATACAGTAAGTCAGTTTGTTCGTATTATGTTTAAAAATGGACTTAGCAGGGACAAATATGTTGGATAATGCGATGATTTAATTCAAACGTGAAGTTCATTGCCTTGCATTGTGAAAGGGCAGGGACAAACTGTCTTCCGTAATATTAAAAAACAAATGGAGACTTGTACTTCGTTCGAATCAAGTGTTATTTTGCATATAATAATGTGTTTTCTTTTTTTTTTTTTTTTGAAAAATCGAATCTTTTAGCCAAACCAAGATGCTGAATCTCTTCGTAATTTGAATTAATACAAACATTTATTAGCGTTAGCAATACTATAGTTGGCTTAAATTTAAATCAAAAGTCAATATTTTGAGTTGTAAAAAGTGTCTTGGATAGAAATCCTGAGTACTCTTTTATACTTTGGCTGTTTGATTAATTTTATTAGAATGGAATAGAATAGTTATTCCTTATCTACTCATATATTTCTATGTTTGGTTAGTAGAATAGTTATTCTTAGAAATTGCAATTGTTCAAAAACAAGGAATTTCAATTCTTTTATAGGATTAAAAAGATAGCCATTCTTTAATTTAGTATTTTTTTTACCTATTCATGGTATCCCAATAAAATTCTAAGAAATAATTATTACTTATGTATTCCAATCATGAAGAATTATAATTTTACTTCTATCTTAATCCAATTCTTAAACCAAACATGCCATTAATAAGTAGAGAATCTCTGGAAAAATAAAATAAAAAAGACACAAAGGGAAATAAAAAAAAATGATCCTTTCGTAAAAACGCTTATGTATCTAAATGAACCATATGGGCAGAATATACGTTTTTCGCACGCAATGACGTGAAAACAGCTAGCTTCACCATGAAACCCGTCAAAATCTATCTCGTGGAGGTAGCTAACTGGGGTCGGTTGGCCTATTATTTGTAGTATTTAGTGCATAATGTTTGTCCAACTGTACGTGATGGTTGAAGCGGAACCCCAGTTCATTTATTGGATGTTGCAAGCCATTTGTATCATCATATATAGCGTGGACATCCACATCACAAGTAGGGTGTGAAACGAAACTAAGTATCGGTTCCATGAATCATGTAAATAATTTAATACGGTCAATATAATTGTCTCTTCTAAACTCACTACTATTGATATTTATGTTAATGACACAAAATAATAAAGTTGATGCCTAGAACAACGGTAGACGTAATTGTGATATAAAGAAAATAAATTTGTATTAAGTATAAAAGAAACAATTAGGATATAAATGATCATCAATAGAACTTAAAATTTTGATGGAAAATAAAATATTGATTATATTGAATTTATACAATAGAATAGAAGATGGGATATAAGATAGATAATGAATTAATGAGATGTGTTAAGATGTTAATATAGTAGTTGGAGCAAGAAACCTTATGGCCCATAATCTAGCAATAGTGTAAGAAGATTTCTTAATCCAATGATTCACAATTTATTAGACATCATCAATAGAATAAAGGAATTTAAATGCATTTAACATACATAAGAAGATATAATAAGTGTAATGAATGATTTGAATATTCCTCTTAAGAGTTTAATAAATGTGAAACTCATAGCATAAAGATATGGTTATGTAAGGATAACTATTCATTAAATACTAGGCCATCATACAAAGTTAGACATAGAAATATAAGAATATCGATGGATCCCAAAACAGTAAATGGGTACCTATATAACAAAACTACACTTTAGCAATCTAAGTAAAACTTGTGAAGAAGAAACAATCAAATTGACGATAAACCTTAGTGCCAAGATAATAAACTTAAGACCAATTTTGAATACTAAGATTTGATATGATTTAAACAGTTAACTAAGTTTAGATAATACTCGGGGCAAGTGAAAGTTTTAGTATGCAATAAACCTTATACTAAATATTATTTCAAAACAGAACTAGGAAATTTGTCCTCACTAGAAACTTAGAATTTTCTAGACTCAGTAGTTGACTCGAAAACTTATTTAGGAATTAACTATTTATAAGACCTATTTGACAAATGCTTAAACCTTGAATATTGAGTGTAAAAAAAATTGCTAAACCAGTGAATTTAGTCCAATTAATCTTATTACCTTCAAATTTCTAAAATTAAAAGAAAAAACCACAAAAATAAATAACCTATTCATACAATCAGTTCGGATAGTAAGGAGTAAAAGAAAAAAAATGTAAATGGGGATAATAGAAATAATGATGAGTCATAGTAGTGACTTGGATGCGATGTTAGCAACAAATAAGAAAATTAATGGAGTGGGAAAAAATATAAGCTTACAGAAAACCAACATAAGAGTAATAAGTAAAAAGTTGATTCGGGAATTAGAGCAAAAGTTAGCTCAGAAGGTAAGGATGGAAATGATTTTTAACATCAAGAATAAGGATGAAGAGGAGATATTTTCTATTGATTCAAATACCGTAATAATAGTTTAAGATGTCATAGTTTCGAGGATAAAACTTTTCTAAGAGAGGTGAAAATGTAAGACCTCCATTTGTATGACTAAGCTCAGTAGTCGATTTAGGGCGTTAAGAAAGGTAACTCAAACATGCCATAAATATACAAGGGGCTTTGTGATATTAGTTGAGAAGTTTTTATAGGCTAGGGATTTTAAAATTTAAAATAAAAATATAGCTAAATTGATAGCAATTTACTATATTATTATATTATTAGTAAGAGTGAATTAGGTTTCAGAAATTAACGAATACTTAGAGATAAATTATAAAAGTAATATAATTAATATTGTATATAAAATAATATATAAAAAACATATATGCACATTGTGTACAATTATAATATAAATATATGTACCCTAATTGTCAAAAATACCAAAAAATGCACAAATATTAACAAATAAATAAAGAAAAATATAGAAAATTTATAAAAAAAATTCTCAAGACATCTGGAAACATGTTGCTAGGCATGGCAAATATTTTGAGCGCATGAGGATAACAAAATCTCATGTTAGGACACCTAAGTTCTTAGATTATTCTTGCTAATTTGGGAATAAAAAATCAAAAGACCATCAAATCATCATACAATAACATAACTTGAAGTCTGGATGAAAGCTTGGCCATTTGTAAGGTTGAGAAAAATTTGGAAAGTGTGAAATAGAGAGAGAGATAAAGAAGAAGGAAAATTAGTGTGCAAAACCAAGGTTTATTACATTCTCAAGGAAGGTGATCATTTGGGTGTAAGGTTGAACTACCACTTAATGGAGGAGCCACTATCTAAGTTGGTAGCCAAGCCTCCTCTCCCCCATGGTAGCCGGAGCTTGAAGTTTCTGTAAGTTGGCAAATATCTCATTTTTATAAAAAATTTTGGGAAAAATAGCAAATGTTTACAAAAAATTTTGAAATTTGGTTTTCTCCATGTTTTTTTGCATGAGGAATCGAATTTTTCAATTAGATTTTCAAAATTTTAAGTGTAGATATGATGTCCTTAAGAAAAATGTCCAATGTAGCAATTTTTTATTGGGTTTTTAAAAGATCAATTCATACAATTTTGACTTAAAATTTTATGGATATACTCCTAAAATATTATATTTTGATGTTATATGGTCAGATTTTTAAAATTGAGTTGCTGAATTTTTGAGAAAATTATGTGTTCATGTAATTAATATGCTAGAGAGAGTATTTTATTAAGGAGTTAAATCTACACTTGATAAAATTATGGTACAATCTATATTCACTGATAGTAATAACTGAAAGTGGTTCATCATAAGTGTAGGAATGATGATTTTTAAATAAAATTAGGTATTGGTGGTTAAGGTAAAATTTTTCCAATTTTAATATAATTGTGATTTAGTTGATGTTATAGTGAGAAGGGGTATAAATGGTGGAAGTACTTAGAGTTGGTATTTACTATATATGCAGGATTTAGAGATCTAGAAACTTAGGATAAGTGAAATATATGTGAAGTAATTATGATGGGAATCCAACTAATGGACTTGTAACCCGCAGCCAAGCTCGAGGCCTTGAAGGACGAACAAGGCAAATTCTCTTGCTCCAGCTAACTCTTGCTAAAACTGAACTAATTTTTGTTGCCGACCAATTCCTAATGCTGAGCCGAATGACTTCATGTCTTTCAAAAGTCATATGCCAATTGGTCGAGTGCTCTACTGATAGCCTAATCCCTTACATACAATTGCTTAGCTATGGCCAAGTTGAGCTCTTGATCGGTAACATTGGTAACAAAAAGCCGAGAGCTCTAGCACATATCTGTAGCCACTCTTTTGATGAGTCCATGTCTGTTCGACACCCCTACTTGGCCTTTCCATCATGAACGTACTATTTTGGCTGTTTTTACTAAGAGCACCTCTAATATGTTGCTGCTACATGTCTTAAACTGGCGTAAAGGAAACTACCACACTTATCATTAATTTACTGGAATTATCATTTGTACCATTTATATTCCTTTGTACATTACTTTTTTTAGACACTACTCTTTTTGTCTTTTTCATTTTAGGTAGGTTGCCTTAGTTTCTCGAGTATGAATACCTATTGTATATATAGTCGCATCATCATGAGTCATCATCAATACACTGAACATACCCTTTTGTGAACATTGCTTCCTTAGCTTATTTACTCTTTTCACTCTTATCTTAACCCTTAAGTAAGGCTAAGTGGCGAATAATCTCATTGAACCATCTCATACATCATATCAAGTTGTGCCGTGAGTCCTTAAAAGTTCTACTGGTGAGTTATATTAGTTGGAGCCATTCGTAGGTTTACTTATCTTATTATTCTATTCCTTTGCGTGACTTCAATATCATTCTTCAAGCTTTCGACAAGCTTAGACTCACCTTAGCAACCGGCTATGTTTGTTCTGGACTTTGATCTACATCATCTTAGTAGTAAAGGCGGAGGTTTTGTTTAGGTAAGTTGTATTTATGTTTTTGTAAAGTAATGTTGTTGAGGTAGTGCATTGAAATTGTGAAGAGATTCATCGAAGTGTTCGAGTAAGTAAAAGAGTAAAGTGGTTTGCTTTCATGTATACCCTATTTTACCCTGTTTCAAACATCTGAAAATAGAGCAAGTTTATATGTAGTAATTTGTTCATTAGTGTAGTTACTGTGTTTTTGAGTTAATTGAGTATTTGTGTGGAAAGTGTGTGAGTTGTTTATTTTGGAGAAATAGTGTTAATTGTATCTTAGAATTCTAAGTTTGAAACCAAATTTGTCGAAGAAATGACAAATCCAAGTGTTAACGCTAGCATTAGGGATGATAACAATAGTGTTGTTTACAAAGGCCAATAGGCTTGAGTCACTCCTAATATTGTAGACGAGAAACTAGATGAAGTGGCTAACCTTTTAGCTACGTATTGATCTACTGAGGCTATGCAAAACACTCCAGAAGCTACTCGACCTATTAGGAGTCAGAACACAACTCGATAAGTTTAAGGCAGAGGAATAGGAGGACAAGTGAGAAGAAGGATTGATTTGGGTGATATGGGTGATGAAGAAGAAGAAGAAGAGTACGAAGAAGGAGAAGAGTAAGTTAAAGCACCCCGAGTTGCTGACTATGTGAAGCTTCAAATTTTGAGCTTTAATGGTTCTGGGTGTGTAAATGATTATTTGGATTGGGAGGAGAAGGTTGAGCGAGTTTTTCATTATTAACTATAAGAGGACCGAAAGAAGGTGAGAACTATTACTGTCAAGTTCTCAGGATATGTTGCCATGTGGTGGAAGAACCTCAAAATTATGAGAATATGAGAAGGATACAGAGAAGTGCGTACTTAGCCCGAAATGAGGAAGATACTCATTAACAGATTTATGCCGAATATATATTTGCAAGACACTTTTACTTGACTTCAAGAGTTATGACAAGTAGATCGGACTATTGACGAATATGTTCAAAAGTTCTAAATACTCATGATTCACTATGAAGTAGAAAATCCATAAGCCCAAACAATATCCAAATTCCTCACTAGATTAAGAAGTGATATTCAAGACATTGTGGAACTTTAGCAATTTACGACATTGGATGAGGCTATAAGGATACTCTATGAGTGGAGAGACAAAGAAGGAGTTGGATGCTGACTTGACTAGTTTAGAGGAGCTACCGAGCTCTACCAAGTACCAATTCAACTAAATGAACAAATGTCAAGAATGAATAAAAGGGCCAACTTAATGGTGATGTATCGACCCATATATATGAGAAGGGGTGAGGATTTGGGAGGTAGAGATCAGGTGCTTCAAATGCCAGGGGTTTGGATACATAGTTACTGAGTGTCTAAACTGATGAACTATGGTCATTGAAGGAGATGTGTCGAAGCTTGAAGTGGATAATACTGACAAAGAACCTAAGAAAGAGGCCATTTTTAAGAAGGGAACCACTATAGAGAATGAATTGGTTGAGGAAAATGTGTTTGCCGAGGACTTAGATAGGTTGACTCTTGTTGTTCGATGTGTAATGAGTTTAGAACCTCCAACCGAAGAAGAGTAGAGGGAGAACTTATTCTACATTGCTTGCAAGGTAAATGATCAAGCATGTGCACTCATAATGGACAATAGAAGTTGTACCACTGTAGCATCTACCGACCTAATCAAGAAACTAAAATTGCTGACTATTACACATCCGAAGCCGTACAAGTTGCATTGGCTGAATGAGAGAGGAGCGCTTCATGTCACTTATCAGGTATTACTGTCGATCTCTATTGGGACTTACTCCAATGAGATTCTTTGTGACGTACTACTCATATGTACATCACATGTGCTACTTAGCTGACCTTAGCTATTTAACCAAAGAGTTATATGTGACTGATTTAAGAACACCTATGTATTCTAGAAGGATGGATAGAAGGTTGCTTTGAACCCTATGGCGTTGAGTTAAGTTAGCAAATTGTAAGCTAAACTTGCTTAAGGATCTAAGAAAACCTTAATTCTAAATAGATTCGAACTCCGAGAAACTATAAAGGTTGACATGTTGATTTTTATGTTAGTCAAAAGGTTATTAGAGTCGAAGGAGCGGAATGAGCTACCCCTTGAGGTAAGAGAGTTACTAAATGAATATACCAGCCTGTTTCTAAAATAGTTACATGAGGGATTACCTCCACTTAGAGGTATTGAGCATTATATTGACTTGATACTCAGCGCTGCCCTATCAAATAAGCCAACTTATCGAATAAATCCTAAGAAAACTTCTAAAATCCAAAGACAAGTTAATAAACTTCTAGAGAAGGGTTATGTAAGGGAGAATCTCAACGCTTGCACTATACCAACACTCCTTGTGATGCATCCTTGAGGTTAGACATACGAAGAAGCACTATAATGAGGCGAATTGATAGAAGCAAAAGAAAAGCTAGCGAAGTCCGAGTAGCTACTAAATGGATATGATGTACCACTTGATCCTATTCGGCCTACAATCCGCCGGATATGACTCACCAATCCAAATTAAAGGTTCACTCGCTATTACTTCTTACTAAAGGGAATATATAAGAGTTGAAGAGTAATGAGAACACTAAGGTTGCTTAAAGGAATATTGATTAAGTTTTTATATTGAAGGGTGATGTTTGTATATAAAATAAGTGGGGGTTCATATACCCACTCACTAAGATTACTTTACATGTATAAAAATACAAAAGGGGTATCCTTATAATTAGGTTACATGATATATACTAAAAAGGGTAAAAGAAATAAAGAATATTCGATATGGAAAAGTAAAGAATCCTTCTAGATTGTCATACCAGAAGATGTGTGTCACATAGTAGCTGGATGTTAGAAATATGGTAGAAGTGGGTGAAAGAGAAAGAAGAATTTACAATCAAGGGCCAACTTGATCTGAATTAGGTTAGGGACTAATCACTTTTTGCAAAGGAGTCAACTTGAGATCGAGTCGAATGTATATGGTCAGCTCAGGAGCTTAGCTTGGCTTGTCTTGGGCTATCTTTTGGGATAAAGCATAGCTGCTAAGCAAGAGCAAGTTTAGCATATGTAAGGATCTGATAATCAAGTCGATAGGAGATCTGTTCAGAATAGAAATCCCCATCTTGGATATGGTTTTGAGTTAGTATTCTTTGTGCAAATCCTTAGAGTCTTCTAGTTTGGTTATGTGTGATTGGTCCAAAGGGTTGATTCCTATAATCTACCTGAGGGTCGAAAAGATTTATCCCCAAATTTAAAGTGATCTTTGGTTGTCTTTCTTCTGGGGCACTTACAAGGTCTTCTTCTATTGGTCGGCGAGGAATGAGATTGGATACAATAAAAGTGGGGGAGACACCATAGCCATAAAGTAACACGATCTGGTAGGCATTGCTGTTGATTTGATCTGGTAGGCATTGCTGTTGATTTTCTTCAGGACCTTGAATGGACCATCAACTTAAGAAGATAGTTTGCTCTATCTTAAGTATGAGAATCGTTCTTTGTTAGGGTGAATCCATACTAAGTCTCTTCGCTGGAAAGAAACAGTTTGGCGGCCTTAGCTACCAATTTCTTATTGTCTTTAATTGAACTTGGCAATCTTCCTAATTACAAATTGGTGTAGTGCTTGCAATTCTTGGGCTCAGTCAACTCTAGATTGACTCTCTTCAGCAGCTATTGGGGCGTTGATCATATCTATGTGAATGTAAGATTAAGGCCATAGACAACCTTGAATAGAGTCTTCCTAGTGGTGTTATGGACATTTGGTTGTATGTGTACTCCATAACTAGTAGGCATAGATCTCAGTCCCTCAAGTTCTTTCCCAAAACAACTTTGAGCAAGTTACCTAACATCTTGTTCACCACTTCAGTCTGGCCATTAGTTTAAGGGTAGCTATTGGAGTTGAACACAAGTTTAGTTCTAATTCTTCTCTAAAGAGTCTTTCAAAAATAGCTTAAGAATTTTGTATCCTAATTTGAAACAATAGTCTTTAGCATTCCATGTAGTTGGACAACTTCCTGTAAAAATAGATCAGCAGTATATAGTGCAATGTTAGTTTGATAATACGGAATGAAGTGTGCCATTTTGCTAAAATAGCCTACTACAACAAAGATAGAGTCTTTCCCTTTAGATGTTTGGAGTAACATTAGGACAAAGTCTATGCTGAGGTCAGCCTAAAGTGAGGTTAGTGTTGGTAAGGGCATGTATTCTCCATATGGTTCCCTTTTCCCCTTAGCTCACTTGTACACTTTACAACTACTAACTACCTTACAAACATCCTTGGTCAAATCAAGCTAGTAAAAGTTTTTCTCCAACAAATTGGTTGTTTTGGTCTCTTTGAAATGACCAGATAACCCACTATTATGAGCTTCCTTGATTAATAGCTCACATATGGAATAGCTTGATATATACAGTCTTTGGTCCCTAAACAAATAACCTTCCTTAAGATAATATCCCTTAACAACAATTTCATCCTTGCACTGCTCTATGATAAGGCTAAAATGAGGATCATGAGCATACTGTTTAGTAATGAGCGAGAATCCCAATAATTTTGTCTGCAAAGTGGTTAGTAAAATTTGCCATTGTGACAAGGTGTTGATGACCACATTTGTGTTTTCCTTCTTATGCTGAATGACATACGAAAACTCTTTGTAGACATCCAATTTTTGCTTCCTTTATTTTATTTTACTTTATTTCATTTCAATAGGATAAGGGTCTTAAATTAGGAAAAACATAAAAAATAGAAAATTAAAGAAAATCTAAAATATATATATATATATATAATAAGAAGAAGTTTATAAAAATACAAAAAATAGAAAAATAGGAAAAAGCTTTAAAAGATAAATTTAGGAAAATAGGAAAAACACAAAAAATAAGAAATTTAGAAAATACAAAAAAAATGAAAAATTTAAAAAATTGAAAAGCCACAAAAAATAGAAAATTTAGGGAAGTTAGAAAATAATAATCTTTTAATAAAATAGATTTTTAATTTTAAAGGGGATCGTTGGGCTTGAGCTTAAATTTGAATCTAACTTAGGCTAATTCAGTCCATACGTGCAATTTAACTGCACATCTGGATAAAACATAAGCCAATAGCTTAATGGATAAGCATATAAGCATAGCATTGGGTTTAAGTACGAGATCAAGGGTTTGAATCCTATTAGAGGCAAAATTGCCTTTTCTTTCTTCTTTTTTCTTTTTCTTACAACACACATTACCACTACCATATGTCGGGGTTTTACTGTGCTACGTATCCTGATATATGGTAGCCTTGGATTGGTTGACGCTAACATGGCACCATGTTAGTTGCCACATATCACTATTGGACATATGACATACTGTGATTGGTCAGATTGGCTGACGTAGCGCTACGTCAGTTGACTTTCTCTCCCTTTCTTTTATTTTCCCCCCAATTTCCTCCATTTTCCCAACTTTTCTTGTGTTTTCTTTCCTAAACAGTACACTTTATGGGCAAATTTGGTTCCTTTTTCTTTGCGATTTCATCAAATTAATGATGAAGTTAAGGAGCACACATGGCCTACTATGGATTGGGGTAAAAAACCGCGTCCAAATTCGTACATTTGGGCATTCAAATCAGGCTCCCAAGATCGGAAAAAGGCTGGAATTTCAAAATCACTCATTCATGTTCAATTATTAACTTTTCTAGCATAGATAACTTAGATTGCTATAAATTGGACTCTCTCGAATACACATGGACACACAACATTAGCAGAATCACTCATAAATACTCTCTCTTCCTTTACGATCCCTTTCTCTCTCTAGCTCAATCGCTGCCCCTCTCTCTCTATGACTCTCTCTCTCTAACCACTTTCAACACTACCCACTGCCATAGCTGAACTCGTCGTGTTAAGAAAACCAAGACCATACCCCTCTCACCTCATCAGCTAATACAACAAGGTCGACCCAGTACCATCGCCGCTACTGAATCTCTGACCTATACCTAAACTGATCCCATACGCTGTAGCATCATGCCTACTCTTACTATCCTCAATCCAAAATACATAAAACCTTTCTTTCCCCTTCAATTCAGTGGCCAAATCAAGCAAAACACCCTTTGCTGCTACTATTACTCTTGAAGACCAACTTGGACTTATGCTCTAGACTCGACCCGATCCAGATCCATGTCCAGACCTGACCTGCGCCCTGATCCGTATGCTTGATCCAACATTTGGTCTGACCTTGTTTATTTACCTTATTGTATTTTATTTATCGGTTTTGTATTTTCTTCTCTTATTTATTTATTTCATTGTTGAATATAAATGTAATAATAAAAAAAAGAAGAAAAAAGAAAAGGGAATAAAAATCAAAACAACAAAAAGGGACAATAAAGAAGAAAAAGAATAGTTCATTTATTTATTTTTAGTATAGTAGAAATAGATAAAATATAAAAAATAATAAAATAAATAGGTCAATAAATAAATAATTATCTTATCACTTAGAAAAAAAAAATTTGCAAATAAGCAAAATAAATCAATCCATGTTCCAAATTATAGCACTTTAGAATTTTTCAAAGAAAATAAAATTTCTAATTTAGGACATTTTCTAGAAATTTTCTTAAATAAACCAAATTGGGTTAAAAATGTAAATCCAGTTTATTTTCAAAATTAAAACAAACCCAACCCACTAAAGTTTTATGAAAAAGAACTACGTATGTCTGATCCCAAATAACAGGTATGTATGTACCTACAGGGCGATGGTAAGAAATAAAAAAAACCTAATTTTCCTTTTTTAGTCTAGATTAGTCAAGTTATTTAATTTAAGTAAATAATTGAAAGGTAATTTTTAAAGTTAAGGTTAAAATTGGAAAGTTAATGGTACCCGTAAGGATATAAAGATCATAACCTCCGGTTCTAGATCTTTGGTTTCTAAAACTGTTTTTTTTATAAAATTAGTTTAATCGGTATACTAGTAGTTAAGTTATAACTAATCTACTCTATTAGTTATAACTTAAGTCTTTTTTCCCGACTCCAGTCGAGTGGTGACTCCAATATATTTTCAAAATAAAAACTAGTTTTCTTTAAACCTTAGTCGAGGATTAGTATTAAAGGGGTAGGGTTTAATAGTGTTCGGTTTGGAGAAACTAATTTACAAAAACCGAGAGTGAAAAACCAGGCTCAACACCCTTCTATAAACTCCAACCACTTGGCTTGTCTCTTCGAGAGTTTGTTCTAACTCCTAAGATACTTTAGAGACTCATGGTCCGTATAAACAACAAACTCTCGAGGCAGCAAATGGTGTTACCAAACAGTAAAGGCCCGGTAAAGGGAATATAACTTTTTCTTGTACACAAAATAATTTAAGGTAGCACCACTAAGCTTGTCATTGTAGTAGGCAACAAGTCTTCACTCTTGTATCAGGACAGCACCAATTCTAACTCTTGATGTATTACATTCCAACTCAAATGGCTTGTCTAAGTTTGGTAATGATAGGACAGGGGTGAAGGTAAGTTTCTCCTTAATCTCCATAAAGCTCTGTTAATCTCGATCGTTCCATCTAAATCCTTCACTCTTCTATGTTAGCTTGGTCAAGGGGACAGCTATGGTATTGAAGTTCTTAACAAATTGCTTAGAGAAAGAAGCTAGGCCGTCAAAACTTTAAACCTCGGTGACATTCTTTAGCATTGATCACTCTAGAATAGCTTGGATGTTCTCCTTATCTACTTAAATTCCTTCCTAAAATCACTTCATCCTAGCAAAATGTAAATTTCTTCAAGTTCCCATACAACTTCTCAGTTTGCAAAATGTCAAATACTGCTCAGAGATGTTGAATATGACTGTTCAGGCCGGCATTATATACTGATATGAGGCAAGTGCACCTATCAGTTTTAATATAATGGATGTGGGTCCGAGTCAATCCCTCAGAAACTTCTAGTACTAATATTAACCTTAGCTTTATTATCTAACCGGAAAATTATGAAAGTTTGAATTAATTAAAAATACTAAAATTAACAAACTAACTTAATTATAAGACTTAATTAAACAATTGAAAAAGCGATAAAATCAAGAACGACTTCAAGAAAGTAATAACGTATTTAGAAATTATTTCCTCTAGAGTTAATCATGTGATCGCTTAAAATATATTCAATTCGGTTTTTATTATTCTTGACCGGAGGGATTCACAACTAAAGTTAATACCTTTCTCAAGCATATTAACCCTAATCTTAAATTATTTATCGGAATCTCTTCACTTAGTAATATAATTTAGAATTGCATTAATGTATAATGAATTCTCATACAATTAATTAACTTTCTGGAAGAAACATGTATCTTATCTCTAAGTATACATGTAATCCTCTTCAATTATGTAAAGATCTAATTACACATGCAATTTCTCAATTAACATGCATAATATCATATTTTGATATTCTAGAAATATCAATCAATAATTAAACGACATAATTGAATCAAATAAAAATGGAAACTTTATTGAAATTTCTAAATCCATCCAAGAATCACATGAAACCCTAGGTTCCATAATCCTAAATACTCAAATTCTAAGCTATCATACTGAATCTAAAAACTAGTTCCATCAAAAACGTAAAATAAAACATGGAAAACTCCTTTGATTGATGAAAAATCTTTCTAATCTTGAAGTTGATGTTGTTTTTGTCTCTTTCTTGATGTTCTCCTTAAGTCTCTTTCTCTTCTCTTGTGTCTCTCCTTTTCTGTAATGTCTCTTCCCTCTTTTGAAACCCTAAGATATCCTTTTATATGTGTATTACAAAGATTCTGTTTTCGTCACCAGACATGGCCTGGGACATGGCCGTGTCCCCAGGTCGTGTAACTTTCTGCACTAAGGCAAAATTTTCTACACAATTTTAAAACTTCATAACTTCTTCATTTGAACTCCGATTTAAGTGAAATTTGATTCCTTTGCTTCGTTTTCGATCCTAGAACGCGTTCAAACCTAGAAATCAAAATTTTACTCAATTAAGTATCAATTTCTTTAAAGAAAACCAAAAAATATGAGGAAAATATTATAAAATCATCCTATGAAATATGTTTAAAATCCGAGTTATCAAATTTCCCCACACTTGAACATTTGCTTGTCCTCAAGCAAATAAATCAAAACAAAACTTTTGGGACAAGAAATGTTAAACAAAATTTATCACTATTTAAGAAACCGGTGAACAAATACACTTGACCTGTAGAAAAGTAAGAAAATCATTCTCAACTAACTTGCAATAATAAAGTCAACCAATTTCATCTAACCATATTCAAATGCTCCAACAATACTTAATACTAGAGTTCACTAGTTAATTTATGAAAATCAAAGTTTACTCAAGACATTTAACCAAGGATTCTTAAACTAAAAATTGGATTTAACATCTCACCAACCAAGAAAGAGTCATAAAAATTTTGTCCATTCAACTAAAGTATATACAATTCTCTTTTTCATCTCACCAAAAACCATAATCTAAAACAAACACATTTTATATCCACTCATCCTCTGATCATCCCCCTAGTTCATGCTTTTGTTGAGAGGTCTTTTTAAATTTACCTTATTTAAGCACAATTGTGTTGGTAGCGGGAAAGAATCTCGTTCTTCTGACGAACCAAGACCGGTCCATACCAACTTATTCCTTATATTAATAGCGGGAAAGAACCTTGCTCTTCTGACGAACCAAGGCCGATCCATATCAATTTTTTTTTTCATTTGAATTGGCATTGGGACTCAATCTCGCTCTTCTGACGGACCAAGACGAATCCTTACCAATTTTTCTATTCATACACTTGTTATTACTTTTGACCTCCAATCATTGTGATTTTTCAGGGGTTTCTCAAAAGAAGAATTTCATTTGTTTGTTTGCTAAAAATTACAGGACTCTTAAAAATTTCTAAGAGAAGGATATACATAAAAGTAAATTTAAAAATAACCATGACTAACTCTCAACTAGTGATGTTGCTCTAATCTCAAGTCCTAAAGTCCGAAGCTAAATAACTCATAACTTTGCCTTCCATAAATTTGACTAATCAATTCTAGTAAAGTATCATAAGATCAATAATAATCAAGATGAAATAGTTAATTTGGCTTAATACTAGTTAATCACCTATTGCAAGTTAACTTAAAAATTAATTGGCTCAAATGTGAATAATTGGTCGCCTAAACAGTAACAAATTCATATATATATATCCCTTCCCCACACTTAATAATGTACATTGTCCTCAATGTACAACAAAAAATCATAACAGCACGAAAAAGCAGACAGGGAAAAAGAAAACATATGAACTGAAAAGAAAACTAATACTTCCCTACCAGTCGAACAGAAGCGCAAAATAAAGAAGCATCATCATATATATAGCAGAGTTTACAAGCCTTGAACAACAAAAGTCAACACAAAAAATGACGAACTAAGAAGAGAGATTGGAATCCGTCTCTTCATATGCCTCATCAGATGATGCCTCAGCCATCGTAGCATTGTCATCGTCATCACCGGCTTCATCATCCTCATCACTGTCTCCAGCCTCTTCAGCCTCTTCCTTATCGCCCTCATCATCTTCTTCCTCTTCCTCACTCTCCTCTTCCTCTGTAGCTGACTCTTTCATTTTAAGAAAATTTTCCAATTTATCCTGGCGGATATGAAGTTTATCCACACTTTCCCTAATAGAACGAACCTCGGACATCAACAAATCAAATTTATCTTCAAAGCTGGCTAAAGACGTCTGGCCGCGAGATGTGCTACTGCGAGAGCGTCGACCTTGACGTCTTGATGGTAGGAGGTTCATGAGTCGAAATGAAGTGAGGCGCATAAGAGTGACTTGGCCAAACAAAGTGTGGGAAGGCCAAACAATAACTTTAGTTCTCATAGCCTGTACTAGTAATGTAATATAACGGCCACAGCAAATTTGCCCTTTCTTCCGATTAGTAGTGGCTGAAGAGTTCGTCGATTTCGATAGCTAGATTGATGGGATGTTTATGTATGACACTGTAGAGATAGAGGCAATCCTTGTTGGACACTACCCCGGTGCTAAGGCCTCTACCAGTTAAGGTGTGTGAAAACAGCCAGTGAAGAACTCGATATTCAAGCCGGACTAATTAAGAGGCCTTACTCCTGGCTGGATCATAGGCATCGCCAACAGTAATCTCATTCCAAAATGACCCTGTTATGACGCCACGAGGAAAACAACATGAAAGACGATGGAATTCGTCCGACAGTATATATCGCTCATCATAGAGACCAAGATATCTACCCAGGTGAGCAATGGTCATGTGGAATGGATGGCCACTCAAAGTGAAGTGTAATTTGCGATTCAGGCCCATGCTAGTTGCACTTTCCTTATCAAGTTTATAAGTGCACAAAAACTCCAAAGTCAGCTCTTTATAAATTGGAGCTTCAAAGGATAACAAGCGCTCCTAAATAGTACCATCCAAGAGCTCCTTCATTTCTGTGGTGAGCTCTAATTGAGCAAGAACATCCCAATCTAACCGAAGGGTCTCGCTAAAGGGCTTGTTTTGAAGTAATTGATATCATTGCACTTGGTAGTCCTCCTTAAATTGGAGCATTGGGTGCTCTAGAGGGGGAAGAGTAGCCAGTGGTTCAACTATTGCTCCAGATTGTGATGAGGAGGATGCCGCAGATTTGGATTTCCGGCGAAAGGTAAGCTTAGCACGATTCGCCATTTGAATACTCGAAAAGAGTCATTAAGTCAAATCAAACACGCACATCCGTATCGCACATATAGTTGAAGAAGGCCAAAGAAAAGAAGAGCAATAGGGAAGAATGTGAACACAATGCTTATTAGGGCATTTCAACAAACATATGGTGTGCAGCGAGAAAACGGGTTACTGGAAAAGAAATGAGTGACAAACACGTCCAACGAATTCCACTACACAACATTTAACAATGAAAAACAGGCGTCTATACATATAAAAGACGCTAAATGACCTAGACATATTATCTCCCATTGCTAACCCTAACTAGTATGAATGAATAATGACCAGCAAATGAACCAATAACATTTGGAATGAGAGAACACAATGAAACCGAACAAGATGAGGCAGCATTATGGCGTAGAAAATCAACAAACTTAAAGCGATGAGGCATGGCATTTATAAATAATCAAAAGAAATGGGCAGGCCAAATGGAAAAAAAAAAATTGCACAAGAGTAAGAATGCACATAACCCAATTGCTGAATCATAAGGAAAAGAAAGGAAAATTAAGGAGGAAAAACTTATTTGGATCAAAATGCGAAATGCAAGGATTGTGGAGAAAAGAGGGAGAATAAGAGAGAATATAAGAGAGATATGTTTGATTGTGAGTGTGTGAGAGGGTGTATTTAATTTAAATAAACCGGCTGTGTGCAAAAATCGTGTGAGTTTGGGTCGACACGGGCTGAGATACGACCGTATCCCATGCCCGTGTAACTTTCTGTGCCCGTGCGTGAAAACTGGATGGATACGGGCTGGGACACAACTGTGTCCCACGCCCGTGTAACTCTCTGTATGCGGGTGGGATTTCTGGGCGCACACGGGCTGGGGACACGACCGTGTCCCTTGCTCGTGTAACTTACTGTAGGTACTGTGGAATACTGGGTGCACACGGGTTGGGGACACGACCGTGTCCCTCGCCTGTGTAACTTACTGTAGGCATTGTGGAATACTGGGTGCACACGATCTGGGGACACCACCGTGTCCTTCGCCCGTGTAACTTTCTATACCCATAGAGTAAAGACTGGGCGGACACAAACCGTGTCCCACGCCCGTGTAACTTACTGTGGGTGGGCAGTTTTGAAGGCCTGGATGGACACGACCGTGTCCCTTGCCTGTGTAATTTTTTTTTTTTGAATTAAATTTAAAGATAAAGGAAACTTAGAAATAATAAAACTAAAGAGAAAAAGCAAAAATAAAGCTAAAAGAGGAAAGAACTACGACAAAAAATTGAAAGAAAATCTACAAAGTAAAGCAAAGTTAGATAAAACGAAAAATAAAATGAAGGAAACTTAAAGAACTAAAGCATAAGTAGAGTTAGACATGGGTTGCCTCCCAAGAAGCTAGTTAGTTAACGTCGATAGCTCAACGGAATACGTCTTGTAATTCATGATTCTTCATCCAGGTGGAAACAGAACTCCTCCTGTATCTCACTTTTGAACTCTCCATACGAGTGTAGATTTACCCTTCGGCCATCAACCTTGCCAATTCCATTTCATTGGTGCATAACTTCCATAGTTTCTCTTCTTATCATGCCACTCATCAAATTCATGTAGCTTAAACTTC
This sequence comes from Lumnitzera racemosa, assembly GCA_024138005.1. NCBI lineage: Eukaryota > Viridiplantae > Streptophyta > Magnoliopsida > Myrtales > Combretaceae > Lumnitzera > Lumnitzera racemosa. Next base: position 5,304,677 of record JAMXBC010000012.1, read on the forward strand.
TTCATTTTGTCAGCTTTTAGCTTAGATCCGATTGTCATTGGAAGTTTTGAACTTTTCACCGCAAAGACATGTTCCAAATGATTTCCTGACAGTTTTGGTTCCAAAATTGGTGGCTTCTTTTTGAAAGATTTTAACCTAAGATCCTTTCGCTTGTGGAGTAGATCAATCCCCTTCTCGTCCACAATGGATTCATAAACTTCTATTTGAGCTGCTACTTCTGCACAACTGGGATTTATCACCAAATTTTCATCTCCCTTTTGCAAGCAATAGCTTGAGGAATCCTTAGCAAGAGTTTCCTGCACACATTTAGGTATAACGACATTAGTGGCATTAACATTGTGACTTATGTCCTCTGAGTCAAGAAATTTGTTTGTTACCTTTGGAGTTTTAAAAACTATATCATCATCCCCGACCCGTAATATCAACTTATGCTCACTAACATCAAAAACAGCCTTAGCAGTGGCTAGGAAAGGTCGACCTAAAATGATTGGCACCTCAATATCTTCATGTATATCAAGTATAACAAAATCCACGGGAAAGATGAATTTGTCTACTTGCACTAAAACATCCTCTATGATGCCTTTAGGGTATGTGATAGACCTATCGGCTAATTGAAGACTCATGCCCGTTAATTTAGGTTCTCCTAACCCTAGCTTTTTGAACAATTTATACGGCATCAAATTTATACTAGCTCCTAAGTCTGCCAAAGCATTATCTACCAACAAATTGCCAAGCATACAAAGAATAGTAAAACTCCCTGGATCATTTAATTTTTGTGGCAGCTTTTTCTGGAGAAGTGCTGAGCATTCTTCTTTCAATGTGACTGCTGTAAGCTCCTCCAACTTCCTCTTGTTCAATAGAAGATCTTTTAGAAATTTCTCATACTTTGGCATCTGCAAGATGACATCAACAAGAGGTAAGTTAATGTGTAATTGTTTGAAAACATCAAGCAATTTACCGAATTCCTTATTTTGATCAATGTAGCTTTGCTTAAGGCGCTGCGGGTAAGGGATGGGAGGCTTGTACTCCTTCACTTTCGGTGATTCCATACTTTCTTTTGATTTTAGTGGCTTTGCATCTTCCTTACGGTTGACTTCCACTTCTTTCTCAACTACTTCCCCACCATCCTTCTTCTCCACTTGCAGTTTTCTATCACTTCTTAAGGTCACTGCATTAACATGTTCCCTAAGATTGACCTCGGTATTCCCTGGGAGTGTCCCTTGTTGCCTCTCAGAGATCATTTTTGCAAGTTGACCAATTTGATTCTCAAGATTGCGATTGGAAGCCTCTTGATTTCTCAACGATGATTCAATGTTGGATAGCCGAGCCTCATTGCCTTGAATATATTTGGTGAGAAGTTCTTCCACACTAGACTTCTTTTCTTGAGGAAGAGGAGGTGGGAATGGTCTTTGAAATCTAGGTGGGCCAAAGTTTGTCTTCTGCTGGCCTTGGTTTTGATTTCCCCATGAGAAATTGGGGTGATTCCTCCATCCTGGATTATAAGTGTTGCTGTAGGGGTTATTTTGTTGCTTAGGTAGATTTCCTAGATAATCTACCTGTTCCAGTTGTTCTTGTGCTCCATACCCTTGCATACCAAGATCACTTACATCCAATTGCACTTGTTGAGGGCCAACAGAGAGTGCATCGATCTTCTTACTCAATAGGTCCACCTTGGCTGCCAGAGCAGTAGTCAAATCCACATCATAAATTCCCATGGCCTTTTGTTTGGCTCTAGTGCTTTCCCACTGATAATTGTTCATCGTTATTCCTTCAATCAGGTTTTGTGCTTGCTCAGGTGTCTTTGTGTTCAAAGTACCTCCCGCGGATGCATCAATCATCTGTCTAGTGGATAAATTGAGACCATTGTAAAAGGTCTGAATCTGCATCCATAATGGGAGGCCATGATGTGGGAACCTCCTGAGCAAGTCCTTAAACCACTCTCATGTATCATATAGCGTCTCCGCTTCCAATTGAGCAAAACAAGAAATATCATTCCGAAGTTTAGCGGTCTTTGCAAGTAGGAAATACTTTTCCAAAAATTTCTCTACCAATTCATTCCAAGTTGTGATTGAATTTCATGATAGAGAGTTCAAAAACTGTTTTGCTCTACCCCTCAAGGAGAAAGGGAATAGCAGCAGTCGGATGGCATCATTCATGGCTCCGTTGATTTTAAAAGTATCATAAATCTCTAGAAAGCTAGAGATGTGGGCATTGGGATCTTCATCTTGGAGACCGTCAAACTGAACATATTGTTGCACCATTTGTATAATGTTAGGTGCAATTTGGAAGTTGTTAGCTGCGACGGTTGGCCTTGCGATGCTAGAGTCAGCTCCAGTAAGTGTAGGCCTTGAATAATCGGACATGGTCCGATTTGCTTCATTCCCGTTGTTAGCCATGTGTGGTGGATCTTCCTACTCGATGAATTGAGTGTTGGTCTCTTAACCTTCTTCCTTGATTTCAACGATTGACTCGTCGTCAATGGTCGCCACAATTTGTCTAGGTCGTGATTTCAAATTTTGAAGGGCAGTTCTCTCAATTTCAGGATTAAGTTCTACTAAATCTTCCGGGTTACTTCGAGTCATGCACTGCAAGGGTAAGAAATATATAATCAATTGCAGCTCTAGCTAATGAAAATAAATAATGAAAACAAAAGAAAAAAAAATGGTTAAAGTAATAAAGCAACTAGTGTTCTTAATATCGAAAATCCCCAGCAACGGCGCCAAAAACTTGATATGAGGCAAGTGCACCTATCAGTTTTAATATAGCGGATGTGAGTCCTAATCGATCCCTTAGAGACTTAGAGTACTAATATTAACCTTAGCTTTATTATCTAACTGGAAAATTATGAAAGTTTGAATTAATTAAAAATACTAAAATTAACAAACTAACTTAGTTATAAGACTTAATTAAGCAATTGAAAAAGCGATAAAATCATGAACGACTTCAAGAAAGTAATAACGTATTTAGGAATTATTTCTCCTAGAGTTAATCATGTGATCGCTTAAAATATATTCAATTCGGTTTCTATTATTCTTGACCGGAGGGATTCACAACTAAAGTTAATACCTTTCTCAAGCATATTAACCCTAATCCTAAATTATTTACCGGAATCTCTTCACTTAGTAATATAATTTAGAATTGCATTAATGTATAATGAATTCCCATACAATTAATTAACTTTCCGGAAGAAACATGTGTCTTATCTCTAAGTATACATGTAATCCTCTTCAATTATGTAAAGATCTAATTACACATGCAATTTCTCAATTAACATGCATAATAGCATATATCGATATTCTAGAAATATCAATCAATAATTAAACGACATAATTGAATCAAAATGGAAACTTTATTGAAGTTTCTAAATCCATCCAAGAATCACATGAAACCCTAGGTTCCATAATCCTAAATACTCAAATTCTAAGCTATCATACTGAATCTAAAAACGAGTTCCATAAAAAACGTAAAATAAAACATGGGAAACTCCTTAAGTCTCTTTCTCGATGTTCTCCTTAAGTCTCTTTCTCTTCTCTTGTGTTTCTCCTTTTTCTGTAATGTCTCTTCCCTCTTTTGAAACCCTAAGATATCCTTTTATATGTGTATTACAAAGATTCTGTTTTCGTCACCAGACACGGCCTGGGACATGGCCGTGTCCCCAGGTCGTGTAACTTTCTGCACTAAGGCAAAATTTTCTACACAACTTCAAAACTTCATAACTTCTTCATTTGAACTCCGATTTGAGTGAAATTTGATTTCTTTTCTTCGTTTTCGATCCTCGAACGCGTTCAAACCTAGAAATCAAAATTTTACTCAATTAAGTATCAATTTCTTTAAAGAAAACCAAAAAATATGAGGAAAATACTATAAAATCATCCTATGAAATATGTTCAAAATCTGAGTTATCAATGTAGTGCTCTGTGCCTCAAATTGGAGGTAGTCCTTTAGGTAGTTCTTCGGGAAATAGATCGATAAACTCATTTCGCAGGCTTCAAATTCCTTTAGGAACACCCTCTAAATCTCTCACCTCCAACATCTTCTAACCAATAGGAACATAAGTTCATCGGCCTTCTCAATAGCTTAGAGCTCTCTTCAGCTCATCACTAAGGTTTTCTTCTCACTGGCTCAAGTGAGCTAATTATGAGTCTCATTTACTTGAGACGGGGTCATGGGTTACAACATAATCTTCTTTCCATCCTTGACAAAGGCATATGTGTTCTTATTTCCATTGTGAGTAACATGTCGGTTGAATAACCAAGGTCATCCAAGTAGTAGGTGTGAAGCTCTAATGGGGATGATGTCACATATTACATCATCTCTGTGTACACTCCTAACATTGAACGGTACGATTACTTGTTTGGTTATGTGAAAAGCACCCTTATCATGAAGCCCATGCAACTTGTAAAGTCGAGGATGCTTTGAGGTCGGTAGACCTAATCTCTACACAAAGGATTGTGCTACTATGTTAGTACAACTTTCTCCGTCTACTATAATGGTAAACAATTATCCCTTGATGATGCACTTTGTATGGAATAAATTTTCTCTTTAGTCTTCCTCGGAGTTCGGTAAGGAACTCAGTATTCGTCTTTAGACTAGGTTCATTATTTCTCCTTAGCCGGCATAGATACAGGTCTCCTCTTCCTCTTCAAGTTTGACTTTCCTAACATCCTTTTCCTCTTTGGGCTCATTCTTATCAATGTTATCCACTACATCTTCTCGAAGCACCATGATACGTCAGTTCGAGCACTCAGCAGCCATGCGTCTGAAACCTAACCATTTAAAGCACTTCACTTCACTGGTCGTCCGTCCAGAGGTTTGTCTTCTCTCATATGTCTTTGGGGTTGATCTGGACTCATTTTTGTTCAAATGGCTTGTTTGGCCTTATTGGCTTGCTTTGTTATCATCAGGTCGGTAATTCCTTTCCTCAACTTGGTATAGCCTTCTCTAATGGGCCTGAATAGGCCAGTGCAAAATTGGGGTTTAAGAGAATGTTGGCCTAAGTCAGCTCAGAGCACTTCTCATCTACTTTTCAACCCTTTACACTATCTTAATCACCTCTTCCAAAGTATAAAACCTCTGCACTTCCACAATGTTGCGAATCTCAAATTTGAGTCCAGAAATAAGCCTTGATACTATACAGGCTTCTAGTTCTCCCACGTTGGCTCAAATCATAAGCATCTAGAACTCTTTCACATAGTCATCAATAGATCAGCCTCTTTGGCGAAGTTCCTATAACCTAGCAAATGTATCTTGCAAGTAAGTCCCAAGCACAAACCTACCCCTTAACAACCTTTTCATCTCATCCTAGGTCTTTACTCCTCATCTTCCATCTCTTCTTACTACATTCAGATTCTTCCACTACATAATAACATACCTAGAGAACTCAAAAGCAGCAAGTCAAACTTCTTCCGACTCCAAATATTCATTTGCATCTCTACTTCTACTGAAGGGTGAAATTTGAACCTTAACATTATCTAGTCCTCAAGAAGCTCAGCCTCCTTGTTTCTGTGCTCAGTAATAACCAGCCTCTTCTTCCTCTCCATATTCCTCGGCATCGACTTACTCATTGTCCTCCTTAATTTCTTCTAACTCTAGTCTTCATTGAGCAGCTCAATTTGCAATTCCTCTAGCTTGAGGGGTTTGAATTGGGCAATGGGTTCGGCCACTTTGGCCATAACCTAGCTCTTGTATATTTTTGAGTGGGTTGTATGGTAGCATACTTTGAGATTATGGCCTATTAACTTGTATTGCTGTGACTAGATTCTCAACAAGGTTAGTGAGTCTGTCAAGTTTGTGACTAATTGACCTAGGGTGTTTTTATCATTATGACTATAGCCAGGTTGAGCACTACTACTCTGGTCACCAATAATACCTTAAACACTCAAATTGGACGTGATATAATACTTCCTAAATAGATTAACAACACAACATAAAAAATAATGCTTCTTTACTACCTAAGACTCCGACTGTTACAATAGAATAACCTTAATACCCAAAAATCACTTTAACAGGATAGAAAATGACATGCTCTATTTTCGGAGTGGAAAAACAGAGTAAGAACGGTGTAACAATGAAACAATACTTACCGACACACAAATCTTCACTACATAGCTTACAACTTTAGACTTACTCTAAACGAACATACTATAGTAGCTACAAAAGGAACACAACAGCTACTAATAGCAAAGTGAACTAAAAATTTCACTGTAACTTCACACACTTCCTTACAGAATCATGCTCTAATGCCAGCGAAACTAATACATCTCCAAAGTCAGATACACCAAGAAACACCACAACAAGGCAAACCAATAGAAATAAAGGAAAAGTTCGCAAAGTCCCGTTAGCTACCGAATGGATATGACGTACCACTCGATCCTGCTTGACTTACAATCCGCCAGATATGACTCATCGATCCGAACTGAAGAGTCACTCATAACTACTTTTTATTAAAGGGAATAAATAAGAGTTGAAAAGTAATGAGAACACTAAGATCGCTAAAAAAAAAAAAACTTGATTAAATTTTGGTATTGAAGGGTGATGTTTGTGTACAAATAAGTGAAGGTTTATATACTAATCTCTTAGGGTTACTTTGCATGTATGAAAAGACAAAAAGGGGTATCCTTACAATTAAGTTACATAATATATACTAAAAGGAGTAAAAGAGACAAAGAATATTCAGTACGGAAAAGTAAAGAATCTTTCTGGATTGTCATGCTAGAAGACACGTATTATGTAGTAGCTGGATGTTAGAAATATGTTACAGTTAGGTGAAAGAGAGAGAAGAATTTGCAGTCAAGGGCCAACCTGATCTAGATTAGGTTAAAGATCAATAAGTTTCTATAGAGGAGTTAGCTTAACTTGGGGTCAGATGTTTGTGGTAGGCTCGAGAGCTTGGCTCAACTTGTCTTGGGCTGCCTTTTAGGATAAAGTATAGTTGTCGGGCAAGAATGTGTCTAGCGTATGTGAGAATCTGACAGTCAGGTCAACATGAGATTAGTTCGTAATAGGAATCCTTGCCTTGGATATGGTTTCAAGCTAGTATTCTTTACGTGAGTCCTTGGAGTTCTCTAGTTTGGCTACGTATGATCTGTCTAGGGGGTTGATTCTTATCACCTTGTGCTGAAAAAGGATGGTACTTGATGAATGTGTGTCAATAGTTGAGCAGTAAACAAGATCACTATCAAGTACTGGTATCTTATCCCTAAGTTAGATGACATGATGGATGGATTGAGTAGAGTTAAGGTTTTTAGCAAGATTGATTTGAAGGCTGGCTACTATCAAATCCAAATAAGGCCAGGAGATGAATGGAAAACTGTATTTAAAACTCGATATGGACTTTATGAGTTGATGGTAATGCTTTTTGGCTTGTCAAATGCCCTAGGCGCTTTCATGTGACTAATGAACCATGTACTAAGAAATTTGATCAGGAAGTGTGTTGTGGTGTACTTTAACGACATCTTCATTTATAATGTCAACCTTTCGAGCCATTGTGAACATGTTTGTGTTGTGCTTGATGTACTCTAAGCCAAGAGGTTATTTGGCAACCTTAAGAAGTGTTGTTTCTGTTAAGAGGAAGTGGTATTTTTGGGTTATTTTGTTGGTGGAGGTGATTTATAAGTAGACGAAGAGAAGATTTGAGCTATTATCGCATGGTCGACTCTAACCATTTATACTAAGGTGAGAAGTTTCCATGGACTAACATCCTTTTATCGAAGATTCATTAGAAACTTCAATGCTATTATCGCATCACTTACCTAGCTGACAAAGAAGGACATAGGATTTAAGTGGGGTGAAAGAGAAGAAAGAAGTTTTGATGAAGTAAAGGCAAAGTTGATGTCCGCACCTGTATTAGCCTTAATAGACTTCAAGAAGATTTTTGAGTTGGAATGTTATGAGGTTAAGTATTGGTATAGGCGTTGTCTTAATGCAAGAAGGTCAACCAATTACTTACGACAACGAGAAGCTTAAAGGGCCTCAATTAAATTACTCCATATATGACAAAGAACTTTTAGCCCTTATTCGAGTGCTCCAAGTGTAGTAGCACTATCTATTATTGAGAGAGTTTGTTTCTATACCGATTATGACTCTTTGAGGTACCTTAGTAGTTAGACCAAACTATTGAAGCAGCAAGCAAGGTGGGTTGAATTCCTTAAATGATTCAACTTTGTAATAAAGTAGAAACAAGGCAAAAACAATGTTGTTACCAATGCTCTATCAAGAAGACATATTCTCCTGACTAAACTGCAAACCGAATTATTGGGGTTTATGAGCATCAAAGAACAATACCTTAAGGTCCTACACTTTGGACTTATACTTGGGTATTGTGCTAATGGAAAGACCGTAGATGAATACCATGTAGAGGAAGGTTATTTATTCCAAGGTAGAAAGTTATGTGTGTTGACTTGTTCAATAAGAGAGTTGCTTATTAGGGAAGCCTATAATAAAGGATTCTCTATACATTTCGGGGAGAGGAGAACATATGAGTTATTAAGTGGAAGATTCTTTTAGCTGAAAATGAGGTAAGACATGTATTGAGTTATTGAAGGCTGTGTTGTTTGCAAGAAAGCCAAGTGTCGAGTTGAGCAAGGGAAAGTAATGTCCCTACCTACCTCGACCCAACCTTGGATTGAGTTGAGTATGGAATTTGTCTTTAGATTACCTAGAATTGCCCTAGGCAAAGATTCTGTAATAGTAGTTGTGGATAGATTCAGTAAGATGGCACACTTTGTACCCTATTCTAAGACTAACGATGCTTCAACTATTGTTTCCCTCTTTTTAGGGGAAGTTATTTGGTTACACGATATGCTGAGAAGTGTAGTCTCAAACAAAGATTCGAAGTTCGTAAGTCACTTCTAGAAAACTCTATGGTGTCGGATGGAGACTAAACTACTATTCAATGCTTTCTGTTTCCCCTAAACTGATGGCCAAATAGAGGTAGTTAATTATATTATGGGATCGCTGCTTCAAGTTGTAGTGGGCAAAAACTTGGGTTATTAGGACACTTGTTTTCCTGTAGTAGAATTCGCTTACAACCATACAGTACATGATACCACCAAGCAAACCCCCTTCGAAGTTGTTTATGGTTTTAATCTCAAATTACCCCTTGATCACACTCTTGTACCCCTATCTGAGTAAAAAGACCTTGCTACGAGAGCCCAAGCATAGTCCCTACAAAACATCTACAACATGGTTACTAAGTAAATTGACCAAGCTGACAAGAAAATATGAGAAAAGGCCAAGGGAAGGAAATCAATATAGTCTTAGCCTGGAGAATTAGTATGGTTGCACTTAACCAAGGAAAGGTTCTCAAGTAAGAGGAAAAACAAACTATTCGCCCATACTGAAGGCCCTTTCAAGATCCTCCAAAAGATCAACGACAATGCCGACGGATTGGAACTGCCCAAAGATTATGGAGTCTTGAACGTTTTCAACATTGCTGACCTCAATCCTTATCACCTTGAAGGAGCATTGGACAAAGACCAATTGGATTTGATCCCAAATCTAAATCAACTAAGAAAGAATGATGGGAATCCGGCTATTAGACCTTTAACCTGTAGCTGAGCCTGAGGCCTTAAAGGACTAACAAAGTGAATTCTCTGACTCCTACTAAAGTTGAACTGATTTTTGCTGCTGACTAAGTCTCAATGCCAAGCTGAATGACTTCATGTCTCTTGAAAGCTATATGTCGACTAGTCGAGTGCTCTACTGATAACCCGATCCCTCACATACAGCTACTTAGCCATCGCTAAGTTGACTTCCCAATCGGCAACATTGGTGCCAAGAAGCTGGGAGCTCCAGTACATATCTACAACTACTCCTTTGATGAGTCTATATCTGTTCAGCAACTTTGTTAGGCACCTTTACTTGGCTTTCCATCATGAACGTACTATTTTGGCCATTTCTACTAGGAGTACCTTTAATATGATGCTATTACGTGTCCTAAACTAATGTAAAGTAATCTATTGTACCTACATTAATTTTCTAGAATTATCATTTGTACCTTTTGATAGGGATCAAGGATCGATTATACACTCCCGTGCCCGAGGGCTCTCTCAGGTAGTCCGTTGAGTTATCTGAGGTGAGTTAAGCACCGATGAGCGGTGCTTGCCCTAGTTCAATCTGTCGAGCTACTTCGCTCTCCACGCTAGCCTAAATGTTATTGAGGTGATCAACTAGCATGCCAAGCCAAACCCTTAACTAAACCATAGTCTCAGTGCCAAATCTGAATGTAGCAATCCCCATTGTGCCGAGGCCGAGCAGAATTGTCAAGAGTCGACCATTCGAAGCCAATCCAATGTGAGCCGTCCTTAAACCAACCATAGGCCAACCCCTTTTGATGTCAAACAGGCCTGAACAGAGGCTTACCCCTTCTTAGACCATAATATTATTAGAATCACAATAAAAATGCACTAGTACTGTCCTTTACTGACATCCGTACTATTCTTTCTGACAAAGGACATTTGCATTCCTTCTTTAGCATGATTTCATATTTTTCTTGTAAATTATTTTCTTTCATTTTTAGCAAATAAGGACTATTCTTTTGTAATTTTTGTAACTTAAGATTTTCCCTAACGGGATGATATAAATACCGTCATATTGTAAAAAGTTAATGACAAATACAAACGAATATACCGAACCTTTTCACTCTCAAGCTAAGTGTCCCTTTTACTTTTGAGCTACTCTTATCTAACTCATTCGAGCATGTAATAGTGGCGAGTAACCTCCTGCTATATTTATGCATCATATCAAGTGTGACTTGAGCTTATGAAAGGCGTTGGTACATTATATCCTTCGTTGGTGCATGGGAAGCCCTAGCTCGACCTTCAACTATTGTTTACCTTTCAAGCCATTTTGCTGCTTGGACCCACGCCTTTGATTACGCATGATATCGGGTTCGTGTGTTCATCTATGAGTCCATAGCACCCCTTATACTCCTTTGTACATTACGTCTTTTAGACACTACCCTTTTTCTCTTTTCCATATTGGGCAGGTTTTCTTAGTTTCTCAAGTATAAATACTAACTGTACATGTAGCTGCATCTTCAATACACTAAACATACCCTTTTGTGAACTTTGCTTCCTTAGTTTATTTACCCTTTTCACTCTTATCTTAACATTTGAGAAAGGCTAGGTGGTGAGTAACCTCATCGAACCATCTCCTATGCTATATTGAGTTGTGATGTGAGTCTTCAGAAGTTCTACTAGTAAGTTATATCCTTTAGAGCTATTTATGGGTTTGCTTATTGTTATGCCCCAAAGCTGCAGAGTCTCAATAGTCTTGTCATGCAAACTAACCTATGATAGTAACTGACTTTACAGTCCTTACCATTATGCTATCTAGTACTATCTTTTTTGAAGGTATTAGTGTTTGGTTGGAAAACCCTAATGATCCCCTAAAGAGTTGCAATACATGTCAAATCAGGGTACTTAGGTCGATTATAGTTAGGTACGGTTTAGGGTGATTGAACAATTTCACACCATTCCAATCACATTAATCATCCAACATAATACAGAATACAACATGAAATCAGATACCTAAGCACATGCGTACATAACTACTTACAAACACAATCAAACATAATCCTAAGTCTCTGAATACTCTAAAATAGTACTCCAAAAATATGATGAAGTATTAAACTTAACTTACTTGGAATCCTTAGTTGCTTACCTAACTAGTCACAAATCGACTTGTTTCCGTATGTTCTATAATATAAATGCGCTCTTTAGTATTTATATCTTGATGGTATATATATATTTTGGGTTATAATTTAACTCAATTCTTCATATATAGATATTATTCATTATTGATTTATCCTAAGTTAGTTTAGGATTCAGTTTTTGAATCCTATTTTGATTCAGGTTCCGATTTAGTTCTAACTAGGAGTATTATATGAAAATCTTAAAAATTTATTCCGAACCCTAATGTAAAATTAATCACATTCAGCTCGCATATCCTAAGTATTACTTTTGATCCTAAATTAGTATTTTATTTTACCTAATATACTTTAATCATTATTAGTGTACTGAATTTACTCTTGTAATGAGAAAATTTTATATTATTCATATAATTACCTAAGTTTATGTTTCCTATCAGATTTATTATATATCACTATTATTATATTATCCATTTTAACCTATTATTTTATATTTATGATAATTCCAACTTCACATATTCTTAAAATTTCATATATCTACTACATAATTCACACAATAATTACATTTAATACTCCAAGTGCTATGATTATGTTACCACATAAAAAATTAACTTCTCTAAACATATAATTACACACTAAATTAGGTAATTAGTCATTAAATTACCTAATTAGTTCAAAATTACTCATTTTATTAGGGTTAAAAAATTACTTAAAAATTTTCAAAAATTAATTTATGAAAAAGGATCACTTAAGTAGTCTACACAAAAATTTTGATTCCAAAACTACACTCTTAGGCCTACTTATTTTTAATTCAAAACACACTTAGTTTTGCATGATTTCTTAAGTACCTTATATTTTTAGATGTAATTAAACCTAATTAATATTTGTTTCCTAAATCTACATACAATAAAATATTAGAATAATAAAATTCATAATTTTCTGAATATAATTAATAATTTTAATAACTTATACAAAATTGGTTGGAATTCGAAACTCATCAGACTTTTCAACTTTTGACCACCAGTGGTGATCTAGGGTGTGTCGACCGATCCAGGCATTGGGTTTAGAGTATGGTGGCAGTGCAGTTTGGTTTTAGGTTGTAGTGGTTTGTAGGTTCGATCAAATTGCTCCTACTGCACGATTTTCTGTAAAACCCTAATTTTCTCAAATTTTTTGTTCTCTCCAATTTTTTCACTTCACAAACTACCCAAATGAGCTCCTAAATAAATTTGGGTATTTATAGAGTTGGAGAGAAATTTTGGTGCATTAAATAGACTTGACATTTGCTTTAGCTTTTTTCAATTTTCCTTTTTATGTATGAATTTAATTGGTCCAAAATTTTTTCTTCTTTCCTAACTTGCTACGACTTAATCTGGGTTATTCCCCACTTTTCTGATATTTTTTCTTATTTTTCCTTGATTTTTTATTTAATTATTTAGCAATTTTCTAGCATTTTAAGTAATTTCGCATATTTTTACCTACATGTAAATACATATAAAGTACAAATAAATACTCCTAAATATTATTTAGGTTATTTTATTAGTGTATATATAATTTATTTCTAGCTACTCATTAGTCATCGGAATTCATTTTATGTATTTTCGATAAATAATTGATAAAATACTTAAAATTTGATATTATAATATTCTATAATTTTATTACTTATCTTTTTTTAAATTCAAACTTATGAGGTCACTTTTATTAATATTTCTAACTTTGTTTTATAGTTTAGGTTCGATCGAATCCGATTGCCCTAAACTTTACGTACTAAGTCCGATCCTATAGTTATAGGGCTTACACTTATCTTCTTGTTCTATTCTTTCATATGACTCCCATCTCGTTCAAGTAGTTTGGTATTTAATATCCTTGATCACATCGGAAGTCTGATAAGAGGTCAGCAGGTGATTGGTATATGCATTTAATACCTTTATTAGAGTTAGAATATGAGTTAGAAGCTTCTTTGACAATAGCTTATACTATAAGGCTAAGTCAAACCTAAGTCAGAAACTCAGTCAGAAAGTAGTTTGAAGGAAGATGGAAAATGTAGAAGCGATTAAAAGTCTGAAGATAGTTGGTATTGAATATTGGATTATTAGGAGTCAAAGAGTAGGTTAGAAAGTCACCTGATTATGCCTTTTAAGAATTTACTTAAGTTAGAACTTAGTGATCCACTTAAACTATATATAAAAATAAATCGTGAATACTCCAGTAAGTATGTTAGGCCGGAATCAACTAATAAAGAGTGAGCAAGGTAGTTGATCCTTCAAGGACTAAGAAAATACTTATCCTATGATAGTTTTTATCAATATTTAAGCAATCAAAATTGAATTGTAAATTCACTAATCTAATAATTATCCTAAAATTGTCAAAAAGAAAATTACGATAAAATATTTAAAACTATGCAATCAATTGAGAATATAAGAAAAATAGAATCCACCTTAGTTATGCAAATCAAATTGTTATCATGTTATATAGATTAATAGCTATATGGTCATTCAAGTGAAATTATTATGCCCTGAAAATAAGCAATTAAATCTTTAATTAATTAGTTAGCTCCCGCATCTCTAATTAATAGTGGACTCTAAATTACAATCATACATCTCTCGATGCTTTGATCGACTAATGCCTTAAATCAATTATCCCTAATGTTTTAGCAAATAATTAACTTGAGACATTGTATTAATGCTTAGATAATTTCTAATTAACACCGCTCCCGCATTAGCTAATCAGTTTAATCAAGAATTTCTATCAAACCCTATATTAACTCCTGTATCAATAGTTTTTCTAACAATTATAATCGATTAGAGAATTATAATCGAAATTATAGAATTTGCAATCATGAATCATCCATATATCTATTAACTCTATAACATAAATACAATTATCATCTCAGCTATCTAGGGTTTCATTAATTTCCCACAATTAAAACTTAGCCAGCTATAGAAATTAAAATAAAAGCACATATAATAATGGAATTTGCAAAGAAGTTCATGATTAGAAATAAGAACAAATCACATAATTACATAAATAGAAATAAGATAGAAATCACCAATTCTATATTTATGAGGAATTCAAACTTCAATTACAAACTCTAAGGATGATCTTTACAGTAAAAGCAAAGTCATCTCAACAATCTATGCAATTCTAAAGAAAAACTCTTTTAAAATAAAACCTAACTGCTTCTAAGACTCTAACTCTATTGAAGATGAAAAAGTCCTTAAACTATCAAACACATGTCTATTTATAAAGAAAACTAGGGTTGGCTTTCGAATGGTTCTTTCTTCAAGGTTGGCGGCGTAGTGTTTAAGGTTGGCAGCGTAGAACTCCAAAGACGCTGGTGCAAAGTGTAGGCCGGTTGCCTTTAATTCCAAAGTGCCTTAGCTCGATTCGGGCTTCGTTCGATTGTGTAAAACTCTTCTAAATTGACGTATTTCCAATTTGAATCCTCCAAGACTCGAAATGTCTAAATGAAAATACTTAAGTATCATTTCTTAATGATTTCTATAAAATTAATAATAATTTAACCAAATTCGTACACTAAAATATAAGTAAAATATGCCTTTATCGCTTAGGTCATAAACTACTAGGTAGCAACCTGTATTTGGTTAGAACCTTGGTTAAAATGTACCTTACTTGACTAATACCTAATAAACACTTTAGAAAACTCACCTAGTACAAATGAAAACATACTTAAATGTTCATAATGAACACATATATTATATATTGGATAGAAATTTAATATGTTACGTTAAACTTTAGAGATAATAAAAGAAGAAAAGAGCAATGTACGAAGAGAATAAGCATTGGTATTTAGGTAAGTAAGATCAGTGCTTTACCACACTTTCAAGTATTACTTAAGAATACTTGGAGGCCTTAATATGTGCCTTGCTTGTGATTTTATGTTAGTAGCCTGTACATATGTGTATGTGTTTGAATATTATATTGCTGTTATGAAGTGCCAGATTGTATGTATTGGTTGTGTTATGGTATTATTTACTTTGAATTGTTTGAAATTACTTTACCACCCCAAAAACAGTCTAATACAAACTTGGCTTAACTATTAATTAAACTTGTATCGCAACCCACTAAGAGAGACGACTAGGATTTTTGAGCTAGACATGGACCCTTTGAAGAGGATAATCGAAATGGTCTTTTCCCATCACTTAGTTAAACTAAGTGATAGGAGAGAAGGTCGCAGTAAAGTTGAGGATTGTAGTTCATAGTTAAATTTCGAGCTGAGTGTATTTCTTCGTTGCATAAGCTTTAGTTTGGTTCTGATTCGCGAAGTGTATGATATCAAACTCCTTAATCCGGATTAGAGAGGACACAATTTCTCTGATCTCACAACGAATTGGATAATGTCGTGCGATGGCACTTGCTTTACATGCATAATATCTAACTAAATTTGCTTAAAAACCTTGATTGTGATAGATACATGCTATTGTTTTTCTCCTACTTATTGAGCAAGTTATTACTCAATCTCCTATAGCTTTTTGGCAAGTTTCCTAGTAGATTCATCAATACTACTTCAAGTTCTAGAAGAATAGAGAACGACGTTTATGAGTGAGATTCAAGACTATTCAACTGGATTTTTACTTAGTTTATCGACTATACTAGCCTCTAGGAAAACTAATAGGGTCTCCTTGGTAACCCTTAATTTTTAGCTAATGAGATTTATTCCATACTCTGCAAGTCTATAGATTTTAGTAAAATTTTAGTAAACACTTATCTTTTCATAATAGCATAGTTCTTGAAATTTTTTATTAAATTTAAGGTTTTATCCTTCATAGGATTTATAAAACTTGATTTTTCCTTAGAAGTTAAGCTATAAAAATTATTTTTAGTAACTATTTTGAAAAGTTACACCACAGGTTAATTCCTACTAAGTACTAAATTGGATGTTACAAGGTAGTAGAGTAGTGAATGCCTTATGTAGGCTATAATTATGTTAGTGGTTAAGACAATTAGCTTCTAGCATAGGTTGGTTTACATAGCAAGGTAGTTACAACTCCCTAATTTAGGGCATGACATTTAGTGTAAAATGACATTATAAAAGCATAGGAATTATGGGAGATTAACCTGGGTTTTTATAGATGAGGAAGCTAAATGATATGAATTCATGGATGAACATACTGACCTAATATCACACACAACCAAACGGTGGGTTTGGGTAGTGAAATGACTCGAAAAGTAAATGATAGTCAAGAATGAGTATGGGTTTCTGTGCATCGACAATAGATATGATGCACTAACGCTTCATACGAGCTCGGGTCGCACTTGATATAATACACAAGTATGGCTAGAGGTCACTCGCCACTAATTTATATTCAAATGGGCTAGATAATAGGAGTTCAAGAGTAAGCAGCAGGACACTTAGCTTAAGAGAGTGTAAAAGTTCAGCGTGTTTTTCCTTATATTCTTTATTGCAGTTATTATAATTTGTAAGTATTTATAATACTCAATTAGGATAAGTCCAAAATTACCGAAAATTACATAAATGGATCACTATTAGCTAGGCAAAAAAGGAGAATAGTTTACATGGGAAGCATGCAATCGTGCAAAAACAATATCCTTTGTCAGAAAGGATAGTGCGTACATAATTTTGTTCACTCTGTGGTCCTAATAATAGTATGGGCTGAGTAAGGGTGGGCATTGATTAGGTCTGGTCAGTGTCGACAGTTTAGTAGCTCTGATTGTTGGGATTAGACAAGGGTTGGCTCATGGATGACTCACATTCGGGTTAGCATTTGATGGTCAGCTTTTGACAATTGTTAGCTCAACCTCGATCCTGTGGAAATAGTTGTATTCTGATTTGGTGCTTGGACTACTATGTTGTAGAGAGGTCAAATCAGTATGTCGGCTAATTACTTCGGCAATTTCTTGGATGGTATGGAGAGTGAAGTAACTTAGCAGGTCGGACTGAAATAAACACTACTCTTTGGTGCTTAACTCACCTCGGATAGCTTGACAAACCATTTAAGAAACCCCTTGGGTTTTGGAGCACGTGATCGGTCCTTAATCCCTATCACTAAATCTTAATTAGACGATTATTTACACGTATTGCATCTCTAGGAATCTCCTAGGATATAGGTTAAAGTGATATTTTAACAATGTTAAGGGACAAGTAGGAAGATTACTCGAGCCTTATGCCTGTCTCTTTACATTTAATTCATAACAAGCACTACAATCTTAGGCATGTGGCTAATTGAACCAAGCTTGATGTGGGTGTTGAGTACCTCCCCAAGTAGGCCATAAGGTCATGGGACGAGGTGCCTTTTGGGCCGTTGGACTTTGACATGTTAAGCCATTAGGCTCAATCACGTTATACCCCAATGCTTGCATCCAAAAATGGCAATTGACAACACCTACTCTCTAAACCCATGCAAACCATGACGACCTCCGTTTGTACAACCCACGATTTACACACACCTATGTACATATATATATATATGTATACATATTTGTATATACATATACATAGAGAGAGACATTGATTAAAGCCTGTTAAAGAAGAAGATGGAGGCATTGACATATGAAAGAAGATCTTATGGTTTCCTAAATATAAGGGTAATATAGTCATTTGCTTTCTATTAGTGATGCAATCCTTAATGATACTTTTGGTACATTGTAATTGTTTAGAATAGAAAGGAATGGAATGGGAATTTGAATCGTAAATCATTTTCTATGTTTAGAAATACTTATGGAATGAAATTAAGAGGAATGCGTATATAATAATTCTAAAAAATGCCCTTAATTATCAAATGTCATAATTATTTTGAAGGTTAAATTAATAATTTTAATTAATGATAATTAATAAAAGCAAAATCTAATGCGATTTCTTACCTTCAAAGGCAAAGAAGGAGATTGAACCTAGAATTGCGATTCTATTTGGGATTTATTCATGCATAAAAATACACAAGTGTTCTTTTGTCTAATACAACAATGTAATGACTACCTAGCCTTATTTAATTCCTAATGAATGATAATTCTATTATGGACCTATTACATTCATTAAAGTGAACTTGTTCACATCTTTATAACTTTGATTCCTTTCCCTTATTTATAAAACTCAAAATAGCAATTTTATAAAGAATTCTTATTATGAAAAATACCGAATAATTATTCGTTATTTATACCTATAAATAGTTATTTAATATTAAAAGTACCACCCTAAATATAATCAACTAATAATAACACAATGGCCATTCGTAATTTATAACAGTTGTATTATGTTGCTCTGCAGTAGCTATTGTATCAGAAGTTTAATTCATTTAGGAAATAAATGGGGTGTATATTTCACTTGACTTGAGAGGAGGAGAGTTACACCCTGGGTGGAAAAACAAGTTTACATAGATGATTGGGATTTGGGCAATTCCATTCCAGTCATACTTCAATGATCCTATCCACCTTTTTTTATTTCACTGACAATCCCGTTCTTTTTATAATTCTGGCCTACCGATTTCGCTTTGGTGGATTTTGGAACATTATTTTAGGGACTTCAGGTTATGGTAGGGTAGGACCCATTGGACGTGTTGGTAGAGTACGATATGACAAGAATTTTGAATTTCCTTACACACACATACATATATATGATATTCCGGTTTTAAAACTTATATATATTGCATGTACTATCACAAAAATCATGATAATGTTAATAGATATGCAAAATTACAAACAAACCGAAAGAATATGACAAAAAATTGTAAGATTTATCTTACCCGATCTGGGACTCTTTCTTCTCGACCTATTTTGATCCATTGGGATCTTGTTTCTTAATGTAAAGAGATTTCTCAGGCTGAAAGGCATAATTGATGGATAACAGATGACTATTTTTGTACTGCCTTTAGTTGATCCCAAGAGATGGAGGAGGTAGGTTAGCCAAGAGATGATTCAGCCATTTTTTTGGATTTTGAGTTCTAGTTTTACAAGTGAAAATCTCCGTTTTTTCGGTGATTCATGCGATCTGATCGAATGTAGCTTTTTCGTAAAATTCTGTTAGGTGTATGCTTGGTTAAAAAAAATAATGGTTTAATGTGTTAGGAATGAGTTTACAGTGAAAAAAAAAAAAAAAAAGTGTGTTAGGAATGAGTAGTTAAAATTGACGACAATCCAAATATTAAATATGTAATAAATTAGTAGATGCTTTAATCATGAGAGAGAGAAAGAGAGGCCAGCGGAGAGTGAATGCTATATTTGTCAATGTTGCTTCGACTCAAACTGCTATTTCTTCGCTCAAAAACAACAGCATAAGTATTTATTGGTGGAGTTTTATATGAATATAGACTCTGTCAAAAAATATTACGAAAAACGGTATATTTTAAAAATAATATACTAAAAGCATATTAAGTAAACGCATATTCAATTAGTTTTGATATTTACATTAAGATACATGTAGTTGATATATCTTTAATAGTTTAATTTAGCAAAAATTGAATTAAAAGTGTATCAAGTGGATGTGTCTTGAATATAAATATTTATCTTGAATACACATCCACTTGATAAATCTTTAGTTCAAATTGTAATACCGAAAGCATATTAAGTGAATGCGCTTTTGGTAATCAATTACATAAAATCATAATTGGTGGAATGCCGTAACAAATATAGTAAGAGAAGAAGAAATAAGCGCATGAGATGATTATTTAATAACTATACGAGTCAAATGAAAGAAAAAATAATTGTAAATTGTAAAATTATGATAAATAAACAATGCATTGAATTGCAATATATGATGAAAAGTGAATTGTATTTCGAATAATCAGTATATACACAAAATTTATAATAAGTCAATAACAACATCAATACAATGAAAAAATAAAGGAGAAAATAAAAATAATAGACTGAACATATTTACTGACGCCTAAGCCATGTAAAGAACCTAACAGCACAGGAAAGAAGTGAAAGCCCCCATTTATTATGTGTTTAAGTAAGCTCAGATGGTGGATCGTCTAGCTAAAGTTCCTTAAGAGGAACTAAGTCGGCTGGATGGACCGGATGCAATTGAGTGATGCCCTCGCCTATGGATGATTGTGTAGGGGTAGAGCATTGTTTTTTAGGAACTGGTGGAATCGCGAGATCAAGATGTTGCTGAAACTCGGGAGTCATGTATTAGTTAGATTCAGCCATGGAGTTGGATTCAACTCTTGAAGTGGAAGCAATACCTGACTTAAGGTATGTACTGTATCCCCCATTGATATGCCTTATGTCTATAGAATGACAAGCATGTGGTAAAATATCGTGACCAAAGTTTGCCCGATGACGTCCCGCTTGAGCCTTGCCTCCTCGAACTCTAGCTCTACCCCTAGGTAGTGGATGAGGAGTTGGCATCTTCTAGTCGGTAGGTGGTCCCTACTTCTTGCCGTGGTCCATATGGGGTGGCTCATGTACGCCCCCCTGTTGTGGGTAGAGAATAAGGCCGTTGTGCTGTTCAACAAAGTCAAGTGCCCCATCTGCAATACCGAGCGCTATAGAATGGTCAAGTGTGGGTTTAACACTCCTGAGCGAGCTCACCTGAAATAAGTAAAGAAAACAAATATTAATACATATGATAGCAAGTATAAATGAGTACAAAATAAAATAGTAGATGATTTTAGATGTATGTACCAATTGGTTAATGACAGCTTCGTGATGTGTAATATAACATTGAGTAATTTATCTATACTACAACTAGTAGTTCTCATCAACCCTTCGAGGACCCTGGATGTGTACTAGGAATCTGTATTGCTATCTTTAAGCCTAGATGTAAGAAGAGTGTATGTTGATCTAATTAACATCCGTCTCACCCTAGAGGTCTAGTTAGTAAAGCTGCTCTAAGGTGTCGACCTCTTGTGGAACGTACTGATATCCACCAAACTGCCGGATAACACGATTTGGAAAGCACCACTTAATGATGTGAAAACATATGAGGGGTACTCGGGCAGTCCAAATGTGTCGCTCGGTAATATAGAATTGAGGTAGCAATTGCAACAACTCCTTTGTATAAGGCTCCCAAAAAACCTAAAGGGTAGAAGAAAAAGAAAATAAAAATAAACAATCAGTCAAACAATGATGGTTATCACTTACAGCTAAAAAAAGGACACAAAAGAGGATAACTTATCATATTATACTTACTACGTCGTCTGCATGTCAAAAGTGACATGCATCGGATGCTGAGTCGTATCTCACATTACCCTCCATTTGGCCACTAATGGCTTATCACCGTTGATAATAAACCCATATTAACTAAGGGGAGCGACATGTAGGAATCTATCGTAAGCCCAAACCTACAAGAAAATCGTGGCCCCTCTTAATTCATACACGTCGGATGATGAAGTAGAGTACAGTTTTTGGTATAACCATGCCAAGCAAGCGCTACCTTAACTAAATTGCCCAGCTACTAAGAAGTCCTCCAGCAATAGTAGGAACATCAGGTGAATAAGGTTGGAGGATTTATTCGCAAATATAAATTCTCCCATCAAGCTGAGTATGTACGTACGCGTATGCTGTCAGATCGTCTTGTCATCAACCTCATAAGGAAATATTTGAAAGTGCTCCCATAACCACGTTAGAGATAAGTGAGTACCCCTCATCTGAATAGGCCCATGCTCAATAGCCTCTCTCCTACGTCAACCCAGCTCTCCTCAACATCCATCTCTATCCGTCCCACCATTGCGAACCCCTTAACTGGAAGTTCAAGTTGGACCTCAACATCTTGTAGAGTAATGGTTACCTCTCCAGTGGGTAGGTGGAACATGTATGTCTTGAGCCTCCATTTCTTGACGAGTGCCATAATTAAATGCCAATCCAACATAATAAATGCGAGTTGTGCAACTCCCCAAAACCCAACCTCCTGGATCTGAGGCTTTATCCTAGGATGTATAGGGATATCCTACTCATCCTTACGTAATGGCATCTCATTGCGCCTTACTCATAGTGCATAAGCCGCCTCCTAAACAAACATTCATTAAGTTAGCTACTAGCACATCTTTAGTAAAGAAATTAATTGTAAATGATGATGACATTATTCACCTTACCCTCCTAAACGGCTTGTGAACGATGACTAGCCTACTTCGCAAGTACGCGTAAATCAATCAGTCTCAGCTCTATCTATCCTGTGAACACATACAAACATGTTTAATAGACCCTAAAAAAAAATTTGTCAATCATTATACTTATGTATGTATTACAATGTAATACTTAGATAAAAAGAGAATATGTACCAGCCCTATTAATCTTTAGATACCTCCTTTGATTATGTCCTTCTCGACAACATGTTCTGCATCTAGTTTTGTTTAACTACTCTCGAATGTCCATCTCTATGTGATATCACTTAAGCCTAAGTTTACCTTCTTCTTTTTTTTCGTAGTAAGTCAATATTTGGGTGGAGATAAGGGAAGCTAACTTGTGGCCAGTTTAGCTCGTTACCAATCAAGTAGAAATGAGCTCAGTAACAATCTATTTGGTTAAGCCACTTATACCATGGCCTTATTACTGATTTGTTGTCCATCCTCATATTTATTACAGCAACACATGCATGGGAGCACAAGATCCTATATATTTGCCACTTCTGACAAGTGCAAGTGTAGTAACTGAAGTTAACTATATGTGTCCTTCCTCCTCCCTTTAATCCTATCATTGTCATTTGATTACCAGTTAAAATCTTGAAAATACCGTTCTGCAAGCTAAATGAAATGACTCTATTTGCACTTACCCGCCCCCCTCCAAGTTTCATACATTTTTATAGCATAATCAGTGTAGGTCTTGCTAGAATTGATTGCCTCCTTAGTGTTCTTATACCTCTGTTTCCAATAGGTGATACAGTTGTAAAATATCTTCTTCACTAATACAGTGACGCGTAATTTACGTGCTAATTTCAAAATGGAGCTACAACTCTCAATAATGTTTGATGTAATATATTAAAAAAGGTAACATCCATCATATGCGAGAGTTTACCTGTCCAAATTAACATTGTCGAACCACGTGGGAGCATCCTCCTTAGCTTAGGCCAACTTCTCTATGAAATATTCGAATTTCCTCTGTTGTGCCGGAACACCTGCAAACTGTACAAGTTTCTTGCACAATTGGTTTTTGTAGATCGTGTTGAAGTTACTAGCAATGTGCTACAGACAATATCTCTAAACTGCAAATAATGGCTGTTAGCTTATTGATGATTCCTTATACGCGAAATCAACACCAGATACCCTGTTGGATATAAGACGTAAGGTTTTCCCCTTCTAGCCAACTATATGCACTTTAAGCTTCCATAGGAACCACCCCTAGGTTTCTACCAATTCTGTGTTAATAAGAGCAAATGTTAACGGAACAATTGAATTGTCTCCATCCATGCTACAAGCTATCTACAACTTATGCCCATACTTTTCGTATAAGAATGTGCTATCAACACATACAATAGGTCGATAGTATTTGAAGGCTTATACATACGACCCAAATGTCCAAAAAACCTACTTGAATTGGGACTGACCTTGCTTTGGTGAACTACTCCAGCCCCAATCCACTTGTGTCCCCGGGTTGCTCAACTTTATTACATTTAATAGTTTCGGTAACTCGTTATACGACTTCTCCCAGTTACCGTATACCATCTCAACAGCCTTTCGCTTAGCCTTAAAAACCCTTAAATTGCTTATTGTGTACCCATACATAGTTTGCACGGTAGATGCAAGATCGAGTATCTTAACATTAAGGTTGTTTCATACACCATTGATGAATAGTATAGCCATTATGTTGCTGTCGAGTTGAGGATGATCCTGGTTCATCATCTAGTTCACATAAGTTTGTACAGACCCTCTAGAATTATTAGTTTGAAAAGACCCTCTACTTTTTTCAAATAAGCTCGTAGTCTCCACTTATAAGCTTGTTCTTTCTTGTTATAGTAAATAGTGTATACATTCGATTTTGAAATGTCTACATGAAAATCATAGTAGTTCTTGAGTTGGAATAACTCGACTGCATTTATGAGATCCTTCTTCATGTTAAAATGTATACCGATACTTAAGTCATCAAAGCTGATGATGTTGCTGCACATTTCATTAATGTTACATAGCCATTGCCATCATACTAGCTGTTGTAAAATGGAGTACGATCTCTGATAAGCCTGTCAATAGATTCATTTATTTGCAAAAAGTTTTCGAACTACCTACTTGACAATACGTCACTAGTTCAACGGTATGGCCTACTAGGGTTGTTGTTGTGAAGTGTCCAAATCGACACACTGCTCCCGCCAACATATGGTCTCACCTAAGCCTCTCTTAAATCTTCATCGTAGTCATCTTTGAAGCCAATATCATCTTCATCACCATCCCCATCATCCTCATCCTTATCTACATCTGTCGCATTCTTCCTATCATCGACATTTATATCCATGTATATTCCCTCTATATACGGATCATAAGACTCTTCATGTTCAATAATGGAACCCAATGCTTCGTCGAGCTGCTCTTCTATGATATTCACATGCTTGTACTTAGAGAAATTCATGTACGGTTTATTTGATTGATCTACATTTGTTCACTTTGCACTGGTCATTGTTGAATATGCATTAAGATACAGAAGGTTGGATTATCTGGCTCATGTATTTCATGTTCATTCCAGGCACTTGATTCCTTAATATAACTTATGTACACTTCCTGAATATTTCATTCCCTAAAAGACTCTGCCATTTCAATGAAATCCTCAACATCCTCATTATCTTTAATGGCCATCAACTTATAGACAACTCTAGCATCATGGAAAAAGGGATACTTGTCCATGAGTTCAATACTACTCAGGTTAACTCCAACGCATCTACAAATTCTCCAATTGAAATGAGAAAAGTTAAAATCCTTCTTAATTTTCAACTTCTTAATGGGTTCCCTATCATACTCTGACCTTCAGCTATCTATCACTATATTTTCGTTCGTACAGACAATAACTTTCACATATTCTACCATTTTCACCCTAGTAATGTCACAATGAATTGAACATTTAGATAACATTAAAAACTTCATCTACATACTGAGCAACAACTTTACAAAATATACTTAATCATCTCGGTAAGCTGCATCACCAACACAATTACCTAACTTTAACTTTCTAATTTAACTCAATACAATAAAAACACTATATATATATATATATATATATAAAACACAATTTCCACTTACATTCTAACATTATTTATACCCACATTCGTATAACTTATGTACCACAATACAAAACATTTCTAAATTTAGATAATATATAATAAATTTTCATTAAATATTAATAATTTATATAACTTATGGTATATCTACTATTACGAAATCTACGTAATAATGTAACAAATTTTTTTCTAAAAAAAATTGCATAATGTTGAATATTAATAAAATAAATAAATAAATAATGTGCTTGTAAGTTATAGATTGTTACTTGTTTCAGATGTACATTCGTTTAAAGAAATAATCTGATATTTCAACTACAGGTTTCCTCGAGTTTTCATTGGGTTTTGGAAATTTCAAAAACTGATATAGACAAGAATGAGCTATGGTCGTATGGTTTAGGGTATATATAGGTAGCATAATGAAGGCGCATGCATTGCATTCACTTTTAGTGTGCATATGCCTTTAGTTATAAAGAATTACGTTGAAGGCGTATACAATGGATGCAACTTCAATATAATTCTTTACAAGTAAGTAAATGTGCATTTACTTGATACATTTTCAATATTCAATTTATTTATTTATTTATTTTAAAACAAGCCCTTTTCTGTAATGTTTTTCGAAAAAGAGACTGTATTTGTATAAAACTTTTATTAATTATTTCCAATCTTAATTTTAACCATATTAATGTAATAATTGATATAAAGAAAATACAAACACATGAGTAACTCATGATTTATCTTCTTTTTCAATATGCAATCGTTTGCTTCAATGAAATTCCTTGTGACCAAAAAAATCCAAATCTTGAATAAACTTTCATGCAACGTTTATCCAACATCCAAATCATTTGCTCCATTTCAAAACATTAGACCGAGAAGTCATAGATTAGATTAAAAGGAGGAATTTAAAGATTAGTATTTCAAGTTTTAAATATTCTTTCTTTTAGTTGTCAAAATTGGGATTTTGTTCATACAATTTTATTAGTTTACAATTTTAGGAGATTCTTTTGAGTTAATTTGATTGTAAGATTGTTTTTTTTTTTTTTTATAGAAACTTATGTTTTTATTTATGTTTATCCATTTTACATATATGAGTTGAACAAGTTAAAAATATGAAATATATATATATATATATAATTATGCTTCTACTAGCTTATTGACTACTTGGATACTAAATCATCTTTTTTATCCTATTCAAATTTTTTTCTTCTTTTTCTCTCTCTTAGTTCCTTATTTAATATTCATATCTTTTATCTTGGTTTTAACTCCACTAGAAAATTTTATTAGGAAAACTATATATTTAAGTTTACACTATTAATAATTTAAAACTGAGTTAAAATAGTTGGTTATTCTTCAATTCATTATTTTTTTAAAACAAAATAATAGAAAAAAAGTTTAGCTCTAACTCTACTTCTTTTTTTTTTTTTTTTGTAAATGTTAGATTATAGATTAAAAAAATTTTTATATAAAAAGAACTCAGTTTCTTCATTTATTTATTTTTACAATATATTTCAAATATTTTATAACTATTATAAATATATTTATAGGTTTTTGAAAGTTATTTTATATAAATTGTAGAAATTTATATTTTTACGTTTCGATTTTATAGGATTTCTAGATAAAATCGCTAGAAGAAGTTTTTAACTTTGCTCTTTTTATGACGGACATGTTAGGAGAGATTATAACGTGATACTTGATGATTGCATAATAAATAAAAACATAAATCATATATGTATTGAAAATAATACTATGTTTAGATCGAGGGAAAGAGAATTTATATACTTTCGGCTCTAGTTTCTTTCTTTTGTTCGGAAAAATAAAGAGAACAAACGTGTGCTGTGAATTCTGTCGTGAGCATCACAAAAACCCATTCTATCCAACTAAGAAAGAACTCAAGAGGAAAGTATATAAATTTATTCAAATGCCCTTATACTAAAAACACATTTTAAAATCTTAAAAACATTTTAATGGTTTAAAAATTATATAAACAAATCTAATTAATTATTCATCCACAAACACTTTTTTTTTTATTGAAATAAGAAATTTCCATCTATTTTCTTTTCTATTTCTCTTCTTTCATTTTCAAACCTACAAAGTTATTGATTGGGGATTGCCGACCCCTCCAAACACAGTGCATGATTTTATAATCTTTGAAATGGTACACGATGTAAGGGGAGAGAACACGAGAGGAGATTCTGGAAAATTGTGTTTTAACACATCCAATTGGAAAGGCCCGTTTGTGCTCTTGTACTCGGATTGGGGGGAAAAAATGAAAATAAAAAAATAAAATAGAATAAACATATGTGGACTTCCAGAAGAATATTCTTTGTCCGGGGACAACATCGCTTTCGTTGGGGCCTGCTTAGTGCCAGAGTAAGCTCGAAAATTCTCACTTCTTCGTGAAGTGGAATGGATTCACCAACACATAAGGAGTCGCATTTGTTGTCAAATAAAACGCACCCTTTCCAATACCGAATTTACTGGTAAATTTTTTTTCCTCTTTTTTTTTTTTTTTAAATGTAAATTTTACAAAATTGTCTCGGTAAAAGTATTTTGAAAACTGCGTTCGATGGGATTTTTTTTTTTTTTTCGTTAAGATTCAACCAAACTAAAATCTTACACCCTAATTGCAATTATGCAACGGTATTTCATAAATTGTTTTACCAAGGACCCTTTTCTAAGAAATAATTTTTTTAATAGTGGGTATTCTCATCTATCTTTGTCAGATATACTGTATTACCTGTAATTATATTCCTTATCCAATGACTATTTATTTTGTTATTTACTTAAAGATGATAAAAATAATAAATTTAATTAATAAAAATTCAATTGGATATTACAATAAATTTAATTAATAAAAAAACATTATTATCCTGCAACATTTGTATTGAAACCCAAACAATCTTGGATGATTGTAATCGTTGACTCCAACCATGGGTGTGTCTTTACATGCTAAAACATGCAAATAAGCCTTTAAATTTTCTTTGTTATGCAAGTAAGTTCATTAACTATAGTTTGTGCAAAAATTAATTCCCTGGGTTTCATTTGTTCAGATAAATTCGGTAACTTATCAACCGTAATAAATCGAAAAATTTTGCTCATAGTTTCCCTAATTAATGTGGATTTAAACTTTCGTTTTTAACTAAACTAAGTACTTATCTTTGAAAATTATGAAAACATGATATGCGTCTTAACCTTTTCATAAATGCACGAACTTCTTTTCTTTCTTTCGACATATACTTAATTTATGACAGTTGGGGAACATATGTCAAGTTATAATTAGTTCATAATAATCAATATTAAAAAATAATATTATTAATAAATTTAGTTAATTAATATAATAGCAAATAATAAATAAATCACAAGAAATAAGAATTAAAAAAGAAAATTACTAGAAAAATAAAGAAATTAAATGTTTATGGTTTTTCTTTAGATACAACAGGACCTGGTGTTAGCCAATCACCACTTTAGGAGGGCTTGCTTAATTACTATGATAGTCTCTTTCTTTTCTTTTCTTTTTTTTTCTTTCTCTTTTCTCTTTACCACTTCAATGCTGAGATGAGGTGTGCAATACTCTTAAGATAACAACTAGCTATCTACCTTAAAACCCTAAAATGGTAGAAAAATTAAGCATAAGTAATGGTTGTCAACTACCCACTATCTTGTGAGGTCCCATATAGTAATGGTTGGTCTCCAATCACTTTGAAACATAAAAAAAAAAAAAAAAAAATACCTTCAAAGTCCAATTGATCATTGTTAGATCGCGAGACTTAACTAAGGCGGGATAGGATTTGAAGCCTTTTCATATTTTTTTTTTCCCCTAAAAACTTATGAGGTGATGAATTGCAACCCCCTATTATTTATGGCTATTTCTCGACCATAGGAAGGCTTGAGATTCAACAACCACCATTATAGGAAGATGATGAGACATGCCTAGTGGAAACCTACTACCATTAGCCTTAAGCATGTCCAATAAAACGACCATGAGCATTTAGCTTGATTTTATTTATTTATCTATTTTTCTTTTTTTCTTTTTATTGTCTATAACATGTTATCTTATTATATTATAATTAAATTAATTTAACAATTTTATTTTACAAAATTAATAATACATAAAGATGAAACACAATTCATGTACTTATCAAATAGAAGACAACAAGTCATGTGTTTGCAAAAGAATCAAAACTTAGATAATTTTATTGTAATCTTTTCTACTTCTTTAATATTTTTTCGAAGCCTGTTTCTAATATTGAGCTTAATTAGAGTATCGCAAATACAATCCTACAATTTGCTACAATCGAAAAGTTTAACCTATTTGAATAACTGTAAATGTATAAGGGCTTTGATATAATATACACAAGCAAAGATTATAAAACTAATCGATCCTCAGGAAAATTATTTTCTGCTCTGTCTGTATTTCTGTTTTCTATATTAGTTTAACACTAAAATGTAATTTTATGCGATAATAAGAGGCACAATGTTTACATGTCTTTAAATTTCTATTTTGGAATCCAGTGTTTGAATTCCAATCTTGAAAGAAAAATGTACTATTTTGCTATTGATCTTATGTACCTTATTAACTTTAAAACTAGGGAAGTAAAAGTTTGATTGTGTAATATTTAGCAAGAAAACAATTAAAATTCTTATATACTAATTTTGACATTGTCTTGAAAAGGTACTCGTTTGTGGTTGAAGTTTACGAAATGGACAAGTTGTGGTTGGCCCATAAAGTCTCTTATTGGGTGTTTTTTTGGGTTATCGCTAAAGATAGGCCCGGAAACGATGTTTGATGCAATTTTTTCTTGGCCCACAGTCCAAGTTTTACGTTAGATCTTGTTAAATGTTCACGCTTGTTGAAAAAATCCCAGAAGAACACGATTATACACCGTACCACAATTTTCAAGTAAAATTATTGAAAAGAAAAAAAAAAAAGTGTTTCAATCACTGCAAGGATTTTCCTGTATATCATGTTACTGGATGGAACACATTACATATATACTTATATTAGATATTATAACTAAATACGTATTGAAATATATTATAATAAATAGCAATAGTGTCGATAGTAATAGTGATAACAGATAACTCTTAAAAAAAATACTACTATACTTATTTAAATGTAATTACTAGTTATATGTGGTATGTACACGTGTGTCAGTAATAATATTTAAAATCTTTTTCCATCATGTTGATATAACCTTCAACCTTTAATCAACACTTTGGAGGAAACCTTTGGCCAGCTATTTATTTGCATACATTCTTCAGATGGTCGTCCACGGGGATATCTCCATATGATTACACATCACTTCCTAATCTTGTGATTATAGACAAAATCATATGGATTAGCCACGGACCGACTCAAAGAGAGATTGAAAGAGGCCCTCGTCTCCTTAGATTTGAGAAAAAATTAATTTTAAAAATCTATCTTAAAAGTAGAAAGTATATATTATGTTTATATTTTAAAGCACACATTTTACTATTAAGTTAAATATCACTATGTGGTTAGATACTTTCTTTTTCATTCATAAGGTCGGTAGTTGCTTTTTGCATTTTCAATATGAATTATTGTCTATCTTTTAATAAATGGTATTCATTTTTTTGGCTTTTTTTCCACAATCAATAAAATTGAATTTCATTAATAAAAAATGATAGTTAATTAAATGAATTCTCCATAGACACTATTTATTCATTAATAGTTCTGCCATAATAATAATTGCATGTTTTGGTATAGTATTACTAGTCGACGACGTTATTGTAATGTGTATGTAAAAAATAAATAAAATAGTTTGTAGAAATTGAGTCATAGAAAGCATGAATTCAAACTGTAGATTTTCAGGATTTCATAAGTGATAATTTCCCCAATATAGAAAGACAATTGAATGGTAAAAGAACCCGAAAGAAATATGTCTACAAAAGAGAAAAAAACTAAATTTTTGCATAACCAAAACAAAGAAATAATAATGCTCGATATCTTAAATCATAAGAGTAATATAGCTGATCATTGGGGGGGAAAAAAAAAATTCTAGCAGTTCAATTTGAGTTAAAGAAAAAATGATTAAAATTAGTTTATATTAGAAAAACTGCTAATTTACCTGAGAAAGAAAAAGAGATAATACATTGAATTCCCTATTAGAGAAGTTGCTTAATTCGCTCTTTGATATTTTTAAAAACTTTTTTCAACAAATTTATGGGTATAATTATGACTGAAAGATGCGAGTGCCAAAAGAGGGTTTTTGCTGATGAAAATTAAAGGTTAAGAGTTATTATCTTTGAAATGAAAGAAATAATTCCATTCGGCAGCTAATAATGTATAAAAATGAAAACCGATTAATAATTACCGCAATGTCAAGAGTATACTTAGGAAAAACAAAAAAGCAAAGTAACATTTTAACCCAAAAAAAAAAAAAATGAACAGAGAGAGAGAGAGAGAGAGAGGTATTTTGGGGAAGTACAATATGAGTAAAATTACTTTTATAATCCTTTAATTACTTTGTGAAATGGAAACATATATTTAGTTTAATGGATAAATTAAGGAACATTGTGGATAAAAGTTAGATCCGGAGAGTATGAAGTCTAAAATGATATTTTGGTTTCATAATATAAATATAAAGAAATTTTAGAATACTATTCTTATATATATTGTAATTTTCATTATGCCTGCAATTTTTTATTTAAATATTGACTACAATTTATTTTTTCTAATAACATAACTTCTTTTATTATAAAATGACATATTTGTTTTTATTAATATATATCCCTAGTAAAAAGTTTATTCTTTTAATGTTTCATAAAATGCAATAAGTTGTCATAATCATTTCATAATCATGTTAAGATTTTATTTTCGATTTAATATTACATTGTGATGCGAAAGCACTTATTAATAAAATCCTTTTATTATATATATATATAAAAGGTGCGTTATAATTATAATAACAAGTAGATATTTTCTTGCTTATCTGATATTAATTTAAATATTATAAGTTTGG
Source organism: Lumnitzera racemosa (assembly GCA_024138005.1). Lineage (NCBI taxonomy): Eukaryota > Viridiplantae > Streptophyta > Magnoliopsida > Myrtales > Combretaceae > Lumnitzera > Lumnitzera racemosa. The sequence goes on from JAMXBC010000012.1 coordinate 5,337,420, forward strand.
CCTTTCAATCCAATGGTTCTATGTCCATCCCTATTAGCTATGTGCTAACTATTTCTTTTACATTATTATTCATTATCATTTCAGACATAATTCATAGGGACTATATTTACCATTGTTATGTTTATCACTAATAATGTTATAATAATATCTAATGGTTTTAGGTTAATTTCAATTCACATATCTTTTTCTTTTAGCTTTTCTATATTCTGTGTTGATAGTAGGAATCAACTGGATAGGAGATGCTATTGGGCATGAATACTCACTAGGCTCCTTGTTCTTCAATACTAGCAAAAAGCCCCTGGTGGGTATATTCATAAGAGTCCTCTGATGCTCAAGTAAGTAAAAAGAGAAAGATGAAAGGGTAAAGTGTATTAGTGGGTTCCGATCACAATTCTCAAGAGAAGGAGTACTTAGGTTAATAATTTAGACAATTGTTTATGTAAGAAAGAGAGAGGTTTGGAATCAAGAGTCTGGATCCTTTACCTTTTGGCTCCTTACCTTATAACTTGTTTACCAAGAACACATGTCAACCTGGGGTTCATCCATACAAGCCACTTGCAAGGGGCATGTATTGTGAGGATAATAGAGCGGCTTTGAGTATTGGTTGGCTATGAACACCTTGGCAGCCACGTTTGAGACTTAGATGCTGACATTCTTAAGGAGATGTTGAATGTGCTAGTCATACCATAAATGTTAGGTTGTAATTGATGAGGAGAGAGAAGGAGGAGAAGTAAAGGATTAGCGGTCTTGAGAAAGAGAAAGAGTAAGAGAAAAAGAGAACTTTAATTAGCTTATGAGTTGTAAGCTTACTTTCTTTATGGGATTCTCACAGATGAGATCTCTTTGAGGTGGTAAAAGCGCACTTAGAGGTTGGAAAGGATTACATAATTCGAGTGCATCCGAGTAAGTGGTTAAGTGCTTAGAAACTCGACATTTGGAGAGTAGATCCTTAAGGGGCTTGAAAGCAAGTAAAGTGCATAGGGAACGCGGAGTGCTCAAGTAGGGTGAGATGTTTGGTTGCTTAAGCACTAATGGATCTTAGTAGGCCTCTATTTAGATTGAGCCTTGGATTGGGTCCAAATTAGCCCATCAATACTTTGCATACTTATATTTTACCTTTATTTTTCATTATGAATGAAAGAACGTATGTTGACTTTTTATTGATTCATGATAATTTATTTAACATTATCAAATTTGTTTGACAAAGGTCATAATAAAAGATAATCATAGTAAAATAAAAGAGTAGGCAAAAGGGGAAATGCCTGAAAAAGAAAAAAAAATCTATTGCCCCGAATTAGCAAATGGCATTTATAGCGAAGCTAACTTGCATAAATAATTTTAAAGAATACATTGTAAAATTAAGGCTTTAGAAAGAGGTCAAAAAAATTAGAAGTCTTTTCTTTAATAACAAACGAGAGGAGAAGTAGATTTGGGCAATGGTCAGTTTAGAATCGTGAATTGGTTCAGTTCGTGGGAGGTTGGGTTAAACTGTCTTCTAAACCACCAAGCCCTAAGGGCTTAGGCGATTCAAGAGATCGGAACTGCTTGAATCGGCAGGTCAACTTGCCACCAGGTTAGCTCGCCATGAAAACCACATGTCAGTCTAGTTAGTTTACCTTCTTAAAAGAAAAAGAAAGAGAAAAGGGAGGCTACTAAGTTAGAAAAAATAATTGGATGATATTTAGTAGGTCATTATATGTTAAAACTACTTTAATTACGATAGTAAAGGATAATTTTTTAAAAATAATATTATCAAACTAATGATAAATGATTAAACGTAAGTTAATTATATATTAATAATAGATGAAAAATTCAATTTAGGTTAATATAAGTTCTTTTTGTAAAATGTGTTAAATGTTAATGAATTAAATATGTGAAAAAAAAATAAAATTTGGGGGAAAAAAATAAAAAAGTTAGAATCACATTAAATTGAAAATTAATAAAAAAAATTAGAAATTATTAATGAATTAGTATAATTAAAAAAAAAAGAGAAAGGAAATTATATTATTAGAAATTATTAATATAATTATAAAAAAACAAATTAAAAAAAAATCGGTTTAATGATCAAACCAGCTCAAAACCACTCTCTATAGGCCAGTTATGGTTCAGTCATAATTAAGTCAACGAATCAATAATTCCAAGTTGATTCAAGGTTGGCCAAACTAGCGTCCAACTCTAAGGAGAAGTAGTACTAGCCTTACAAGTATCGTCTTTTTTTTTTTTCCCTCCTAAATCCCTATATAAGATCTTGATGGTAACTAGTTCACTCTAGAAGCACCCAGCTGGACCTAAACATTTACGTAGGGATGAAGCTCACGGCGGCTAACATGAGGTTTAGTTCCATAGTCGATTTTTAGTCTAGTAGTACAACAGTTTAGTAGTAATAAAATAGAAATATTATGTGACCAAATCTTCCATTTTATATGGAAAACTAACGTATACAGCTGCTTTGTTGTTTCAATTTTGAAGGTACTTTGTGCTTCCGATTCCCCTATAAATAATGGTGGCGACGCCCGAAAAGAGTTCAGCATTTTCGTGATCTAACTACATGTCCTTAGTTTGGACAAAATTTCAGACACCAAGTGGTAAGAGAATCCCTTAAGAGGTAAGACGCTACGTAGCCTGTCATCTCTAGACAAATGGGTAAGCTAGGTTGGAGGGAACACAAAGGATCGAAATCTGTACCTGACTGTCGTCACTTGACTAGGCAATTTGATTTGGATTCATTCAAGGAGAAGTTTCTAAGTAGAGAGAAGCTAACATCAATGGTCGACAGTCCATTCAATCAGTGACGATACCTGTAAAATTGAGTGGCATCCGAATTTGGAACTCGGACACCACTAACTTGGTGGCATCCTTCGAGCCGTGCATATGCTAGGAAAACAGATTTTTATCGACGGAGAAAATAAAAATTATGGAAATAGGAAAAATTCCCATCTCAAGCGGCAGAACGGTCGAAACATTGTTGTTGTTTTGGGTACCTTAATAGCAGAGGAAAACAGATTTTATCCTAGGTTTTCTGTAAGTACCCTATAGGATTTCCATGGTATGCATTGAGATTCCATGATCGCTATTAAGGAACATGACAAAAAGCAAAATGGAAACATGTACAACATAAACTGATTATTTCCACGTCAAAAGCTTTTCCAAATTCAATCTAGCAAGATACCGAACCATTGGATGCGGTCACTCTTGTAAATAGTAACTTCAACTTCACAAAGAAACTCTTCCTACAAGCTTCACACAGTGAAAAATGACAATGAGTCTTTCCATAAAGCATCTATTGTACGAAGTTTTGTGCTGCTTTCTAATTTCTATGCCCAAAGTTTGCCAGACATGCTCAGTAAGGTACAATAATAAACGCCTCCAACACTTCCACCTGGAACGCCATTTCCTATTTAAGAAGGTTAATCCAATTTTTCCCTTGAGTAGAAGCTGGCTGCTGTTCATTAATTTAATCTCCAACACTAAAACCTCTATCGGCAGCATAGTCAACAAAGCTATAAAGCGGTATCACCTTGTCCCTGTACTTCTCAAAACCATCTAGTTCCTTCTTGGCCTTTATTCTAAGTTCCTCTGCTACCTCCAATGCCTTCTCGACACCATAAATCCTTACATAGCTCTTCCCTCCCTTCTTGTTTTCCCCACTTCTTTCAGTCATCTTCATTCTTTCTTCCAAGATGTCATCAACTACTTGATACAGCACTCCCACGGCCCTGCCATATCTCCTCAATCTCTGAATGTCTTCATCATCAGCACCACCTAGCAACCCTCCACAAGCAGCTGAGCACTCCGCCATTTCACCAAATTTCTTCTCTTGAATGAAATCAACAGCATTAGGGCCACCTTCCAGATCTAAGAACTGCCCCGCAGCCATGCCTGTGGACCCCACACAACGTGCAATCTCTGCAATCACTTGCAGGATACGAGATTCAGGGACAAGTTCTGGAGGTGTGTGGTAGACAATGTGGCGGAAGCCTAGAGGGAACAATGCATCTCCAGCAAGGATTGCCATATCAACACCATAAACAGTGTGGTTTGATGGCTGGCCTCTCCGTGATGGATCATCATCCATGCAGGGAAGATCATCATGAATGAGCGATGCAGAATGAACCTGTCAAAGTGCCTGATTATATAATGATTGTTGCCATGAATTTAAACAAATTCAGCCAGAAAGAAATGCTTTGCTAAGCTGGCAATAGATGGAAGTTAATTTAACTTGGCATTATCTTGTGAAAATGTTGGATATCAAGGACTTGGAGGTCTGCCTAGAAACTGTTGCACAAGCTAATTATTGATAAACCCCCAATTCATCAATCAGGACACTTAGCTTTAGTAATTTATCAAAGAAGGCATGAATGTCAGGAAGATTTTGCATGCTCAGAAATGTTTTAAATACCTGACCAATAAAAGTTGCTACACTTTTGTCCTCATTCTACCTGATGTCTACTCTCAAAGATATAACACCGAAATTCTGATGGATATTTAGATATACTTCATCCTACCGTAACAGGGAAAAGATTGAAAAGGAGAAAAGGGAAGCTGATTCGGTTACTGGTTGGCATGATATAAGACTTTAAACAAGTGACTGTCTTGATTCAATATAATCTTTGATACTAGATATAATTGAGGATCCATGCAGAATATAAAATGAGCAAGTTCCCTTTCAAAGTTTAAGTTGGGCTTTTTTCTTTTTCTTCGATGATCAGAATGAGCATCATTAAAGGGAATAAATAGTATCTCATAATCCATATCATCAAGAATCTCTGGATTTCCAGAACAGTTTCCAATTATGGGTAAAATCGTTGCATCCTAATTAAACTAACAATTTGCGACTTTTAGGGATGTGTAAGTTCATCTATTTTACTGCTAAGTTTGACATTCACAAATCAGTAGACAAATCTATCCAGAACAGAAGCAATGAAGCATGTAGTGCAGCCTTTTCCAACCCTTTTTCTCAACTTATCTTCTCAAGAGTTAGTTATCTCGGCAAATTACACCATATAGTTCCAACCAGGGACAATCGCATTTGAAGTACTAAAATGAGGGGTCCAAATTCTGTTGTAGACTTAAAATAAATTTTATATTGAATATAGTTTACCACAAAATTGTGGTCAAATGCTCCAAGGAAATCAGTTTTTTGACCCTTCCCAGAATATTTCATTTTGAATGAAACGAACATTGGATTCTGGTGTAAATGTATCAACTTTGCTCACAGAACTCAATCTTGGTTCAACTATAATTAAGTCAAGCTCAAATTTGAGTTACTCAATTAATTTATTGAGTCAATCTCAAGCTTAATATCCGGCTGAATCAGCTCACTAGTCTTTCAAATGAAGATAGAACTTAAATATAAACTGAAGCTGATGAGTATAGTTTTTTCAAAACCTAACCGAGCCCAAACTTGTTTAAAATCAATTAAAGTTAGCTCGGATAAAATCAGAATTTAATCCTATGCGTGCTGTCTCAATTCCAATTAATTGCAGCCCTAATTTGAACTAGGACTAAGTTTATACATCTTTTAGTTTATATCATAATCCTTCAATTCCAAGGTATTTTTACCTATAACAAACACAATCCTATAAAAAACAACAATAATAATAATTTATGAAAAAGGAAAGGACAATAAATTACTCTTCATGAGTATAACCTAATAAGCACATATAATTACTTCAACTAACAAAGCATGAAAAATTCAATGAATATTCAAAATTAAATCTTTACCATCTCAAGAGCACAAGCTGTGGGGAAAGCAGCGACTCGATCGCCGCCGAAGAGCTCGCAAGCGGCGACACACATTACGGGTGGCGCTCTCTTAGCTCCCTTAGCTAAAACTGAGTACCTCATTGCCTCATATATCTGTTCAGGGTACTGTACGGGAATAGCTTCTTCGAGCTTTTGATTGATCTCCCCGATTAAAGTAGTCCAATACGTCTTTAAATCGAAATGGGTCGATTTGGATTGCGTCGAAATGGAGGAAGAAGAAGAGGAACAGAAGAATTTGAGTTGGCTTTTGAGATTCGGACGACGTTTGGGGATGTATAAGGTTGGTGGCGAGAATATTGATGAGATTGAAAACGCCATGGTGCTGTGAAATTTTGGATTGTTGAGTGGGTTGTGATGGAGGTGGAAGTGAAGGCGTAAGTTAAGTTTGAAACTTTATGGAGTTGTGAGACGCATGATCTGTTATACTACATATAGTGGAATCGGATTGGATGGAGGAAACCGGAGAAGAGATGAGATAGGGGATGTAGAGAGAGAGGGAGAGGGAGAGGGGAAGATGGTGGGGACAATCGTCCATGCCAGAGTGCTAAAATCAACAGTCATCGGATTTAGATCGCTAATGCATGCCATTTAGGAATGTAATGCGTATAAAGTAAAATACCATATATTATTATTATGGTCATATATATATATATATATAGATATATGTTTTATATTACCGTTAGCCAATAACTTATTTAATATAAGAAAACAAATAAAGTAGAACTTACAAGAAGCCGATTTCAGCAATAATGTATGTATGCATGCCCCACTTGGCCACTCAATTTCATTCATAAACTAACTCATGAAACCAAAACAAACAACAAGCATAACACTGCCCAATGAAAGCTATTAAAACGTGCAATAACTTCTTCATAAACATTAGTTGAGCATGATCATTAGTGCTTAATCATACCAATGAAAAGGTTTTCTCATGTTTTAATAGCTCTCATGGGATAGCATGCTTAGGTGTTTGTTTTTATTTTATGAGTGAATATGTGCATAAAATCAAGTGGTGAAATGGTGCATGCATGTATACTTTTAGCTAAGGGGCTTATTCTAATTCCCACGATATGTATTTCTTAGGTGCAAACATAACATACAAGGCAAAGGCACCAATTACCAAATCATTATAAGAAATAAGCAATGTAGGACTCATAATGATTATAGGCCTCACTTTAGTTATTTTTATATTATTTGACTAATGACTATTTGTCTTTGCCCTTGCCCTTTTTAAACACTATATAAAGATAATAAAAACAGTAAATTTGATAGAAAAAAAAGAAGAAGTTTAATTGGATACTATTGATAAGACTTTTTGGACATAAGTTCCTTAGACCCATTCCAACCTGATAAGGCTTATAGCTTATGACAATCGTCCTCAGCCCAAGCCTAGTATACGACTTGTCTTACTATAGGAGACTTTTAATGGTTAGAAGACTTTAGATAAAGTTAAAGGATTGAGTCAACAACCACCTTCTACATATGTGAAACACGTAGGATACCATGATCTTACTCTCAAACACTTATGGATGTAGCTTTGCCCACCAACTCTTCTCCAATTATCGACATCACTCTTCTATAAATATAAGATCATCACTTAACAATAAATTACTTGATATTTTACATACTTAAGCCTATATATTGCTTTCAAGCACTCTTGCTCTCTAAATACTCAACTGAATTAAGTATTAGAATTATCATGCCAGATGACACTTCTGCACCCTTTCACTGTGCTTTTTTTTTTTTAGGCTTAATTACTTACGCAAAGCCTAATTGTAAACTCCATAACCAGTTACTCACTGTTTCGATCGGCTGAAGGATTCAATTGAATCTAAATTATGAGTAAAGCTAGAAATATTAGTAAAATGATCCTGTAAGTTTGAATTTAATAAAATAAGTTCAAATTTTAAGTATATAATTCATTATTTATCGAAAATGCATAAAATGTATAAAATGCATTCCGATAATTAACGATCGTTAGAGATAAACTATATGTATACTAAAAATTATAAAATAATCTAAATAATATTTAGGAATATTTATTTGTACTATATATGAATTTACATGTATGTAGAAATATACGTAATTACTTAAAATACGCACAATGTGCTAAAATAATACTAAATAATTAAAGAAAATTAATACTTAATTAAGAAAAAAATAAATAAAAATCAGAAAAAATAAGGAATGATCCAGAATTGGGTCGTGAAAGTTGGGAAAAATAAGAAAAAAAATTAGCCAATTAAATTAGAACAACAAAAAAGTCAAATTGAAAGAAGATAAGGCAATTGTCTAATCAAATTAATGCACAATAATTTCTCTAAAGCTCTATAAATAGGGAAAAAATCACAGAGCTCATTTGGACAGTTAAAAACTAGAGAAAAATTAGGAGCATCAAAATTGGAAGAAAAAAATTCGAGTAAAAGAAAAAAAAAAGAAAACTGTGCAATTGGGGCTTATAAGGAGAACTCAGACTCGACGAGCAGTTGGGAGTGGACGACCGCCACCACCACCATATGGTGGTAGCAGCGCCCAGGTGGGCCGACACACCCATGGCTACCAACAATGGCCGAAGTCACCCAAATCGGTGAGTTCAATTTCTAGCCTGATTTTGTGTAATTTTGTAAAAATAGTAAATATTCTTATAAAATTATGAAACTTGTTATTATAAAATATTTTTGTATGTATTTTTTAGGAAAAATATTATTTTGATGAAAATATACCCCGTGATATATGTTCCTTAAAAAATCATGTAAAATTGAACATGTTTCGATTTAGAAATAAATGACTTTAGAAGTGTAGTTTTGAGCCCAAAATTTTTGTGTAGACTACTTAGATGATATAGAACAGTGCTATGAAGCACATTTTCAAAAATTAATTTTTGAAATTTTTAGACTTTAAAATGAGGCATAAAATGGGTAATTTAGGGTTAATTAAGTAATTAAATGGTTAATTACTGATTTAGTAAATAATTATATGTTTTAGGATGTTGAAATCTAATGAGAAATGATACTTGTAGCATTTAAGGTGTTAGATGTAATTATTAGGCTAATTATATAGTAAATAAGTAATAGGGAAAAATACTAAATTTTAAGTTAATTTTGTAAATTAGGGTAATTAGGTGTAAAATCTGATTTAAGATAAATTTATACATTTTGAAATGATAATTGATGTTGGGAGATGGCAATTAGAATGATAAAAATATTATATATGTATTGTGTACATAATAAGTATTAGTACATAACACACAATTATTAGAAATATAATAAATAGAAGATATTAGAATAAAAATTGATATTATAAAATAATAGGGATAGATAATAAATTTGATAGAAAACTTAAATTTATGTAATTATATGAAAAATATAAAAATTTTTCACATCAAGAGTAAATTCGGTACACTAATGAGGATTTAAATGTATCGGGTGGAATAAAATACTGACTAAGGGTAATGATGGTATTTAAGATATCTGGAAGTAATGTGATTGATTTCACATTATGAGTTGAAACAAATTTTTAGCTTTTGAGTATAAAACAGTACTTAGAAATCGAACTAGAACCTAATTTAAAAATCGATGCGGAAACTGAACCCGAACCTAACCCCAAACCTAAAATAATTGTAAAAGATTTGAAAACCTAGATAATTGGATATATTAAACCCTAAACAAAACATAACAATAAGCGTTATAAGATAAAACCAACTTATAATAGTTATATGAAAAACTAAAACCGCGTTTCTGTTATAGGGATGATCGGCAATGGCCTAAGCGAGTTGGACCACGAGTGAATAAGCGAGGAGTCTAGGTAAGTTGGGATTAATACGTTACTGTATTTTGGAGGCTTAAGATTATGCTTGATTGTACTTATTAGATAGTTGGTTGTGTGCATGTGCTTGATTATGAGTGATGTTATGATTCTGTCTGTTGTTCTGGCTTGTATTGTATAATTTGTATGAAATGATTGATCACCCTAAACTGGACCTACTCAAATATATGACCTGTAATCATAATCGGACTTACATGGCAACCCATTAGGAGAACCTATAATTCTCTGGCTAAATACTGACCCCTTCGAAAGGGATAGCGCAAGATTGCATAATGGTCCCTTCTTCATCCTTAGTTGAACTAAGTGACAGAAGAGGAGATCGTGGCAAATATGAAGTCAATGGTTTGAAGGTTGTCCCGAGAGGAGCGATGTCTCCATTGCATAAGCCTAAGTTTGCTCGTGAGCTGTTACATTAACGGCAACTCCTCAACCTAGATTAGAGCGAGTACAATTTCTCTAATCTCACAACGAGTTGGACAACGTCGTGCGATGGCATTTGCTTGAACATGCATTGCACCTAATAAGTTGATAGATAACCTTATTATGTTTGTGGTATAGTTTTAAGTCATCCATCCTAATTTACTGAGCTGTGATTGCTCACATCCCTATAAACGTCGTGTAGGTGCTGGCTAAGAAGCGGCTTATAACTACTCTGAAGCTAGCAACTGCTAGATCTTGGGGAATGAGGAAAAACATTTGAAGAACAAACATATATTTTTAAGGTCTAAGCTTTTATTTTAGAATTTTTCATTTCTGAATAATGTAATAACTAGGAAATATATTACGGTGAAATATTGTAAACGTTAATTCAAATAACTAAATTTCAGTGTATATATATATTTTTTCACTTTCTTAGGTAAATGATTTATTTAAATTACAAACTGTTTACTTCAAAGCAGGTTAGTCGTGGACGCTTTGTGTAGATCAGGTCTACGATAACGGTTGTAAGGCCAACTTCTATCTTAGAATGATTTACACGACGGGGTTGTTACGACTTTGCTGCTTCTAGGCGTGACACTAATCCTTCTTAAATCCATACTGGCAAAGATCTTAAGATGACATTGGACGCCATCTATGGGAAGAAGTAATTCAAATTTCTACCTAAATACATTAAACAACTCCTCCAAAACATCACTTTTGACCATCATGTCTCGTACTAACAATCTTAAAAATCAATAGCTGGTGAATAACCTACTTGTTGAGAACCAACCACTACTAAGGAAAGCACTAGAAGAGTGCCTGGTTAAGGAGTTTGCTACTTAGAATAAGCTTCTCCGTGTTCACCTCGAGGAATCTAAGAGGCGTAACGTATAAACCTACCCTTTCGAAGCCTCCAATACCCGCATTGGGTAGAACAACCACCACCACCACTGGTAGAATGGTAGGGAGCAACAACCTAATCTCTCAATGCAGCAATAACCATCAAGGTTTGTAGCCACTTGTGAACAAGCCCTAATTCTCCCAGGGAGTGTCAATACACTCTACGACGCGTTGAGCTTATCTTATAAACGATGCCAACCTCAATGATCTCTAGGTAATTATGAGGAGGCTCTTTGAATAGTAAGGGAGTAAGGCAGCTGGTGATGCCAAGCTACTTACAGCAACAAAACCCCTTTTATAAGGGCGTCCAAGAAGAAGTGTTGTCCCCCCAATAGCAAGCTTCTAATCTTGGAATCAATACGACGGCATTGGTGATCCTAATGATTGCCTCCTCTACTTTTGCATACTAATGAACCTTTATGTTCATAGGGATGCCATAATGTGCATGACTTTCCTAGGTGCTTTGAGTAAAGTGGTTTGGACATGGTTCGACCATCATGCCCTAAATTAGTAGAGTTGTAATAGTCTTTCCATGTAAACCATTCTAGAATAGAAGCTGATCATACAGCTGCTATCTTAGACTTAATTTACACAAAGTATTTACGACTAACCTGCTTTGAAGTAAACAGTTCATAAATTAAATATGTTATTTACTTATAAACTTGAGAAAAATACATACTTACATTAAAATAATCTGAGTATATTTACAAGATTTAACACCCTAACGTAATTTACTAAAGAAATTTGTAAATTTATACTAAAAGCTTAAAAGATAAGTCTAAACTTGAGAGTGCATCTGGTCTTCAGTTTATATCCTCCCTCTCTCAAGATCCAACAGTTGCTAGCTTTAGAGTAATTATAGGCCGTTTCCTCACTAGCACTTACAATGATATCTACAAGTAGATGAGCAACCATAACTTAGTAAATTGGGATGGAGAATTAAAACTATACAGCAAATACAAACAGAGTTATCAACTAAATTATTAGGTAAAATACATGTTCATACGAATGTCATCGTACGACGTTCTTTGGCCTGTCGTGAGATTAAAGAAATTGCACTCGCTCTAATTCAGATTAAGGAGTTTCCATTAATGCAATAGCTCACGACCAAACCCAAGCTTGTGCAATGAAGATAACGCTCCTGCCATGACTACCTTCGAACTATTGTCTTTACCCTTGCCGCGACTTCCTCACCTGTCACTTAGTTCAACTAAGAATGAAGAAATAGCCAATTATACTATCTAGTACTATCTGTTTAAAAAGGTTCGGTATTTGGCCAGAGAATCCTAATGTCCCCTTAATGTATTGCTATGTAGGTCCAGTTTAGATTTATGAGTCAATTTTTTGGGGAATTCAGTTTAAGGTATTCAATCATTTCAAACAAATCACATAAACATAAGCTAGAGCAATAAATTAGAATCATATCATCAGCTCAAAACCAGCATATACGCATAGTCAACTATCTAATAAGCACAATCAAGTATAATTTCAACTCTCCGAGTATTATAAATTAGTACTCCGAAATATAGTAACGTATTAGTACCTAGACTCTTTACTTACTCACTCAGGCTGTGACTTGTACAGGCCGTCGCCATTAAACACTCTAATGCAAATGTTGTTTTAGTACATATATAACTATCTTACATAAACTCTATTCTGTATTATTTTTATGTTATATTTAGTTTAGGGTTTAATATACCTAATTATCTAGGTTTTTTGGTTTTTTACAATTATTCCTAATTTAGGTTGATTTTTTATTTAGTTTTTGAAGTTGGTTGCTAAATTAGGTTTTTAACTCAGTTTTCAATTAGGAATTTTATACGTAAATCCTAAGAAAGCATTCGAACTCATAATGTGAAGTTAATCACATTATTTTTAGATATTCTAAATATCGTTTTTGGTTTCCAACAAATGTTCTAATCCGTGCAGTATATCCTAATCCTAATTTAACTACCGAATTTACTTTCGTTATGAGAAAATCTTATATTTTTCATATAATTACCTTAATTTAAGTTTCCTAGTAGATTTATTATATATTTCTATTATTATTACAATGTCAATTTTAATATAATATTTTTTTACTCATTAATTTCTTATACTTATATATTATGTATCATCACCTAATATGTACATATTATACACATCTAATATTCCCATCACTTCAAATATCATCTTCCAACATCAAATAACATTTCAAAACATCTAAATTCATCCTAAATCAGAATTTATACCTAATTACCCTAAATTACAAAATTAATTTAAAATATACTATTTTTACTTATTACATGTTTACTATATCATACCATAATAATTATATCTAATACCCTAAATGCTAAAAATATCATACTTCATCAAATTTCAACATCTTAAAACATATAATTATGCACTAAATCAATAATTATCTATTTAATTAGCTCAAAATTACCCATTTTATGCATCATTTTAAGGCCTAAAAATTATCTAAAAATTTTAAAAATTAATTTTTGGAAAAGGGCTTCATAACACTTCTTTATAATCCCTAAGTAGTTTACATAAAAATTTTAAACCCCAAACTATACTCTTAAGCTTATTTATTTCTAATTTGAAACATGTTCGACTTTGCATGATTTCTTAACAACCTTATATTTATAGATGTAATTAAATCTAATCAATATTTTTTCCCCAAATCTACATACTTAAAAACCCTAGATACCAAATTTCATAATTTTCTAAAACTATTTAATATTTTTAATAAAATAACTAAAATCAGAAGGGAAATCAAACTTACTGATGTTGGTAGCTCCAGTCACCGCTAGCCGCCATGGCCCTGTCGGTTGGTCTAGGCACTATCACCACCGTATGGTGGTGGTGGCGATCAACTCCCAAGTAATCGTTGGGTTGGGGATTTCCTTATAAGCTTCAATTGCATAGATTTTTTTTTAAACTAACCCTAACTCTCTTATTTCGACCTTCTCTATTTTTTCTACTCTTTTAATCGTCCAAATGAGTTTCTGAAAAATTTTGGCTATTTATAGAGGTCTTGGGGATTTTTTATACATTAAATTGAGGTGACATTTGCCTTATCTCTTCTTTTTCCACTTTCTATTTATTGCATTTTAATTACTCAATTTCTTTCTTTTATTTTCAGGTTGCTAAGCCCCACTTCTAGACATTTCCTGATTTTTCTATATTTTCTTGATTTTTCTTTAATTATTTATGAGTTTTCTTTAACTAATTAGCATTATTTTGGTATATTTCACGTATTTTAAATAATTTCGTTTTTTTACCTATATGTAAATACATATATGATATAAATAAATACTCTTAAATATTATTTAAGTTATTTTTTATGATTTTTAGCGTGCATATAATTTATTTCTCTCGATTTGTTAGTTATCGGAATTCATTCTAAGTATTTTCGACAAATAATAGACAATTGTCATAAAATTCAATATTATATTAATTAATTATTTTATTACTTATTTTCCTAAACTCAAACTTACGGAATTACTTTTACTAATAATCCTAACTTTATTGTAAAATTTGGGTTGGATTAGGCAATTTGCTTGATCACTCCAAATTCTATGAATTAAACTCCATGTAACTGATTGCAGGGCTTACATCAACTACTTTCCTGAGAACTCTATTAGCTCCTTTGCCAAGTTGGCACGATGGTTCAGCCTTTACTTTGAGGCTAGCAAGCCTCCATTTGAGGACATGTCGTCCTTATATTTAATAAAGCAAAGCAAGGGCGAGACTCTGTGAGAATACATGATCCAATTTAATAATGCCATGGTTGAGATCCTTCAGTTGCACGAGGGAGTAGTTGTCCATGCCACGTAGTTTGGCATTAGATCTTCGGAAAACTTCTTCCTATCACTTGTGAAGAGCAAGCCGAAGACTCCGGTTGATTTCTAGAATAAGGCCAAGAAATACATAGAACAAGAGGATAATATTCGTGCCAAATGCGATGCCAATTAGGAAAGGTTGAGTGGAAAAAAAGATAAGGATAGATTTTTCGTAAAATGTTGCCTTGGCAGTAAGGCATCGAATAGATCAAAAGGGGAAGGTTCTAGCAATAAGAAGCATTAAGCCGAGTAAAACCTACTTTCCTCTTCCACCTACATGAAACACACCCCTTTGAATCGACCTATTGCATAAGTTTATTTCGAGGTGAAGAACAGGAACCTATTGTAACGACCCCCTAAGATGAAGGGGAATCCTAGCCATCAGAACTCAAAAAAATACTATCAGTTCCATAGTAACCATAGCCATACAACTGATGAATGCTTCCATCTAAAGAATGCGATTAAGTATGATATTCAATGGGGTTTCTTTGGTAACTACATGGTTTAGTAGAGGAACGATGACTATTTTGACGATGACTAGGATAGGACACCTTATAGGTGGTGAACCAAGAGTATCTATGCAACGTAGAATGATGACCATCGCAAAAAATGAGCCACCAACGGCATTATAAACATAGCTGTTGGAGGGCTACACCTTGGGAGCTAACTGAGCACCAGTTGCTCGGTTAATGTCCCATTCAAGGTGTTGGCAATTAGAGAGAAGAGATAGAAGTTAAACACTTCAATCTCTTTCTCTGATGAAGATTTGGAGGGATTGGATACCCCCCATCAAGATGCCTAGTCATTCAAACAAGGATTGCAAACTTTGAGGTCTTCAAGATTACAGTAGACACCAGTAGCTCCATCGACATCCTCTTCTTGCATACATACGAAAGTATGAGGGCCAAGATGCTTGTCAATATGAAGCCATACCATCATAATCTCATTGGCTTCAATAGGAGTCCTATTTGAGGAAAGGTGATCAGCACCTTCAACATGGAACTTTGTGATATCAACAATGTTACACGACAACCAGTAGAGTTTATTGCAATTGACTGCCCATCCCCCTACATTGCTCTCTTAAGATAACCAAGCTTAAATGTATTTAGGCTCATTACATCATCTCTTCACCTGAGGGCTTAATTTTCAACCTTAAACAGGGTGGGAATATGTAGATGTGATTAAAAGCTCGAGAGAGAGCACCATGTCAGGGCCGCCAGAATAGATAGAGTCTTCACTTTGGAGACCAGCCCGTAGGAGAAGTCAGTTAAAAGAGGTGAGTAGGATGAAAAAATTGAAGAAATGCCAAATTGGTTCCTCTCTCGACTAGACCACTAAGGTTGGGATTGAGACTCCTTCTGAGGTAAAGGAAGAGATAGTTGCCCTCTTGTGAGCCAACTCAGATAGGTTTGCTTAATCGATACCGGATATGCCCGAGATATCCTCTGACTTAGCAACCCGTAGCTTCAATGTTGACTCCATTGTACGGCCTGTCAAGCAAAAGAAGAGGTACTTTACCACGAAGAGGTACTTTACCACGAAGAGGTAGGTCATGATTAAGGAAGAAGTGTAGAAGCTGCTAAAAGCTAACTTCGTGAGAGAAGAAAAGTACCTAACCTGGTTAGCAAATGTATGCTAGTAAAGAAGAAGTTTAGGAAGTTAAACATGTGTATCGATTATACCGACTGTCAGGCCCTGAACAGGAAGAGTCGTAACTGTCTCACCATATAAACTAACCTAAGATAGAAGTTGACCTCACAGCTACTATCGTACGTATAGTTTGCACAAGGCATAAATGACTTAACCAACTTAAAGCATCTATTCCAATACTTGTGAATGATCAAACCTGTAGAATAGTTTTATAAAACACCTATTCTATATAACCTATTGTCTCATAACACAATAGTATTAACATAAACATTTCACATTTAGAGTTATAATTTATAATAAGACTTTACCAAAAGTCATAGGTTTTGAAGTTTATTTACAATAAGATATGAAATTAGTGGGCGTCTTAGGGAATTCTCAATTAGTTTCCTTAAAACTCAAGAGAAAAGTCAAAAGCCTAAATTTAGTAGATTCCTTTCCTCACTTTCTTAGTCAATAAAACACTAACTTAAGGGTGGTGATATCTAGACATCCCGACCTTTACATGTCACCTGCAAAAGAATCTATGGAGATGTAAGCACAACTAGTTCAGTAAGTGGGCAAAGTTAGAAGAGTACCAAACAATTATAAGTAAGGTTATTAATTATGATGAAATATAATGCAATCAATCACTTAAAAAATCGTACAATGTTATCTGATCTATTGTGGGATTGGAGAAATTACATCTATTCCAACTTGGATTAAGGAGTTTTATTGCGACTCAAATCAAACGAAACCTAAGCTTGTGTAATGGAAAACACCCTCTTCCTGTGACTACCTTCAAACCATAGCCCTCACTCTGGCCGTAATCTCCTCATTTGTCACTTAGTTCGACTAAAGATAGGAAAATAACCATTTCAACTATCCTCATTGAATGGAGTCGATATATGGCTTGATACTACTAATTGTTTCCCCTAATGGGTACTATGCATGTCCAGTTTCATTGTAATTGAATCATCATTGGTTTCAATTAGAGGTGACTAAACAAGTTCACACAATATAAAAATGATGCAATCACGTAGAACAGTAGACCGAGGAGTTCAACTCCTATCACAATTGAATTGTAATCATACGTATGGTATACGCACTAACAACTAATTACAATCACAAATAGAAGTACTCTTAAGTCTTTAAATACTCTAATACAGTATTTTAATAAGTGGTAAAGTTATGATCCTAACTTACTTGTTCAAACGCTTACTGTAGAAGACTCGCGTCTTCAATACTCTATTCACTAAGAGATTCTATATATACACAATCCAGATTTAGTTTTCGTAAAGATTACGAAAACATTAGGGTTCTATCTAAATGTATTTTGTTAAACAATTATATATATAAGTATATATAAAGTATATTATCATTTTCCTTATATAATAAAATATAGTTTTATTATATAAGTTAAGTTAAGTTAAGTTATTAACTATTAATAATATACGTAATTATACTGTAGACACCTAATTTTTGCCATTCCATAGTCTTAGTTTTTATTTTTACAAAAAATGTCCTAATTAAAAAATAATAATAAAAAAATAAAAATTAACAAATAATGAAAATACCAAAAAAAAAGAGGAAAAATTATAAAGATTTCGTAGATTTTTAGGAAGTAATTTATATTAGGAATAATTAGTTTAATGTTAGTTTTAATTTTAGTTTAGTTAAAATTTTTTTTAGGGATTTAGATAGTTTAAATATAATTTAATTGTAATGAATGTTAAGAAACAGATCAACGGCAAGTGGCGAAGCGCTCATATCTAATTAAATCATATGGGTTTAGCTGAATGAGATTTGAATCTAGTTTAATCGGATACATTAAGATTTGATTTGTGCTTTATAAAAAGAAGAGAACTACAACGAAAGGGGGGATCAGCTTCATAAAAAATTGGAAAATCTACACGCAGCAGATCCACAATCCCTACCCTCTAACAGAAGCAGCATCATCTCCACACCTGCTGCACATCCAAATTCCAATCCAACAGCAACCACTGCCCCCAGCCCATCCAGGATTCTGATACGACAGTCCACGTCAACAGAAAAATAGGAGTCATCACAGCCTGATTGAGCTACGAGCACGTATTGCTTCGTTCTTCGGCCAACGACGTCCGAGCGTTACCCCATCAACCAGCATCTCTATCCACGATCAGCGTCGCAGCACCCGGCAGATCCACGATCAGCGTTGTAGCATTCGGCGAACAGCAAGTTGAACAGTGGCCAGCGACGTCCCCTGCATGAGCCACACGACTCGCTGTAGTAAGGCCAGCAATTCCATTGCTGCACAACGTCCACGATCAGCATAACTCGACAATCGACTATAACTGTAGTCCTCGACAGCAGCGAATCCCAAAACGCGAATTGCAGCCCCCTGATTCAACTGAACAGCCATACTTTACTGCAACAGCTCCGTGTGTATTGTAATTCACTGATTAGCAACAGCAGTACATGCAGCACACAACTCCATCGACTAGAGTTTCACGCGATCATTAACAGGTCACTACTGTACCATACAATCCATACGCCGCCGCCGCCGCAACATGATCGCTGTCTAGTAACATATACATGCCCCTGCCATGATCGCTTCCCGCTGTCCATAAGTGCTATGGCATTCACGATTAACAAATAGGATCACTGCAGCAGCCGTTGAAGCCACTCTCGATTCCAACCCCAAGACTCGCTGCACGCGTAAGTATACAATTTCTTTATTGTACTGTAGCTCCACAATCAAGTTCATTTTCTGTCTAAGTTTTTTATTATTTCTGATTTATTATTATCATATTATATTATTATTTTGTTAGGACTTTCGTAATACATATGTGTATGTCATTAGTTTTCTTTGTAATATAGATTAGGTATATTATATTAATTTAAGTGATTGTTTATTTAATAAGTAGTAATATAGATATAAAGACATAAATATATTTGATAAGGGAATGTTAAGATTGGTCATATTTTATTTGGTTTTATTTAAGGATTTATCACATATAAAATTTTTTTATTTAAATAAAAATTAGTAAAAGACCCTTTTTAAAAATAGGATTGTTAAAGTATTTTTTTTTTTATAAAACAAAAACATTCAAGAGTTAGGGCCCTTTTAAATTTTATCTGAATAAACCAAATTGGTAACAACGTAAATTCGGTTAGTTTTAAAAAATTAATCAACACATTAAAATTTTTTTGAAAAGAACTAAGATCGTCTGATCCGGCTAGCGGGTACGTAGGCACCTTCAGGGCGACGATAAAATATGTAATTTTTCTAAATTAAAAAATCATTTTGATGATGATAAAATAAAAAAAAAATCTTTAATTGACTTCTTTTCTATGGTTAGACATCTTTTCCATAGTTTAGATATCTTTTCCATAGTTTAGATTTTTTTTCATAGTTTAGATGTTTTTTTTCATAGTTTAGATATCTTTTCCATAGTTTAGGTTTGTTTTCCATAGTTTAGGTTTGTTTTCCATAGTTTAGATTTTTTTTTTATAGTCTAGATGTCTTTTCCATAGTTTAGATATCTTTTCCATAGTTTAGGTCTCTTTTTTATGATTCAGACATCTTTTCTATGATTTAGATATTTTTTCTATGATTAAGGCACATTTTCTATGATTAGGAAAATTTTTTCTCTTTCTTTCTTTCTTTCTTTTAATGTTTTAAGCATCTTTTCTATATAAAAGTTTCATCATGTAGAATATTGCATATTTCATAAAATCTTTAGGGTTTTTCTTGAAAATAAAAAAATTATCACTTAGTTATTTTTAAATAAAAATTTTAATTTGGCACTTTTCAAAAATTAGGTTTTTTTTTTTTATAATTAGGAATAAAAATTAGGCTTCTAGGAATTTTTCTTAATAAAAATAAAATGGTTAATAAAAACGTAAATTCAACCAATCATTTTTTATAAAAAGAATTAACACATTAAAGTTTTCGGAAAGAACTACGATCGTCTGATCCCGGCTAGTGGGTACGTAGGCACCTTCGGGGCGACGATAAAATATGTAGAAACTTAGGTTCTTTTTTTGTTATTTTATTCATTTATTTATTTCTTTAAATATTAAAAGAATAATCCTAATTTCGGTAAATAGATAGTGGTACCAGTTAAGGGTTTAATAGGTTAGCCCCCGAATTCGGAATTCGCTGGTTCTTTATTAAAATTGAAATCAAAGACCGGTAACTAAATCGTAACCAATTTATCCAATTGGTTACGGTTTCTTTTCTTTTCCCGACTCCAGTCGAGTGGCGACTCCAAAGATAATTTTCAATAAAAAACTGGAATTTCTTAATTTTTTTAGTCGATGATTAATATTAAATGGGTTAGGGTTTAGTATTAATCAAGAAATGAGAAATCAATTTTAAACAAAAACCGAAAAATCAGACTCGACATATACTATTATGTATAATACATCGTTTTGATCGCATTAAAACATATTTTTATTTAATTAAATCACGTTTTAATTACGGTAAAGTTATCACGGTACGTAATTCTTTATAATATTAAGGAGATATACGTTATATTACTTAGAATTATCTGATTTTAGTAAAAATATTGTCATTGGATTTGTATAGACCTAATAACATGTAATACGAATTCTATTTTTGAGAATAATAACTAAAGGATATTTCGAGTTTCTAACATACATATATGTGCTTATAATGAATATTATTACATTGTATCCATTTTATGTAGTTAAAGTATTTTTTTTAAGTAATTTACCAATATAACTCAATAATATAAGTGTCATCTAATCTTAATACGTATATAATCTATCTCGATTGTAAAATTATCATTAAATATATTAAAATTTCACTCGTTATCAAATTTAACTAGTATGCATGTAAGCAATTTTTATTTCATTATTTATCACATTTTAGCTTATTATTACTAAAAATGAGTCTTGATTTATAATTTAAGCTATTTTACTATGTAAATTTATGCTATTGATTTATTGCTTATATACTTAAACTTACAATTTTACCCTTAAATTGCATTAATTACCTAAATATTATCCTTTTTTACACAATTATTTCCAACATATCCTAACATCATTATAATTGACCAAAAGTCAATCTAAGTCATTTTCATCAATTATTTTCATAAAATATATTTATTTCACATTTTCACTCTAATTATAGATATTTTAGGGATAAAATTACATTTAATACTAAAAATACTCAAATAAAAAATCTAGCTACATAGCAATTATCTATATATTATCTATATTTTATACAAAAATTTCAAGTCGGAAATAACATCATTTGATACGTTTATTTTGAAAACTAAAATTCAGGTGAATAGTAACTTTCTTTAACAAGCGTATTAAATATTCAAAATTTTACAAAAATAAAAATATTACATTAAAGCATATTTAAAATAATCGAAATATAATTTTTTTCTAAAATTTTCTAGGTGAATTTACTATTTTTTTAAACTAAATAAAAAATAGGGTAAAAATTTGACTTGTCGGTTCATCGAAGCTTTGGTGGTCGTTAGGTAGTGGAGGGTTGTCAGACGGCCTATGTGCTGGTAGTTCTATTAAGGGTTGAAGTGGTGCAACATTAGATTTAGTCTTGGTCTAGGAACTAGTAAGGCTCGATCCTTGCTCTATATTTTCTATTTTTGTATGATTTTTCTTGAATTTGTTCTTAAGTGATTTGGTTCCTCAAGTGTCCTAAATGGTGTTATGAGTTCTATATATATTACTTTTGGTTGGTTGAAGTTTGTCGTGAATTGTATGAAAATTCCCATCCATATCTTGTTGTAAATTCTAAGTAAGAGGTATCCAACAATTATGAAATTGCTTTGATTCCGCATTGTTGACTTAACAAGGGTAAGCCATGGTGATTTCCAACAATCTCCAATAATTTGGTTGCAATTGGATAAGTGTTAGTTAGTATTTTGATCAAATATTAATATTACATATATATTATGTTAGTATTTATTTGTTTTATTAATATATGAGTATATATCCTATGTATATTTTATGTGTAACGTGTAATTATACTCGTATAATTATGTTTCTAAGATATCTTTCATTTTTGAGATATATTCTCTACTTATTTTTATGAATTCAACACATATTATATATAATTATGTAATTTTAGAATAATTTATGAATATAATTATTATTTATACTAGGTATACTTATAAAAATACATGTATACTCATATAGTATATTACACTATATTATTTCACTTTATAGTTTAATTAACTTATCTCTAAGTTTTCACTGCATTCCGAGCTAGATTTTAGAGGCTTTGATCACATTTATACTATATGAATAATCCTACTTCTAAGGGCAAAATTGAAATTTTAGATCATTATTTTCGAAATCGTAAAGTTTGAGCTGAATCAAATAACTTTTCTTTGAAGGCCCTAAATCTAAGCTCAGTTACCTTAAATGTAATTTAACAAGCTTACAATGACCTTAATAAATCCTACTTAAAAGACTACTTTTCTCTCCCTAAGATTGACCAGCCAGTCGACTCCACTTCAAGACACATCCTTCTAAGCTTTATGGATGCCTTCTTATATTACAACTAGATAAAGATGGACCTAAAGGATGAAGTCCATAACTCCTTTGTCATTGATTTCAGCACGTATTGCTATCATGCCCCGAAGTAGCATAGTTGTAATAGTCTCGTCGTGTGAACCATTTTAGGATAGAGACTGACCATATAGGTGCTATTTTAGATCTGATTTACATAACGCGTTTATGATTAGCCTGCTTTGAAATAAAAAATTCATAAATAAACATGTTATTTACCTATGAAATTATGAAGAATACATATTTACACTAAAATAATCTCAGTATATTACAAAATTTAGTAGCCTCGTCATAATCTACTTAAAAAATACATAAATTATTATGAAAAGCTTTAAAGATAAAATCTAAACTTGAGAGTATATCTAATTCTTAATTTTATGTCTTTACTCTCCAGGATCCAATAATTGCTAGCTTTAGGATAGTTATATAGCTACTTTTTAATTAGCACCTACAACAACATCTATAGAGATATGACTAATTAACCAGTTAATAACTTGGGATGGAGACTTAAAACTATATATCAAATATAAATAGGGTTATTAACTAAATTAGTTAGATGCAATGCATGTACAAGTAAATACCATTACATGACATTATCCAGCCCAATGTGAGATTAGAAAAATTATACTCGCTTTAATTCAAATCGAGGGGTTTTTATATTATGCAACAGCTCATAACCAAACCTAAGCTTGTACAATAGAGACACAGCTTCTCCCGTAACTACCTTTGAACCATTGACTTCACCCTTGTCATAATCTCCTCACCTATCACTTAGTTTGACTAAGGATGAAGCAGAGACCCATTATGCTATCTAGTGTTATCCCTTTCGAAGGGGTTGGTATTTGGACGGAAATCCTAATATTTCCCATAATAGGTTGCTATGTAGGTTTGATTTAGAATTAAAAGTCACAAATTCAATTAGATCAAATTCAAAGTGTTCAATCATTTCAACAAATCATATGAATACATGCTAGAGCAGTAAACTAGAATCATATAATCAAACTTAGAAATAAGCCCATATAGGTATGCGCATAGTCAGTTATCTAGCAAACGTAACCAAGTATAATTTCAAACCTCTAAGTACTACAAATTAATATTCCGAAATACAGTAAAGTATTGATCATAACTTACTTGGAATTCCTGCTTGTTCACTTTAGGCACGACTCGCACAGATCATCGCTAATAATCTCGATAATATAAATGTTGTTTTAGTTTCCATATAACTATCATAACTAGGTTTTGTTTTGAAATTCTTATTATTATCTTCAGTTTAGGTGTGCACATAGTTAGTTATCTAGCAAACATAACAAAGTATAATTTCAAACCTCTAAGTACTACAAATTAATATTCCGAAATACAGTATAGTATCGATCTTAACTTACTTGGAATTCCTGCTTGTTCACTTAAGGCACGACTCGCACAGATCATTGCCAATAATCCCTATAATACAAATATTGTTTTAGTTTCCATATAACTATCATAAATAGGTTTTGTTTTGAAATTCTTATTATTATCTTCAATTTAGGGCTTTATTATACCTAATCATTCGGGTTTTGTCTTTTACAATTATTCTTAATTTAGGCTAGGCTCTAATTTCGTTTTGCGAATCCGATTTCGATTTAGATTCTAATTCAATTCCAACAATGGGTATTATATGTAATCGCAAGATTTCATTTCGAACCATAATGTGAAATTAATCACATTATGTTTCGATATCTTATCTATCATATTTGGTCTCTAGCTAGTATTTTAATCTATACGATATACCATAATCTTAATTTAACTATTAAATTAACTTGCTATGTGAGAAAAATTTACATTTTTCATATAGTTATATAAATTTATATTTCATATTAGATTTATTTTATATTAACATTATTATAATGTTATCAATTTTGACATGATATTTTCTACTCATTAATTTCCTATATTTACATATTATGTGTTATTACATAATTCACTCATAAATAACTTATTTAACACTTCTAACACTACATACATCATCCTTCATTATTCAATAACATATCAAATATCTAATTATATCATAAATCAAAATTTTATACCTAATTACCTTAAATTACAAAGTTAACTTAAAATATACTATTTTACCTACTAGATATTACTACATACTACATCTAATAATTACATCTAACACCTTAACTACTATAAATATCATTTTATATTAGAATTTAACATCCAAAAACACCTAATTATAAATTAAATCAGTAATTACTCATTTAATTACTTAATTAACTCAAAATCACCCATTTTATATATCATTTTAAGACTTAAAAATTATCTGAAAATTTAGAAAATATATGTATGAAAAATCTCTCCATAGCACTATTTTAATTACTTTAACTAGTGTATACAAAAATTTTGAATTCAAAACTATATCCCCAAAATCATTTATTTCTAAATCGAACAAAATTCAAGTTTGCATGATTTCTTAAACACAGTATATTTCTAGGTATAAATTCATCAAACTAAAATTTTTCCCTAAATTTACATACAAAAATATTTTAGAATACCAAATTTCATATTTTTTTTACTTAATTTACTATTTTTAATAATTTTGACAAAATTTGGTAAAAAATTTGACTTACTTAAACAAATGGCCTCTAGCCACCAGTGGTGGGTCCTACTATGTCGGAAGCTCCAAGCGGTGGGGCAGCTATCCAATAGTGGTGGTTGTTCCTTTCTAGGTAGTCATTAGGTTCGATTTCTACTCTATTACCTTATTTGCATTATATTTTGTTTATTTTTCAAAAATTCACTTTCTCTTCTTTTCTCTCTTCTCCATAATTTTTCTAGAGCTCTCAACTGACCAAAATAGTGTTTGGATGAGTTGTTCTGAATTTATAGTGTAGATTAGGGTTTTACTTTAAATTTCTAAGTGCCATATGCCCTTTATCTCTTTCTTTTTCACTTTTGATTTGTTTAATTTTAATTGGTTAAATTTCCATCTTTCTTTTCCAGATTTCCACACCTCATTTCTGGACATTTCCACACTTATCCCTATTTTTATTTTTTATTAATTTTTTATGAATTTTCTATAATTGATTTGCATTATTTTGTCATATTTTAGGTATTTTAGGTAATTTTGCGTATTTTTATCTATACGTAAATACATATATGATAAAAATAAATACTCATAAATATTCTTTAAGTTATTTTATAATTTTTAGTGTGCATATAATTTATCTCTATCGATTTGTTAATTATCGGAACTAGTTTATGATAAATAACAGATAATATAAATATAATTTAATATTATAATAATTAATTATTTTATTACTTTTTTTATTAAATCTAAACTCATGGAATCGCTTTTACTAATATTCCTAACTTCATCATAAAATTTGGACTCGATTAGATAACTTATCCAACAGTCCTAAATTTTACAGATTGAATTTCGAACACTTGATTATGAGGCTTACAACTGCTACACTATCATGCCCTTTAACTTAAAAATATCGGGACAACATACTAGCAAATGGTGACAAAATTGTTTAATCTTTAGATTGGGTGCAACATGGAGATATATATTGATGATATGATTGTCAAGAGCAAGCAGCTCAACGATCATGTCAAGGACCTCTAGGAAGCCTTCGATCAAATGAAAAGAAATGACATGAAGTTGAACCCCTAAAAGTGTGTATTCGGGATTGGCTCAAGTAAATTCCTTGGCTTTCTAGTCATTTAGAGAGGTATCGAGGCCAACCTAAAAAAGATATATACAATTACGGATATGAAGCTTTCTACCTTGGTCTGAGACGTATAAAAGCTCATCATCATGGTAGCTATGCTGAGTAGGTTTTCTCCAAAAGCATGAATAGATGCGTTGAGTTCTTCAAAATCCTGAAAAATCCTAAGGGTTTTGAACGGAC
The DNA here is from genome assembly GCA_024138005.1 of Lumnitzera racemosa. Classification (NCBI taxonomy): domain Eukaryota; kingdom Viridiplantae; phylum Streptophyta; class Magnoliopsida; order Myrtales; family Combretaceae; genus Lumnitzera; species Lumnitzera racemosa. Next base: position 5,364,226 of record JAMXBC010000012.1, read on the forward strand.
TCTTAAGTGCGTGGCAACCTTCGAGCAGCTGCAAGACTCCCTCAAATACCCCCCCAGTCCTCTCTAAGCCTATTCTAAGGGAAGATCTATATCTGTACTTAACTGTAAGTAACCGGACACTCTCATTTATAATAGTTAAAGTAGAAGGGACAAAGTACGGGGTTCGTATGCTATGTCAACCATATACTATAAGGGCCTGAAGTCAGGTACACCCGAGCAGAAAAGTTTGCCTTAGTCATCATTATCTCCATCTCAACACGTCGACTAAGGCCCTACTTCTAGGCACACCAGATCATTGTGCTTATAAGCTAGTCGTTGCATACTATGCTGTAGAAGCAGGATGCATCTGGACAGATAATGAAGTACGCGATGGAGCTAAGTGTGTATGAAATCCAGTATTAGCCACTAACGACCTATAAGGTACAAGTGCAGGCCGACTTCATGGTCAAATATATCAGAGAGGAGAAAACACTGCTAGGGGACAACAAACTGGTGTGGACTCTCCACATTAATGGATCATCTACCTCAAGGGGTGGAGGTGCGGGTCTTGTTCTAATCAGACTGCATAAGATCATAGTTTACTACTCCCTTAAGTTCGGGACAACACTATGATAAGGTACATAGAGAAGGTGAAGAGCCTTTTAGTTGAGTTCCCTTTGTGGACCATTATGAAGACCCCCCGACTCTAAAACTTGACAGCAGATTGGCTATTCAAGCTTACCTCAACTAAGATATAGAAGCTCGAGGTGAAGGATAGGAAGATCTTCATCGAGTACTTACCAAAAGTCTTAGAACTTACAACGTTAACATCAAAGTTGAGCTAGATGACTCTCATTTGGAATTACTTAGAGCAAAGAACGCTCTTAGAGGATAGAAAAGAGGCAAATAAGTTGAGATATAACACTACCAATTACATGTTGGTTGACAGTGTTTTATACCGTAGGGGGGTCAACCTTCCCTTACTCGGATGCATATAAGAAGACGAGAGCTTGCACATCATGGAAGAGCCGTACACTGAAATGTGTAGCAACTACATTCAATTCCAAGCCCTCTACATCCAAGTTCTATGGATTAGATATTATTGACCCACTATGAGGTAAGATGCTAAGGTCGTAGCTTAGAAGCACCTTTAGTGCCAAAAGTACGCCCTCATTAGTCATGTGCCCAACAGCAATTTTCAGCCCCTGACCACGTAGGGCATTGACATCCTCAATACCTTCTCTAAGTCCTTAGGAGGTCAGTAGTTCATCGTTGTTGCCGTTGACTACTTCACGAGTAGGTCGAAGTTGAAGCTATAGTAAAAATTACCAAAATGAGTATTGAGTTCTTTGTTTGGAACAACGTTCTCTTGATTTGGGGTCCCATATGCCCTCATTATAGATTATGGGCGGCAATTTAATAACCCCAAATTCAAAGAGTTATGCACAAAGCATTACATTACGCTGCACTTCATATCGATCGCTTACCATCAATCAAACAGCTAGGTTAAAGTAGCCAATCGAGTTATTCTTAAAAGCCTAAAGAAGAGAGTCGACTAAGCTCAAGGTGCTTAAGTAAATGAGCTGCTTAATATTTTGTAGGGAAATAGGACTACCTATCGCACTTCTACAAGTGAAACCCTTTTTTACCTAACATTTGAGTTGGAGGAAGTCTTCCCCATCGAGCTCGAGCTTCCTAACATCTAGACTTAAAGATTTAATGCCATCCTTAACGAGTCCTTATTGTAAGCCATCATTAACAATATTGACAAAAGCAAAGACTTTGTTGCAGCTCAAGTAACTGCTTACCAACACCCAACAGCCAGGTGCTATGATTAGAAGGTCAAGCACAAGGAGTTTAAGGTTTATGACCTGGTTTTCCGAAAGTTAAAGGTTACAGGTTCAAAAGAACAATAGATCAAGTTGGCCTCCAATTAAGAAGACTTGGTCAGAGTCAGAGAACTTGGGCAATGGTGCATACCGATTAGAAAGACTAGATAGCAAGCTCATTATGCGCACATGGAACACCAATAACCTTCTATTTTATTTTGATTAATGTACCATCATGTAAATTATTTCAAAATTATGAATGAAAGTTCAGATTTCACATAGAATTATTTGCTTCTCTTTGTTATTCTCATACTAAGTCCTAGCTCCCAAAGGGTGAATAAACCCACTAATTGGGCAAGTTAGAATGTCACCGATTTGACCTCCTCGAGTAACTTCAATAAGGGGAAATGCCCTTTACCCTGAGGAACTCCCATAAGTCGGGTAGGTTGGAATGCTACTGACTTAACCCCATCGAGCAACCTTAGTAAAGGGAAACACCCCTTACCTTTTGGAACTCCTATTAGTTGAACAGGTCAAAACGTTACCGACCTGATCCCCCTTGGGTAATCTCAATAAAGGGAAACACCTTACCCTAAGGAACTCTCATTAGCTGGGCAAGGTAGAGCACCATTGACTTAATGTCCCTTAGGCAACCTTAGTAACGGGAAACACCCCTTATCTTAAGGAACTCTTATTAACTAGGCAGGTTGGAAGGCTACCAATTTGACCCCCTTGCAATAACTTAGGTAAGGGATAATACCCCTTGTACACTATTAGACGATGTCACAATAAACTGAGCAAGAAGGCAAAAAAGCATTAAAAAAAGTTGAAGTACATAAAACAAAGTACATAAAGAAATTTAAATTCCATTACTAAGTTAGAGATATACAAAATTAAGGTCGATATCCCGACTTGCAGTACAAGAAGCAGGGAAAGGGATAGCTATTGCTTAGGTTAACAAACTCCAACAATTTTGAAAAATCTAATGTTTCAATTTTCTTAGAGTACTGGTCCATCAATGGCCCTTGAGATGACTGGCCTTAAGTTATAGAAGGGGCCTATAGATGTTGACTTAGGTCAGTAAGAGGACTACCCTGACCTTTAATTACCTTAAGAAACACCCTTAAGAGTGACCTCTTGTTAAGTTGCTGGGGTAGAAGTAAATGTAGAAGCGTTATATGCAGTCCCAATAGCAGAAGGGGCACCTTGAACCTCTACAACTACTTGAGCAACTTCTTTCTCTTGTACTTAGGCCGCCCTCTTCTGCAAATAAGTTGAGGCATTTAAAAAACCAAGGAAGCTCAGGTCGAGCACAGGAAAATGGGAAAACGAGTGCACTTAATGGAGATGTGCTCCAACTATTCCAACTACTTCTCCATCTTTTGAAATTGGCAAGGGCTTTCTTGTTAATGGTATCGTTGAGAACCTCTCCACTCTTTAATTTAGAGATGATCTCCTTTATCTCCAAAGCTTACCTCTAGAGTTTTTTTATTTGATGCTCCAGCCCAACTTTCTAATCTGTTAGCTCTAGTGATGTAGCTTTAGTATTGTTACACTTTGACGCCTTCATTGCCAACTTAGTTTATAGCCTCGAGATCGATACCTTTGGCTCAAGGTTCTCCCTTTTAAGCTTGTCCCTAACTCTCCTCTCTTTGTCTAACTTTTGGGATAGTTGAGCCTTAGTCCTTTGCTCATCTTTAAGCTAAGTCTTCAGGTCATTGACTCACTTGGCATTCTCCTTAGCAGCAATCTGTTCCCATTCTGTTGCTTGTAGCCTCGCCTTGACCTCGACCATCTACATGAAGAGCAGTGCAGGTGCCGATTAGCCTTAATAAACTTATCCATATACTTATTAAAAGAAGACTTTGCCTCTTTTAGGTCCTTGTATACACTAAATACCACCGCATGAAATCCCTTTACCTCTTTCCTTAGATCGGCATAGTTGTTAAGTCATAGCAATACCTGACTGTAGTATTGCAAAGAAACATAAACTAAGATCATATCAGTGATGACAAGGAAGGACATCAATTGAAAAAGGCGAAGGCTTACTTGCCAGAGGAGAGAGCTCAAATGACTCGCCATCTCCATAGGATTGCCTCCTGTTACCCTTGACAACTCTTCAAGGATGGCCCAATCGCTAAAGGTGGAAGACCTCATTAAAGCTTAATATCTAAGAGTTTGGTAACACAATGTCATTTCCTTAGATCTCCTACATCAGACTTAGGAGCTTCCCTTTAGCCTTTTTATTTTCCGCCTCGAATTTGTGAAAGTGGAGCACCTCATTGTAGGATATGTAAGGTACGTCTTTAAACGAAGCTTACTCAATCCCTAAGAAACGGAACATGTTAAGGACATGAAAAAATTGGTCTCCAAGCTCATTGATGCACTTATAGGGATGAGCTATTGACTACTCATACTAAGTCGCCTGTCTGAAGCATGCCTTCCTTGTTGGCTTCTTCGTTTTGGCCCCAAGTGCCACTTCCCTAGTAATCTCAAGGGCCTTTCTCTTTTGTTCAGTTACCCTGGATGAGGTGCTAGCCTCAACCTTTTCCTTCTCACCCTTGTTAAGGAGGGGGGGGGGGGGGGTGTAAGCATTACTACGTCTGGCTTGTCCTCTACAGTGATAGGCATAGAGGTAGGAATAGAAAACGTCCTTACCCTTTGGGTTAGAGGCTTTCGCAATCAACTTCGATCGAGCTTGGCGATAGCCCAATAACTCGGCCATCGAGAGATAGGGAATCTCCTTAGCTAATCTCTTACATGCAAAAAATTGAACAAGTAGTCAGGAAAAAGAAAAAAATAAAGAAACAAAACAAGTAAGAAGGACTACCATTCATCAACTCTACCGTGACCAGCATGGATATGGAAAATTCCCCACCCAAACGTTGGACGAAGCATACATACTAGTATGACAGATGAAGCTGTTTGTAAAAAACAAACTTATATCTTCTATCCAATTCTTCACTATAGCCTTTTTCATGTTAAGGAAAAGCTTGGAGATCAAATGCTTGAAGTATCTCTCTATCCTCTCCACAACATTTATTTCTATTGAGTTTTCTCTTCATGTATTTGATGATAATAAAAAGAAGAATACCTTTAACATATATAATGACTGTATAGGATGCTTTAGAGGAAAATAAGGTTAAAATTTATGTTAGTCAGAATGTATATTGGAAAGTGTACTAGCAAAAGAACTTAAAAGTGCAGAAAGTGAGCAGAGTCCATATCAGAAGTTGTTACGAAGTTATTTTCTGAAAAAATTAAACAAGTTATGTTGGATAAATGCGTAAAAGACCTAGCTGTACTTTATTAGGCATATATTGGGTAATATGCTCAATTTCGTTCTATTAAGTTGGATTATGTCGTTAGGCATTTTAAGAAATTTTAGTCTAAAGTAATATTAAGAATCGATTTGAGTAATTCTATGAAGGCAGTATGATAACACTTTCGCAAAAATAAATCAATTACATTACGGACAACTAAATATAAATTAACTTGCTACTTCATTGAAGTATATAAGGTTTCAATAAAATTTAATTCTAACAACAAGTTATCATGGATAAAGTAGTTGAAAAATTATTTGGTTCAATACAGAGTATATTGAGAATATTTACAAATTTTTCATGATAAGGTTGCAATTTGATCTAATTAAGAAGATATGTTAAAGATAAGTTTGCAATATTCAAATGGTTAGATAAGAATTGAATGAGATATATCAAAATCAATTTGAAATTTGTATTCATCCAAATATCAAATGTATCGGATTTTAAATTCAAATCGGGAAGATTATCATGCAACATTCAAAAGGATATATCAAGCTTAGTTCATCGGATAATAGAGTTACATCTTGATATGTCAAACGATCAAATTCCTATTTTTACGGGAAATTTCTCCAACAAGAAGACCATTTGTTTTTTTAATCAAGTTTCTTTTAGAAATATCAGTATCTAGCCATTTTCTAGCTATTACATATAAGGATTATCAATTAAATTGAAGCTGCACAAGATTTATACAAATTTCTTAAGATCAGAACTAAAATTAACAAACTTTCTCATGAATATTGTTAGAAACTCCAAAAGAAACTTGTCAGAAATAGAACAAAAATAGTTTTCTCATTTTATTGTTATTGTTTTGTGCGAACTTTATAAAGAGATCGTTCATTGTAACATCTCACTCTTCTTGTAAACTTCAGTAATATTGTATTTGAGTGACTGTGAGGTTAAGGAGTTTTCTATAGTCATATGAATAGCATAGGGATAGCTAATAAGATAGGATAGAGAAGCGACTGGATATTGTTATAACTTTTGATTGATTTTTTATTAGTAAAATGATTCGACTAGTGGAATGATACCAATGAAGAGAACTGAGTTCCCAATAGTTGAGTTGGAAGAGAGAAATAGGTAAAAGGACAAAGCTTTATAAATTGATCGCCTGAGCTTCTTTCTCTCTATTCCATTTAGTTTTTTACTTTTATTACTTATGTTGTTATTTTTGTACCTAAAGTTAAACAATCAATCTTCAACTACTTATCATGTCATTTAAGCTATTAAGAGGGGTTTTGTTTATTAAATTGAAAAAGTTATATATTTTGCAAAAATATCAATTCACCTCCCTCTTCATATCTTATACGAGACCTACAATTTCACTGTTGTGTCTGAAGGCCATGAAGGCTTAAATCTCCCCCGTGGCCTCGGCATCACTAGGTCCAAGCACCTCTTAGCCCCCAATTTAGTCCAACTTGTTTAGAAGTTTGCCTCGGCATCACAAGGCCATATAACAGCTTCTTCCCTTAATGAGGCTAGAGATATGGCCACCCACTTAAACTTTTCCACATATAAAAGTGGTTGAAGAGCTCTAGAGTAGCCTTTATAACCAGGTATTCACAAAAGTCCTTGAAAAACCTTAACACTCTTTACCCATTGGGAGGGACTTATGCCGGGCTGCACCAATGGAAGTTAAAGAGCTCTTTTTGAAAGTTGCTTAGAGGGAGGTGCTACCCATACTCTAAACACTTCTTAAACATAACAAAGCACTTCCTCGTCAACAAAGGCACCCTCTCCTCTCTCCTTGGTAGCCATATTGTCCAATTTGGAATTGACTCAACTATAAAGTTATTGAGAACTTAGTTAAGAGCAAAAGCTTTGCTCCTTCTAGTTTGATTGCTTGGGCCTTTGCTTATTCCTAGCACAGTGAACAGATCCCTAGTCTTTAGCAAGGGAGCGTATATGTAAACATCCCTAGGGATGACATTAATTAACCCAGTCTTATCCAATGCCTCCATTACCATTCTTGTAGCATTATCGAGTTATACTAATGATGTAACTTCGTCTTCTCCTTTGGGGGGAGGATCACTCTTCGTGGTCTCGAAATTAGTAATGATATACATTGATGCATCCAATGGCGTCTCACTTATGTTTGTTGACATGTTAATGAACAACAGAAAAAGAATGAAGAGCTTTGAAGAAAAGTTTACAAGAGAAAGAGTTTTGAAGAATATTGATGAAAAGAGAGAGTGAAGTTTGCAATGAAAAAGCAAGGAAGTTGTGAAAAGGTGCTCTTTCTAAACAACTATAGTATTTATAGATTGAACACTTTGGAAAGTGTATTAGCAGTTATAGGGATTCGTATACGTACAAATCCCTTGAAATGCTACGATGTGAACAATGAAGTCACTTTTGATTGAACGACCACATTTAAAAGTCAAAACGCATGCAACCGTATGCAAATCTACTATGATAAGATACCTATCACATTGCATTAAATATATTGAAAACAGGTATGATAAAGTAAGAATTTGAAAAGTTACTTTCACAAGAAGTTTTCCTGAAGCTTGTTCGACTTCCAAGAGAAAACTTGTTTGACACTCCAACAACATTATGCCTCGGATCGAATAAATTGTATTTGATCAGGCAATGGTCAACTTAGTTCAACCCCATCTACTCAACACTTTTACTCTGCAACTCTACCGTAAGGTACAACCTATTATGTTCTTGCCTTAGCTTAAAATGCTTAACTTAAGCTATGAAGTCTCTACCTCGATTTGCCCATCTAGTTCGATATATACACGTTGTGCTCTGACCTAATAGGGGGAAAACTACTCTTACCCCCTTGATGACCAAGGAGGTCGAACCTCTCACATTCTACCTCAAAATCGTTGCACTCAACTTTACCCCAAAGGCACTCTGTTCAGATATGTTGCTGTTACTCGGTCCTAATGTCACTCGGCTCGAACATCTTTACCTTGGCCCTACACTAGCTCAAACGTCTTCACCTTAGCCTTTCACTAACCTAAACACCTACCATTGTTGTGTTAACACAATAGCATTAACATGAACACCTCCAGACTAGATCGACTAAATGCTTAAGAAGCCCATCTTTCCCTTCTCCTTGTCTTCACTACGGTAATGTGGTTGTCTGGGAGAGGTAACTATTGATAGAGCTTTTTGTATATGGGCTCCTCAAGCCCGTCTTAACCTGATAAGGCTCACAGCCTATTATAAGCCGTCCTTAGCTTAGGCCTTGAACATGGCCTGTCCAACTATAAAAGGTTTCTAACGGCTAGAAGACTTTAGATAAAGTTGAAGGAATAAGTTAACAACTACCTCCTATATATGTGGAATATGTCGGATACCATGATTTTACTCTCCAACACTTGCGGATGTGACTTTACCTACTAACTTCTCTCCAACTGTTGGCACCACTCATTTATAAATACAAGACTTTTACTCAATGGTAAACTACTTAATACTTTGCGTACTTAAACTTACATATTGCTTTCAAGAACTCTTGCTCTCCAAATACTCAATCGATTTAAGAATCAGAGTGGTTACACTGGATAACACCTCAATACTCCTTAATTATGCTCTTTTTTGTAAATTCAATTACTTACACGAAGCTTAATTCTTCTCAAATCTATATTGGCAAAGATCTTGAGACAATAGATACATTATTTAACCATCTCAAACGTTAATGCCTCATTCACTTGAGGGAAATTGAAATTCGATTCCACCCTTATTCCTTACTATAGCGTTCACTTAGTTTTTTGTCTCGAATTCGTAATTCCTTAGGAATCCCTATTACATGAAATTAAGTAATAATGATTCCTTGATTCAATTAAAGAATCACAATTCTTTACAAAATTTCACATTTTTTTAAAAATAACCTTATATCAATTTAACGATAACTACTACCACCATTGCCATCGTTACTATCGGCTATTACTAGCTACTATTTACTACCGACTACTACTATTACCACCATCACCACCACCACTACTATTGTCACTACTATTAACCATCGACCACCACCACCAACGGTCACCGTTAACCACCGCCACAATCATCGCTAACCACCACTATCATCATCACCACTAACACCATTACCATCACCTTGCTACCGTTACCATCACCACCCATAACCACTATCGCCGCCGCTACCGCCATCACCACAACCCTTGACCATCACTATTATCACCACCGCTACCCACCCCCCCCCTCCCCCTCGCCCATCACCACCACCACCGCTGTCGCTATCGCTGCCACCATCGACCGCTACCATCACCATCGCTCGCAATGGTCATCGACCATTACCACCGCCTTTGCTCCCGTAGTTGATTTCCACCACTATCACTTATTACTTTAAAATTACTTGAGAAAGAAAATGGATTAAGGATAATTTAATCATTAAAGTTCTATTGCGTATCTATTCTTAAGTTATTTATTAATCCAACTAAACAATATAATATTACACCCTTATTATATTTCTTAAGAATTCCAATTACATTCTTCCCTAATTCCATTCAGTAAAGTGAACGGATTGTAAGTGTAAAATGGATAAAGCATATAAATTTTGGATAGTTTACATTATTTCAGACCTAAATAGTTGTCCCTAATACATGAAATGTGATAAGCAAATTTATTCATATCTCTCTCGTTGTATATATATTTTCTCTCATTATTTTAGCACATTTTCTATATCCCTTTTCATTTGGATATTTACTGTAACAAAATACAAAAAAAATGAAAATGTATATATTCACATTATAAAACAAATTGTTTAGTAACAAATCAATTTACAAGCAAACTCATTTATCTTTATTTTCCTTTAGTTTAAAAGAAACACATATAATTTTCTTGTTTTTTTTTTCCTTAATTAATTTTCTACCAAAAACATATTAACTTTCACCATCCTCTTCAATAGCTTCGTATACTTTAATCATAATAAGATCAAATAAGGAATAATCTATTCAAGCATTAGGTTTTGACACCAACAATGTCTTTGGAATAAATAAAACTAGTAAAAAATAATGAAAGAAAATGCTATATTTGGATATTAAAATGACTTAAGAAAACGTGGAAATGGAGAGAAATAAGTATAAAAATTATCACTTTTAAATCAATTTAAAGAGAAAATTGGAGGAAATAGATAGAAATAAAGCAAAATGATAGAAACTATACAATATTAGAACCAAATCCGTTTGATTAGTTCAATCAGTAAAATCAAGATCAACAATGTGATTACTCATTTTTCTATAAGACCCACGTATTAATAGCCGTGCTCTCTAAGCGACAGTTCCCCTTGAAGGGTACGTATTACATTGGACGTGAATCATTAAAGATGTCCTCTAATTAATTACCATAATGGGGATGGTCCCTCTTTCTTGGCTATGAATCGATGAATGCTAGGCACTTTTTTCACTTCAACCTCAAAAACGTTGATACTTCAACTTATTGATTAAAGGTATTGCAAGGTAAATCCTACACTTGCACAATGGGAGCTGAGGTCGCTTGGCTAGTCCCACCGGTGGCTACCCCCTGGCTGGAGAAAAGAAACACTTGTTCAAAAAGATGGTAATAAGGCTTCATCAGCTTTGCCTTTTAGATAAAAAAAAAAAGAAAATAGATTCTCTCAATTTACTCTATTAAAATATTGATATATGTAATCAATAGTTTTCTCTCAATTTCTCTCAATTTAGTTTATTTTCTCTTAGTTTCCTTTAATTTAGTTTCTCTTAATAAAAAAAAAAGTTGATTCTCTTAATTTACAATCTCTCAATTTTCTTCAATTCATTCTATTAATATGTTGTTACGTGTAATCAACGACTTTTTCTCAATTTCCTTCGATATATTTCTCTTAATTTCTCTTAATTTACTTTATCAAAACATGTAATCAATAATTGAAATTAAAATAAATGATGACATCTTAACAATCCATTTAATGTGTAAACAGAGGAAGTAGATGTCCGGGTCTTGTATAAAGCAGTCAATTGCAAGTCTTGCAAGTATCGCATTACATGACATCTTAGAGTAGCGATGTAGAGATGTCACATGATGATTGAAGAAAGAATAGCAGGAAGAAGAAATAGTCAATTCCAGAGTCATAAATGCACAAGTAACAGAGATTATTCTTTGCTTAAATGCTTATTTGATCTTAGAGAGTACAGGTTTCACAATAGAGCGTTGTTTATCTAATCCTTGGAGTTATGTCAAATGAAGAGGAATGACTAAGTATTCATAAGCTCTTTGGCTTAATCTAAGACAGTAGAAAGGTACTTCATGAGTCTTAATCTATAGGTTCCCTCTCTTTTATGGAATGTTTGTCTACTAAACATCGTTGAAACAACCCATGTCGGACTCTTGTGCAACCTTAGGCTTTAATATGTGAGGCCAAATATTCGTCGAGTGTAGAATCTAGGCAATATGGGATTATAAGAATAGGTGTATATCTTGTACTATAAAATATAGATGTTTTCTATTTTTTCCCTAAGTAGTATAATCTATCAATGATGTTTGAATCTTTCCTTATGCACTTCATTATAAATTCCCTTCCACCTCAATACGATCCTTTTAAAATTTCTTATAACATACATAAGGATAAATGGTCGATTAATAAACTTTTGACCATATGCATACAAGAGGAAGGAAGGTTACTTATGGAAATGGGAGAAAGTGCACATATGATAATATAAGAAAAGAATAAAATGCAAGCAAAACAAAAAATGAAGGCTAAAATACCTACTCAAGATGGCATTACGAAGGAATCTAATTGTTTCTTGTGCAAAAAGAAGGATTGTACCAAATATAAGGCTTGGCTTGAAAATAAAAAAAGTACTTCCATCTCACTTGTTTGTTATAAATCTAATATGGTTGATATTTGTCATAACACTTGGTAGATTGATTCTAGTTCTACAATCCATGTTGCAAATACTTTGCAGGGCTTTCTAAACCAAATGAAGCCAATGGGAAGTGAGTAGTACATTTATTTAAGAAACGAGATGTCTCCACATGTGGAAGAAGTTGGAACATGCCATTTAATTTTAAGTTTTGGTTTTCTTTTAGATTTGGAAAGGACATTTTATGTACTAAGTTTTTCCAGAAATTTGATTTCAATTGTAAGACTTGCACCTTTAGGTTTTTCTTTTATAATGGATACTTCTTTAAAGATATTTCTCAAATCAGAATTTGTTGGAGATGGCATAATTGTTAATGTACTTTACCAAATTAATTTGCAAAATGATGTTTTGCAAAATGTTATGCATGTTCAAGCTGGTATTAAAAGATGTGTTATGAACGAAAATTCCTCTATGTTGTAGCACCATAGATTATGTTGTATATCTATTAAAAGGATTAAAAGATTAGTGAATGATGGAGTACTTGGTACTCTAGATTACACTGATTTTGATACTTGTATAGATTGCATAAAGGGAAAGCAGATTAATAAGGTAAAGAAAGGTGCTAAGAGGAGTTCAGACCTATTAGCGATTATACATATGAATATTTGTTGTCCAGATATGGATATGTGTGGTTAGAAGTACTTTATTTCTTTTATAGATGACTATTTACGATTCGTGTATCTTTACTTGCTTCATAACAAAAATGAGGCATTAGATGCCTTTAAAATGTTCAAAGCAGAAGTTGAGAAATAATGTGGAAGACAAATTAAGATTGTGAGATTAGATAAAAGTAGAGAGTATTATAGTAGATATACCAAGGATGGATAACCCCTTGGTCCTTTTGTAAGATTTCTTCAAGAGCATGGGATAATTGGCCAATATACCATGCTTGAGTCTCCAGACCAAAATGGTGTAGCAAAAAGAAGAAATTAGATGCTAATGGACATAGTACAGAGTATGCTTAGTAGTTTTAAGCTACGTAAATCCTTATGGATTAAAGCTCTTAAAATGGTAATGTATATATTGAATCAAGTTTCAACTAAGGTTGTACCCAAAACACCATTTGAGTTATTTAAGGGTTGGAAAGCGAGTTTACGACATATACACATTTATCAATGCCCAGTTGAAGTAAGAGTTTACAACCCACGAGAAAAGAAATTAAACGTAAGGATGATAAGCGGGTTTTTTATTGGGTATGCTGAAAAGTCTAAAGGATACATATTTTATTGTTCATCTCATAGCACTAGGATTGTGGAATCATGAAATGAAAAATTTCTTGAGAAGAACTTGATTTGTGGGAGTAATCAATCTCATGATTTAATTTCAAAGAATGATCATTTTGACGCATAAACTTCCACTTCGGGTGAAAGATTGGGTGTTATACATAATATCCCTCAAGTCTATCCTGGTGTTGAATAACTAGCTATTGAAATTCCATAAGTAGCTGATGATCTAGTTGATTAAATTATTCAACAAGTTCCTAAAATTATTGAACAACCAGATGAACAACTTGCTCCTCAACAAGATATTGGTGCAACATTAAGAAGATCAACTAGAGAAAGGAAATCAATAATACTTAATGATTACATTGTATATCTACAAGAATCTGACTATAATGTTGGAGCTAAAAATGATCCTGAAATGTTTTCACAAGCCATGAGATATAGTGAATTTGATTTGTGGTATAATGCCATGAAGGATGAGATGAATTCTATGGTATCTCATGGAGTTTGGGATCTTATTGAGTTACCTAATGGTGCAAAGGCCATTAGATGTAGGTGGTTCTTTAAAACTAAAAAAGACTAAAATGATGACATTGAGAGATATAAAGCCAGACTTGTTGCCAAGGGATTCACTCAACAAGAAGAAATCAATTACATGGAGAATTTTTCTCCTATATTTAAGAAAGATTCCCTTTGTGTGATTTTGGCGTTGGTTGCACATTTCAATCTAGAATTGCATCAAATGAATGTGAAAATAGCTTTTCTCAATGAAGACCTAGAGGAAGTGGTTTATAGGAAACAACCTGAAGAATTCTCTTCTAGTGATGGTGAGCATTTAGTATGCAAGCTCAAGAAATCCATATATGGATTGAAACAAGCCCCTTGCCAATGGTACTTAAAGTTTCATGATGTAATCTCTCCCTTTGGTTTTGAAGAGAATATCACAAATCAATGTATATACTAGAAGGTTAGTGGGAGTATAATTTGTTTCCTTATTCTATATGTAGATGACATTCAATTAGTAATAAATGATAAGGGATAGCTGTATGAGGTGAAATAGTTTCTCTCTAAGAGTTTTGATATGAATGATATGGGTGAGGCATCTTTTGTTATTACATTAAGATCCATAAAGATAGATTTAAACAAGTTTTGGGTCTATCACAAGAAACCTATATTGATAAAGTTTTAGAAAGATTCAAAAAGAAAGACTGTTCACTAAGTGTGGCACCTATTGTGAAGAGCAATAGATTTAATTTGAACCAATCCTTGTAAAATGAGCTTGAAAGTGAACAAATGAAAAACATTCCATATGCTTCTGCTGTCGAAAGTCTAGTGTATGCTTAGGTTTATATAAGACCTGACATTGCTTTTGCTATTGGAATGTTGGGAAGATATCAGAGTAATCTAGGTATAGATCACTGGAGAGCAGCTAAAAGGGTGATGAGATACCTTAAGGGTACTAAAGACTAAATGCTTATGTACAAGAGAACCAAAAATTTAGAGGGATTGGTTATTCGAATTTGAGCCTTGCTGGATGTATTGATTCACGAAAATCAGCATCAGGATATGTGTTTATGCTTGTTAGCGGAGCCATTTCTTGAAGGAGTACAAAATAGACATTGATAACCACTTCTACCATGGAGGTTGAGTTTGTTTCATGTTTTGAGGCAACTTCACATAGTATATAGTTGAAGAGTTTCATATCTGGGCTTAGAATGGTAGATTCCATCCCTAAGCTATTGAAGATGTATTGTGACAATTTGGCTATAGTTTTCTTGACTAAGAACAATAAAAGTGGAAGTTGAAGTAAACACATTGACATCAATTATTTAGCTACAAGGGAACACATAAAGGAATATAAAGTGGTCATTGAGCATATAAGTACTAAATTGATGTTAGTCGATCCTTTACAAAAGGCATACCACCAAAGGGTTTTAAAGATCACGTAGTACGATTAAGACTTGGTCCTAATATATGATGTACGTTCTGGTCATTTATGTTAAAACTCACTTCAGTTAGTTGTTTTTATTTTTTGTGTATACATTTTGGTTTCAAAAATAACTATATTCATTTAGGCCTTGAAAAAAACATGAGGTTTATTCATAAAGTTCACTAACATTAAAGAAATAAAATGCATTGTGATACATGGAAGGTAATACTTGTTCTAAGAGGATCTAAAGATAAGGAATTCATAGAATTTAGTATAAAAAGTATTTGGGATTAGTGAGAGAATGTAATACATATTTTATATTTAAGTAATTTATTTATATAAACTGCATAAAGTGGTTCCATAAGGTCTAAACCCATTATTTAATTGTAGCCTACATATTTTTCTATGAATTAAGTTAGTTTAGGGTTTTTTTTTTTTGTAGTACTTGACGGGAAGACTATATATATAAATGAAAACCACTTAAGTCCTTAGCCTCCGCATATTCAAAACCTTAAAGAAACAATACACCATCAAGAGAGTTAATCAAGGAGCTAAAAGTATTTAAGTTCCAAAACCAAGACAATCCAAAGAGAAAATCAAATAATTAATGGTTGGAGGTATATCAATCATATTCCACTACATTAATTTTATTTATGATTTGGCATACAAAAAGAGATATTTAATCTAACAAATCTCTAATCAATGAAAACCATTAATAAGTCCATAAACATCTATTTACTAAAGCAAACTATATATAATTGTATTTACAAACAATAAAATTACGTGTAGAAATATTCCCCCCCCCCCCCCAATATTCACGAAATTAATCCTAGAGAGACGATAGTTTGATACCTACATCTAGACTTGGGTAACGGGTAGGTTTTGAATTTAAAATCAGTATGTTGGCACATGAACAATGAATTGAGCCAGTTCAAGATCAACAGAAGAATCATAGTTTCACATGGGTTAAGACAAGTTAGCACTCTTGACTCATGAAATCAATGATTCATCCATGTTTAGAAAAATGAATGAAGCTTATGTTTGCTACCTACCTACTTATAAAAGTAAAGATATTGCAAATTGCACCAATGTCATCATTAGAAGGGAAGAAATAAAAGAGGGGTAGGGGAGAATGGAACACCCTCCTCCCTTCCTCCCCCACCCCCCCCCCCCCCCCCGAATAGGAGAGAAGGGGTGGGCGGGGGCATGTAGGTGAGGGATAGGGATTTCATTATGAAAAAAACAAAGTCATTTACTTTTATCATAGAGAAATTGAACATTTTGAAAATGTGAATGTTTTGGTTAGAGAAAGACAGTCTTTTCCTTTAAAATTTGAACATTTAGCTTAACAATATATATTGCATCAAATATATTTGCTTCATTTTAAATTCATTCTTTAACCATTGTTGTCTCTTAAATTCAAAATTTCATATATATTCTTCTCTGTTCTCATCTTCATATATTTAGCTCTCAAAATTTTTAGCTATACATACTCCACCGCTTCATTTGATTTAGCTAATACTTTGCTCTTAATACATCATTTGTTAGATAACATTATTTACTGCCTATAATCTATTATCTTTCTTAGGGTAAAATTATTTCTGAAACAACACTTTTTTTTTCCTCATATCATTATTTATTTCTACATATAAAAAAGAAAGTTTCATCCGTGATTCATCCTTCGGTGAAAAAGGAGGATTTAAACAAGGTAACAAAGAAGAAACCATTTAAACGAAGCATTTGCAATTTAATGACACGGAGGACTACAACTTCCTAGACTTCACCTACAAAAGAGTAGATGATGTTATGAACATTCCTCCAATTAGTTTCCAGTACATAACCCCTGATGATCAAGCTAATACGTAAGATGAAAAACAGCCAAAAGAGGATGAAGAGAGCCACTAACTTAGTTAAGGTGGCTTAAATGGTAAGCAACCTAAACAAACTAAATCTATAATTTTTGTTAAGCATTTCCAAAAAATTTTAGGTGTAGATGGGAGTACCCATGACTATTTCAAATACTATAAGCAAGCTATGCTTAGAGAAAAAAAGGTAATGATTACGATACTTTGAACAAGTATGTACACTTGAATTATGCAATAGAGTTTAGGATGGATAAGGGCTTGCAGTAAATCTTTAAATCCACTAGTTTGCAATTTGCCTCTTTGTTTTGCTAAATTAGGCTTGATAAAATATTTAGCAACTATGTACCTATGGTAGGGTACACGTAAGAGCTGACACTGCTTGCTCAACTCTTGATTGCCCAAAAGTGGAACCAATTCAAGAGTATCTATTATTGCTTTTCAATTTTAATATAGAGTAGCAAGGATAGTGGTATTATCTTATTTATTTTCTATACTAGATTAGGAATAATTTGTAAAAGGGTTAGTGGCACTTATTCATTTTCTTACAAATAGGTTCCAATTATGATTAAAAGAGATAAGGCTAAATGTTTTTCTCTCTTTTTGTAATCTTTTCTATTAATTAATAAAATTTGGGGCTAACATCCCTTCATGTAGGAGGTTTGTCACTAAAGTAAAGAACAAATTTTTTTTTCCATAAGATATTTAAAGAAAAAAAATCATGTTATTCTTTAATATCCTATTATACTTTAGAGAGTATCATATTATACTTTAGAGAGTATCAAAGCATCATCTAGTGAGTCTTTTAAAAATTATCACCACTCTTTTACTTATATAAGAAATGAGTATTCCATTTCCTATTATTCCTTATGAATTACTATTGTGATGTTTAATTCATGAGGAATTACATGATGTTTAGTTCATTTTTTAACCTGCAATAACAATTCTATGAAGAACTGCAAAGTGTTTAGTTCATTTTTTAACTTGCAATAATAATTCCATGCAGAATTGGAATTGCAATTCGTTAAAATAAGGAATTACAATTCTTAGCAGCAAAAGAGGATCCATATTATCCTTTTCACAAAAGCTGAAACCCATGATTGCTTTCCTGTTGTTGCTTCAATCGGTGAAATTGCCACCTCCATGACCTCCTCCACCATCGGAAACAGCTAACACACAACAACTTGGTCGCCGAAACTAATCTCCACCAAAACAAAAGTTCCCACTGTAAGTGACAACAACCATCAAGCAGCGACTCAACAACAGAGAATCACGGTAGAGCAATTAGTCGAAGGCTCATTGGAAATTCAATCGAAGAATATTGCAGCAGTGCCGCCGTTAATATACATGAAGTTGGCTTCCGTCATTCCCCTCCTTCGATCTCCGCCTTCACCATCACCACGACAGCTTTCCATCTTCGATAGGTGAAAGTGAAACCCATGACAACCTCATCTTCCTCTCCTTAAGAAGACCACCAGTAATCTTAAATATCTAATCATCTTAATAAATGAAAAATATTTATGCCCAGTTATTTAATTTCTTCAAAGATTGCAACTTTTTAGTGTTCTATATAGAAAAGAATAAAACTTTTTAAAGTCCAAACCTTTTTCGAATTAACAGAAGTTAAAATCAGGAATGTTTTCACAAGAGTTGTCAACAACCCTTCTTTCAAGAACAATCAGCAATGGAAGAATAGACATAAGGTTTTCTTTTTACCCAGAATGACTACAAACCCTAATTTCAGTCTTAAAAAAGAGAGATTAGGGAAAGAAAGAGGAGAGGGAGAAAGAGTCCGAAGGAGGTCTTTGGAAAACATGAGTTTTTCTTTGCTTAGGCTATATTTTTTAAATTTTCTTTTCATTCCTGTTGTTCGTTTTCTACCGACTATTTAAGATTTCTTAAAGCGAGAGAGAAAACGATAAGGTAGGAGATGGTGTTAATATGATCAATTTAATTGTATTATATTTTTTTTTTATTATAATAAGAAAAGATGATTTAAATCTAATTTATTTTATTTAAGAGAATAATATTTATATTATTAAGCGATAAAGTCATTAGTCAATTCTAATGAATTAATTGTTAATAGATAGCGAAGTATATATTATGCTTTAGGTTAAAATTAATGAATAATTAAGTCAACAAATATGTATGATCTCTTTTAATTACTCAATCTAAAAGATTTAAATTAGTATTAACATGATATTTAATACTTTAATTTTATAAGCTAATACAACTCCTTTCTACAATAACATTAAGTATCATAATTTTTTTCTTTTTTGCAAAACCTTTTCTTCTTTTTGGTATACAATTTGTTATATTACTGCTATCGATGTTAATTTATAAGTTATTTTGGAAATATGTCATGAATCACATTTTTATAAAACCTTTTATCTTACTCGACTTTTGCTCTATATTCATCAAAGGATAAGATCAATATATATCTAAGTTAATAAATATTAATAGATATTTTAATTATTTATTTTAAAAGTTTCAAATACCACATGATATTTACTACTTTAATATTATAAATTAATACAATGCTTTTTCCATTATCAATATGAAATTACAATTATATGAATATCACAGTACGACATCTAGGTTTTTCAATACCATTGGCCCTACGCCGCTTGCATGTATGGATGTACAGCTGACGCTTGCGCGTGTATGCCAAAGCCCCAAGGGATAACTTTTCGATCTTTCAAAAATAAGTATTTCGTTCATTTAGTCTAATTTTCAAAAATATTTTTTAACGATAAACATTTAAAATGCTGCAGTTTATTGTTTAAAATCAATTGCAACTGAAAGCAAAATGCTTCACGTGATCCGCACCAAATTTCCTATTGGCCTCCATGCAAATTCACTATCCAATCTCCGCTCTAAAAAGCCGCCGAATTCCATTATTATCAAGCAAAATTTTAATAATATATTGATAAATGAACGTGTTGTTTTTATCTTTTTCTATGGTTTCTGTATTAAATGCAATGGCGACATCTTATGTTCGAGTTGTAACCCAAAAATGGAAGGAAGAAAAAAAAAAAAGAAAAGAAAAGACGTCAATTATGTTGGACGGAGGAAAAAAAAATAGTGTCGGTGCAAAAAAGTGAAATGCTTAATACATAAAATAATATTATTAAATTGGGATACATGTTGGCTTATATTTGGCCCGCCACAATTAATATTAATAAAATAATATTATTAAATATATTAAATTAAATAATACAATAATTATGAAAAATTCACAAAATAAAAAAGAAAAGAGTAAAAAATAGAAAGTAAAAAAGGGGATCAAACCCTAGGCCATTTTCCGACTTATATCTACGTGATCAACAAAGAAGTAGCGATGCCAAATTATTTGCTCTTATTACCTTCTCCAATAGAGGTGAAAGTTAAGAAAGCTTTTGAGTTATCTCAGGTTTTCTGAAAATCGATTTTAGAAATGATGCATAACTTCTTCTGTTAAACTAACTATAGGGGTTTCGGCTAAAATAAAGAAAAATAAATAAATAACTAGTGACACTGACACATTTCTTTCACAGCATAAACGAAATCTTATTTTGACAATATAATCTATTCATAGTTGCATTTTAACAACGAAGCCTAGGAAGAAGCAAAACTTCACGTTCATTTTTACTATAATTAAATTTGCTTGACATCAATGAATTCTTGTAGTTCATAGCAGAGATTGCATGCATCTTGTATTTCCCACGGAGCCTTAATCGAAGTTCGGCATGTATCACGTAGGGTGTTACTACTAGATTTTGTCTTTGTCTTCAGGAATAAATTGCTTTTAGTGAGAATGGTTTCAAAGATATTAATACACCGTTTAAATTGGTAAATGGTATATATATATTAATAAAAATTTAATATGTGAAATTATGATTAATATTTTTTTAAAAAATATATTTTTTTAATATCATGTATCAAATTTTTATTAATACTGATGCGTTATTTATCAATTCATATAGCGTATTAATAATATTGATTTTTTTTTTCTTTCTAGATACACTTTTGTTGAGAGTGCTGCCTGGGAGTTTTATAAGTTGAGAACCCCTATGGAAAATCTTTTTGGTGATTAAAGTTGGGTCTTGGAGGGAGAGATTGGTTCTCTACCAAGACTGGCTCTTCAACTTAAACGGCAGCAACCATTGGTCACAGTGTGTGTGTGTGTTTTTTTCCCTTATAAATATGTATAGTAAAATTAAAACAAGTACAAATGTATACAATAACAGTTACGCGCAAATTTTATGCATATTATGTACGTGTATGGAGCTATTTATCAATAAGCACAAATTGTTGTACTAATACAAGTATAAATGTCCCATGATTTATATATATATAATACAATAATTATATTATGTATGTGAGACAAAATGGTATATTTGTTATAATGGTCATTATTATAAAATTATAGAATAAAATATAAGTACATCAACTTTCATTTTATTTTCATTTTAGTGTTTAAACTTTATTTTTTATTTCATTTTGGTGCTTCAATTTTTTAAGGTGAAATAAATAAGTATTTTTTTATAACGGCCATTATAATAGAGATCCTAATTTGTTTTATTTAAAATATTGGGATAATAAAATGAAAAAAAATTTAAAGTTCAGGTATTAAAATAAAAAAAAATGAAAGTTTGAGTATTTATAGTGGTTTTATCCCATAATTGAACTAATACAGAATGACACACTTCATATACATTTTGATACACATGAGTAAGCTTGGAAAAGAATGGTAAATTTATGATTCTTATGTTTCATTTGTTCAATTCACTATTATGACTCTGATGTCTCCTATGCTGAGTTTCCTATCTATACTAGTCATGTCATATCGACTATAAGATTGATAATTGGTTTGTTCCTTTATGTGTCTTCTTGGTCTAAGAGTTGTGTCGGTTTTATTTGGTTTAAAATAAATCTAGCTGGATTAAGTCATTCTCTATCTCATGTGAGTCTAAAATAAGTAAAAGTTCAAATTTTCTGTACTTACACTTGATACTATATATGTGCTAACTATATAAAGTACTTGAGTCCTTAGCTGTGATGTAATTGTAATACTTGGAGAGTAATAAAAAGTATGCATGAGGAAAAGGATTAGTCTTAAGTTACATTTGAGCGACATATTGTTATGACTAGCCTTGAGTAAAGATAGGAAAAGAGATCTGTACTAAGTGGCAAAAACCAAGTCAAAAGGTATTTAAAGGTGAAATCCCAACTAAATCAAAGGTTAAAGGTTAGGTTAGAATGTGTCTTGCCACAACATGTTGAACTTGATATGACTCAGAACTTACCTTAGAAAGTATTATAGCTTAGAATTAAGATAATATATCAACTCAAAATCTAAGTTAGAACTTGAGTTAAAAGGTGTAAGAAGTAAGGTTTGAATGTGAAATGATTTAGGACTTCAATAACTTACCCACTTGGAAACAATATGTACAATAACAACCAAATCTACTTTACCTTCATATCTTATGTTAATATTAAAGACATTAAGTAAATCATAGGAATTGATAGTGCATAAACACATTAGAAGTTATTTTGATAGGGATTCTAAATGTAACTACATCAAGAGGATGTGTTTGGCTCATAACGCTATAAGATGGAAAATGAAATAAAGATAAAAGTGGCCACTATCAACCTTGATAGAAGTTAATGAGGGATAAGGAAAATACAAGATATTGTAGAAGCTAAGGCAAGGGATGTTTAGAGTCAATTGTATTAAGGATTAGCTTAACTATGACAATCATTGAGGTGTAGGGGGTATCGCGAAATATAAAGTAGCCCATACTTTTGAGTAGCAATGTTAAGTTACAAATGTATGGAAATTGACGTAGAAGATAAAATCTAGTTCTTAAACTATAATCATGGGACTCGTGAATTAGGATAGAAGGTCTTGTTAGCTTGGGGAAAGTGTTAGAGATTTAGTAAAGTGAGCAACAATTAATGATAGACAAGAAAATCACTATTGCTACATGGACCCCTATGGTGCGAAAAGACTATAGCAAGACGTTATAGACTCAAAAGTAAAGGCTTGAATGGTATAAAGAGTAGTTACGTAAATTAACATGGGAAAGCTTATGAATCTGATTGGGTGTAAGTATATTAAAGTTATAACCTTAACAAAAGTTTATGATTGTAATGTAATGTGAGATTTGGAATTGCACAATAGTAAGAGTGAGACTATGGTTTTAGAGTGTCAAAGTTTTTAGGACAAAACTTTTTATAAGAGGGATGGAATATGAGATCCAAGTCTTCAACTAACTATTAAAAACTTGAAAAGTGGCACATTCTAATAAGGAACTTAGAAAAATATGACCTAAGAAGTGAGGAAATAATCTACTCATGAAAAGTATGAGTTATGAGTACAATTATGTTAAATAATCGTAGTTGCTTGGAATCTTTAGGGTTTTGGAAAATATTATCGAGATCAAACATATTTTTAATATGGGATCGTAAAAGTTAAACGAAATATCCTAATAAGGTCTATTTTGTATGGTAAACAAACTAAATGAATAAAAAATACTTAAGGGATAGCTAGTAAATCTTTCTTAACTAGGAAAAAAGTGTGGCATAATGTTGTAAAAGGATAGGAACACTTTACAAGTGGACAAACAATAAAATAATATATGAAAATAAGGGAAAAAAATGGAATTTTGAGCTTTCGAGAATTCACGACCACAAGAGGGAAGCTATATATTTAAAAAATTGCTTCTAGAGATTAGTTTACACAATTTGAGAGTTAAGAAATACTAAGAAGCTTTGGAAGTGTCAATAAGAGGTCTTACAAAAATCAACAAGAAATAAGGCAAAATTAAGAAGAATTTAGGTTCCCTAAGCTAACCACCACTTGAAAGTGGAATGAGGTTACTTGGTGACAGAAGAGGCGATGTTAGGATCAACCAACACACCCTCACTTCAAGACGATGGCTGTAGCTTTGGACAATGGTAAGATTTTGGTTTTGCCTAATTTTTTTTCTTATTTTCTAAAAATAGCAAGCAAGGTCCAAAAATTATGAAATTTGGTTTTTCTCAATATTTTTATATGTAGATTCTAATATCTAACTAGATTTTTCATATTCAAAGCAAAAATATGGGTTCCTTAAGAAATGGTGCTTAAAAACGAATTTTGTAATAAATTTTAGAAATAATAAATGATGTAGTTTTTGCACTAATTTTTATATATAAGTTCCTCAAAGGGTTTATTTTAATGTTATGTAAATATTTTTGAAAAACTATAAGGTTAGATTTTGGATATTTTTGGTTTAATAGGGAGTAATGTGCTGGATATGTTTAGAATGGAACATTTACCAAGAAAATTAAATTGATTTGCATGTATTGTATCATGATTGTGTAACTTATCTTCGTCCCATTAAGATTGAGTTTATTAAGATCTTGTGTAACTTTTTATTGAGTATCTTTATATATGATAAATGTATGATAAATTAACTGGATATTTATGAAAGTTTAATGAAAATAAAAATATATTATTGGAGATAAAAATATTTAACGAAAATTTGACACGATTTGAAGTGGACCAAACCAATTTTAATTAGGTTAGAAAAATCTATGAATTAAATCATAGGATTAAGTTTGATTTAAAAAATAAAATAAAATTGTTGTACTGTACCGAACTGTCCACCCCTAACTTTAAATACATTTTGTGATTGATACGTTGATTCATAACTAACACCAATGTTGATGACTTTATGGCTACCTAGTGTTTATGATGGCTTGATTTAATCAAAGCTAATGCTTAACGTGGCTAATTGTTCATAATAAATTTTATTTTCCATTCCGGGGTGTGAAAAATATATATATGTATTATATATACATATCTATCTGAATTTGATAATTGACATTCCTAGACGTTTATTTTTCTTCATTAATATCTAGAGTGAAAATCTTAATTATATCTTTCACATCTTGTTTTTAATCAAAATGATGTGTCTCTCAAAGTACCTGAATTTTCATAAAAAAAAAATGAGGTTAGAAATCCAACTATCCTTACTTTAAGTTCACTATATCAAATTTCCTTTAAATCAATCCAAATCTATAAATTTGACTTTCTAAACCCTGACATATATATTATAGATAAAACTCAAGTCACTACCAATTTTGAAAGCATGAAAAACTACTTTAGCCCTCTATACTTAATTTTTTACAGGTATTTATAAGGTGCCCTTTCATACATTGCACGTATAAAACAAACTTGGGTTATGGAGAAAAATTCAATAATATTAACATGCTACTTAAATTAAAGAATGACATATAATTACTAATAAAATTTTAACATGTAGTAATAAAGATACTTTCTTTTTTAAAAAATACTAATTTTTTATTTCATGCATTAAAATTTTATTAATATCTATTTACTACTTATTTATTCACATAATATATTAATATTATAGCCTATGATGCTTAGTAACATCAAAAGTAGCTTTTTGCCGATTTTATTATATGTCCAACGTATATTTTGTAAAAGAGCTCTAGAAAAGAACAAGCTTCATGATCTTTTCTAAGAAAGTTTAATTCTATTATTTGCTTGAACGATTGCAATGATTGGCTAGTGATAAGTGCAACAAAGCCCTATTGAAGTTAGATGATTGAGCGTTGTATCCAGGTAATCGGGTAAAAAAAATATTATAAAATAAAATAATCACATAATTAGATGTTGTGAAAAGTTGCATCCTTTTATGTGGAATCATGCAAGTTAGAATGTTGGATACATAATTAGCTACGTGCATAAACAAATATATCTTGTAAACAATTATGATTCTATATAACAACGCATGCATCTAAAAGAAAAATTAAGGCTATAAAAATCTGGTCACACATAGGAGTTTGTGGAAAAATCCACCAAATGAGGACTCATTTTAGCCATCAATCATTAATACAATCTTTATTAATAGTCTAACTCTATAAATACTTAAAAGCTCCTTCTCATTCTAAAATTTTAATTGTCCATGGCTATAACAGATTAAGCAAAACTCAAAGTGAAGAATATACTACCTCTCTTTAATAACTATAGGATTGATGTTCTATAACTCTCCCCCTTGTCACTAATGTATTTGAGCTCCTAGAAATGGCACTCCTCCATGTGCCTCACCTTTAGTCATCCCTTATATGTCATTATACAACACTTCCTTAAAGTTATGTGTGGTATGAGACTCATGTTGTAGAGGATAAACTATTGATAGACATCATTAATTTCAAAAGTTGTTTAGCATAAACTCACGATAAACTTAATAAAGGGAATTGTCATACAATAAAAAAAAAAATCAAATTAAAACTTGAACATTAAAACATAATGCTCATTAAGAAATAGGAAAACTCACATTTGAAATCTAGGTAGTTTATTGCTAAATCATCAAAACATTTGTAGAAAGCCTTCTAAGTAGTGTTTGAGAACTTATCACCATAGTGGGGTGCACGTCTTAATATTGGAATAGCTAAAAAAACCATAAAAACTGGTGGCTTTACACAAGCCACCTAAGGAATAGTGTAACCAATCAAGGTGGTAATAGTTCACATCATCACCTACCTTAGGGAGTAACTAATAATACTACCTCATGAAGTGGCTATTGATCTCCATTTTTAATGGCCTTTTTTTTTTTTTTGGAATACAATGAAGAGGAATTAGAAAAGTTATGCCTTAACAATAAACATCACGGTTCTTTGTCAATTTTTTTATGATAGAAAATGATTTTTTCAATACTTACTTTGCTTCATTTATCGTAATATTAAATTGGAAATATAACAAAAAGCATCAATATGCCATTATTTGATCATCTTAAAATACAATCAAAAGTTAAATATCTTCTTTTAGCTAAGTCCTAATGAAGCTTACGTGGAAATTTAATAGTAAGGTGAGAGATTCTCTCTTCCGTCAACTAGTTAGAAGATTGATATGCATGCTCACTCTAATGGAGTACCTTTTGCATGTTGGGTTAAATCTCTTTCCTTTATCTTTTCGTCAATTACTAGTGTATGCAAATAGTAGAAATGAAGAAACCTTCGCGTTGATTGCCTTTATGAAAAAGTTAATAGAGTTTTAAGTTTTCAAATTTTGAGGAACTAGACTAAAATAGTTTATAGTGTCTCATATCACCCTTCCAAGGGAATCTTGGAGGATAAGTCATAAGGGTGTAACTGGCTTTATCAACATTTAATGGGCAATCTGGAGAGAAGGGTAATAGGAGCCCTCATACCCACTCTATATGGATAAATCACGAGGGATTGAATCGGTGCCAATAGCGACGAGTGGTCTATGGAGTTACATACTCACCTTGGTGATCAAACTCTACTCCCAAAATTGATTTCCAAGTAAACCAGGTAACAAGAAATATATTGAAAATGAGTATTTTATGCTACCTTTATTACTTTTAAATAAACAGGTCATGGACTCCGGAGTTTTTAAATAGATGACAATAGACAAAGGTGTAAGGGTTAGTTACTTTTACTCCATTCCATCTTTAGGAATAATTTATATCTCAGCCAAAGTTGACAAACTTATGATTCTACTTGAAATTACTAGAGAGTTTGTAAAATTGGAATATAAAAATGTAAGTTTCTACAACATATATTAAATAACTTTTAAAAAATAATTGATATGTTTATAGTAGATATAAAAAAATTGAAATACATTATGGAAATAAAAAAAATGAAAAAATTAGGTTTTTTTTTTCAATAAAAAAGTTCTTAATCTATGATCTAATATTTATGAAATAAGAATGAGCAAGGTGAAAACTAATATTTTTTTTCCTATTATTTTGTCTAAAAAAAGCAATAAATTGAAAAAAAAATTTTTAAGTTATTAATAGTATAAACTTAAATATATTGTTTTGCTTATAAACATTTCTATTAAAGCTAGAAACATGTAAAGGCTATGATCAAAGAAGGGACTAGGAAAGAGAAAAAGAGGAAAAAAATTATAAAAGTACACAGATGATGATTTAATGCCTTAATAATAAATGGGATTATAGAAACTTAGTTATTTATTTTTATTTTTAGCCAATTCAACTCATATATATAGAATCGGTAAATTCAGTTATAAATGTAAGTTTCTACCGAGTTTAACATGTAAAATCAATTAAAGATATAATTTTCTACAATAAAAAGATTTTATACACAAATCAACTTAAAAGTGTATTCTAAAATTGTAAACTCATAAAATAGTATAGATAAAAATCACATGGATAAAATTACGATTTTGATAATGATAATCCCCACCTTGTGACCTCTGTAGCTTACATAATTATGCCCTCCCATTTGAGTTAGAGGTGGTCTATGAGTATTTATGATGTATGATAAAAATTATTATATCAATAAATACAATATAAATCTTGAAGGCATCTTACAAATGTGTCCCTAAAATAAAAAATAAAAAAAAAAAGATTAAGGCTTCATTTAGTTCATTTTATTTTTCATCTTATTAGTGTCTTATTGATGTCTACTTAAATCCTATATTTAGTAAGAATAAGATACCAAAAAGATAAAAATATAATTCTATATATTCCTCTCTTCTAAAATTAAATACCCAACAAATCTCAATAGAATTGAATTTATCTATTTTTCATTTTATTTATATTTATAAAAATACCAATTAAAATAATTATTTCTAATGTATAAAATATATTTTTTCAAATCTTTTCATTTAAAAGTATGTAAATTTTCATTTCCTAATTTTAATACTCTAATAAACACCTTTATCATAATTATAAAGAAAAAATAGATAACATACAGATAAAATAGTTTTTCAAACACTGGATTTCAAACAAATATATATCAAATACATAATAGATATAAATAAAGTATAAAAAAAAAAGATAATCCAAACAAAACCTAAATAACACACTTAATAATAAAAATCAATTGATAGGTTTTAAGAGTATTAATAGAAAGCATAAATGCTAATTATTCTCTTGTTGCATTGGGTTGTGAGGGCCTCTTATAAAACACATACACACACGTACACATACATACTCTCTCTCTCTCTCTCTCTTACATACACACACACATATGATTATACAAATTGAGTAAAGTTATGTAACAGTTTCTTAGTTTGCATCTTTGTGTTGTAACCTAGGATAACTCCTTTACTGCATTAGCATTTAGGGTCTCTCATAACTATTTACATGTGCTATTATGTGTAATAAAAGCCTTATGGAATGTGTTATTAAAGAATAAAGGTTGTGAGAATCTTGTGTTGTACTGTTATATAAGTGCAACATTTTAGGGTATGTTCAAGGTCTTCTCCCTAATTATATTGAGGTTTTCACATTAAATCTTATGTAACTTTCAATCTACTTATTTTTCTCTTATATGTGTATTTTTGTAATTCATAATGATAAATCAAGATCACATTGTTAATCAGGTGGTATGCTTGTTATAAAATAACCTTTTACAAGTAAATAACTTATGCCAATTTTGAGAAATTATACATAACTGTAGACTTAGATAGGGTTGATAATTGCTGATACGACATGATAACACCGATAACATGATTATGTATACAGTTACAGAGAGAAAACACTAAACACAATATGACACATAATTAGAACATGAATAAACATGATTATATTACAATTTAACTATTTGTAGTCTATACTTAATTTCACACATTTTTAGCATTAATATGAATTCAACATGATTAGGGATATGAAAACGAATCGCTAACACGAATTGCTAGCCCTTGTCTCGTAAGTTCATCCCATGACTCCTTTGTCATTCTTGAGCATAATCATAATTGCACTTTGTTATCTCCTATATTATAGAAAAGATGATCTTAAATACAAGGTTCTAAAAAGGCTTAATAAAAGCAAATAAGTTAGACATAAGACCCAATCTTGGCCATTGGCTCGATCCACAAGTTGAAAATACTCTATCTCTACACCATTAATCACTAAACAACCCCACCCATGGCCCAAATTATGCAGGTTGGGCCTCATTTAGAGTAAATTTGATATATTTTAAGTTTTTATAATTTTATCCGACTTTTTATATATTGGGATTTTATATTTATATTAGGAAAAATGAACAGATTCGGTAAGTATATGTAACAATTAATTTAAGTGAAAGAATTACACCAAAAAGGACCAAAGATAATACTTGATGAAGTGCAGCTGAAGCAAAAAGCTCACTTTTGAAAAAAGCAATGTTTAATTGCTTCAACCGCCCAGTCCAGCTCCAATTTTTGAAAATTTTCATCAACGTTTTAAGTCCATGCTTGGAACAAATTCAAGTTACATGCTATTGACGCAAAAGATAAAGAGAGCTTATTCACTCATCAAAACACATATGATAACACCAGTAAATTCTTTTTCTCCATTGTTGACAAAAATATATTTCCACTATTAATTTAAAGTATTATCAAATCTAGTTTAACCCTTACAATTTAACCCAGTTCAATTTGATCCGTTCATAAAATCAATCCATACTATTAAATGTGGTTATACCCTTTAACCTTCATCCATTCCATATATCCGAGTTAATCTCTCAGACTGAGACTGGCAACATAATCAAAGCCATCCACGTGCAATTGCACATGTTTTTGGTTCACTCTAGCATAAAATCTTGACAACAACGGAAGTGAAAATTATTTGTTTACAATTAAAATTAAAAAAAATTATCAAAATACCATACTTATATTATAGCGACATAGTTATTTATACTAATGTTATATTTTTAAAATGCAAAATCAGTATAATATCTAATGTCGCATTTAGATGCGATATTACTATTTATACTAATATCACATTTTAAAGATGTAATATTAATTTTTATATACCGTAGTGATGTCATATATTGAAGATACTATATAAATACAAATAGTAATGATGCAATTTCAAGATACGACATAATGTCAGTATTTTGATAATTTTTTTATATAATTTATATTTATATAATTTTTTTTTAAATTCGATAAACATATATTATACTCCTAATGAAAAGATGAATGTTTCCAACTAACAAAAGTTATTAGACGCATGCGATAAGATGACTCCAAATCTTTTCTCAAGTTGGAAAATAAATCTGATCGGAATATGATTTGTTTGAATTCACTTCACTTGCTAAGAAAAAAAGTAGCCAGAGAAAAAATCTTTTGTCGAAAAGATTTGCATTTTAGGAGAGCAGGTTTGGACGAGTCACGCATCCTCCCCAGACGAGCAGACGAAAACAGAGAGCACCAATAGGCATTTGAATTTGATTACGAGGGTGCACGAAGTCCATGAAACGTGAAGATCATATCTCAAAGACGGAATTAAAGACTAAAAGAAGACAATATCTTCAACTAAGATCCTTTACTTTTACGCCTTCATTGAAAATCATGTTTGTTGTAATTTCTTGTGTTGTTTTAAATTTATTCATGAACTGAATCATATTTAGTGGGATTATGACATTGACATTATGGTTTAATTTATGCATGACTTCATTATATACTATTAAACAATTAGTTGTGAGTTTTAATTATCTTAATGTTATAATTTGTATTTTATTGTCTAATTAACAATATTTTTATGTTGAAAGGGAATTGAGAGTTTGCATGAAATTTATGGACTATGATTAGTTTGATACTGGACACATGCAAATTAAATTAATTTTAGGATTCATAATTGTAATACAATTAGTAATAATGTTTATAGCATATATTTATGCATAAGTATTATAATTAGTTAGGATAGTTAAATTTGGGAAAGGAGTTAATCATATAGCTAGTGATTATAGATTAACCACTCCAAAGGATGTTTCCGTTATAATCATAATTACCACAATTCAAAAGATAAGTGATTCTTTCTAAATCTAATTAAAATCCAACTAATTAATTTTAATGTTTCTTAATAGCACGCCATAATTTGCCTATGGATAGCTTAGTCATAATCCCATAGACTTGATTTAGTTAGTTTTTTCTTTGGTGGTAGTTCCTAGTAATCGGATTAGTTTCGATAATTTGAGTACTTTCATTGTTTATTTAATAACGTAGTTAAGAAAAGAACTAAAAGAATTTAATAAATAATTTCTAGGTCTTAAAAACGAGAATACTATAGTATACGATCCAGCCTACTTGCGAAACTGATTTTATTGAAAAATTACTTTTGAAAAAATTCGTCCACATCAAAGATTAAATCATTATGCCTAAGAATTGTGATGTTATAAAATATTCAATCATTATTTTTAAGTGGTAAAATATAGTGTATGCATGGTTTTCTTGAAAGCTTGGGAGGCTAAACTTACAATTTTGGAAGCTAATGAATTACGGCAATTTAGACCGAGTTAAAAGGGCACGAAGCGGTTTGCATATATTAATTCATTTTCATGATTTATAATGATGGTACATATAAGGAAAAATATAAGGGATAATAACAGTAGAAGTACGGTCATATACTTTCATTTTATTTCTGAAAGTTATATATATATATATATATATATTTATTTTAGTTCCTCAATCTTTTGAAATGAGGCAAATTAGTGTCTCTTTTATTACAATTTTCATCCTGGAATGAGATGGCTACAGGAAGAATGAATTAGTATTCTTTTCTATTTTAGTACTCAAATTTGAACTCTTTTTTTTTTTCCAATATAGAATCTCAACTTTGTAAACATAAGATAGATATAAGTGCATCATCCGTAATAATTGTACAAAACTGTTACGAAAAATCAATAAAAATGATAAATTATAATAACAAATTGAAAAAATAGGTTTAAGTCTCAAAATTTTAATAAGACTTTTTTACAAATGTGCACCAATTTATCCAAGCTTTATCTTTTACCTAGTTTGCAAATGAAACTAGATATACATTTTTAAATAGGTCATGACTATGAAATTTTAAATCAAAGCACTCACCAGTTCAATTATTTTTTATTTCAAAATTCATTGAAATAAACAATTTTAACAAGCACGTTTTATAATATTGTTAAATTATCATAAAGGTCATAAGATTCGTGATGATATATGGTTTATGGAAATAGAGTATCATATCGTTAAAAGTTTTGAATTATGTATGTTCAAATTATTTATCATTCTTAATACAAGTTTTATTAGTTTGCTATTGAAGAGATTATTCAATATGGACAAAAAATGGAGAGAAGTTTCGTAATATTAATACGTCGTGTTGATGGATTGACTTTGTGAGCATAGAACTATAAAAGCATTGGCATGGTGTTGCTTTGGCTATATTAGAAAAGACATCCAAATATATGAAAATTTAAAAATATAACTCTATCTCACATCCTTAACTCAACTTAATTATATGGGTAAAAATTGTTGTATTTCAATAGTTGTATAATGTTCTTTTATCATAGAACTTAATGATATGGGTAGATCCTGTATTAGATCTATAGTATAGAGCCTCCAAACTGTTAAAAAAGAAAAAGGATTTTTATGTTTGTGGGTTTTATGATTTTTACAGGTTTTAGGATTTTGATTAAAAGGTATGAATGATCTTAATTTAAGGATATTGTGTATAGAAAACTTAATCAAAGTAGAGTTTTATTGATCATTAATTGATATGACGCATAAGTAAAGATATCAAGGATCTTTGTTTAATTAGTTGATATTACACACAACCAATTAAACAAAATATGTTATTCATCATTGTTCTTCATGAAAGAACTAATAAGAACAAAAGAAGTGATATGATCTCCTAGGGTTTTTCAAATTTTATTGATTAACTAATCAATAATATCTGCAACAAGACCCATAATGAAAGCCCAACAAACCTTAAGTGCAAAATAGTTGTAGTACCTACAACAAGTAAAGTCTTATATGAATCGTGGAAGAGAATTTATATTAGTTTATAAGACTATGAAATTGAATATCTTGTCGATACTAATTAGAAACTTTCAAGTCAAATTGTTGAAAAAAGTCCATTAGTAGTTGTTGATTTAGTTATTAACAACTTTTGGCATAGAACTTATAAAAGTATCAGATCTTATCCTCAACCAATAGGTAAACAATTTGAGATCTATTTTCGCACGGTTTAGAGAAGAAATTTGAGGAGGGCAAGAAATGTCTCCACGATGTGATTCCTAATATATGCTTAATTCAAATAGTATGTTGGCTTTGTTAATTTATATCTGACATCCCACTAAAACTCGCCACATTAACAAAAAAGGGGATAGATTTGATTATACATGACATAACCAATTAATATGTGAATAATACATAAAATACTAAGATAGTTTGTTATCATCGAAAACTAATTACACAAACCAAAAGGTCCAGTCTTAGTGTAACCACAATTCACAGTCATGCCACATAAAATATATATATAGATAGAAGAGATGAAAATAAGCACACGAGTTAGTTTTAAACAATGAAAAGGCAAGAGTAAAGTTCAAAAATTTCATTTCATTTTATTAACTCTTCAGTATTTGTTTCTATAGAAAAATCAAAATTTACTTTTTTTCTTGAGTAATTATTAATAAGCCATTTTAGACTTAGGCTTCTAATACCACGATATTAGTGACATGCTTAGAATGTAGATCTTTAAGCCTACTAGGTTAACCTACTTAGGCTTAGGACATCTAAATCACACCTCAAGTTATCTAACTCATGCCTTAGGTCTTCCAACTCAACCTCAAGTCAACTAAGCCAAGCTAATGATTTAAATGAAGATATGGGAAAAGCATAACAAATAAGGATTGTCAAAGACTTGCAACTCCCACAATTATTTTTATAAAATCCAAAATCAAAGAGAAGGTCTTAGTATTAACCGCTTTTCTTATTCAATCCATCTATCCCTCTACATATGCTACATCAAGCTTTTGAGTAAAGGATAGATACCCTCTTATCCTAAACATTCTTATACTCTTTATACTCTATCTATGCAATCTCAATCTTATATTAATATAAGTATCGGAATGGTCATATTGGAACTAATTCTAGCATCTCTATATCTTAGTTCTCACCTTTTGTAGGTACCTTATCACCATTCCCCATCAATAGTGATAATACGAAATTCTTAATTATGATCTCTTTATATATTTATATATTGCATATCTACATATGTTATCCTTATCAAGGAAACATTATTGCAATGGATGGAACGAAGCCATGGTAATTTAACAAAGGAAAATGTTCAAGCGATCAAACCTTAGCTAATGAAATGCACATTGAACTCACACATCTAATGATAAGTGTATTCAAGCATTGATATAGAAATTGATGATTTGTTCGGATAGTATATTTTAGACCATTTTCTCAATCCATCTAGCACTTCTCTTTAACAAATAAATGCATATAGACTCCATGCATCTTCTATACATAGAGTGTAAGTTTTTAATTATTTTAAAATAATCTTCTAATAAATTCCTATCTCAAGGATACTTGGAAACAAAAGCATGCGGTGGTCCAATTTTTTGCCTAATTTCTGGTCTATGCGTGCTTACGAAATCAAAAGAAATAGTGCTTCATTACACGTGATTCTTGCCAAGCACAGGGTTTCATATCCAATGCAATTAATCACCACCTAATCTTTACTATCGACCAAATGAATTCGTTCAATTGGAAGAAATAAAATACTACAACAAAACATTTCAGTGGTTTAACATGAAAAGGATGTGACATTGTAAACACGTTTTCTTATATTAAAGAAGAACAGCGTGAAACAGTTAGTTCTGTTGGTTTGTGTTGGATGCTGATGGCATCATCACGCCATACAAGTAGTTTTCAGGGAATCTCACATTATTGGCTGCTGAGATCCACTAATTTATTTTTAAGTGTCTGTTCCACAGGGATATTCTCAACCTTGTTATATAGAGTATAGGATGATTTGTAACATAGCGGAGAAACCTAGCTACTATAGAGATCATATTGCTTCTCTTGTGGCAACTTAGATTCCCCACTTTTTTCTAAGTCCCTTCTTCCCCCAATGGATCATTCAATTTGTAACGAGAACAACCAACTCGCAAACAGAGGTCGTCATATATTAGATATGGCAAAGATTAACGGGAATGTGGAAAGCCACGATGAGGAAGATGAACAAGCTGCAGTGGATATATGGAAATACATATTAGGGTTCACCGAAATGGCAGCGGTGAAATGTGCTATTGAACTTGGGATTGCTGATGTTCTTGAAAGCCATGGTGGCACCATGAAGCTCTCGGAACTATCTACCGTCCTTGACTGCGTCCCACCTTACCTTTACAGGATCATGAGATTCCTGATTCACCGCAGGATCTTTAAGAAGGCTTCCTCATCCGATCACTCAATAAGCTATTCTCAGACCCCACTTTCACGCCGTTTGATGAAAGGCGGAGACAAGAATATGGCTCCTCTTATACTCTTCGAGTGCACGCCGGTAATGCTAAACCCATGGCACGGTTTAAGTTCCAGGATACGAGCCAATGGCACTGCTGCATTCGAGGCGGCTCATGGGGAGGATCTTTGGAAATTTGGAGCTAATAATGAAAAGCATAACGAGCTGCTTAACGAGGGAATGGCGTGTGATGCTAGAGTGGCAGTGAATGCAATAATCAAGCAGTGTCCCGAGGCATTTGAAGGGGTTACTAGTTTGGTAGATGTTGGTGGAGGAAATGGTACTGCTTTGAAATTGCTAGTGAAGGCCTTTCCATGGATTCGGGGCATTAATTTCGATCTTCCTCATGTTGTCTCTGCTGCACCACAGTTGGTGGGTGTGGAACATGTTGGAGGAGACATGTTTGAGAGTGTTCCAAAAGCTGATGCTGCGTTCTTCCTGGTTTGTATATATTCCCTTCTATCTTTTTTATTTTTTTTCCTCCTTTGTTTGTTTCATTTTCTTCCGAAGCAAAGTTATATGGTTTAGGGATCCACTTTACTAAGTTTCACCGATAATTATAAAGCAATGGCAAGAAAAAAATTCATGATATATAAAGTTATGCAAGTGAGAGAAGTCATGCAAGCCGACTTATTTAAATATAGGTTTTTTTTTAGCTCGTCCCGTTTTGACCTATAAGTCAAAGTAGGTGCCTCTCTCAACCCTTTTCTCCTAAAAATTCAAGTTAAATTATAATTTACTGTAGGTAAGTAATTTATAACTCTAGATATTTAATTTTTGTCTTCTCATAATTTTAATTTTAATTTTTTCAAGGGTCTTAATTCAAAAAATTAAAAAATAATAAAAATACAAAAATAAAATAAAGAAATTCTTAGAAAAAGCAACATTATAAAGGTCTTTTAGGAAAATAGATTTTTTAAGGACAATAATTTTAGCCTAACTCATTTTAAATAGTTTTATTTTAAAAGATTACATAATTTAAATATAATTTAATTGTATTAAATATTAAAAAAAATCAATAGCTTATCTATAAAGCACTTAGATCTTTTATTTTTTTCACTGTGAATTTTTTTTAAATCTAATTTTAAATTTTTTGAATCTAATAGGATTGTATTTAAATTATTATTGAAAGTAATATGAGTCTAATATAATAATGTTAAATCCATATAATAAATATTTATAATTTAATTTTGATTTTCATCGAATTAAATTAAAATTGAAATAAAAAATTTGATACGACGATCGAGCGGCGCCAGATAGAGTTCAATAGTACACACATCTTTTCATTGGTCACCACCACCCTCTTCTTCTAGCCCGACTTGTGCACAATCTACCAAAGTTCACTTTCTCGTCTTCAATCCTACTCTCATTGACTACACCGATTACGTACTGTCCACTGTTCACATCGATCATACACGCGCACTGCCCACTTGACCTCTCTGTCTCTCACAGTACTGTCGCCCAACAGCAATACACGCCACAGAACACGAACCCCAATCCCATCCTCTCTTCGTAGGAGCGCATCACACACACACCCACACACAATCCCCGGCATGGCCACACTCTACTGCTGTGTACGCCCCACTTTCAACTCCACGCAGTAGCAGTTCCAAGCCGTGCTCCACAGCAGCAGTAACCCATCCATGCTCATCTGATTCCAATCCCACGACTGACTGCAGCTGTTCCGACCATCGCCCCGCCGCCGCAGTACATGATCATGCCGTGAACAGCTGACGACATTGCGAGCTGCAACTCCAACACCCCCCACAGCAACAGCAGCAGTGACTGCAACAGCAAAGCCAACCGCTCTACTGCAGAATCCCCTGTCCAACAACGCCCGTCTGCACTTCACGTAGCAACACAAGCCCAACACATACCCTCGATTATCCTCCTCTCGAACGCGCACAGCAGCGCACCGCTCCAGTCCACCCCATGGATACTGCAGCACCATAACTCACGAAGCAAACACCATCCCTAGACACAGTCCACAGAACCTTCACACGCTTACCCAACATCAATAATATGCACGCCGCTCCGCGACAACACCCAATTCCGACCGCTCCACCCTCTTAACAGCAGCACACCACGATCGCTTACTGACGCCGTCCTCCTTCGACGCACCGACCATCCTTCTCTCACCCGCACGACAGCCCCTATCCAACTGAAGGCCACAGCCCCTTTGCTAGCTTGTACTCCGATCACGCTGTCTACAGTCCACCCTCAACCCGTGTATTGATTGTCCAAGGATTATAATTTTATTTATTTATTTTGATTTGTTTAATAATTACGTTGAAATACGAAAAATAAAAAATACATATATTAGCTTAGGAATTTTTTTTTAAATATTAGGTATTTTAGAATTTCTCATTTAAAAAATTATTTTTTTAGATATAAAAAATTAATAACAAATATTTTTAAAAAAACTAGGACGTTTTAAAGAGTTTTTTATAAAATAAAAATACTCGAAAATTATGGCTCTTTTAGAATTTTCTTTGAATAAACTAAATTGATAAATACTAAAACTCAATCGATTTTCAAAAATTAAAATAAACCAATATATTAAAGTTTTCAGAAAAAAAAAAACTATAAATATCTTATTTAGAAATATCTGATTTAGATTAGCAAATATGTAGACACCTCCGGAGCGATGTAAAATTTATAAAAACTTAGATTTTTTATTTATTTTTAGTTTTATCTTTTAAAAAAAATATGTATTTTTTTAAAAAATAATTTTGAAAAATAAAGCCTGATTTCAAAGAATCTATAACGGTGCCAATTAGGATTTAATAGGTAGCTCTCAAATTTAGAGTATTCTGATTTATATCAAACTGAAATAAAAAATCAGTAACTAAATTGCAAACAATCTATCCAATCAATTACGATTTCTTTTTTTGATTTTAAAAGATTTTCAATTAAAAAGAAACCGAAATTTTTCGTTTTCTCTAATCGACGACTAATATTAAATGGATTAAAATTTAGTATTAGTTGAAAAGTAAGAAATGAAATTGAAATAAGAAATTGAAAAATCAAACTCGACAGCTTGACGACTCTATTGAAAACTTCTTCAAAAGGGCTAACTATTAGAATTTGCCAAAATTAGGATTATTTTTCAAAAGTAAAAAAATACTTGAGTTAGTTATTTTTTATTTATTTTTTTATATTAATATGTTTGTTGCAATTTATCTAAGGGGGTCATTTTGTTTTTTATTTTTTTTGGTATTATAAATACATAGTACATACGGTTAAAATCAAGCTATTTTAGGACCTTAAAAAGGGGGTTATTGTATAAATTTTGAATGATGTGGGATAACCACATTCCGGAATTGATTAGGCTACCCTACTCAAGTTTAGATGTAACCACAGTTACTTTATTTCTTAACTAGCTACTTAGTGTTATAAGTAATAATAATAATAAGTAATAACTAATAATATTAATATTTTAAGTACATCTAAAATGCAAAAAAAAAAAAAGGAGAGAGAGAGAGAAAAGAAACTAATAATATTGCTGGAGAACTTCAAATTATTTTTTAATTTAAATAATTAACTAAACTGTGAACTATCGTTACTGCTAACATATTGGGAATATATTGATTAAACAATTTGCTATTAAATATTACTCTTTTCTTCTCCTCTTTAAAGTTCATTACAATCTGGAATTTTCATTTAAAAAGACAATTGCATGTCCTAGGTATAAATCTATGTACTTATTATTATTATTATTATTATTATTATTATTATTATTATTATTATTATTATTATTATTATTATTATTATTATTATTATTATTATTATTATTATTATTATTATTATTATTATATG
The DNA here is from genome assembly GCA_024138005.1 of Lumnitzera racemosa. Taxonomy (NCBI): domain Eukaryota; kingdom Viridiplantae; phylum Streptophyta; class Magnoliopsida; order Myrtales; family Combretaceae; genus Lumnitzera; species Lumnitzera racemosa. The sequence goes on from JAMXBC010000012.1 coordinate 5,404,292, forward strand.
TTAAATTTATGTACTTATTTTTATAAAATGATATCATTAGGGAACAAACATTTTGGGCATAATTAGCCTTAGAATAATAGAAAAGGAAAAAGCCAATGATGTATGATTTTTTTTGTGATTTGCAAGTCTTTTTAGCTTAATGGCAATGTAAAAAATAAATAAGAGATAGTGTGTTAATGATAACTATACATAAGTTTAGCAACTATTTTAAAAAATAAAATTTTATATAAAAAACCTTAGAATATTGTGGATTGGTCTACTAAACCCACCAGCCTACGGTAAAGCGGGTTGGGTTGAAATTTTCAACCTGCATTTATAAGCGAGCCAACCCACTTAACCCACAGATCAACGCAAGGCGTGCCGAGATAAGGCAGGTTGGCCAACTTGACCCGCTTGCATAACTCTAATGCCATAATGCCATATGTTATGTACATATAACATATAAATACCAATTAAATGTGATACAAATATAATAATGAAAATCTTAGTTTTCTAATAAATTTTCACTCATGATTTACATATGATATATATATTAATATTTTATTAGTATTTATATATCATATACATATATATATATAACGTGTGATATATATTATCCATTTAATCATTTCTCTAGACCACGCTTACGAAAATAAATTTGCATACATATACATTCTTTCAATTTGGTAAAAAGTTAATTGAAAGACTATTTATGAATAATGGTACGTAGACAAACCAACTTATTACTTTTTATAAGTAATGAAAGTTTTAATCTATGTTTATTTTAGTATGAACCATATGTTGATCGTATTCTCAATCAAAATTACTAGATATTATAATGAGTGATTAATGAGAATACGCATGAAGATACTTTTGGGGACACAAAAAACTTTATTTAACTTAAAGCTATATGTGTAAAAAAAAAAAATTGCTTGTTTCTCTCTCTAAATCTTTTCAGGATAATATGCTTATGTTTGTTACTTTTCTAACAATTCTTATGCTAAACTTTAGGATTGTCAAATATAATTTGATATTGTTGTTACCGATGGCTTGATAGATGATGGCAAATAATTTATATATATATATATATATATATATAAAGAAATAAATCATTCTTTCATGTTTGTTTATACTTTACATTGTTATACTTGGACGAGTAGTTCATGTTAGAAGTCACTAATAATTGCAACCTTATAAGATTGTTATGACGATTTGATAATTATTATAAAATTTTGATTATAACTGTTAAAAAGAAAAATCCAAAGAAGGCTGTCCAGAAACTAGACACACTATATGGTAATTATTCAAGAAGAAAAAAGAAATTGTTAATGTAACTTGACATATGAAACATTTTACCAGTATCCCTATACTTTTAGATTACACCATTTAGAAACATTTCTATAAGCTTCTACTAGATCATGCTTTCTGAACAATTTACAGAAGGTCCTACATGATTGGTCAGACAAAGAGTGCGTTAAGATCCTGAGAAATTGTAGAGAGGCCATTTCAGGAAAAGTTGTAATAGCAGAAATTGTGATAGATGAGCAAAACGAAGACAAGCTGACTAATTTGAAGCTACATGTAGACATGGTGATGTTGGCTCACACGAATGGAGGCAAGGAGAGGACAGCTAAGGAATGGGCTTATGTTCTCACCCAGGCTGGTTTCAACAGATATACTATCAAATCCACTTCGGTTCAACAATCTATAATTGAGGCATTTCCTTAGAAGAAGAAGAAAATGTCGAAACATGCTTTCTAGTTTGCTCTCTTACAGTTTGTTTGGGTTGTATTCCTCGTTTTTGTATCTTATTTGGGTTATGTATTTTGATGTCTTTTACTTAGTCTTTGGTAATTTTAAGAAGACCGGAAGTGAACCGAGATAGGTGAAAAGGGAAAGGAAAGAAATGAAAGGGGTAATGTAATTTTTATTTGCTATATGGATTTATGCAATGGAAATAAAAGAAAATGACTCCTTCCATGTTATTGGTGGAAGAAAATATTCCCAATTTGATATATTTTATCAATATTATCTGACACAAACTAAGTTTCGTATAAAAAAAAATTAAGGATCAAGGGTCAAGAAGGTTGAACCAAGTTGAGCTACAACCAATAAATTTATTAAGAAATGGTGCATTTCTCAATCAACACTTATCATTTAGTTTTCTTAACTCTATATTTAGTAAATATATTTGCTAACCATATATTGTAATAATGTCTAAAAATTATTTATTTGCATCATGATTATTAATTGTTTGACTAAAAAATTCAAGGTTGAAGTTAGAATTTAGAACTTTGTGTTCAAGCACAACTTAAAGTGGTATTCTAAAGGTCTAAGTTCTACTTGATTAAACTTGATTAGATATATTTTAATTAAAAATTATCACTTTCCTTCAAATTTGACTCAAACTCGATTTATGCGTAACACCACGAGCCATTAAGTTTCACTAAACTATCAAACAAAGTATTAGAAAACTAGTTCAAGTAGAATAAGCTACTTAAATAATATAAGCTTGAATTTTATTAAACCGGATCTAAGTATTATGATTTTAGATATTAATTAGACAAGTTAGTGAAAGTTACAATTAATAGGATTAATTAGTTAATAAAGATAATAAATGATTATAGATAGTAAAGTTTATTAAGAAATTAGTTACTATAAAAAATATTATAACTAATAATTGTAAAAAACAAAGTATCATTATTTTTTAATCACAATTAAATTTAAGAACTATTGTTCAATAGCTCTCTCTTCTTTCTTTCTCAAATTTATAAACAAACTAAAAATAATTTCATTTTTTTTATTCATATGAATGGGTTACGCGAGATTTTAATAGTTTACTAATCGATAAAATTAAATATAAATATAAGACATGATTCTTACCCTCAAAAAATTATGTTAAGTACAATGTTAGATAATAATTGGCAACTTTGCTTTATCATTCATTATTTCGGATTAGGCTAAAGATCGGGCAATAATCCTACAAATCAAAGTTTTCATTTTTGTACAAACAGAGACATGATGAGACCTGGGTGAGGCCAGTTTTGAATCAGACCATTGGTTCATATGGGTATAGGAGGTTCAATCTTGCCAATTGTGTGAAGTGATGGTTGTTTTCTTTTATTTTTAGAAAAAAGGTCCAATGAACACAGCCAGCAAATTTGGGCTTCATTTTGCATTAAGCTAATAGCTGCTAGACAGTTGTCGCATCACAAGGGCAGGGGAAGAGAAAGAGAGAAATTTATAAAAAAAAAAAAAAAAAAGGGGAAAAGAAGCTTGCAATAGCAAACACTGAATGAACCAAATGACAAGTTACTGGAAGGGAAGGAAAATAAAGGAGGGGTAGAAAGTTATATAAAAAAATGAAAAGAAGTCTGCGGTAGTAAGCATGCAATGACCAGTTGATGAGTCACAGCCACGGAGGGGAGAAAGATGGGGAGGGAGTGGAAAAATAAGAAGTAACAGCCTATAAGGTAGGCATGAAATTGACGAGAGGGAGAGAGAAGGAGAGAGAGAGATAGAGAAAGTAAAAGAATATATATATATATATGTATATATATAACTTTTTTTAATAAATATATATATTTTTATGTTGATTTTTCGTAAACTTAAGAAAATGATTTTAAAAAATTTACTAGGTCTAGACCCGGAGCGGGAGGATGGGCCAGTCACAGTTCCACATTTTTAAAACCATGAATCCACCATTATGGACCTATTCGGCCCGATTCTGAGTTCTATACACGATCTTAAACCAAACAAACAAACAACAATTGAGATCACTTGTAAAATATCTTGTCCCATCCACTTGGATTTGTTTACCTTCATCAATTTTGTTCTTTCACTGTTCACTAGATTCAACAACCTTTCTATGAGAAACACTATTTTAGTATTTTTAATTAGCTTGAAGCAAAATCATTTGATATTTGGACCTGCTCCGAGGCAAAATATATAATAAGGCAACCATGTTGATATATATATATATATATATATATATATTTTGTTGGACAAGGTTTTGGTTATCACTTATATCTAATTACACCTGACACATACTGATTTGATGGTCTAAGATGACTCCATATATCTATGGAACTATTTTCTAATCTCTAGTAGGTTACGCTATGAGCTACTTCCCATGTCGAATGTCCGATAAGGGAAGCAATCAAGTGCGGTCAAGATTCGTGGACTTAGCTCATAAAGACTGGCTAGGCCATCTTTTTAATTTTAGAATCTCAAAGAAATCATCTAGCTTTCGTTTTGGGAACTTCTCCATTTTATTCTTAAAATCCTTTTAAAAAAAATTGTCTATGACAACCTTTTTTTGTCAAGTTCTTAAGGTAGCCTCCATGATATAATTACTTTTGCATATTCATAGAAAATCTGGTGAAATATATTTTGATTTCACTGCATATTTTTAGAAAAAATAATGAATAGTTGAGCAATCACATTTTGAAGCCAATACAAAACAAATTATTCTATAAATTTAAATCCTCTCAATTTATCATTTCTTCAATTTCTCTCCATTTATAAATCAATGGTTATAATTATGTAAATTTTTGGAATACTCTATACCATTATCATGATTTCATCATCTTTTTTATAGTCTTAACTATTTATTACACATAATAAAATCTAAAGGGATAAATTGAAAGAAAATAAAATGTATATCAAGAAGATCTATATCCTATTGCTCTCGTTTAAAAAAAAAAAAAAGAGCCAATATTAAGTCAACGATAAATCATTCCCTGATAACTCAATTTTAGTTAAGTTTATAGAAAAGTTTACTTGAGATGATATAATATGATTGGAAATTTTAAAAGTAAAACCTAATTTAACCTTGAGTCAACTAAAATTAGTATTCAAAAAGTTTGAACTTAACTTATCGGTTAAATTTTTTTTGCTTAATTTCTTGAAAAAAATATTTTTTATTTAACTTACAATAATAGTATTCAAATTCAAATAACATCTAAACTCTATCAAAAACTCAATTAGGTTTATAAAATAATTAAGTTTATCAGCTTAAAGTTTGAGCTTGACTGGATAAGATACTTAAATAATAGGAGCTCAAATTTGATTCACTCGAACTTGAATAAATATGGAAATATATTCAAATAGCTTAAAGTAGTCTTAATTTTAATTCCATGGGACCTGCGTAATGATGCCCTTGGAAAATCTGCAAGGAATCAATTTGTTTGCTAAAGACAGAAGAAAAGAAAGTGAGTGCCAGGCTGCTACCACACAACGTGATACACGCGAAACTTCATCTAAGGCTTCATGAAAATGCATTGTCTCAATCCAATCATTGCTATAAACTACCAGAACTCGATAATGGAAGCCAATTTAATAATAGTATTAGTCCTTACCTAAGAAAAAAAAAAAATAGTATGAAGTGAATGTGAAGTGAAGTTTTGCTTTTTAATTAGCTTTTTAATGAAATACAAATCGACAGATTATATCGTAAAAAGTGGTGTAACCTGCGGCAGAATTGTGAGTGTCTGAACATAGTTTATCATACTTTAAAAGGAAAGATTGGTTCAAGAATCAGCAAGATCTTCCTAGGATTTAATGATACTCAAATAGTAGGTAATCAGGTGTTATTTAGTATAACATACAGGGTTATACATTATTTATGTTAAATTTAAATCTATACCCATCTAAATTTATGTTTTAAAACTCCTAAATCCATGGGTTTTATATTTCTTATTTTACGTTCTTATTCATAGGTTTTATTGGATCCTATTACGTAACATGAAATAGTTTTATGGATCTCCTCCTGTGAACAATATCAATGCAATATCTCCATCGTTAGATCATGTACATCTCTAAATAACTATTCTTGAGTCGTTAAGTATGTATTAACGTATTAAAAAACTTTCTTTTTCAAGTAATTTCTCACGTTATCTTAAATTTTTTCTTAAAAGTTTCTTAATATTTTCTTAGCATCTTTATGGATCCCAGAAACACTCTTCAACCAGTCAAAAAATTAAAAAAATAATAATAATAATAATAATAAACACACAGATAAATTGCTTGTCACATAGAGAATCCAATGCCTTAGCAACTCCTTCTCATTGCCTTTTTCTTGGATGCAGCGCCAATAAAGTAGCGTTATATATTTTAATTACAAGAACATCCTCTATCCTAAAGACTTCATTTTGAGTACCTAAACACTACGTTAACATTTAAAAAAACTTTCATATTTAGGATCTATTCAATTTATTTATGGGTTCTTTTGTAAAATTTCTCATCAATATTTTTATATTATTTTATGAATCCACGGTTAACAAATTAAACTTTTATACGGAGAACCGGACTTTGCTCAAGAAACCTCCACCCTTGTAGAAGGAACTTACTAAGTTCCTCCTCCTTGAAAGTTGGGTGAAGGACCCTAGTTGAGGATGGCCTAATGATGTGATGTGAAGGAGTTAGGCGACAAGTCTAAATTTATTAAAATAATATTTGTATGTTAATTGCAATGATGAAAATATCAAACCGTGGTAGATAAATCCTATTAGAGCTCAACTATAATATCTGTTTTCAAAAATATTTTAATAATTTTGAACACAAATGCACTTAAAATTAATAGTTCCAGGAAAAAGTCCCTACATTTTACTCATAAATGAATACTTTTGAGACTTTTATTCCTATCATAAACTTATGCATTGAAATTCTTCTTTTTCTTCCAAATGAAGTCTATTAATGAAAGATATATATATATATATATATAAACAAAGTGACACTTAGTAAACATGTATTAAATGAGGTTTTAATAGTTTAATATTTGAAGTTGTTTTTTTCTTTTTTAAATCAGCTTAAATATTTTCCTCCAATTTGAAATATTTATTCATTATATTCACTCTGACTTCACAAACCCGCTTGAGGGCACTCAAGTCATAATCCGATTACATGGTCAATTAGTACCCAATTTTTAAGGAATGACGTATGATCCATTTTTGTGGTTGATTCTAATTGAACCGGATCGAATTCATCATCGGATCTATATGCTCTAAATAACATTTTATAAGTCCACAACATCTGAAGTAAATCCCACATGGTCCAATAGCTTAGCTTAGTAGGAGTTTGTCTTACTTGTATTCTATATAAGGAGGAAAGCTCGTGGAGAAATTCAATTTCACTGAAAAAACACCTCAATGATTCATGTATCTTTATTTCTAGTTGCAAGCTGGCCTTGGTTTTAGTGTATATAAATATATTTATTTTTTAATTGTAGTATTTTTTTATAGTTTTTTTCAATGGTAAAATAGTAAAATACAATTTAAAAAAGACCCTTTCTTTTAAGATTTGAAAAGATAAACGCTTAATTTCAAAGTTCAGGATTAAGCGCCTAATTTCCTAAAAAAAAAAATTACATACTGAAAATGATAAAATATAATGAGTTGTTACATGTAGACACATTATTTTAATTAAAAAAGAAAAATAGAAAAAAAGGCAAACAAACAACAGGGCAAATCACATGTACTAAGTTTCATCCTTTGATAAATCCAACAATTTTTTTTTTTTTTAAGGAGAACACTATTTTGTCATTTAATAATTTTAATCAACTTGAAACCAAATCATGAATATTTGGACATACTTTGAGGCCATATAAAAATATATGTGGACATGTTGAGTGATAAATATGATATGGGGATCCAGCCATTATTATGCATTTGTTGCCAGTGAATGCCTGGAAATATCAAAAGCTCAGTCACTATATGTCTTAATACGCCCGACACGTATTTATTCTGTGCTCTTAAATGACTCGATATTATCTATAGAAGTACTTTCTGGTCTCCAGGAATTACAATTTGAGCTATTTCCATGTCGAATGTACGATAAGGAACACAATCCCCTGACCCGTGCGGTCTAAGATTTGCTGACCTACTTTAGATCACTTTGCTCACTTTGATTTTAAGGAACTTTGAGTTTCTAAGTTATAATATGAAAGGTTTAAGTAACTCGTTAAAGATCTTTCCATTTTGTTTTCGAATACTTAAAAAGATCTCATGTTTTTTTTTTTAATGAAATGAGAAATTAATATTGTAAAATTTATAAGGTTTTGTTTTCCAAGAAATTTAATAAATTCCCTCAAGGTACTTGCTATCTGTATAATTTAAATAATAAAATATGTGTTGAGCATTTCACTTTTCTGTTACACCGACTCTTTTTTCTTTTTTCCCAATGTAAGATGTTATTTATTTATTTACAACTCCAACATAAGATGCCATCATATAGTGCATTTAATATGGAAACTTGAGAAAAACAAAAAACATATATCACTTTCATTTATTATTGTATTATTAAGAAAAAAAAATCTAATAATACTAACACACTATATAAATCAATTAATGGTGCTAAGGTTATAAATAAGTTAAACCAAACTTCTAAAACTCAAACTTAGCTTATTTAAAATATATCGAGTTCAAGCTCAAGTCGAGCTTTTATCCAACTTGCAAATTGAGACTGAAGCTTTGTTCATTTAAATGAACGAATTTTATCTTAAGTTTGAGCTCAGTTCGTTTGTTAATCGAGCTCTAAATAAGCTAAGCTCAAATAACACGTAAATAGTTTACCTTATTTACAATTTTAAACAACATATATTTATTTATAAAATTTTGATACATAATAAAAAAATATACATTTTTAAAAGAATATTAATTATATTTTTACATATCAAAATTTTATAAATATTTATATATTATTTATTAATTTACGTGATATATTAAAGCTATTAAGCATTTTATTTATAACAGAGATCGGACAGTGAATTTGAGTGGAGCCCCGTTGAAAATCTGGTGCGTAATGCGTATCACGTACACCCTCTGGTCAAGGGTACGTTTGGCTTCAAAACATTAAACGCAGCATCCGGATTGTTAATGTTAAGGAATATTAATTAGGAAATAAAAACAAATGAGAGTATAATTTATCTCGAAAATTGAAATATCAATTAACTCAAAATGTTCGAAGTTACCCGATTTTGGACGCACACTTGGTATGCACACAAGGTAAATCCAAGTGAATAAGAAGTCCGAGGATGTCATATACAGGATGGTGTTGAAATAAATCATTAAATGGTAACTTAAAACAAGACTTCAATCCAGACCATTAAATTAATTTATGAATCAATCTCCTTCATCAGATTTCTACCACCAGATTTTATTCTTCAAAATCTCCCGAATTTGATCTTCTAAAATCACCAAATGGTGACTCATTCTAGTAATTTCTCCCTCCTATGCTCTCTATTATAATTCTCTATCTAGGAGAAGCTCTCAACTTGATGTTCGAGCCTGCTACCAATTTCAACTTTTTGTAGGACAGAAATTCTAGATCTTCGAGGGCCAAGAATAGGACGTAGTCTTCATTCTAAAGCAGTTAATATGCTAAGCAGAAAAAGCTCAAATTGTTGTCCGATAAATTATTATATACGGTGCTTTCATTTGATGAATAATTTCAAATTTTCCAGGCTATATGTAGATTTTCAAGGATATTTCAACCCATTCATGTGCATCTGGCAATAAGTTATGTTGGTAGGTTTATATGTCTTGATTTGAATATCTTTTTCCCCACACATACAGCCCTTAAAATACATATATATTATATATAAATATCTCTATATTGATATTTATATATCATATGTATAAATTTCATAAAGTATAATAATCCTTTTATTTTATGATTTTTATTGATAGGAGATTAAAAGACACCTAGCGTATAATATTTAATATATATATATATATATATATTTTGCCATTTTGAAGACGTTGTAATGATTTCCATTAATATATTAGAGATTAAAAAACTGCTTCTTATCCAGAAGCAATATGTGACGTTAGTGAGCTGGTATATAGACAGAAACAAATGTAACTGTTTAAAAATTAGTTTGGATATAATATTGTCCAAATACAAGTTCATCCTTCGTTGTGTGGTATGATGCAAAAGACTAAGCAACCATTCTTAAATGATCATTTCGAGGAAATATGCACAGTATTGTAAACCGACCAAATTCTTAATATGCATCTCTCTCTCTCTCTCTCTCTCTCTCTCTCTCTCTCTCTCTCTCTCTCTCTCTCTCTGGGTTTTTGCCCATCCAAGGGCAACAGCGGCTACATTTTGACCGTCCACTCCAATTCAACCGATACGATAGCTATATTTTCACCGAACGATTTCTATAATAAGAGGATATTTTAATTCGGATCTTAAAATTTGCAACCATTTCTTCATTAACGGATAAAGTTCACATCAAAGTCATTTTCTTATATCTAGATTTTTTGTTATTTTTATTCTTTTGTTTTATTTATTATCCAAATTAGAAATATTTCCCAGGTAGAGTCTTGAGTTTCGTTATGCCATTATGCAGGAATTTATTCTGGATCAATATCATCCATCTTTATTTAAAGAATTAAATCTTTGGATCCTCGTTTCTTTTGATTTGTGTACTTTTATTTTTATGTGTTTTATTGAGTAAAATCCACTTCTTTGGGGAAAAAAAAATCTTAGTATGCATCAAATTTAACTTTTTTATCCAACTAAGGTTTTTTTTTTTCCGACCGTATTAATTAGTTATTAATTTTAATGAATTTGAAACAAAATCATTTGATATCTCGACATATTCTGAGGCAAAACAAAATATATACCTGCACTGCATGTTAGGTGATCATTATATGTAGATTTAGCCATATGCATTTATCTTAGGGATTGCTAGTAAAATCGACGTCACCATTGTATGTCTAAGTGCAACCGATACAAATAAATAAGTTTGCATTTAATGAAAAACTATTTATTAATATTAATACTGTAGAGGGTTGAAAATTGTTGGGATAAATCTATTATTTATTTAAGGCTTGACTTCTTGGACTAGATAACAAGGCTTAAGAAGTCTGGTCCATATTTTGGGATAATTCAAGAAGATTTGGCTTAGTAGGATTGAAACAGAGATGATTGGACTGGTTTGTCTACCTCCAACCTTTCTTAGACAAGTTCATGCATTCATAAGGAAGGTTACTAACCTTAGGCCTATTAGCTAGCTCATTTTGGAAAAACCATGAATTAAAGAAGCTCCATCTCATCTATTAATTACTGAAATAATCTAACAAAAGCAATCTTGCCTAAGAGCCTATAAATACCCAGTATTTCCTCCTTATTTAGAACTTTAGAGTGATCAGAAAAACGGTACTCCACTATGAAATCTCCACTTTTTAAGATTAAATAAGCAATTTAGGCAAAAAAATTGATTCTATTCGCTCAAGTTACAAGGTGAACAAATGAGATCTTCTAAAACCGCCTTGTCTTTCACTCATGTATTTAAGACACTAAGATTACCTATTTCTCCTCTTTGCCTTATTCACACCTAATCATCTCTTCAAGTGACAATTTCGCTTCACTTCTTTGAAGTCATGTATAGCGTACAACTCACACAATACGCATGTGACCACTCTAATCGAACCCCTATATCTACATTTTGGTGACTCCATTGGGGAGGAGTGATTGCAGAGATATGGTACCTCATAGGAAGAAAACAACCGGTACATTTGATACCACATCTTACGAGCTCGACACTAATATTGAGTTTATTTAGCAGAATCCACTCCCACCGCTTGAGAATACTAGTTAAGACCATTCAATGCTTGAGGCTCCTCTAAATCCCATACAAACGATGTAGAATATGCAAGAAGCTACCAAGACTTTAAATCAATTCATGGCTATGTTCCAACCTATCTTTAGTGGGATGGCTGCTATTGTTATTGCACAACAAGGCATGGCTTTGCCAAATCCTATGGTTGTTGTACAGCTAGGCATTACTACCTCAGCTCAACCAACTAATCCTCCAGCCATTGAGGAGGATCTCCATCAAAGAGGAGGTGATGAAACTTTACCGCTAGAACCTGCAAGGCAACCAACTCCTGCACCAAAGAATGTAAGAGCCCATTTAGGCTGCTCTTTATCTTTACTGGTGCTTGCTCCTTTGTTTAATTCTTCCATCCCAATCTTAGAAAGATCTACTTCTCATCGCAATCTTGCCCCTGCTCCACTTCCTATGTTTACAGCTTCTGTTCCAAAGACATCATTTATAAGAAAGGAAGACTTGAATGTTTATATGAGAAAAATACAAGTTAGTTCGTCTATGGAAGTACCAGAGTTGAAACTCCCATATAACCAACATGTTGCAACAAAGCCATATCCTAAGGACTATGTAAGTCCAAAATTCATGTTATTCAATGGTAATAAGGGAAGTGTGAAGGAACACCTCTTTAAATTTATTGAAACTCTGAAGCCTTATAGACTTGATGATAATCTAAAGCTTATAGAATTCTCTAAATTACTGACAGAAAAGGCATACACCTGATATGTCAACCTCCCCTCGGGATTAATTGATTCATGGGGAACTATTTGCAAGCTCTTCCTAGAGAATTCTTCTCCACTCAAGAACAGGTTATGATTATAGATATGGGAAAAATGCAACAAAACCCAAAGGAAGATTTGATGAATTACATAGAGTACTTTAGAGAGTGTACCCTAGACATTCGAGATGTATGCGATGAAAAAGAATTAGTGAAGATTTGCATTCAAGGGATGTTTACTGAATATGCCTTCCACTTGGAAAACCTTAATTTATGTTCTTGCTCTACATTCGTTGAGACTACAAAAAGAACTAACAATTCCATTGCATAACAACGGATAGAAGGTAGAAGATTCGGGAAATGAGCAACATTTGTCAACTCAACCCAAGGAGAAAGTCTTAGATATAATAAGAAGTCAAGAAATGATAGTTTATGAGGCTTAACATCAGCTATATCATTCCTATGCTCAATAGGTAAGGTATATGCCATACTTGACCAGTGGTTACGGGATGGGGACATAAAGCTACCAAGGGTGGAGCGTTTGCCAATTGCAAACGAGAAGAATCAGCCTAAGTTCTATAGATATCGTAGGACTGTGGGTCATCCGACCAAAGAATGCTGGACATTGAAGAAGATATTTAATGATAGGGTTCGTAATAGAGAACTTATCATAAAGAATAATGACATACACAATAATCCACTCTCAGCACACAATGCCTAACATGGTACTACAAATGCTATTAGTCACGATTGGAGACAAAAGGAAGGAGACATACCACAGGCTGCGGTACATGAAGAGAAGGAAGCAGTAATAGAAACTAACCAAGGCATATACCCATCTGTGGCTACTGTTTTAATGAAGACCTCTAACTTCAAGAGGTTTTTTTATTTACTAAGATTCAATGAAGACGCATGGCTTGCAACAACCATTACGCTTACCCATATTTCTAAGAGATAATATGGGAAGTGCGGTGCAATGTAGCCAGTATGAAGGATAGCCAACACATACGATAATGCGATACTCATTACTGACGTAGACATGTGTGTATAGAACCCTAATCATAACCGTCCTCTTTATGTGGAAAGTACGCTTAATAGGCATCCTATTAATAAGACATTCATAGATAATGGTTCTTCCATAAACACTATGCCAATGTCTACATTCAAGGCCTCAAGGATAGATAACTGATGCTTAGTGAAGCAATCTATTGCAGTAAATGGCTTTACCAAAATAACTACAAACACAATAGGGTATGTTAACGTAGACTTTAAAGTTGGATCCATATAGGGATCCATGCGATTCCACATGATCAATGCACTTGTATTTTATTATCTTCTAGTTAAGAGGAAGCAGTTGCATGATCATAACCTTATACCCTCAACATGGCACCAATGCATTAAGGGCTATTAGAAGGGTAAAGATGTCTTCATTCCAGCTACGAAAAACCCATTTGAACATAACGAGTCTTATCTAGCCAATGCAAGGTTCTTTGGTGAGTATGCTAAAGATGAAGAGAATGGCATTGCCAAACCCTTCAGTACACCATTGCCCATATGGGTGGAGACCCAAGATAACTAAAAGAAGAGGAGAACGTAAGGCTCCCGTAGGGGCAAGAAGAAGCAAAGAAAAGACGAAGCTATAGAAAGTTTTGTCAAAGTAGACGAACAAAGGGTGTATTACTTATGACGGTCTTCAAGATCTGAGGAAGCTTTTTTATCTTTCTCAGATCCCATATTGATGCAAGAAACCCAGCTCACCCCCCTCCTCAAATGCAAGACCAAATGAAACCCCAAGCTAAAGAGATTGAAGAATTAGACCTCACAGGATTAACAGAGTCTCCACGACCTATCTTTATTAGTAGGAATCTGTTGTAAGAAATTAAGGTCCACTTAGTAAAGTTGTTAAAGGAATACAAAGACGCATTTGCTTGGACATATGATGAGATTCCAAGATTAGATCCCAGTCTAGTAGTACATAGATTGAGAATTGTGCTTAGAGTTAAGCCAGTAAAGTAGGGATAGCGAATTTTTCGTCCTGAAGTTAAAGTACAAATAAAAGAAGAGATTGAAAAGTTGCTCCAAGCTAGCTTCATTAAGCTAATCGAACACCCTTCTTGGCTAGCTAATATCGTGCCGGTAAAAAGGAAAAATGGACAGATACGCGTTTTCATAGACTTTCATGATCTTAACAAAGCTTGCCCAAAAGACGATTTCCTACTACCAAATATTGACACATTGGTGGATGCCATAGCTGGACATGAATAATTCTCATTCATAGATGCCTTTAATGGCTACAACCAAATAAAGATGGCTTCTAGAGATGCTGAATGCACGGCTTTCAAAACACTAGTGGGAAACTTCCATTATACAATCATGCATTTGGAATAAAGAATATAGGAGCTACCTACTAGAGGACAATAACTGCAATATTTCACGACATGATGCATGATTTCATGGAAGACTATGTTGATGACATAGTTGTCAAGTCAATACAGGTACCTAATCATTTGACTCATTTACGGAAGGTCTTTGAACGATGTTGTCTATATAAATTACGTATGAATCCCTTGAAGTGTGTCTTCAGGATAGCTTCTTATAAATTCCTTAGATTCGTTGTTCATAGAAAAGGAATTGATGTAGATCCAGCAAAGGTATAGGCCATACGTTCTATGCCCTCACCTACTAGTTCAAGAGAATTAAAGACCTTCATGAGGAAAGTCTCCTATATTAGGCGATCCATCTTCACACTAGTAGAAATTTCTCACCCATTACAACAGCTTATGAAAAAGGTAACTACATTTGAATGGGGACAACCTCACGACATACAAAAGATCAAGAAGATACTTACCTTACCAACAACGATGATAATGCCAATTAAAGGGTTGCCAACGATTCTTTATTTGACAACTATTGATAAATTTATTGCGGCTTTACTGGCTTAAGAATTAGATGGTAGTGAACAATCGGTCTACTACCTGAGTAGGATACTCCAAGGAAGCGAGGTGAAATACTCAGCTTGTGAAAAGCAATACCTTACGCTGGTATTCTCCGTTCAAAAGTTGCGCCACTATTTTCTAGCTCATAAGGTTGATCTTGTCACCCATTCAAATCCATTAAAATACTTGTTGTCACCACCAGCCCTTTCAGGATAAACTGCAAAATGGTTGCTCCTCCTATCAAAATTTGACATCTCGATCGTGCCACCTAAGGCTATTAAGTCTCAGGCTTTGGCATACCTTTTAGCTTAGTTTCCTGTGACACGGAGGGCTTTTGTCATAGATACAATCCCTATTGAGCTCTATGAAGACTCTATGAGAGCAGAACTAGATGGAGAGTGACAAGTGCAATTTGATGGCTCCTCTAATAGCATTAGACAACAGGTTGGGGTGATCTTAATATTTCCAGAAGACCAAGAGATACATTTAGCTTTCAAGCTAGACTTCTCATGTACCAATAATGAGACTGAGTATGAAGCTCTCTTATTTGGTCTTATTTCTGCTCAAAATGCCGAAACCTAACTGATGCATTCGCAGTGACTCAAACCTAATAATCAAGCAGGTATAAGACCCACAATCAGATATTTAGGGTTCCATTTGTAAAATTTAAGGTGATCGAACAAAATGTCCAATCTAACCCAAATTTTACAATGAAGTTAAGATTATTAGTAAAAGTGATCCCGTATGTTTGAATTTAAGAAAATAAATAATAAAATAAGAGAATATAAAATTTTTAAATTTTAAGTATATTATTTGTTATTTATCGAAAATACGTAAAATGCATTATGATAACTAACTAATCATTAAAAATAAATTATATGCACACTAAAAATCATAAAATAACTTAAATAATATTTAGAAGTATTTATTTATATCATATATGTATTTATATGTAGGTAGAAATACACCAAATTACTTAAAATACTCAAAATATGCTAAAATAATACTAAATAATTAAAGAAAAATCAAGGAAAATATGGAAAAATGAGAAAAAGTCCAAAAGTGGGGCATGGAAAATTGGAAATGGAGAATGAAAAGCAACCAATTAAAATCAACCAACAAAAAAGCAAATTGAAAGAGGATAAGGGCCACTTGTCAAGTAGAAAATTAAAGAAAAAATACCTAGCGGCACTATAAATTTAGAGCAACCCATTTAAATATCATTTTGGTCAATTTAGAACTCAAGAAAAATTAAGGAGAGGAGAGAAGAGAGGAAAAACTAATTTTAGCAAAATTAGAGAAAATAGTGTGTATTGAGGGCTTGTAAAGGGAACCTACATGCGACGATCACCTGGAGAGGAACGACTACCACCACCAGATAGTAGACCCCACGTCTAGAGTTGTAGACAATGGTGGAAGCACCCTGGTAGCTGGAAGCTTATTGATTGGTAAGTTCCGATTTCCCTTATGAATTTGTATAATTTAGTAAAAATATCAAATATGCATGGAAAATTATGAAATTTGGTTTTCCTAGGTATTTTTATATGTAGAATCATAATATCAAACCATTTTTTTTTTTAAATTAGAAGTACTTATATAGGTTCGATAAGAATAGGCCTAATTTCAATGAATTTTGTATGAATTTTCAAAAATAGTAAATAATGTTATTTCGAGCTAATTTTTGTGTATATATTCTTCATATGATATATTTAATTTATATAAAAATAATTTTTTATAAATTATATGTTTAGTATTTATTAAAATTATTTTGTTTAATATACCCTATTTTTCATGTGTAAGAAATAATAAGTTTTTAATTAAATTCCTTAATGAACTTGATTTGTAATAACTTCTAAAGCTTAGTTATGATTTTAGAAATATTCAATTTGAATCTTGTAATTTTATTTGATCATTTACCTAATTTAAGCTAATTTTTAGCAAAATCAGACCTAAAATCGGTATACTAGAAAATAATATATATAACTATCTTAGTATTTTTCATGATCATAATATAACAACCATAAATTACTGATTATAATATATTTCCCATAGCTTTATTGGAGTTTGAGGCATTAGTTGTATGTATTATGCATAATATGTACTAAATATGTAGGTAAATTGTATATTTTAAGTTAATTTGTAATTTAGGGTTAATTAGATATAATTTCTGATTTAGGATGTGATTATACATTTGATATGTTAGTGGAGGATGAAGGATGATATATATAGTGTTAAAAGTATTAAATAGGTGATTTAGGAGTAAATTATGTAATAATACATAATATGTAAATATAAGATATTAATAAATAGGAAAATATTATATTAAAATTGATATTGTAATAATAATAGGTATATATAATAAATCTTCTAGGAAGCTTAAATTAGAGTAATTATATGAAAAATGCAAGATTTTCTCATAATGGGAGTAAATTTGATAGTTAAATTAGAATTAAGATATACCGCATAGACTAGAATATTGGTTAGGGACCAAAAACGATATTTAAGATACTCGAAAATAATGTGATTAATTTCACATTATGGGTTGAAACGAGTCTCTAGGATTCGCGTATAAAACTATACTTAAAAACTGAACTAGAACTAAATTTAGAAATCAATACGAAAACTAAAGCAAAACTTAGCTTAAATAAAGAATAATTGTAAAAGACTTAAAAGTTTAGATAGTGAGGTATATTAAACCCTAAACAAAAGATAACAATAAGCATTATAAGATAAAACCAACATATAATAGTTATGTAGAAAACTGAAACAATATTTGTATTATAAGGATTTTTGGCAATTACCAATACAAGATGCACCTTGAGTAAGCAAGCGAAAAGTTCAGGTAAGTTGGGATTAATACGTTGTTGTATTTCAAAGTATTATTTTGCAGTACTTAGAGGCTTAAAATTGTACATGATTGTGCTTGTTAGACAGTTAACTGTACGCATGTGCTTATTTTTGAGTTTGAAGATATGACTTGAAATTCTAAATTGAATATGCATAGCGTTGGATGATTCTGATTGCTATCCTAGCTTGTATTTGTATGATTTGTTGAAATGATTAAACACCTTAAACTGCACTTAATTAAATATATGACTTGAAATTCTAAATTGGACATACATAGCAACCCAGTAGGGGAATATTAGGATTCTCCAGCCAAATACTAACCCCTTCAAAAGGGATAGCGTTGGATGGCATAATTGGTTCCTTTTTCATCCTTAGTCGAGCTAAGTAACAGGTAAGGAAATCGCGACAAGAGTGAAGTCAATGGTTTGAAGGTAATTATAGGAGGAGCGGTATTTCTATTGTACAAGCTTAAGTTTGGTCGTGAGTTATTGCATTGATGAAAACTCCTCAACTTGGATTAAAGTAGGTACAATTTCTCTAATCTCATCTCACGATGGGGCCGAACAACGTCTTGTGATGGCATTTGCTTGAACATGCATTACACCTGAAAATTTGGTTGATAACTCTGTTTGTGTTTGCTATATGGTTTTGAGTCTCTGTCTGAACTTACGAAGCTACGGTTGCTCACATCCTTATAAACTTTGTTAGAGGTGCTTGTTAGAAAGTAACCTATAATTACCTTAAAGCTAGTAACTATGAGATCCTGGAGAGTGAGGATGTAAACTGAAGACTAAATACACTCTCTAATTAGATTTATTTTAAAGCTTTTAGCATGAATTTACAAATTACTCAATTAAATTGCGATTAAATTGCTAAACCTTATAAATATACTCATATTATTTTAATATAAGTATGTATTTTGCTTAAGTTTATAAGTAAATAATATGTTTAATTTATGAATTGTTAACTTCAAAACGGGTAGCAAGTTAGTTGCGAACGCCTCGTGTAAATCAGGTTTAAGATAGCGGTTATATGGTCAGGTTTTATTTTTTAATGGTTTGTACAACGAGACTGTTATAACTCTATCGCTTCAAGGCATGACAGTAGGCAAATAGTGAATTTGCTCTCAAAGAACAAGCATTAGCGCCTTATAGGGCTGTGGTGCAGTCCTTGGTGAGCAGGTTTAAATCAGTGAGGTACAAACATGACAAACGATCTACAAAATACTATACAGATGCCCTAGCAACATTAGCATCCAAAGTCCCCATTCAAACTACACATAATAATTTGAACTTCCAAGTTATTAAGAAATCCATCCCATGCACGGCTTTACAATTAGTGGACGAGGATGAAGAAGCGCAAGACAACTGGTGTAGTCCCAACAAGGTATAGTTAATGCATCCAAATGCAGCTTCTATGATAACTTTGGAAAAATTCACTTGTATTAATGGCGTCTTGTATTTTAAGGGACCAGAGGTGTCTTGTCTCGATGTATTTGTACAAAGTAAGCTCCTTTGAAGTTAGATAAATACCATAAGATCTGGTGTGGAGAAGAAGGGCTACCCTTGTATCGTTACATTCAGCGCACAGGGTATTACTGGCTAATAATGTCTAAAGATGCATCCTAACTATAAATGAGTTTCCCAAAGTGTGGTGAACTCCCCGACCAAGAAGAGTGCAACTTTGTAGCAAATGCAAGCAATTGGAGGCACCCTTACTTCGATCACCTGAAAAATAATGTTTTGCCTATGAATAGTACAAATGCCTGATTAGTTACACATAAAAGTATCTTATACATGAGGGCAAGTTATACAAGGTATCATTCATTGTAAAGCCTTTCCAATGTATAACACCTCTTGAAACAAAAACTATATTATCTAAAGTGCACTCTAGAGATGGTGGAGAACATCAAGGGGGACAAAAGTTGTACCAACACCTACTTCATATGGGATACTATTGGACCACCATGGAAAATAATGCATTCAATTTTGCTAAGAAGTATGTCGTATGCCAACAACATGGTGATGCGATCTATGCTCCTGTGGTTATGTTGCATAGCTTAACTGCTCCATGGCCCTTTCGTACTTGGCCATTTGACTTAATTGGTCCAATAAACCCACCATCCAAAGGGTGCATATGGATCTTTGTTAGGACTGAATGTTTCACAAGTAGGTTGAGGCGATCCTCTTCAAGAATGTAACAAGACCTGTTGTAGCAAATTTCATAAAGGAGCATATTATTTTCCGTTTTGGAATCCCAAAGTGTATACTTTCAGATAATGGTACCCTCTTCATCAACTCACATGTACGACAACTACTGACTTCTTACAATATTGATTATGTAAAATCTAAACCATATTATTCGAAGGGAAATGATAGGGGATCAAAGGGTCAATTGAATAAGATGATATGATAGTGGGTTGGACAAATAGAATGGGTATTCATAGACTCAACTGGGTATGAAGAACAAGAAGTAAAACAGGGGTTTTGAATGTGAATGTATGTAGAAATCACGCACCAAAACACAAACACAGTCAAAGGTTTGAGCTTGAAATAGGGTTCAATATAACTCAAGAACACAAAATGTTTCTCAAGATTCAAATGAATGTTAGATGCAACTCAATAACCGGTTCAAATGAAAGGTTCACTACAATCTAAGAACAAGATTGATAAGTACATGAGGACAATTAAAGAGTTTGATCTATACTCAATAATCCAGCAATGCTAACTCAAGTATGACCTTGCTCGAAAGAGGAAAGATTCCAATATGTAGGAAGATACTTTTCTGTATTAACATATTCTTCTCTCTATCTGATGTTTACAACAGTTGCTATTTATAACAAGTCTTAAACCTTAGTGGATTGTAAATAATACACAAGGCCTTAAACCTTAAAGAATTGTGCCTATAAATAAAATAAAGGAAAACATACACAAGAATACAAAACTCTGTGTTTTACAAAGGAAGTCGGCATGCAGTCACTCGGCATATCTAAGAAGGAGTAGTATCCGAACTGAATGGGTTCGGCAGTTGGATGTACGAGTAGAAGAAGGAGTCCCTAAGGTCTCATGTGGCTTAGCCGAGACTCTAGAAAGGTCAGCCCACAATTGCCAAGTCATAGAATCAGTCGACATAAGTCTCTTTATGATGTGTTAAGTGGTTCTTTGGTCTCGAGTACTTAGCCTTATGGTTTCTCGATACTTCGACTGACGATAGACTTATTGCCGAGTAACTCCTTTTCTTCCCCTCGATTTTTTGTCATTTGCTTAGCCTCAGCCTTAAACTGTTCGACCTCAAGTTAGAACAGGTCAACATCTTCTTCTGTAGGGTCAGCATCGACTTTAGATAGGTCAGCCTCAGCTTAGATACAGTTGGAGGTTAATTCTCATCATTATCGTAGATCTAAAAGGAAGTCATCTTGGACGTTAAGCGTTAAGCATGTGCCAATATGCCGAATAAACTCCTCACTCCTTTTCCCTCTTCACTTTAGCATAAGTGCCAAGTGTCTCTGGATTTCCTCGATGCTCATAGGGGTTAAGCAATAGCTCTTTCCATCCTTCTGAACAGTAGAAGTGTTGAAGAAGCCGTCATGGATCACATTCCAATCATACTCCCATGGTTGGCTAAGAAGTAAATTTGTGTCATTCATTGGGACCACATCAAAGTCAATCCCATCCTCATAATATCTTGCCTTGAACGTAATCCGAGCTCGCTTATGCACATAGACCACACCCTTATCATTAAACCACTTCAATCCATAAGGTCGAGGGTGCGGGTAGGTCGGCAATTTCATCCTTTCTACTAACTTAGCAGAAACAATGTTGGTGCAACTACCTCCATCGATAACTAAGGAATAGGTCTCCCCATTCACTAGGCACCGCATATGAAACAAATTTTTCCTTTGTCCGAGATCTGCCTTTAGGTCGACTCCTATCACCATAACTAAGAGTTTATCGTCCTCGGCATAGACATCTTCGATAAATGGGTCTCCCAAGCTCTTGTTAGTTTGACTTTCAATTTGAGCCTCGAGTCCTTCGCCCTTCAAGACCATAACCCTTTTATTCGAGCATCAGGACGCAATATGTCCATAACCTAAACATTTGAAGCACTTCACTTCTCGGGCCTTATTGTTAAATGCCTTCTCTTTCTCAGCAATCTTTTTTCTTAGCATGAATTGGTTGGCTAGGCTCTCCCTTCTCATCCTCCTCTCTAGCCCTTTTCTCTCAGCATACCTCTCAAGTTCAGGGCTGCCTTGTTGAGGTCGGCTACTCAGCCTTATATGCCTCTTTGTCTTCTATCTCTCTACTCTTAATGCCAAATTAATTAGCTTGTCCAGAGAGTTGATCAGCTACAATTCAACTATGTCGGCAATATTATCTCGGAGTCCACTTAGGAACCTAGCAATGGTGCGGTCCTGTGGCTCGATAATCTCACATCTCGTCATCAAGGTCTCAAACTCTTGCAAATACTCTTCGACAATATTTCAACCTTGTCTCAAGTACTGGATGGTATGGAGCATCTCCTACTTGAAGTAGGTCGACAAAAAGCGTTGATTCATCAATCGCTTCATAAGCCTCCAGGTTTTGATCGACTCTTCTCCTTCAGCATCTCGCTTGGCAACTAATTTATCTCACCAAAGACTTACATATTCAACAAGGGATAGTGAAGCTAGCTTAACCCTTATTCAATCATCATACTCTTAGCACTCAAATAATTTCTCGACTCAAAGAACCCAGTCAAGGAGCCTTTCAGGTTAACTACTTCCACTGAAGGTATGCAAGTTAAGCTTTATATCGTTAAGTCCTCGGCTAGGTGCTCGGGGTTCATCCCTTGCATTCCGAACTAGTTGGTTCACCTCGGATCGGCTACTTATGTTCGAGCTTTGCTCGGCCACATCATTTCCCAGCTTCGGCTCTCTTCTCCGGGCTCCTTGGTTCAACTCAAATTCAATACTCCTGTCCTTGCTTCTTCTTAGCATTAGCGGGTTTTCTCTTCTTCTTGGCTTAACAGATCTTCTCGGCTGTCGTTCATCACTACAAAGTCCATTGGAACCACTCCTACTGATAGGTGTTTGTTCCCTCCTTTCTTCTCAGCCATTACGTCTACGACCACTGACTAACCTAGTAAACTCCTGAATAAAGTCGGTGAGATTCTGAATCTAGTATTCTAAGTTGTCAACACGTCTTTTCAAGCTTCCACATGGACTATCACCACTATTGTTGACACTATCTTCCGACATCTCGTATGTACAGAAATTTCCAGAAAATTGAACAAATACGTTTTATAACAAAAACTGCAGCAACCCAGAAACGATTACTACTCAATTTCTGTAGCTACCTACAACTAACAGACACTAAAATCAATTACTGAAATTACTACTGCTCGACTTTATAACTCAATACAAGCAATATGATACCATGACTACTAAGAATACAAACAACACACTACACTACAAAATGATGACAAACAGATGTTGAAATGGTTAAACAAACTTTGAAGAACACCAGCATGTGTATTTCCCCAAAGCTCTGATACCAATATGCTAAGGGATCAAAGGGTCAACGAAGTAAGACGATACGGCAGCGAGTCGAACAAACAGAATAGGTATTTGTAGATTTGAGTAGGTATGAAGAATAGGAAGTAAAACAAGGGTTTTAAATGTAAATGTATGTGGAAATCACGCACTAAAACACAAACACTGTTAGGGGTTCGAGCTCGAAATAGGGTTCGATATGACTCACGAATACTAAATGTTGCTCGAGATTCAAATGAAGGTTAGATGTAACTCACTAATCGGTTCAAATGAAAGGTATACTACAATCTAAGAACGAGATTGATAAGAACATGGTGACAATTAAAGAGTTTAATCTACACTCAATAATCCGGCAATGTTAACTCAAGTATAACCTTGCTCGAAAGAGGAAAGATTCCAATATGTAGGAAGATACTTTTCTATACTAACGTATTTTTCTCTCTATTTAATGTTTGCAACAGTTGTTATTTATAACAAGTCCAAAACCTTAGTGGCAAAACTGTAAATAATATATAAGGCCTTAAACCCTAAAGAATTAGACCCATAAATATAATAAAGGAAAACATATACAAGAATACAAAACTGTACATTTTACAAAGGAAGTTGGTATATAGTTACTCAGCATGTCATAGAAGGAGTAGTACCCGAACCAATTGGGGCTGACAGTTGGATATACGGGTAAGAGAAGGAGTCCCTAAGGTCTCGTGTAGCTTAGCTGAGACACTAGCAAGGTCGGCCCACAATTGCTGAGTCATAGATTCAGTCGGTACGAGTCTCTCTGTAATGTGTCGAGTAGTTCTTTGGTCTCGAGTACTCGACCTTACAGTTTCTCGATACTTCGGCTGACGGTAAGCTTATTGCCGAGTAGCTCCTTTTCTTCCCCCTCGGTTTTTTGTCATTTGCTAAGCCTTAACCTTGAACTGTTTGGCCTCGGCCTTTAACTGTTTGGCCTCGGCCTTTAACTATTCGGCTACAAGTTAAAACAAGTCAACATCTTCTTTTAGAGGGTCGACATTGGCTTTGGACAGGTCGGCCTCAACTTGGACATAGTTAAAGGCTAATTCCCATTAGGAAATGGATAAGAAGAGGTGACAAACAAGACTCTCCTAAAGGTACTCAGTTGAATGGTTCATGAAAATCATAAAGAGTGGAATAACAAACTACCATTAGCATTATGGGCTTATGGAACTTTCAAGCGAGGTCCTACTCAAGTGATACCTTTCTCTTTGGTATATGGGTTTGAGGCAATAATGCCTATTGAAATCTTAGTTCTCTGTACGCTTGGCTCTCAACACCAAATTAGAACCAAATAGTCTATGTATGCTGGATCTCAAAGCCATAGAAGAAAGGCGAGACACTACTAAGTGCAACCTTGCTAATTACCAGAGACGACTTAGTATTGATTATGATCGCTTAGTTAAGAAAAGATCTTTTCGGCAAGGCAACATTGTACTTCGCACAACAGAGCATGTGCAACGAGGTATTCTAACGCCAAAGTTTTCACCAAATTGGGAAGGCCCTTTCATAATTCATAAGGTTCATGATAGTGACTACTGCAAGCTCCTTAATCTGAAAATCGATGCAATAACCCTTCCTGTTAACTTTCAATATGTTAAAAAGTTTCATTTGTAAATCTAACAATGTATTTGCAATTCACATAAATGAAACATGCAACTTCCATTACTCTATTTCTTTCTGTTCTTTTACTTTCTTTTGCCTTGTTGTAGCTGCAATGTTAGAAATTTATCTCCTTAGTGCACAGTTTTAATTGTATAGTATATTCTTGTATCCTTATTGCTACAAAGTTAGAGATACATCTCCTTAGTGCATAAGGCTAATAATGAATAAATAAAGAGAAAGCGATACAAGGTTGAGTATTGGAAAATACCTTCTTGACTACTGATAATACACTTAGCACATGTTACTATTGCTACTTAAATACGATGAACTATTTTATCTTATGTGCTCAACTTATTGTTGCTAGCAAGTGAGAGCCTCCTTCCAATGTACAACGCTATGCTCTAAGCTTCACAAACTATAAGGAGTAAATCCTACTATTATGACATTTCTTCTACAATGGCTAAGTGAGACACTACCTCCTAAAGCACACAATGATCCCTACAGGTTTTGGTGGCATAGGTTACCTCTAAGCTATGAAGCCTTATTATTTGATATAACTAAGAAATTGAAATAAATAAAGAATACAAGAATAGGAGGAAAATAATCAAATTTCATTCAATCAATGAGTTCTATTTGAAAGTGTTGAAAAATAGCTTGAATACTGAAAAAAAGAGTAAGGAAGAATGAACGTCAGCAAAACAAATGAATAGAGCCAAACTAAACTAAGGGTGGTAATCTAAACCTACTATGGACTCAAGGCCTGTATCTCCTAATAAATCTTTTGCTTCACAGTTTATCTCCTCAATAGCATCTTGCAAGGCTTGAATCCTTGCCACTAGCTCACCTTTGATAGGATTCGGGGTACCAACCCAACTCAACTGCCAAGGCCGAGCTCATCTACTTGCAAATTCATTCTGTCCATCAAGCCAAGTGAGCCTATTTCTTACAGATAGAGTGTCGAGAAGCAAAAAGCTAATTACTTACTTGACTTCACGCTTATTAATACGCCGAGAAATCACGTTTTCGAGAGTTGGATTCACTTGGCAAAGTCGGTCATTGACTTAGTAGCCAAAAGATCATGTTGTCGAGAGTTGGATCCACTTGGCAAGGCCTGGAGAGACTAGCGCCGACTAACTTCAAAACTCGGCAATTATGGGCCAGCCTCTCTAATATCTCAGCCAAGCAATGCGAGACTACTTCCAAGGCATGCCGAATGATCGCATGCCGACTTCCCCTTGTAAAACACACAAGTTTATATTTTTTACATGTTTATCTTTATTTTATTTATAGGCCAAATTCTTTAGGATTTAAGGTTTGTACATTATTTACAGTTTTTCCACTAGGGTTTAACACATACTATAAATAGCAACATTTGTAACAATACAAATATAGAAGATTAATGAAAAACCCCTTTGAGTCTTTTCTCTTAAAAAGCTCTCTCCTTCGCTAGCTCTTATCAATCCCTTTAATAAGGATTATGGTGGGCAACCCTATTACTCAAACCAGTACATCACATCTAGCGAGTCTTAAGCCATGTAGAATCTCATTAGTGTATCATATCCAGTTAGGTGGCTCACGGATTCGCTGAAACCCTCACTAAACCTACTCTATTTTCGATCCTTCGGCAGGATCAAACCCACCGCTATGACCGGCCTTATCTATCTTTGGTACAGGCTGCATCATCTTGGTATTAGAGCTCGAGGTTCCAAATAAGGCTGAGAGTTTTTAGGCATTGTATCTATTGTATTTTGTATTTGAGGAAGTGCTAGCTTACTGGGTTTTGTTGTGATATCGAGGATTTTTTTGTTGGGAATTAGTTTGGTTTCAATTCTATATATTGGGAACTTTTCTAATTGGCTTCTTCTACAATATCTATTTAGGGTGGGATTAGTGAAAACTTTGATTGCAATTTCTTTACATCATAAATCCCATATTGAATATATATATTAAAGAAAAAGAAAGGAATTCCAATCTAAGTTGTTTGCTGAGATATGATTTTTCGAGTTGTTTAGTGTATTGTCCTACTTTAGTATTGTGATAGTGGCCAAGAAAGTACTATTGTATGTATCAAACTTGCTGCTATGACAAGCTACCATGATGTGTTACTATTGTGAGCTAGTTGTGCCATTGTAGCCAAGTGCCAAACTGCTATACTACTCTGAGTTATTGTTTCCTAAGTGTTGAGTTATTGTACTCTAAACAAGTGTCAGAGCTACCGTCCCATAAAATGTAATCTGAGCTGTTGTCAAATTGTACTTATGCCAAACTATTGCATGTGTATAAGTCCAAGTGACATGCTAGATTGAAGTACAAACTAAGCTAATTATTGTCGAGTTGTTAATACTTGCAATTCAAGCACTAATATCCTTTTTGGCTATATTATTGTCCATTAACTGCCAAGCAACTCTCTCTCTCTCATAAGCTTAAATACCGCACTATTGAATTGAATATCCTCGATACGGCATATGAAGTTGGATACGATTATAAATATTATTATGAAGACGTGATATCATGAATTCCAGAATTTGATGGATATGGAACTTCGAAAGAATATTTAAATTAGGAATTTCGAGTCAATTGGATTTTTGAAAATTATTCTTATCCCGAGCATAAGAGAGCCTATGCTATAAAGAATTCACCGATTGGTTTTGCAACTACTTGGTAGAAGAGAATAATAAATCAAATAATTGATAAAGGAAACATTGAGATCATTACATGGGACAAGATAAGACATTTGATGTGAAGAAAATTCGTACCCAGAGATCATTACGACAAATTATATGAGAGAAAACCTACGTATGAAGCTAACCTCTCAGAAGTGTAGGATCAACTGAAGGAGATTGAAAGACGGCTTCAAGTGCTTAAGGATGAAATAAGACAACAGAGGAATGCCGAGTTAGAGAGTATTGAAGGAGGAGTTAAAGGAGGTGGAGGTTGCTGGAGAAGTGAGTAGTAGAGAGGAAGAGGACTAAGTTGACTTGAAGTTAAACCCCCGTATTCCCAATGTGCTCCCATTATCGACCATCCAAACTGATGAGCATGACCTTAGATGAGAGGAGAAAGAATTGAGTTGTGAGAAAGTGGAAAGGGAGAAGGCTACCAAGCATGAACTTATGAGACCAACATTGAAAGTACATGAAGCTTTAATGATTCTTAAGTCAGAAGAGAATTTTGAGATCTTACATGTTTAAACTCTTTGGGTTCATCACATAATGTTTGAGCCAACAATTGTATTATTCCCCTTGATTGATGGTTGATGAGGCTATTGGGAAAAGGGTAATCGGATACATGATGAATGGAAGGAAGGATCCTTAACAAAGAGTTTGGTTGATTGGGTAACAAAGAGTTTGGTTGATTGGGCTCACGAAGAATGGAAGAAGCATTGGTCGATGATAATACCGATGATGAAGTTGAAGTATTTTTCTATACTTACATTTCACTTTTATAGTTTGGTATTTGATCCCAGTGGCATTTAGAGCAGTCAATCACTAAGTTTTAGGCTAAAACTTCTCTAAGGGAAAGGGAATAATAAGATTCGGGGTACCAACCCAACCCGACTACCAAGGTCGAGTTCATCTACTTGCCGATTCATCCTGCCTGCCGAACCGAGTTACCCCATTTCTTGCAGATAGAGTGTCGAGAAGCAAAATGCCGAGGTAACAACCAATCCTCACCCATGCTTGACCAATTATTTACTCAGCTTTACGCTGGCCAATATGTTGAGATATCACGTTTTCGAGAGTTGGATTCACCAGCAAAGTCTATCGTTAACTTAGTGGCCAAGAGATCACGTTGCTGAGAGTTGGATCCACTTGGCAAGGCCCAGAGAGACTAGTATTGACTAACTTCAAAACTCAACAATTATGGGTCGACCTCTCTGGTATCTCGGCCAAGCAATGCGAGACTACTTTTAAGGTATGCCGAATGATCGTATGCCAACTTCCCCTTATAAAACATACAATTTTATATTTTATACATGTTTATATTTATTTTATTTATGGGCCTAATTCTTTAAGGTTTAAAGTCTTGTACATTATTTATATTTTTGCCGCTAAGGTTTAACATGTACTATAAATAGCAACATTTATGACAATACAGACATAGAAGATTAATGAAAAACCCCTTTAAGTCTTTTCTCTAGGAAAGCTCTCTCCATCACTAACTCTTATCAACCCCTTTAGCAAGGATTGTAGTAAGCAACCCTATCACTCGGACCAGTATGTCACATTTAGCGAGTCTTAGGCCATATAGAATCTAGCTTATGCATCATATCCAGTTAGATGGCTTATAGATTCGCTAAAACCCTCACTATACCCACTCTATTTTTGTTCCTTCGATAGAATCAGACCCACCCCTACAATCGGCCTTGTCTGTCCTTAGCGCGGTCCGTATTAACCTCAGCTTCTCATAGTAGCACAATAACTCAATAATCTCTTAGTTTTGGCAGCAATGGGCTCTAGGCTACCAACCTTGAATTTTAAAAGATGAACCCCTTTAATACAGCTAGTCAGTTGTTAACAAAGACCTCCAAGACTTCTTAAGTAATGATGCGACTTCTCCTAACATTTTCACCATGGTATTAGCTTACTCAATCCCCAACATTGGAGACTCACTCCAAAAATCTTGGTCCATAGCGTAAAGTC
Source organism: Lumnitzera racemosa (assembly GCA_024138005.1). Classification (NCBI taxonomy): domain Eukaryota; kingdom Viridiplantae; phylum Streptophyta; class Magnoliopsida; order Myrtales; family Combretaceae; genus Lumnitzera; species Lumnitzera racemosa. The sequence continues at coordinate 5,434,182 of JAMXBC010000012.1, forward strand.
TCTCCAATGGTTCCAGTAGATGACAAGGAATGTCAAATCCATGAAAGGATATTATCTCCCCTAGAATGGCTTTTGGAGTTGCTATCATGACTCTACGAGACAAGTTAGCAACTGGAGGTGGAGAGACACTAATGGATGCTGCATATACTCCACATCCATGAGTCCCTGAATGTAGCAACGCATCCGCATAAGTATCATTATCACCTACCTCGTTGATTGACAAAGTACTGTCCTATGCTTTAGGGAAATCATTCAACTTTTCAGTCCCATTATCATCATTAGCATCCTTGTATTGGACTGGAGATTCACCATAATCTACTAAGTCCTTATCATCATTATCTAAAGCTACCACTGGTGTAGTAAGATCGTCTAAACGAGCCTCAAAGCTCAAGTTAAGGGCATAGTCATTCTTGCCGATTGCATTAGGAAAGCTTGCCTCAACCTACAAGAACAAAGAAATAAAATGAAAAAAAAAATACATATAAAATAGCATGATGCATTTAATAAAGTTACCTCCTGAATAAATGCTTACTTTGTTTATCTCGAATCTACTAGTGGAGGTGAAGGGTAGTTGTTCTTAGACTTTAAAGAAAGGTTCACCCATATTGTCCTACTAGGACATTTTGATTGTTAGTAAACTTGAGCCTTAGGAGTTCAAAAAACATTCATGACAATATACAGTAGGTGCATGAAGTGTATCACCTATTGACACAAAAGCATAAGCCCAGAATGTGTCCAAGCAATTCGTCCAATGTGTCAGCTATCCAGGGGAAGCAACTCCAAAGCGACCAGTAGAAGGGAAGAATAATTGTTGCTTTCCAAGGTGAATCTTCCTAAAGTCATTTGGACATAATGAGTGGCAGTAGAATTCAAAACTTTCAGTTATGGTAATCAGGCAAGGCACTCCTTAATCAAAACCAAGTTGACGCGTAACCCAATGGGGAGAGTATACTGTGACTCTTCGCTCTAAAAAGCAACCAACTAACTCTTTATTGTCAAGAAGTGAAGGCAAGCTCCCTGGAGTACACCAAAAGAGGAACCTGGCTTGAGAATCGAGGATATTTTCTCGATTTTCCACCAAGGTAACCTTACCGTCTGATCCAAGAAGATAAATTCCATTACCGTCTTCATATCCTGCAATCTGCTTGACATAGGGGCGAAATGTGAAGTCACCTTCAATGTCAACGAGCTACAAGAGTAATTGATCAATCGATCCCTCAACCCAAGCCCATACTTTAGGAAGAGCAAGGCCAGGTTGGTCTTGTACAATAGGAGCAGAAAAATGTCTTCGAAACTACTCGTAAAAGAAAAGTTAAAGAAACACCAGGTCAACATGTGAAATAATCATATATCGAACTTCCGAATGTATGGAAGCATGGTAATACAGGTCCAAGCGCCCTAAAGCGAACCTAAGTAAAAAGGGGCTAGAGCGAATCACTCACCCTAGGTAATGCGTATGGCTAAGAGGAAGAGTCGTAGACTAACACCTTTTTTAAGCCCTCCAGGGAATACAAACAAGGAAAGCCAGAACATAATGAAAGCAGAAAGTACATACCTGCAAAGACGGGATAAAGAACATATGAGATAAAGAGATAATTACAACACTTGAATTAAAAATAAATAAATAATAGAAAAAGAGGATATGAAGGTATTGATCTTTCCCGTAACTTAGGCTTGGAACTTGAGGCCTGTCCTTCCTTTGTTCTTCAAAGAAGTATGCGAGCCAAGAAGCAAAACATGGCTTCTTCTTCTTAGTGCGGGTAGCTTCCATAGCTCCCATTAAGGATGTCTGAAAGCTATGCTCTTTATGAGAAGTTGTCGTGGCAGTAAGGTTAGCTCGTCCAAAGCTGCAAAGATTCGATAGTACAACTTCGTCTTCTAATGTTGGAGTTATTTCTCCCTACAAAGTGATAAACGTATGGGTCTAAATACTCTACCATGAGATGATTGCCCGTCATACTTCCATTCCACTCATTTACGAGAATCGCAAACTAGTAGAAGTGGCAATACCATGGAGGACTTTAGCCTTCTTTAGTAAAGTCATGTATTCCTACTTCTCTACAATGTATGTTACACAATCATCCCATCTAGAGGGTGGCTCCTTTAGGAATGAGAATTGGGTATTAGAGAGAGATAGCTCTCTCCTTTTGTTTTTAAAGCACAACACTGAATCTCTTCTGATGGTTTCTCTAGAATTAGCACAAGGCTCGCACTCGATAAATTGGAGGCCACCATCAGTACGAGGTGTTGCACAAACTTCTTGGTGCTTGGCTTTATCCCAAAATGTGTCTTCAAAGATAATCTCGTCCAACCACTTATCCCATGGGTAGTGGACATTTATCTTGATGTACCAGTAAGTCTGTCATACTTTGACTTAGATTGCTTTTCATCTCTTTTCCTGTGAAAGCACAAAATCAATATATATTCTCTAAGTCAAGAAACCAATATCTAGCAAATTGTAAAAAAAGGTTTCAATTATGAAGGGGGTTCACCCACACGATAGCAACAATGATATATGTAAGAATATTGGTGCACTATGGTACATCTAAGCCAAGTGAAGATATGATAATGATAAAGGTCTAGAAAAATGTTGGACTAAAAAATTTAGAAACAATACAAGAAGTTTTGTAGGAAAATAAATTAAAAAAAAACTAAACAAAGAGAGGGAGTTCGTTCTAAGGTGCAAATTTGTACTTTAATTATTAGAAAGAAATTTCTTGTGCATGATCTCATGATGCTCCAATATATGTTGTAGCAAAGATATCGTGCATGGAAACTCATTCCTAAAGAGGCTTACATTATTGGAAAAATGGAAGCATTGCAAATATTAACAGTGTTGAAGGAGTTATTCACAAATATTTTTAAAGGCGCCTCTTCAAATATTAACGGTGTGAAAGGCTCTATACACAAAGACTACAACAAGAAAGACTAAAGGAGATTTTATATTTGCCAATAGATTTGACTAACTCCACATATTCTATCAAAGAAAAAAATTGTTGTTCTTCACGATTAAGGTTACAATTATAAACTCATCTGCCATGTTTCAAGAACAATGAACTAATGAGGAAAGAGGAGGATAACCACTCATGACGAATCGTGATGTGCTAAAAAACCGCTTGCCTGAAGTTGTTGCTTCTTTTTTTCTTGAAGAGTTGTTACCGGTAGCAACCACTGATTGTTTTCACAATCATACAAGAGACAAACACGGAATACGAAAAATGTTAAAAGGAATGCATAGCAAAGAAGAGGGATTAGATGAATTATGGAAGATTTGAAGTCTTTATTAATGGACTTGAATATGAAAAGTGAAGGCTTCGTTGTCGTTTGCCCAAACACTTATCTCTAGTGGACTGCTTAATTGACTTATGAATTCAGTTCATTCCTTTGCTTATGTTCGTCACGAGAACGACCAGAATATGAACAATTCAAACTCGAGATGAGAAGGAAACTGGATGATTCATGCATCTATAAATAGCCAACGTGAAAGATTCTAAAGATATAGATGAAGGATAGAATAAAGATATGATAATTTTGACAAAGGGTCAGATGATGTTTACTATATCAAGATTACAAGACATAACATAGATAAAAGATGTGAAAGAGAAAAAAAAATTGAGATTGATCTTTTCGGTTGACAAAAAAAGAAGAAGAAGAAGATTTGATTTGCTCCTCTTGAAGAATGGATCACTAAGAGTTAATCTGGAAGTTGAGATATGGCGGTACCGATATTCATCATTCAATCCGAAGGTGTTTACTGAGTGATAAAGTTTTGGTTGAGGATAATGATCGTTGGAGTTTGTTTGAATTTTAAGTTGAAACAAGGTTGGCTATGATTGACATTTGAAGAGATTTGAATTGTTTAAAAAATATATATATATCCATACTAATCCGTGTTGGTACAATTGACAGAATCGGGAAGCGATAGAAGACTTTACATTTTTTTTTTAAGTCCGCTCTTCTTCATGAATTTAATTCGTGACCCCTTCATCACAAGCAAAATGAGGCAACAATTTGCTGAAAAGATGCTATCAACTATCACAACTTGTAGCATGCCAATGTGTATATATATATATATAAAAAGTTATGATGCATTGATAATCAAGGGAATCAGGTTAAATAAAAAAATAATAATAAAGCAAGAGAAAGTGAAATTGTGCATGGCCAAGGATTGATATTGGATATGCTCCGCCCTTAACCATGTATCTATCCAATAGTGTATCAGCTCACTTCAGAATATATATAATAAAAAAATAAATAATAATATTAAAAATATATAAAAATATAAAATAAAAAAATACCATACCGTACTGTAGGAACGTTGTCCCTACACCCATACATTGTTTCTACACAGGACAATGTAACTCTTGCAAATGTTGTCATTTTGTTTCGCAATACTTCGAAGCTCTACTCCACTTCATGAAAACATTGCCCCATTTATTAATATGAATAAGATACATATTATTTAGCGAATCAATCTTATGAGAGTAATAAGTCAATAGTGCAATACAAAGACATATCGAAGTATATGTTCTATGATAACAAAATAAATACTAGTATATCATGCTCAGCTCACTAATGATCCAAAAGATGCATCAATTCTATAGATATTGGAAGTGATCAAGCAAGCAAAGTCAACATTTAGTGTGTCTACCTAACAGTTGAAGAAATAACCTCTAGAAATGTCCAAAACCCCTTTTGAATGTGTCCAAGGAACTTTTAGTTAAGGGGCAAAATGTAAAAGGCTGAAAATTGTTGAGATAAGCCCATTATTTATTTAAGCCTTAACTCCTTAGGCTAGGTGACAGAGCTTAAGGAGTCCGGTCTATATTTTGGAAATGATTTAGGGAAATTTGGCTTGGTACGCTTAGATCAGGGATCGTTGGACCAACCGGTCTGCCTCCAACTTTTCTCAGGTAGGCTCATTCACTTATTAAAAAAGCTACTAGCCTTGAGCCTATTAGCTAGCTTATTTTAGATAACCATGAATTAAGAAAGCTTCATCTCATCCATTTATTACCGAGATAATCTGACAGATGCAATCTTACTTAAGAACTTATAAATACTCAGCATTTCCTCCTCATTTAAAACTCTTAAAGAAATTAGAGAAACGGTGTTATGTTGTGAAAACTCTACTCTTTAAGATTAAAAAAGCAATTTGGGCAAAGAATTGATCTCATTTGTTTAAGCTACAAAGTGAACGCTCGAGGTCCTCTAAGGCTGCCATATCTATCACTTATGCATTTAAGACACTCAGATTACCCATTTCTCCTCCATATCTTATTCTTACCTAGTCATCCCTTTAAGTAACAGTCTCACTTCACTTCTTTAAAGTCACACATAGCGCACTACTTACGCATCACGTATGTGACCACTCCAATCGAATCTCTATATTTACAAATACATTACTTATTTGGATAAAAAGCATACAAGTATTAATAATAGCGCGTAGTAGTATCTTAAAAACAAGTATTTATATTGTTAAGCGTTAAAATTTTATTGGCACTTACATATTACCAATTCACATACATGGTATGTTAGTACCTAATACTAATAAATGCATCTAATACTAATAAATGCAACTAATACAAATATATAAGTTTGTTTTTTAACTAAAATGGATTTATTAGTGCTAATACATTATGTATTTAGATTAAAAAAGCATACAAAATATCAATGATAATGCGTAATTTTTAAAATATAACAATTTATATCGTTATATATTGAAATTTTATTAGTACTTACACATTTCTAATCTGTTTACGTAGTATGTTAATACTTGATAGGAATAAATAAGTTTGCCTTTAACAAAAAAAAAATTATTACTACTAATACATTACGTATCTAGATAAAATGCATACAAGTATCATGATAATGCATAGTATTTTAAAAACACCCATCTATATCATTACGTATTGAAATTTTATTGAAAATTATATATTATTAATCTATTCATGTAATGTACTAATACTATTAAAATTTTTCTCGCCTTGAACCTTTCATGGTGGTTATAATACAATATGATTTTTCTTAAATAATTATCTAGTTTTTATATTAGTTATAAATACAATACTATGAAAATTGGTGCAACCAAGTCGAATAGAAAGTATTTGAAAAAAATAATTACACCGAGTTGGCGAGACGTACCTATCTCTTTCTCGTCACATAATAATTTTATGGCCTAAAGAGACTCGATAGTACGTAGTATCTGTGAAGGTACAAGTAATGTCCCATGTCAAACGTAGGATAAGAAAAGTAATCCCGTCGAAATCAAGATTTGTTGATCCAACTCATAAGTGACTAGATCGTCTTAGATTTTAATAGATTCCAAGTTCTCTAATGATGTATTATTCCAATAGTTTCAAGTAATCCTTTCTTTAAGCACCTCTTTGTTTTATTTCGATGCTTACATGTACGAATTTCTCGAGAATTCTTTATAGTACTTATAATTCCATAATGTGATCACTTTTGCATATTTATTAATAATCTAGTGAAATATCATTTGATTTTATTATCTATTTATAAAAAAAAAATACGAATATAATTGAGCGACGGCTTTTCGAAGTACATCCCTTTCTAAAAACTCGATATTAATTTAATCAAGACCTCAACATGGAGGTTGTTAACCTAAGGAACTTCCCCAACACTACCCAATAATGAATAATGATGGCCTTCTACAAGAAAAAAGCATTTCATTTGTTAAACACAATGCACAAAATAAAATAATTAGTGGTATAGGCTGCTGCTAGGGCACAACACGTGATACACGCCAAAACCTCGTCTGGCTTCCATGCATATATTATTCACTGTCCATCCAATCGCTGCTATGAACAACTACCAGAGAATTTCATTGGTGTCGAGCAAATTTAGTAGTAGCATGAGTGAACGTGAAGTTCTGTTTTGTTTTTTTTTTTTTTTTTCAGTTTCTTGGGTTTCTTTATTAAATGCAACTATTGATAGATTATATTGTAAAAAAAAAATAGATTCCGTGTAACCTGTGCCGTAAAAGTGACAGTCTCGAACATGTTTTTATTATATTTTAAAAGGAAAGATTAGATCATTAATCAGCACGATCTTTGTCGGATTTAATGGTACTTAGTCCCCACGTGTGATGTAAGAGTCCACTTAAGCGAAAAAAAAATCAGTGGTTGTGAAAAATTTATATCCTAGACTACTTAAGTTAAAATTGCAAAAATAGGAACTCATTTTAGCTATATCTTTACTATTTAACATCCTTATTTATAGATGACGGACTTTTAATTATATCTTATTAAGTGACATGTCTCTTTATTTAAACAATATCAATACAATTTAATAGTATTAAACCCATTTTTCCATCATCCTCTCGATATGTTTTAATTATAAGTTCATAATATCTTTCAATTTTGAACTTATAGATGTAGCATGATTTTATATTTAATATTAAACAAGGTGATGGAAAATCTTAAGTAAATATCATAATGGTCCAATAACTTAATAGTTGTTTTACACATATTCTATGAATTTTGGATTTGGATTTTCTTAATTTTTTTTCTCTCAATTTACAAATTAATAATTGAGATTCTCTAAAATTTTGGAATACGTTATAATGTTGTCATGGTATTATTTTCTTCTTTATGATATCAATCATTGATCACACATGATAATATTTTAAAGAGGTAAATTAAATGAAATATTAAGAAAGTAAATTGAGATGATATATTTTCATATATTTTATTTCAACTTGCCAAGTTGTCCTCCCTTCTAACCGAGGCATTGCAATAAATCACTCACCGAGTTGGAATTTGGTAATAACAATCACCATAACTAGGTATGGCAAGCATGAATGGAAAGTTGATGGACATGGAAATGGATGAAGAGGAAGAAACATGGGCCGCTGTGGAGATATGGAAGTACATATTCGGGTTCACCGAAATGGCGGTAGTGAAATGTGCGATCGAACTCGGGATAGCAGATGTGATCGAAGCCCACGGTGGTTCCATGACACTCCTAGAACTCTCCTCCGCCCTCAACTGCGCCCCCCCTTCTTACCTACACAGGGTTATGAGATTCCTGACTCACCGCGGGATCTTCAAAATAACCTCCTCTACCCAAGACTACATAAGCTACTCCCAAACACCACTTTCGCGGCGTCTTATGAAAGGAGGGGATAAGAGCATGGCGGCTTTTATCCTACTAGAGAGCACACAGATTATGCTGAACCCGTGGCACGGTCTAAGTTCCCGGGTGCAAGCGAATGGCTCTCCCCCATTTGAGACGGCGCACGGGGAGGACGTTTGGAAATTCGCGGCGGAGAATGCAGGGCATGGCAAGCTGATCGATGAGGCGATGGCTTGTGATGCGAGGGTGGCGGTGAGTGCGATAGTGAAGGAATGTGGTGAGGTGTTTGATGGGATCACGAGTGCGGTGGATGTAGGAGGAGGGAATGGTACGGCTTCGAAACTGATAGTGGAAGGGTTTCCATGGATACGAGGTATTAATTTCGATCTTCCTCATGTTGTCGCCGCTGCACCGCGGTTGGAGGGTGTTGAGCATGTTGGAGGGGACATGTTTGTGAGAGTTCCAAAGGCTGATGCTGCATTTTTCCTGGTACGTAGAAGTCCATGCTTTTCCCTACTTTGGAATGATAGAAAAAGTACGCTAGAAGCACTGTACGTTGGTGCCATAAAAAGTCGTTCAACTTTTTTAATTTTCACTGAGTCGATTAAATCTCCTAAATTTATGCAACATGTTATAAATGAATTTGTTAAAGTTCTTATTCTTCATTTAAATCGTTTATAATTTCTTCCGATGTGTAATATAACTAATACATAGAGATCTATAAGTGATATTAACTTATCTAATATATAAATGATTTAATTTTAAATTTTGGTATAAATATAGAGGATTATATGTCTTTTTTACAATATAGAGAAATCAATTGAATTGTAGTACAAAGATGAATTGCCCTAACGTAAGAAAAAACCGCTTGAATTGTCCCAACATGATCTTGATTCTCCTATAAGTATGACAACATTTGTAAAGGGTGGGAGGAATGAGATTCTGGGCTTTATTTGAAATGGGGGGGTACGAACAAATGAGCTTCTAAATTATTATAACAATTTGTAGTTCATCTTTCACAATTACCACTTGAAGTTGTAAACATTAAAGGAACACATAATGGGTGCTTAGAGTAATTGCTATTCAAGCACATTATGTTTTTTTTTTTTTTTATAGAATATATATTCACTTGAAAATTTTCTTAGCTTATAACAAATGATATAAGTGTTAATTAGCATGTCCCTTCTTGAAATTACATGTAAAGTATAGCTAAAACCTTCAAAACTTTTTTGAAAACTTTGTTGCATTTGTTTTACTAGAATGAAAATGATATTCTGCCTTTATTATATATTAAATATCTACTCCCTTCTTTGGTTTGTAAAATACTATACCCAAATAATATATATTCCGTATTTAACACAACAATTACCATTCCCCTAGATTGTAACTTTTATTAAAAAAATATATGTGTCTAATCATAAAATAAAATGATACCAAAAGAATTGTTACGCCTTTCTAACTTTATCACATTGCTGTGAACCAAATGCATTATTATAATGAAGTTTCATAAATATATGTACACTTCCTATGTTGAGTATTTCAAGTTGTCGATATAATTATTTAAAAGTATAATTTGTTACGCAATATGACAATACAGCATGCCACTTTTCAGATACAGGAAAATCTAACAAAATAAACAATAGTGATATGAAGTTCTCATGAAGCTAAAATAATTCTCATATGACATTTCTAAAAGTTCACAATTGAATTGCAGTTCTACTACATTGCAATAAAGTATTACTAGTGGAAGATACATCCATAAGACCTATGCAAATTAAACGACATTAAATTTATATTTGTAAAATTTATCATTATCTAATATGTAAAAATCATAATTTTTGTTACTATTGGTTTTTATTGATAATTTTAAATTTTAATATACATTTTTTAGTGATATTTCATAAATTTATTATTGTCTATCTAATTCTATTTTTTTAGAATACATGAATTGGATTTTATCTTGATGATACGTGTATTGATTTTTATATTGAGAAGAATTCTTTAAACTTTTTAATATCTCCTTGGGGCAAAAAAATAATAAGAGTATCTCTTGTCTAAAAATTCTTTTTTAATATTTCTTATTAATTATTGATCTATTAGTCTCATATTCCTTTACACTATTTTTATCATCTGTTTACTTCGATTGAGACTCCTAATCTGCAGAGGGGGAAGAGAGAAAGGGAGAGGAGATTGGAGAGTTATCCTTAAATTCTTGAAGTAGTGAGCATGGGAGAGGGAAAGAGGAAATAGAGATAGGTGGTGGGGTTAAATAAGATTATCATCAAATTTACCATAATAATCATATAATTATTTTTATAATATTGAATAACATTAGTTTTTAAGGATATTTGATGGAATTTATATTAAAAAAAGTGAGGACAATTACCTAAGACCTTTCTAGCTTTAATAATATAAATTACTTAGGAATGGTTATAGAGAATGATGTATGTTTAATGTGGGCTCGTGTGAGAAACTGTAATGTAATTTTTAGATAAAGTATATAAGTGATAAATATTATATAACATCTAAGCAAAAAAGTAAAATACATTTATAATGATGTAAATACCCGATATATATTATACTAAACAATTCATCTGTTGTATAATTAAATCGAATCAACAATTCGTATAGATGAATTTTTTTTAACATTCATCACCATTTTACATTAATAAATAACATAAATCACTTTCTTGCACCATTTTATATAGTAACCATCCTTAATTACACCTCTAGAAACAAACACAACGATGGTTGACGTTGAAGTATATCTTCTTGTGTTTTGTTTATGAAACACATAAAGTAATAGAAGATGCTACACTATCTTCGTTTATAAGACAACATAGGCATGAGATTCAGGATATCACTTATAAATTTATATGAAACTCCTCAATGTTTGTTGGTGAATTATTACGAATGCAATTGCGAGATTTAATAACATGTCATTAGCAAGAAAAGTCTCAAATAGTACTTAAATATAACTTGAATAAATTATTGGCACATAAATACCAATAAAATTTAATATATAAAAATATAAACGATAGTTTTGTAAAAATTATGCACTATAATTAGTATTTATATGCTATTCAAGACACATAACATATTAGTGCTATTGAACTTGGTTTTTTTTTTTTTTTTTTTTCCTTCACTAGCATGTTATGTTATAGATCAGACTAAAAAAGAAGCTTCTTGGGATTTTACAGAAGGTTCTACATGACTGGTCGGACAGTGAGTGTATTCAAATCCTGAAAAACTGCAGAGAGGCCATTTCTAGGAAGGTAATAATAGCAGAAGCAGTGATAGATGAGCAAAAAGAAGACAAGATGACCAATGCAAAGCTGCTTATGGACATGGTGATGATGGCTCATACGAATGGAGGAAAAGAGAGGACCCAAAAGGAGTGGGCTTATGTTCTCGCTGAGGCTGGTTTTAGCAGTTATGTTATCAAGTCCACTTCTGTCCTTCAGTCCTTAATTGTGGCATTTCCGTAGAAATTTGGCAATGCTCTTAGAAAGGAGTGGGCTTATGTTCAAGAACTACAACAATTTCATATTTGACTATGAGTCGTCTAAACCACCATTATTGCTCCTAATCCATTTGATCCTTCGTATCATGCATGCCTCCATTTTTCACCTTTTGAATTCAATATGAAATTAAATATATTAAGCATATATGTAGACAATTTTAGTTTTCCTCTTCTTTCTCATCTTACTCTTTTATGTGTTTGATTGTGATATCTAATGATGGAAATTAGAAATATAATCAAATTTTCATTTTTACATATGTATAGTGAGTAATTGAATACACTAACACTTTGTTCACTTTGAGGGAATGGTATTCCTAATGCAGCTTCTATTACCTATTCACTTGACCTTTGCCCCATGTAATAGCCAATTCTCAAGGAATTTTTATTCTTAAAATTTGTGACTAACTATTCTTACATCTAACCGATGAATGTCGATTCCTAATTAATTTATCTCTCTTTCTTCCTAAAACACCCTCATTCAAAATCAAAAGTTACACACTTTTATTTCAAACAAAACATCATCCCACTTCTGTATTGTCCTTCATCTTCGATCAGAAACCAATCTACTTTTTTACACAACTCATTGAAATTCACCTTTGTTTGATTCGTATCCATCCCATCACTACCACTAATGTCAACACCATTCAAACCATCATCCTCTCTCTTTCCTCTTCCTTCTCTCTCCTCCTCCCGATATCCTTGCCTTCTGTTGCTTTTTAAACTTTGCAATTAGGCAATTAAGGTTAGCATTGTCATATTTGCCAAATTAGGTTAAGGTTTTTAGATTTCTTCTTTGAATGAAGTGGCAAATAGGGCTTGAGTTTCTCAAAGAGCCCAATAGCAAATTGATTCATCAAATAAGGTTAAGGTTTCTCAAAGAGCCTAATGGCAAATTGATTTGGTCAAATAAATTTAAGGTTTCTTGATTTGTTCAACTTCTTTTATTTCTCTTTGTTATTTTATTATTTAACTGTATAAGGATATTTCTAGCATTTTCATTTTTATTCATTCCTCATTTACTATTCAATCCAATTAAGTGAATAAAGTAATTGGAGTTACATTACAGTCAAGTAGTAAACACCGCGATATACATTTGCAGCTTATTACACCATCATTCCGTTCCATGGTTTTTGAAATTTTATTTTCCTTTATTCCATTCAGCAAAATGAACAACATATAAGTATCTTTCTTGTGAATAAAGAAAGTGACATCATGACCTCTAAAACATAGTGCATAGGAAAGTTGATGGTGCTTAATGAAATCACAATTCCATATGGATCTATTTTGAGCTCTTCTCAAATCAAAAGAGATTTTAAATAATTAAAAGAAAAATACTAAACAAAACCAAGACAATAGTTTAATATATTAAAATTTTCTATTTGCTTTAATCCCAATTTAAACTAAATACCAAATGGATTCATCTTAAGATAACTTAATTTAAAGGAAAATTTTTTGCAACATTTTTTTTATGTTTGTTAACAACAAAACATCGTAATTATCAAATATTAACATAGTGCTCTCAAAAATTTATGGATACTAGTAGCTTATAATAGTAGGGTTAGTAATTTGACGACCAACCCATTTAGACACAACATAATATCATTATAAACAATTTTGTTAAGCAATAACATGACTCATAAACTGGGAAAACTTGCTTTGATCTATTTAGTAAATTGTCTTTATTCGAGTTCGATACCTAAACTCATTTACCAACTATTTAATAACCAAGTCTTATAAACATGTTTAGGTGTGACTAGTAAAACCATTCAAAATTAATATAGCTCTTTATAGCATTAACCTTACATACAAGCATGCTATAGATTTTTTTTTTAATTAATTACTTAATACTCAAATTTTGAATTAAATATATAGATTTTTTTAGTTATTATGCTTTCACGAAATATTTCCATATATTTGTCCTCAAAATGAAAAGCTACTTTGAAAGCATTTTCATAGTTTTTAGTGTAGTAGTCGTTATGTAATCCTTTATATTAAGATCATGTTTCTTATATGAAAACTTTATAGTTATCATATATTTATTTTCAAACCTTTTTTGATCAATAAATGATTTAACATGAATACAAGATATGCTTACTAAATAAGTTTCAAACACAATTAATAAATAAATTGTATTATGAGTCGATGTTTTATTATAGGAACCCATGTTTCATAAATCACAACCCCTTAATATGAATTATTAGTCTTATATAATAGTAAATGGTAATGAATGATGGATTGGTTGTAGTAAGCAACCACAAAAGCCAGTCCAATGTAAAATTATTCCTTCTTTTGGAAAAGGAATCATTGTCCACATTTAACACCAAATAGAACTACCAATTTTAGGACTAAACATAATTCAGCACGATTTAAACAAGTTAATATATGAAAAAAATTTATACAAGGTACAAACGTATCAAACCCATTTAAACACAATTAAGTTCATATCCAAATTTAGGTCGAACTCCTTGACCCAGATAAAAGACATGCTATATTTTCTTTTATATTTACATTTTATTGCACAAATTATTTATTTCCAAGTTAATATCATAATTAAAGGTATGAGATTCATTATTTTTAACTAAATATTTTTCTTGCTAGATTATAGTTAAAATAATAAAAAATTTATTAACTTATTTATAGATTTTTTAACTGTTTCTCTTAAAAATTTGATTAATAATATTATAAATTTAAAAAGAACACTAGTACTAATAATAATATACATTTAGTTCATTGTTCTACTTAATTTAGTAATATTATATAGCTTAAATTTTCAAATTACATATTTGATAAGATTTTATTTTACTAAATCACTTGTTTGAGCTGTAGTTTTATAATAAGTAAAAAAATACCGTATCATTTCTCTTTATTAAATTTAAATTTTACTATTATTTTGTTTTTTTTATCTATAAATATTTATAAATCTAATTATAACTTTTTAATGAATAAATAGACTCAACTGGATAAAAAAAAATAAAAAAAAAACTAACCTGTACACAAGATATGTTAGGTTATAAACGTAGGTTTTCATACATAATAAATAAATAAATTATATCTCCAATTGAGATTTTTAAAATATAAACTTGTTTAAACACAAAAATAAAATATAACACCGTAATACAATTTGAGAAAACTAACATCGACACTTTCCACTGTTGTACAGGACATGATTGCCACGTTTGCCTTCCACTGTTAGCTATTTGTAAAAACGACAAAACAGACACATATTTAATTGTATTACGACTAGATGATATATACGGTGAAAGAAAAAGAGAACTAACCCCCCAAAATTTATAAAAGGTTGTAAACGAGGATCTTTTTTAACACCATTATATTTTTTGTTAGTATATGACATGTGGTGGTCTATAATTGGTCCACTTAATTAATTTAACTTAATAATACAGTACCATTAAATTGAATAATTTAAAATAAAAAATTAGAAAATAAAAAAAATTATTAATAAAAAAAAATCTGTAAAATTGACCAAAATAGAAAGAGAAAAGAAAAACCCATCCCATGCTAAGGGATAGTCAGTGGCCACCTAAAGAAGTTAGCATGGATGTCATTAATAGAAGGATTTATTTGTAAATTTTTATAAAAGCAAAGGACTCAAGTGAAAAAAAAAAATGATAGTTTATGACTCAAGTAAGAAATGATGAAACGTTGATCATTAAAAGCGTGCTTTTTGTACATATATATGTGTGTGCATGAACACAGGATGAGTGCTCTAAAGGGTGATCATACTTCCATAAGTTATTAGGAAGAGAGGGAAGGAGGAAGAGGAAGAAGAAGAGACAAGAAACGAAGGCAAGAATAAAGGTAGGTGCAGCTAAACTATTAATGGATAACTTGTATATATTCACACCTTGTTGACTTCACTGAATGGAGAATCACTGTAATAGAATTGGGATTTACACGAGATGGAATAGAAGCCGTAATAAATCTGAATATGTATTACAATGCTCACTCAGACTGTCATAGGATTACCATTCATTTGTTTACTTACACATGTATGACAGCTTAATACAACTCGAACGAACAGATAAATTGCCGATACTGTCCTTAATTTGAAAACCCTTTCTTCACTTCTTAAAAATTAACAGGACAAAGCATCCCCTTTTCTTCATCAAAGCAAGAACTCTAAACCCAAGACATCATCGCATATTTGGAATTCTAATTTGAAGTTGAGGAACATGACACGGGATTCAATCTGTCCATCTCGTCTCTCGCAAGTATCGGGTAATTTTTTTCTCGTTCCCGATTGAAAACCCTGTCTTTCTCATCTTCACAGCATGACAATGACATACCTCAAGCCCGATGGATCGGCTCGTACTTCTCTTTCTTGAGTTTCAGCTACCGCAGAGAGCGATAGGGGTCGAGTACAGTGAGGGAGATAGAAGGCTCGAGATGTGTAGAGTTTGCTTGTATCAGATTACCATGTGAAAATTTGGGGATAAATTTTATTTTTTTCAATTGTTGGTAGGGTCCATTTTGTGAGTTAAAAAAAAAAGAGGTGCAACAACGAATTCCAATTCTAAGGTTTCACAAGGGAATCCAATTACCTGATTGATTTTAAGTAATATTACAGGTCTATAAATAAGGTATACCTATGGAGAATAAAACGGGAATGGAATAACCATTTCCCCAAGTAAACAAAGTGTCAAACTACGGTGAATGTCTCAAGAGTGAGCACAACAGAGAAACGGGAAAAGATTGCACCCAAATCGCTATGAGGAAACAACAATTTACATCTTAAAATCAAACATAGTAGTACCTCTCCCTAAAAATTTATGGGGTTTCGGCATATGCTTTGCCTAAGAGCAAAATACCCTCTCCATTAAAAAGGGAGATCAACCCGGAAGGAGGAAAAAAGAAGGCAACGACCACGAAGAAAGAGGAAATTTAGAAAAAAAAAAAACTACTGTGACTTACATTGACAAATGTATAATATAAGTTTAGCTCACAACTCTGCTTTAACAAGACGAGCACTCAGTTTTTCCACTTCAGCCAAGAGAGATGAATTCCCTTCGCAGATTTCCCGCAGAATTTTGAACCTTCGCACAACATTGCTTGCATTAACCGGAGCTTCGTCCTTGAGAATTTGGGATGAGGGTGGCTTGTTATAGTTGATAAGATCGAGCATAAACTTCTGCATTCAAAATCACAGCAAACAAAAACTGGTAAGAAAAAGGCCTTGCCTACTTGAATTAACAAGGAAATATTCAAGAAGGAGAACACTTCAAGGCGCATTCAAACTTAATCCTAATATAAAAAATGCACACAGGAGTCCCACGAGCAGCATCCATGGTAATTGATCCATTCAACAGTCATACTAAACCCGGAGGGAAAGCCTTGGCACAATTGGTCAAGTTGCTCCCTTGATGACCAAAAGTTCACAGGTTTAAGGCACAAAACAGTCCAAACAAAATGTGAGGATCAGGTTGCACAGACATGTAGGCATCCTACCCCATATCCCCACCTAGCTAGGGAAGCGCTTCACTGTTAAACCCATCTTTTTTTAACAGTTATGCTGCTGTTAAATGATTACTTATACCGTCCAAATTTACAACTGACTTGGCATACATGACCTGGCCAGAACAACACATGAGAAGCCATAGTTCTTCTTGAATATCTATCTTTTCCCACAAAGCTTTCTACATGATGCCCCACCACAATAAAAATAGCAAGGTTACAAGCACTCCAATCTTTTGCCATGGGTCAAACAGTCTCATAAGTTGCTTACCTCATGCTGCCGCTTTCTGGAGCAGTCACGAAGAAGAGATTTTGCTAGTTTACTTCGTAATGTGCTATTACGATTAACACCATCAAGGAAAATGAAAGAAGAAAGATGGTGCAAGACCAGGGTCCACGCTAATGATCC
This sequence comes from Lumnitzera racemosa, assembly GCA_024138005.1. Classification (NCBI taxonomy): domain Eukaryota; kingdom Viridiplantae; phylum Streptophyta; class Magnoliopsida; order Myrtales; family Combretaceae; genus Lumnitzera; species Lumnitzera racemosa. The sequence goes on from JAMXBC010000012.1 coordinate 5,451,680, forward strand.
CCTCACAGCAGCTCTGTCAAGTGCACCAGTTATCCACGACTTGACATAAGCCTCCAAGATATCCTCATTATCCTGCAAAAATTCAAATTTGTCAGAGAGCATTAAAAAAGAAATAGGAATATCATTCTCAATATCCAACTACTGTTCAAATTTGCTAAAGTGAAAGCTTTTCCACAAGGCCAGCTGAAGAATTTGTTCTAAGCAGACAGAAACATTCACCATTTGCGAGCTTCCCTTATATTACAAGATGCAGACAATTACTTAGTTGTGCTCAACAGTACACTTCCTGTAATTTAATCTGCCCGTGGTATCTTTATGGCCCTCCGTTCAAAGCTCTAAAAGAATCACACACGGATGCCAAGCTTACACAGGGGCCTAAGTAGCCCAAAGCAAAGGGAAAAGAGAAAAAGGGCACAAGAAAAGGGGCAGGACTTTGACATTCCAGATTGGCCGTGTTATTGTTTGATATATAGTTAGCAACAATTAACTAGAAAGACAATATTACCTCAGCAGGTTCAAGATAGCCTTCAGCATCACCTAAGCAATTATCCAGAGGAGGCAGAAGTTCAAGAACTCGAGCATTAGATAATGCATTCCATGCAGCAAGTCGCACAGAAGCTTCAACATAACGGTGCAGATACACTGCGACCTGGCGACCAAAAGTCAAATCACCATACGATATTGCAGCATACTGGTCCACGAGAGTCTCTATAAATGTTGAATAAGTATCATGAATATCAGACTGAAAGCATAAAAAAGCCCGATCATGTTTCTTCTCCATATCTGACTTGTTCTTTGGAATATTTCCTACATAATTACTAGACCTTGCTTGATTAATCAGCTGCCCATAAAGTTCCTGCAAGGCATCATAAATGTCCCTACTTTTCTGGTCTTCAAGCACATCCATCCCAAGAAGTAAGATGGCAGATAATGAATGTAATTTCCAAACTAATGACACAAGTTGTACAGGTGAAGAATAATTTGAGCAATGGGCACATGACATTGCTTCAAGACCTAGAATAAAGAATAATCCAGCTTTGGCAATTAAAAGTGGATCTTCATGCTCCTGGACAAGGTCAGCAGCACCAGAAACTTTTTTATCGCTGGTATGGTATATTGTTGATATAGAACTGAGGAACCAATGTGTAGGAAGTGGCAATCTCTGGTGAACCCATTCAACTCTCAAAGAAGTACTACAGTGATCTTCAGAATTATCATCTGATGGATCAACTTCTTCATTAATGGTCTCAAGAGCAGAACTCCTTTTGTGTCTTTTAACCCGAGTCTTTTTCACATCACGTTTGCTCACCTTCTCCTTTGTACTCAGCCATCTAGTTTTAAAATGAGAAGACAATAACCTACTATACATGATAAAGTCCTCCTCTTTATGTTCACAATCCAAAGGCTTAGTTCTCTTGCTAAGTACCAGAACATGGCACACACATGTATCCAAAAATTTAAAAACAGGAACTTGAAGCAAGATGTCCAGGGCTTTAGCAACTATAACCCTACACCTTGGGCTGACAGCCAAACAAGCTCCCAAGGCAACATTGATTTGCTGCACATTATCAAGATGCATATTAACAGATGCTGTGCTTGCCATTGAAATTACTGAAAAAGTTTTGAGCAAGCAAATTGCAAGCTGAGCATCTTTTTCAATCAATAGAGTCCTCGTTGCCCAATATCCTCCTCCAGAAGCACCCCAGCCAATCCCAACCCCAGGAGCAGGACCTCCTCTACCAAAGATCTCAATGGACTGGATGTAAGGAGAACCAGTATCAACCAATTTAGAGAAAATATCCAACACACTTCTCAATTCAGTCAGAGAACCCTGAACAATGCCATTGTGCAGCCATCTCCCTTCTCTTGATACATCCTGTACCTTTGCCGTAGCAGTAGGCAATCCAGATTTTGCTAACCGAATCAAGCCATCAATTGCAAATATCACTTCAATTAGTCCATGAAGACAGCAAACAGAAGCTAAAGCATTCTCATTGTAACTTTGAAGTCTCAATTGACATAGTTTTCCAATAAAAGAACCACTCTCAGCAAATTCCTTTTCATATTCTGCTGAGCTGTCATTCACAAATCGGTTCCTGATGATTTCTAGTCCAATGTTTGGAACAAACTCCGGGAGCCATGGTATTGATCCAACACTATTGCCACCAACAGATTCACTGTTTGGGAACACTCTCTCAAGAACCACGGAAAACATTTTCATGACAGCACTATAAACCCATAATAAGGAACCCATAGACTCATCCTGCAAAGTCAAAAATTTGGTACTGACACATAATTCAACAGATTCTGAAATGTGTAAATCACTCTTTAACATTAACCATTTCATTCCTAAATCCATCAATGGAGTAACATAATTCCAAGACCATGTCTCAGGGTCGTCCCCACTATGCTCAGAAGTTTCACCAATATGATGCTTTTCAGAATGAATGCATGGAAGTCTACTAGCCAAAGCACTGAGAACGCGGTACGTCTCCTCTGAGATCGAAGCAAATTCCGTTAAAACATTGTTATCCACCAGCTTTTCTAGTGCAGGAGGATTCATCCACAAGCACAAAGAAGGAAAGATATCTGCGAAGTACGAAACACAATAACCATATGATATGCAGACCTTCCATAAGCGTAATTGCTCAACCATCAATGCAGAGAAGAGTTTGCACTTCTCTTTTCCCAATTTGATCCATTTTTCAAGTGAGCTATTACATTGATATAGATGCCATGTCATAGCCCGAAGACTTCCATTGTTTATGAAATCTATGCAGTTCTCCTTCTCAGATCGAGCCAAAACCTTTAAAAGGAATAAATCATAGATGAAGTCAGTAGCCAATAGACTTTTACACCTGATAACTTCAAATGGATGATGATGTTATCAACTTATATGGCCATGTTTTATTTGGTGGAATCAATATATAGCTAGAAATCATCTCTTAGTATCCAGTAAAGAATGTTTACCTTCAAAAGACAAACAGACTTAATAGTGGAAGGTAAGATTTCAAAACTGCTTTTTTCAGTAAATCTGCGAACAATAGTTTGTACAAGCCTTGGGCACTCCGTTATAGCATTTGCACCAGTTGGAGAATGCCTTGCAATTGCGATAAGAATAGAAAGTGCACATTCTTCTAAGCTTGATGATGGAGCCGTCTGAAATCATACATATGAAGATACATTTAAATGATACCTGAAGGATACAGGGTGATTAAAAAAAAGCCAAAATAATGCCCAAAAACAGACAAAGTTTGATTCCATTTATTAATGATAACTGAAAGTGAACAAATCAGAAACAAATTGTATTGTGACTACTATAAATGAAGCAGCAAACAAGCAGTTACTAAAGGCAAAGAATGATAAAATAAAACAGCCTCTAAAGATGGGGTATATGTAACTTTTACAAGCCAAAGTTTAACACTATGACAGATGCAGATTTTCATGCCTAGTTCTTTTTCCAATATAGCAGACATCATCATAACAATTAGAGATTTGATCTACATCAGAAAGGAAAGGAAAATGAAACAATGTCTTTTGCTAATTTTACACACACACTGGTTAAATCTATGAATATATATATATATAGGTAATAATGAAATAAGAATTCCCAAATAATTTGATGAAATATTAATTGAAAATTAGTAGTACACTAAGTGTACTTTAAAAATATGGTGAAATCAACCTTTTTTAAGTTTCAAAGTTCAATCCAGGGCATATCATTCACATAGTAATCTTGCAATTTTCCCTTTTTAGGTTCTTTGCAGAAGGATGCTATTCTTACCAAACAATTTCCATCACAAAAAGCCACCACAGAAAGGAGTCAGAGAAAGCAAGAACTACAAGCCAGTGTAGTATCTAAATCTAGACACACAAAAAAATAGTATGCAAATACAAAGACATCCCAAAACTTAATTGCTCTCCTCAAAGTCGAGCTCACCTCCAAAAGAAAGCAAATCCTCAAAAGTATTCCCATTCTTATAAGACCTGCAGCAAAATCTTGTCCAGCAACAACTGTATCATCCTGAATTGTACGATTTCCTTCACTTTCTTCATCCAAACTCTCACCAACAGGAAGCACATTAGAAGATTTAGCACCGTACTTCCAAAACCCACCATGGAGAAAACCAACATCAATCTCTGGTTTAGTCCTAAATACAGGTGCTGTTGAAATGTCCTTTGGATATATCTCCATCCTCTGAAAGGAAAAAGAATCAATACTAAATACCCCAAAGAGTGCTGGTACTGAAGTTGACAAATAACACCCGTGAAAGAGTCAAAACTATGTGATTTTAAGAGATTCCCCATGCAATCAATTGAAGAGCCACATTTATAGGTATTGGAAGAATATTAACATGTTTTTTACATTGAAGTAAACCAGAAATTCAAGTTGAATTCCATGCAGACAATTGTATTCAACATTTTAGACAATAAGTGGTAAATACGTTTTCACCCCAATAATTTACTAATGTGCAAAAGTTATAGGCTAGGAAGCAAACTTGAGTAACTCAAATATGCATTAATTTTATAAAAAGGAATAACCTTTTCCCAATGACATTGATTACCATCTAGCCACACATGGCCGTACACTCATCTTGTGATTTACCAAATTAAGTTAATTTTTTTATGACACTGATATATGTATATATATATATTTTTTTAACTTGTATTTATTTATCCAAGAATTCTATCATTCATCCCATCTGTCTTTAGACCCTAGTCATGATCAAAATTATTTCCCTGCTCATCTTTAATGTCTTGCTTCTGAATCCTAATTGGTTGAATTGTGAATTTCACCAAATATAACCACTCATATAGAACAAATTGAATTAAAGAGAAGAATAATATTAGAGAGGTAAAATATAATAAGATACATAATGACTTATGGCATGTACTTTTATAGTAGCTAGAGGGATACTCTCCTGCAATGCACATGCCTAGAATAAAATAGATAATATAATATATGTTAAATATAAGAACTCTCATTAACAGTTATTCTTTCCAATTTCCATACTGGAACTTAGTCTCCTTGCCTTTAAGTACAGAAAATTTATCGGTTTACTGGAAGTAGCCTTCAGTGCTTTGTGAGATAAGAGGCATGTTTTAAATTTGAAGGGCCATTGAAAGAATTTATGGACAAAAAATTAACTTGTGGGAGGTGGGACAACAATAGCAGTCTCTTGCATTTTAATATTTTATATATATACATACATATATATAATATATTACCTAATAACTAAAAAGCCAATGCATACATGAGTACTTTCAGTATAATGAAAAAAAAAATTAGAAATACAATCATATTTATACAACAGTTAATTATATGACTAGTTATTTGTACAATTAAATAACACACATATATCTATATATATATTATATAATAATTAAATACATAACATGCATATTAGTAAAGCTTATACTGTAGCTATTGAATTTTTATTTGGAGTAAGTTGCAAACTACTCTAACTTTCAAATTTCTGCGATTATACCTTTACTCTACTCTCCCAAAAGTGAACTTCCCTCCTCAAACCAACACTAAAGGCTCCCCAAAAAGATGTCCTCAGAGGCAGTTCAGGCCATTATTTATCAGTAACTAGACATAATTTATATCATATTAACATATATCAAATATTTAATATGTATTTATATAATTATTTGTAGCAAATACACAGATGAAAGCTAAATGCACACACAAACTCAACTAATTTGCTTTCTCAATTATATTTTCCTTTCTTCATAGAATCTAACTAAAGGATGATCCAAACTTTTGTGCTTTGAATCCAGCTCCATTAGGACCGCTATTGTGATATATATGAGCATGTGTATGATTCAATAAAAAAAAAAAAAATGAACGAATAGATCACACAAAATTAATGGCATGAAAGAAAGAGGTACACCACTGGATTACTTCAGATAACATAGATTTCAAGGGGATCCATCTATTCTTTCTCAACCAGCTGATCATTTTTTCCCTCCACATGGCTTTTTTTATTTTGCTTTGGAGGTTTATTGGCTGGTACTTGTTATGAAGTTCTCCCACTCGTCATTGAACAGACAAAAGAAAAAGTTCTTTTTCAATGAAAAGACAAAAAACTTACTCAGTTCTAGAAAGCCAAGAAAGATTTCTGAAATACTAATATAAAATACTCGTCCCCCTTCACAAATGAATTGGCAAATCAAACCGGAAAAATCAAATAGGGACCAATTGAAACAGAAAGGTAACTTGCATGCAAACCTTCACCTTTTGATCCAACTAGTATTCAATCCTGTACAACTCAACTGTTTGTTCTTTTCTTTTTTTTTTTTTTCTTCCCCCATATATTTTAACTAACTGGTCATTCAAATTTTTGTGCTTTTTTTCCAGCTTCAACAACATGGCTCCTATGAGCATTTGAATTTCATATATAAAGGAAGCAAGATATATTTGAAAAATATGAACATGAAAGCATGTGATAGTATACATTATATCACAACTATGCATTTTGCATAAGACCAAGCAATTAATCTCAAAGCAGATACTTCAATTTATCAAAATTATAACCGAATAATGTTTACCTCCAAATTTTCAAAGAAATTCTCATTCATATCACAGCTCAAAACACATTGAATGACTCTGGCACAGGCTAAAACCACAGAATCATGGTTGTCATCAAGACACATCCTACAAAATTACCAAATGTATAATTGATCAGCGCTGGAATATCATATCAAGTTAGAGAAGAAAACAATAGTTGATGCCTCAGAAATTCATCAATAAGTGAAGAACCCAATGTCATGGGGTAAGCTTAATGGAATCACTCAAAGAGATTGCATGAGATCATAGACACTAACCCACCAAAATACCTTCTTGAGGATACCTATATAATGCAAGCTAGACTTTACTGGCACATGGACTTTACAGATGGTTCATGTTCCTAGAGATACCAGTCCAATGACAACCATGCCTTGGATTAAGCTCAAAGAAACAAATAACTAAAGAAACTATAGTTTTAACCAAGTCCACATATAATACGATTACCACATGCATGTAACAACTATGAAAGCGCATGCATAAGAGTTGCCGAGACTACATCAAATATCCCAAACATGTTTATGGAGTACAACAGGCTCCCACATTACTACCTTATTTCAAACCAAATGCCTCATATACTTACTACTCAAGTTAAGAAATTAATGCCGTAATGGTGGACCACTTAGACATAAATCGCAAGGAGTTCTAATCATGATCATGTTTTCATGCAAACAGCACAAAGTGAGCTTGCTGACAAAGAATTTGCATCTACATGCCATATTGCAAGTAGGAAAAATTACAGCACCAACAGGATCTAGGACCTAATAGATTGGACAGTTCATGTTTCATCAGAGGCTAATGCAACATATTCTTAGTTGAAACTTCTCTGGTCAATTTGTGCATAAGTTTAAATGGCATATTTCAGCAACAATGTAATAGTCAATGTAGTTAAAGGCAAGTGCCTTGTCACTTAAAGCAATGAGGCAAAGCAAGGTGCAGTAGTACACCTCAAGAGCAGGTAGGCAAGGCAATTCAAAAGAGGCGAACACTTCTTCATCCAAGACACAAAAGCAAGTGTCCCAACAAAATGTCCACAAATCTGTTTAAGCCATCAATTCTTTGCATATTTTATGTGATTCAAATTAGCAAGTAATAAGATAGATGTGCTAATGAATTTCAATACCAAATACTAGCCATTCCCCATAGGCTAATATGTGTGATCACTCATGTTATGACTTCAATTTCAAGTTTCCATGTCACCAACTCTCATGTCAAGCTATTCCTTATAATCTAATGCACACTGTAGATTGTCATTAATCCATTGTGGTTCTTTAATATTACATTCTTAATATTTTACGGTTCACCTATCTTTGATGTTTCTCTTGTACACATTACCCTTTTTATTTGTTAACGTGGAAAGCCAAAATAAATGCATATTTGTGGTAATCATATTTAAAGCTAGTGATTGTTTACTATTAAAATTCTTTATTTATAAGCATAACAATATTTTCAGTGAAGGATAAAACATCCCAAGTTATTTTAAATTACATATAATATGTAGTACCAGAATTAAAGACATTAGAGGGAATATGACATAGCATATTGAATATTTGCAGTTAAATTTATGCATATTCCTATGAACTTTATGGATTGTGCCTTCATTTACTTAGGTGTGGCGCTTTTTTTTTTTTTGCCTCTGACCTTCGGAGATTTTAGGGCCATGTGCCTTTCCCTTTGACTACATTGGCTACAGTAGCAATGATGCACATCTGGGTAGGCAAAAGGCCAGTATATTGCTCCTTTCTCTCCAATCATCAGTAAGAAGCAGAAGAAACTGAGTAAATACTATACAATCAAAATTACCTCAATGCCAATGCAAGCTCTGGTTCTGGACCTAGTGCAAATGCCCAAACAGCCTCCCAATCAACTGATTGGTTTTTGGAGCAAGTTTTGTTTGGGATATTAGCCACTTGCCCTGGAGTGATGCCATGTAATGCTCTATGAAGCACAGATGCCAGAAGATGAAGTGCAAGGCCCCGTTGTCCTGGAATCTGAAACATCAAAGCTACCATGTCATCTGAAAGTAGTGGGAAGATAAGATCAGTGAACGATCAATGTATAGAAATACAGTATATGCAAAACAAAATTTATATACATATATATATATATATATAGGCCTATTCATCCCACATAAAATAGTTCATTTCACAACTAAAATACATGACTTCCAGTATTTCCTCATAGCAAACAACAGACCTAGAATTATCAGACTACATTATTTAATATCAATATGACCATAGGTAAAGATGTGAAATAATAAAAGCAAAACAAAATCAAGTCAACACCAGGTATTGTACTTACCACACTTCTTGTCAGCGCCACAGCTTCTTTTATAGTATAACCTGCTGCAGCAGGGTCCCCCTCAGTCCGTAAGAAGTCACGTTCACCAATATTGTAGACATTTTCCCCGTTACCAGCAGAATCTTCTGAAAACATAGGAGGGAATTAGGACTTTTCAAGAGTATATAAATTTTACCAAATGTATGATCCCATGGGCACATATCAAGCAATCCTTGCAACCAAGAGGAAAAGCGTATGTTTCTTACTTCCTGAGCATCAGGAGCTAAGAAAAATAGGTAGAAAAAAGAACTTGTAATACCTTCTAACTTTCGGCCAACATAAGAAATCTCTATAACAGGTAGTAGACGATATTTATCAATGACATATGCCTGGCATGAAATATTGTTCAATGACTGCAAACTATCATAAGTTATATGTAGTGGTTGGATCATAGAAGCTAAGTTCATATAGGGATATAAATGAGTTAAACTACTCATAAGCTACTCGAGTTTAACTTGATATTTACTTGAGTTCAACTCAATAAGAGTCAAGTTAAACTTGATCTCTTGAGTAGCTTATTGAGTTGAACTAAAGCATAATAGAATTCAAATTAAGTTTGGATATTAATATTATTTTAATTAGAAGAAAAAATATATATACTTTAGATAAATTGAACCCAAAGTAGCTTAATCAAGCCCAAACCTATTAGTGCCACTTGAAGCCAAGTTTAAATTCTAACCTTGATCAAACTTGAGTTAAGCTTGGGCTTTGAAATTTCAAGTTGAGTTTAAGCTCAATGTTGTATTATCTCGACTTGATTTGTTTGCTATCCTAAATTCACATGCTTTCAACTAACTATACAAGCATGCACCTAGAAGAAATTTTGAAGGATAAACACAACTTATATAAATCCTGAACAATGACGAGAAAACATTCATAGATATACTGGTTGACACACAATAAGTTGATCACAATGAAATACCAAGATACACATTAGATTAGGCAACAAAATAGGATGAGCATCTCATAAGAATGTGAAAAGGAAACCTCTTTAAAAGAAATTCCAAAAGGCATTTTCTTACCAGTCTCAGCTTTAGATGTAAACTCAGTTCCCACAACATTCCCATCCAAAGAAAACCGTAGTTTTCGTATTGCCTCAACTCTATTACTCCAAGTACTCCACAAACTACTTGTGGTTGTTGGAGAATTCCCCATAGAATCACTAGCTTCTCTGCTTTGATTAATTTGTGAACTAGTCCTCGCCAAACTATAGCCATTATCCTTCCCTTTTGAAGAATCTTCTCCTTCCTTGATTGACTGATTCTTAGGCACCAAGATATCAGATTCAACATTAGTAGCAGATCCTGAGCCCATGCAGCTTTGCTTTTTAAGTTTCTCTTGGCCTCGCCTTTTTAATAACTTCAGCAATGCAGGATCTATTTTCTCCATAATCTCAGCTTGTGCTTCTGCAATTTCATCAGGTGACATGCTCTCTATATGAGCACGATTCTCTGCATCGATCTGGCTCGCAAGAGACAAAGGATTTTGGCTACCACCACTGGCAATAGATGAACCTCGAGAATATGACAATGGAATCTTCTCTGGCTCTTGCAGTAGGTCAGGCAGTGAAGCATGTGATTCTGTTCCTCCATTCTCCATTTTGACAGTATCAGTGACCAACTTTCTCTCCTTGTCAATTCGGTGATCTATCATAGATTCTATATTCCTTTTAAAATCACTGCAGCTTGTATTTCTATCTGCTTTGCTGAGATGATCTTCATCCCCATTATCTAAATCCATTCTACTTAGAGGGCTTGCATATTGAGAACCTGATTCCTTTATCATTGCCTTGTTCATAGAGATCAATGTAGATTGATGATTATCTGCATTCAATTTCACAGGATCTGCTGGTCCTCTGGAAGGATCAGATCGAGCAACTTTAAATGATTCCTTACTCTTGACTTGTCTTCCAGCAGAAGAAGGAAATGACTCATTGGAATTATTGCTTGGAATAAGCTCTCTCCACTGGCTTAAATTCAAGTCTTTTTTTTCCTTTCTATGCACTGGATAAGCAAAATCTGCAATATTTGCCAATGCTGCAACGTTTTTATCTTCTTCATCACTATCATTATCAACCTTTTTAGCAAAACTTGGTCCCCAATGCTGCAGTATTGAATGACATAACCATGTCATGCTTACTATATGTTAAAGTTACCATTGAGCATGAAAAACATATGTCCATGGACAAAATTAAGCAGTCGATGATCTTCCTACAAATCCAGTGAACAACTTCACAAATTAATGAACCAATGGGTAGATTTCTTTTAGTTTGTTACTTGCCACTCAACTACATAAAATAGAATTTCCATCTGAATCTAAACAATGAAAATGGTTCGATAGTTGCTGCCAATTCTCAAACTTTTTTCACCTCTTTCTTTAATTATTTTTTATCTTATTAGCAAACATAGGAATCAATTCTATCAATATCATTATTTACTAAAAGACAATTCCATGAGAACAAATTACCAAAACAAAATATAGTACATGCAAAATAGGGAAAGGACAAATAAAGGTGAATATGTACACCTTAACATTCAGTCCAATCAAGAGATCCAAGTAGTGTGTTCCTCTCTTAACAGCACATACACGCAAAACATGCCAACCTGAAGCATATACAATATGACCATCTAGAAGACTCAGACATGCAAGCAATCAAGTTAAGTCAACATGCATGCAGCTAAGCAAACAATTTTTTTACTTTGCACTCAACCGTCAACTTGGTTGACTTGTAAGTCCACTTAACATCTCTCCATTAATCATAGGATAAGTAAATCAACTTGAATTCAAACTAGAATTCAACTAAAATCCAATCAATCGTGCACCATTCTTAGGCTCAGAAAGCCTGACTCAAGAAGTCGGTCATTTGATTAATTGTATCCAGTAACTAAATGACTGCATTTAGAAACTGATACGAAACCACAAAGTCCACTTACTAAGGCTATGAAAGCAATACCAAATTCATTAACCGTTCAAAGCTCCTAATTCGCGCTTCTACTCAAAAATTGTGTTGCTTTTGCTATGCTCACAGAAGACATACTCTTCCATAAGTAAAAGCTGGTATGATCATCACTATGATTTCATAACAAGTGCGCTCCACACACTTTCTGAAACACCACAAAAAGAGGCTAACTTTCCGTTGCCAATGCAATTGTCTTACTTATGAAAGATGTGTTTTTTCCTTTATTAAAATGTTTGCCAATCCCTCAACAACGAAAAAAATTAATTAAACAGTACCCTAATCACAGAGTAATATCTATTTAACTCCAACTTCAAATTAGTATAGATACACCAACAAAAGACCACGTAACAACATCACATGAATCAAACTCCAGAGAGAGAGAGAGAGGTATTACAGGTCCGTGCGAACGGTGACGGGCGACAGGGAAAGGAAGAACGGAAGGTTGAGGAGGTTGAATGGGTTTAAAGTTAATATTATCATCGTTAATGCCTTTTTCGACTATGCCTCCGATTAAGCCAGAAGCGACATCATTCGGGTTGAGCTGTGGGAGATACTTATTTTTGGGGTTTAGGGTTTTGGGGTTTTGGGGTTCGCTTCTTCTATTTGGTTTCTTCTCCATTTTTGAGTAGCGAAGTGAAAGAGAAAGAATGGCAGCCTGGTCCGGGCTTAGTTTGCAACCGCCTGCAAACCGTGGGGCCTAAGTTCATGTAAAATACTGAAGCGATGGCGACTTGAATTTTTTTTTTTTTTTTTTTTTCCCATCAAGGGCCACTTGAATAGTAGTTTTGCTTAATAAAAACAAGTTTTGCTCGATAAAAATAAATAAAATAAAAAAATAAAGATAAAATATTTCCACGTTTACTATATTTAATAATTTTTGCCACGTTTTTAACAATTTTAATGATATTAAAAAAAAATTAGTCTTATTAGATTGAAACATTTTTACCATACTTTGAATGTTTTTATTTTTAATCAACTATGTTATAATTTAGAAGAAGTCAGGTCCATCTCAATAAAAGAAAGTAATAATGCTAATAAATGATAACGATCTTAATTATTTATTAATCTATAGAGAGGAGGGAAAAAATAGAGAAGGGTTAAGATTTTTATTTCATTTTAGCAAAACTTGTGTATATCACGAGCAGATTCACTTATTCGAATCCGTACGGTACTTAACATTCCTAACCATACTAAGGAAAGCTAAGTCAACCTATAACAACTCATAATATTTAGAGAGAAAAACTCTTATACGAATAGTATTCCCTCAAAATAACTTAATGATACAATTAAGGAGATCTCCCTTATATATACAAGAGACCTCTCAAGATGAAGGGTCAAGATTAAATTTGATCTAACAGTTATAAATGAATCCCACATACCTTTACATTAAATACATCTACCTACCTTACCTACTACCTATTCTAGAGCCTTCTAGATTTTCTAGAATATTCTGAATTATCTCCTCTTGAACTTAGACAAACCTCATGATTTTAAGCCCTTATAAATTGGCTTGTGACATTCTCCCCCACTCATTTCGGTGACATCCTCGTCGTATTTTCTTCATGGAACTTTTGAATTTTGTTTGGAAACTGCCATAAAGCTTCAACAAGTTCCCAACTAGCCTCACCTTCTAGCTTTCCTTTCCAAATAACCATATACTCGTGCATAGGGAAGTGGCCTCATCTTCTTACATATCTATCCGCAATAATTTCTCCAACTTCCTTTTCATATGATTCCTGAACTCCAACTGGAGCCCTCTATGATATTGTTTTACTAAGGTCATCCTTATCCTTATGATATGGCTTGAGCATACTAACATGAAGTACTGGGTGGAATTTTAATCTTGGGGGTAACTCCAGCTTATAAGATACTCGTCCCACCCGTTTCACTATGAGAAATGATCCTTCATAACACCTCATCAATCTTTTGTGCAATTGACCCTTGGTCTGCTAGATCAGGTGTAACTTCACAAGTACTTAATCCTCTACTTGATACTCCATTGGCCGACACATCTCATCTGCAACTTTCTTCATTCTCTTGATAGCCTTGTCTAAGTAAGTTCGAGTTAAGTCTTGGCTCTCTTGCCACTCTTTGTAAATTTATATGTTGGGGGACTAAACCCCATATATCCTGTAGTTACTGTGCTGAGAGTTAACGACTATCTCCCTAGGACAATCTCAAATGAACTATGCCCTGTTGATTCATTCTTCTATAAATTGAAGAAGAACTGTACCACATCTAATAACTTAGGTCAGTTTCGCTGACTTGCACTTACAAAGTACCTCAAGTAAAGCTCTACTAATGCATTCATCTTTTCCATCTGTCCATTCATCTGCAAATAAATAGTAGAAAAGTTTAGCTTAGAACCAAGAAGCTTAAATAGCTCTGTCCAAAATTTCCCAGAGAAACGACCATCCCGATCACTAACAATGTTTCTGGGCAAACCCCGATACTTAACTTATGCTTGAGAAACAACCGGGCTGCTTCATTGGCAGGGCACTCCTTTGTTGTTGAAATAAAGGTTGCATATTTTGAGAACCTGTCTACTACTACCATAATAGTACCATATCCCTCTAACTTGGGCCAGTTTACAATAAAATCCATAGAGACACTTTCTTAAGGATGCTTTAGGATAAGCAGAGGCTCTAATAGTCTAAGTGCTAGTCTTTGTTCCACCTTGTCTTGTTGACATATGAGACAAGTTCTGACATAACTCTCAACATCCTCCCTTAAATGTGACCAAAAATACCTTTCTTCAATCAAGGCTAAGGTCCAGTGTATTCTTGGGTGACTTGCCCATTTAGAATTATGGCATTTCTTCAATATTTCCCTCCTTAATGGGGATAAGTTAAGAACATACACCCGTTACCCCTTTGTGTATATTAGTCCGTCTTCCTCCCAAAATCTCCTTGTTTTACCCTCTTTACATTGGATTAGTAAAGCCTTAGCCAACTGGTCGATCTCCATCCCTTCCAAAATCTTCTCTAGGAGGTTGTTCTCAAGGCTACTAATAGCAGCTAGTTCTACCCTTCGACTTAAGGCGTCCGCTATGACATTCGTCTTTCCTGCCTTGTATTCCATGTTGAAATCGAATTCTACCAAGAAAATTTGCCACTGAGCTTGCTTAGGGAATAGCTTCTTTTGAGTCTGGAAGTAACTAGTGGCCACATTGTCGGTCTTGACCACAAATTTCATACCAAGAAGGTAGTGTCTCCAAACTCGAAGGCAATGTACTACTGTTGTCATTTCCTTCTCATGTACTAGGTATCGCCTCTGCATATCATTCAACTTTCGGCTCTCAAAGACTATTAGATGGTTTTCCTACATCAGAACCCACCAATGGCATAATCACTAGCATCTGTGCATACTTCAAATACTTTACCAAAGTTAGGGAGCATAAGAATTAGCTCTTTAATAACAGCTTCCTTTAGGGTATCAAATGCCTTCTGTTGATCTTCCCTCCATTCCTATAAAGCATCTTTCTTGAGTAAATCCGTTAAGGAGATAGCCATTTAAGATTATCCACGTATGAACCTTTTGTAATAATTTACTAGGCCAAGAAATGACCTCAATTCTATAGGCTTAATGGGTTCTTTCCATTCTTGAATGGCCCGTATCTTCTATTCATCCATTCTAATATTCCCCTGTCCTACTACGTGCCCCAGGAAGGCCACTTCTTCCTTTGCAAAGGTACATTTCTCCAACTTTACATATTACTCGTTTTCCCTTAAGGCTAGGAAAACTGTACGAAGATATTCTATATGCTCTTCCATAGACTTACTATAAATCATGATATCATCCAAGTAAACCATAACAAAATGATCCAAGAACGGTGCTAATACCCTATTCATAAGAGTACAAAAAGTAGCCGGGGCATTTGTGAGCCTAAATGGCATAACAAGAAACTCAAATGCACCATACCTTGTGACACAAGTAGTTTTAGGCTCATCTCCATTTGCTATTCGTACTTAATGATATCCCGATCATAGATCCAGTTTCAAAAAATATCTTGCCTCTCTCAATTGATCGAACAAGTCCGATACCAAAGGAATGGGGTACTTATTTTTCACAATGACCTTATTCAAGGCCTTATAGTCAATACACATCCAAAAGGACCCATCATGTTTTTTCTAGAAGAGAATTGGAGCTCCAAAAGGTGCCTTTAACGATCAAATGAATCCAACTTTCAACAACTCCTTCAATTGTCACCTTAATTCTTCTAATTCTTTTGAGGACATGCTATAAGGAATTGCAACAGGAGCCTTTGTACTTGGTTCTAACTCAATCACATGATCCACTTCCCTTCTTGGTGGTAGCTTCTTTGGTAACTCTTTAGGCATGATGTCTTTAAATATTTCTAACAACTCTCTCACTCAATGTGGAATTGCCTCTTGACTTCCTGTCTCTTCTTCTCCCTTTAATGTAGCAATGCACGTAACTTCATTCTTTTGTAGACCCTTCGCTGGTTGCATAGCAGAAAGGAATTTTGTGGCTTGATCAGCTTTCCTTGTGACAAGCACTACATATTAAAAGTTGGTCTTGAGCACACATATACAGTTTACACGAGGAACAATAAGTGCATCAATAGGATCTAAGAATTCCATCCCAATCACAAATTCAAAGTTGTCTATAGGTACTACTTTGATAGTTTCCTTCCCTTTCCATCCTCCTACATAGAGTTTTATCTCCCTGGCGACTCCAATAGTAGGGACATCCTTTGAGTTTACTGTCTTGAGCCATGTCTTGGTCTTCTCTACTTCCATTCTGATCTTACTTGATGCTACCTCGGAGATAAACAGATGAGATGCCCTTATATCAATTAGGGCATTCAACTTCTTGCCCGCAACTATCACCTCAGTGTACATCAACCCCTTTTGCTTCTCCTGCATCTTCATAGCACTAAGTAGTCACACCGAACGCATTTTAGCCTTGTCCCCTTCATCGAAGCTCTCATCTGCCATAATTGCTGCCAATCGATCTTTCTTTGGGAATTCCCTAACATAATGGGGCCTATTGTAGAAATAACACTTCAATTCTCGAGGCTTCCATCATTCTCCATCTTTTCCTTCACGAGTCCTTCCCCGATCATTGTTTTCCTCTTCCATTTTAGGCTTCCCTCTTAAGGAACTCCCACTCCTTTCCTTCTCAACTCCCCCTTTCCACCTTCCCATCAGGATCTTATGTTTTGTCTTCTTAAACTCTGTTAGGCCTTGCGCAACTGCTATGACCTTAGAGATGTCTTCTACTCCTCTTCGATCTAGCTCCAACTTTGCACAAGGTTTCAGACTATCTAAAAACATCACTAGAGCGTCATCTTGGTTAAGATCTGGGATCTCCAGCATCAGTTATGAGAATTCCTTCATATATTGCTTGATGCCCCCCTTATGAGTTAGGTGACACAACTTTACCTTTGTTTCTTTAGTAGTATTTTAAGGAGAGAATTGCCCATTGGTTTCATGTACGAAGCTAGCCCAAGTATTGATTTCATTTGCCCTGCTACACCACCATACCATAGCAGAATCTTCCTAATACATAGCAGCAGTACGTACCTTTTCGAGGTCATCCAAGATTCTTATAGTATTGAAATATTGTTCTATTCCCCAGAAGAAGTTGTCTACCTCCCAAGCGGATCATATCCCATTGAAAGGTTCAAGCTTAGGTACATCGACCTTATGAGCAGACTAGATGGTCACTCCATCGCTCGACGTGCTGTTAATTAGTTCTTAAGTTCTTCAATCTCTTGGCGCATAGCCACTATTGCAGCATCCATCTTGGCCTCATAAGCTTCTTCCTTAGTTTCCAAAGCCATAACTCGAGCTTGGAGTACTTCATTCTTCATTCTTCCCTTTAATCACCTCCTCACGCTGCTTCAACTCCTCAATGGCTTGATTCAATGCCTCTTGCAACTCACCTCGAAGTTCTTCCCCCATTTCTTCAAGGCTGCCTTGTAATTCATCGAATTGTTCCTTCGCTTCAACAATGCTCAGTTCTGCTCTATCCATCCTATTAAAGAAGGAGTTTAGCAAGTCTCGAGACCTAACCCTCTGCTTAGTGACTATACGGTCATCTTAGTTACCTAACTCTTCGACTATCGAAGTGTTGTTGTCTCCTTTATACAACATATTCTCTACACTTGGTCTCTTAACCTAGCTCTGATACCACTTGTCACGGGTAGATTCTCTTACTTGAACCCATATGGCACTTAACGTTCCTAACTATACTAAGGAAAGTTAAGTTAGACTGTAACAACTCATAATGTTTAGAGTGAGAAACTATAGAGAGGGAAACTCTGATGAAAATAGTATTTACTCAAAATAACTTAATAATACAACTGAGGGGATCTCCCCTATATATACAAGAGGCCTCTCAAGATGAAAAGCCAAGATCAATTTAATCTAACAGTTATAAATGAATCCTACCTACCTACCTTACCTACCACCTATTCTAAAACCTTCTAAATCTTCTAGAATATTTTGAATTATCTCCTCTTGGGCTTGGATGAACCTCAAGATTTTGGGCCCTTCTAAATTGGCCCGTGACATATACCATGCTTGTAGAGCTTTTGTGAGTTATGTACGTAAATAGTGTACTTTGCAAAAAATAACAAGGAATAGGCCCTTAGAAAAGATATTGTGAAAATAATATACTGTTCAATGAAATTTGTACTGAAGTCACATGTCATGGATCTAGATAACTGAAGTTACATTGGGGCTATGCAATATTAGTAGTCCAAAATTTCAAAAGCACGCGACTTCCGTAGAAAGCTAAAGTCCCATACCCTTTATGCAACTTCAATACCCTATATATAAATAGCCCACTTCCTCTGTACAGATCACTCACAATAGACATACTCTCACTTTTGAATCTCTCTAAGGATGGAAATCTCTCACATACTTTAGTGGTTAGAAACACCCAATTACACAAGAAACAGGTTAGTAATACTTACCAATCTTATACATTAAATTTTTTGTCATTGTTTTTTTTTTTTTTATGTCTAATTTTAGAAAATGTAGGTGTTGGCTTTGTATTATAAAAATTACATGTGTAGTAAAAATTTACAACTGTAATGTGTAAGTTATTAAAGTAAATTGAAGATATCGTCGTGGGTAGTTGTTGATCATGGGTACAATGTTATTTATCCCATGCACATAACGTGTTTTGTGAAAATCCTATTAAGATAATTTTGGTATAGTTAAATTAGAGTATCCATAAGTTTGAATTCTAAAGTGTGGAATCTATTTTTTGTATGGAGTTTCCACTAACTTATTGATAACCTATGCAACAATTAGGTGGAAAATAGTGGGTTATGTCAAAATCATCATGTACGCATGTAAAAATATTGTCCATGGTAATATGGAATCAAATTATGATGGGGAGCTGATGAAGAAACTGAAAACGAATAAGGAGAGAAACTATGATCATTTTCTGCATGTAATAGCATTGGGATTTATACTAGCGGAATGGAAATTTTGCACAAGTACCCTACATTTTATCAATGTAGAGTGTTTTATGAATTAATACCTATTAAAGATGATAACAATGTTGAGAACTTCATTGAGATGATGGAAGCTTTTCATGAAGGTCGTATACAACAGATTTATGTCAAAATGTGCAAGTTGACGAGTGTGGCCTTAATAGAAGGAAACACCTCAAACTTTGCATCGCAACAAGTGTAGTCTAGTTTGACTAGTTTTCACATGGCTGACGTAAATGAGCCTGATACTATAATCGAGTCCGTAATACAAGACGATGTTATTAACATTAAGCATGTGATGCAAAATATGAGGAAATTTAGTAAGATGATTCAACAAATGATCCTAATCTAGAAAGAATTGCTGTAGATTTTAATAATGACAACAAGGGAGATGATGAGGATGATGGCAAGAAGGATGATGAAAGAGGTGATGAGGAAGACGAGATTGGTAGTGATGAAGAAGACAATGAGGGTAGAACTTTAGTGGATTTTGATATCATAAGAAGCAATATACCTGTTATGAACCCATATGTGCCCATGCAAATCTCGATTCAATCTCCAATACCCCAAATCAACCAACTTGCTATAAGAGATTCAATCCCATACATGAATACTGGGGGAAGCAGTGGCTACATTACATTCGAAGAAAAACAGAATGCATAATATAGTAATACATTTTACAGTGATGAGATAAGTTTGGGCATGCGATTCAATATGAAGAAGGAGCTATGAGATACAGTTAAGAATTACAACATCAAACACCATTACGACTTTTGAATTATTGAATCAAACAAAACTTTGCGGTACATTTCTTATATGGAAAAGAATAATGGGTATAAGTAAAGGCTAAGAGTGTCTTAATAGTCTACATATGTGTGTCAATCCGTCGATAAATCAAGATCATCCTCAAATCAAACAGTAATGTCATGGTAAGGTAGTTTATTGGTGACATTAGAACTAATCGTAATATTATGCTTATAGACTTGGCATAAAATATTCAAAACGAGTTTGGGTACATAGTCAGTAAGAGGAAGGTGTTCGAAGGAAAGAAAAAACTGATTAAGATAGTGTACGATAATTAGAAGAAATTGTACAACAAACCTTAAAAGCCTTTAAACACTATCAAGATGACCAGCCTTGGGTCACAGGTATATTAGAGATGGAAAGGATCTAAAGAACCTAGTGTATCCATCCTAAAGTAGCTATTCTAGAACATTCAAACCATGTGTAGAGGCATTCAAATTCTATCGTCTTGTAGTCTGTATGGACTATACTTTTTTATATGGTAAGTACAGCCATCATGGATTGAAATAACTATGTCATACAATTGGCTTTTACTTTAGTCAATAAGAAATCTAAATAGACCCGATCTTGGTTTCTTATCATAAGCGGCTGACAGGAAACCATAAGTTTGATCTCAGATAAACATATTGGTATAAAAAAGGCATTGAATGATATGAACACAAGTTAAAAGCCCCCTGTTGCAATGCAAAGGTTTTTTATAAGGCATATCACTAATAACTTCAAAAGAAAACACAAGAATCAAGCATGCAAAAAATTAACGACCGTTACCGATATACAAGTACGGTATTGGAAATTTTATGCATTGATGGAGGGGATGTAGAGAGTTAAGGTAGGTGCTTTGCTTTGGTTTGCTAAACTTGATGTCAATAAGTGGACATTAACCAAGGATAGGAACTATAAGTTCAGGCACATGACATCCAATATAATGAAAAGTTATAATGCAGTCTTGAAATGGGCCCTGGACATACCAATTATGACACTTATGAGGAAAAATTTCTATAATTACGTTATCTCGTGAGAGAAGAGGAATGAAAAAATATTGGAGGGCATGGCTGCGAGTATGTTTTGCACAACTTACACATTGCAGATGATTAAAAGATATAGAAGCAAGGGAAGTGTGCACAGTGTTAGGGTGCAACCAAGGTGTGATACGAACCCGACTAAGAACAGACAAGGCTAGTTGTATTGATAGGTCCGATCCTACCAAAAGAACGAAAATAGAATGGGCTTAGTGAAGGGGTCTATCAAATCTATGAGCTATCTAATCAGATATGACATACCAACTAAATCCAACATGGCTTAAGATTCGTTAGATGTGACTCATCGATCTAAGTGATAGGGTTGCCTATTACAATCCTTGCTAAAGGAATTGATAAGAGCTAGTAAGAGAGAGCTTTCCAAGAGAAAAGACTCAAGGGTTTTTCATTAATGTTCAAAATATATCTAAGACCATACACATGAACTCTATTTATATATAAAGGCAAACTTGTAAATAAAAAGACTAAAGGATGCCCTAATGGCTTTCCCATAAATATAAACTAACCATAACAAGAAATAAAAAGTCTAAATAACATAAATAAAAATAAGTAATCAAATAAGATATTCGGGTGAGGAGTAGATAAGCTTGGCTCTAATATTTAGGTGGGTTGATACCCTGAATCCTATCATTCCCTCTTCCTTAAAGAAGTTTCGGCCCGAAACTTAGTAATTATCGACTCTAAATCCCATCAAGATCAAATACTAACCTACATAAATGAAATATAAATATAGATAAGTACTCTAATTCCTCCACCAATGTTATTATCAACCAATGCTCCTTCTATTCGTCATTAGCCCAATCAACCAAACTCTTCTTTTAGGATCATTCCTTCTATTCATCATGTATCTGATAAACTTCATCTAAGTAGCCCCAGCAACGATCGATCAAAGGGAATAACACAATTTTTGGCTCCAAACATCATCTCATGAGCTTAAGGAGTTTGAACATATAAGATCTCAAACTTCTCTTTTAACTCAAGAATCCTTAAATCCTTATGCGCTCTTACTGTTGGCCTCCCAACATCATACTTAGTAACCTTCTCCTCTTCCACTTCCTCACAACTCACTTCTTTCTCATCCCATCTATACATTTCAAAATTTTCCCATATGAGAGTACTAAGGATAAGGACAACACAATCCATATAGGAATA
Organism: Lumnitzera racemosa; assembly: GCA_024138005.1. Taxonomy (NCBI): domain Eukaryota; kingdom Viridiplantae; phylum Streptophyta; class Magnoliopsida; order Myrtales; family Combretaceae; genus Lumnitzera; species Lumnitzera racemosa. Next base: position 5,474,017 of record JAMXBC010000012.1, read on the forward strand.
TCCATTACCATGACCTTGGAAAATACCAATATACAATTTATAATATCTCACAAGTACAATACTACTACAACATGTTTTACCTCTATACATCTTCAATAATGGATCAAAATATAAGAGTATGACATGTGGAAGGTTAATACAGTAGTACCTAAGGTAGGCAGTGGTATCAAGTATCAATGGCAATGAGGTCATGTCAAGAACAAAGGTGCTAAGTGGTAACACTTCTTGTCCATCCTTTTTCTCCTCTTCAATAATCTTTGATTAAGTAATCCTTTGTTACCTTCTTTCTTCCTTAATCTCTTCGACCTTAGTTAGTATAACCTCTAATTTTTTCAACACATAAGGGAAAACAAGATTTGGGGCTTAGTAACAAGATTTCATCCTTGAGCTTTGTGCATAACTTTGCCTATGTTGAGCCTTAGTGGCCATATCAAATAAATTTAAATTTAACAATATTGAAATAAAATTAAGAACGCGACACTTTAAATCCCAACAATGCACAACAGTTCAGCACAATAAAAATGGCAATTTTATAGCTCGGCAATTGACTTCCTTATAGCATTTAATGCTTCGAACTTCAATCCTTGAATTGATAAGTGTTTGATCTACACTCTAGTTGTCAACCAACTTATAGCACACCAAGCACTCACACATACTTTTTAAGTCACACATGACAACTATTTGGCACACATTTTTTTGGTTAATTGCTTGATAATGAGTAACTCAACAACTTGGCAGTTGGATATCTAAATTAATTTTAGCTCAGTAAGAGGACACTAAGATATACATGCAACTCGGATACATATTCAAGTCAGCTCGATATAGTTCATGGACTTAAAATTGAAGTTTCTGACTAATGTAGCTTAGCACGATAGCAATTCAAATAGCTCAGATATGCACTATCAATTTGGCAAATAAGGATTTCAAAGCAACTTGACTATGCAATTAAACCAAATAGCACGTTTCTAGTTTTCATCAATTCAAACACTTCAATTTTCAACTTAGCAACTTTAGGGGGTTGGCTTAGCCCTACACTTCAATCGACTTGGTAAGTTATTTATCGACTCAGATAAATTCCATAATTGTAGCTCAACAGCTTTTAAATAGTATAACTCGCCTACTTACGCACTAGAAGCTCGGATGCATAAGTTCCAGCAACACCTCACAATAGTAAGCTCAAATGTCCAGCTCAGATACATAAAAGAATTTCAATTCGATCCTAATCAACAGCTTGGACACGTACGAAGATAGTCAACTTAAAAGTGAATAGCTCAATTATACACTTCATACACCATTATGACATGTAGTAGCTCAGCATGATCTCAATTTACAGTAGCTCGGACAACGATTACAATGGTTTTGATGGAGTACGCTTAAAATAGTTTAGATATTTTAGGCACAACTACTCACAACTATTCGATACTCACACTTCAATAGTCAGCTCGAAACTTGGTCTATTCCGGCCTTTTTACAGTTTGGTACAACACAATAGCTCAGTACCACACACTCGAGCATACACAATCATAGTTTAGTAGCTTTCGCCTGTACTTAGCATATGCTACAATACAATAGCATTTGGATGGTCCAGACAAGACAACTCAATTTGCACTATCAAGCTTAGATGCAAGACCATGATTAGTCTTACTGCTTTAAGTGGCAGCAATCTCGGTCAATCAATAGTTAGCTCAGCAATTTGATTAAGTCAATAGTAGCTCGATAGTTTAGTTTAGACAGTAATTGGTTCAGCAACTCCTAACATACTTCAAATCAACGTGGTGCCTTAGATTGAGAAGTTCAGCAACTAACTTACATACGTATCAACTAGCTCAAAGAGAGTATAGTGTAATAACACTTACATGCCAGGTGACGAAATTCCAAATTATCAAAGTGCCTTTTGGTGTAGGGCTTGAAATACGTCAAAACTTTGAAGTTAAGCGTACTCAAGTTGGTGTAATCCTAAGATAGGTGACCTCTTGAGAAGCTATTGTATTAGGGGACAAAACTGTGCAATGTTCTACAACAAAGCGAACAATACCTAGGTAGGAGGGTTCTAGCTGAGTCGTTATAAGTAGTATCAGATCAATCCACTAGCCAGAAGGGCAAAACCTTACTTAGTGGTTGTCTTGGACCTGTTTAATGAAACTAATGAGGGTATTGTTTCTGTAAGAAGGGTGAATTGTAATACCCTTACATATCAGGTGATGGAATTCTAAATCATCGAAGCCTTTTAGTGTAGTGACTTAAAGTATTTCGAAACTCTAAAGTTAAGCGTACTCAAGTTAGTACAATTCTAGAACGAGTGACCTCTTCAGAAGATATTGTATTAGGGGATAAAACCATACTGTGTTCTATAACAAAGCGGACAATACCTTAGTAGAAAGAGTTTCTGTTGGGTCATTACAAATAGCACATTACTCTCTCCATAGTTACAAGAGCTCAACTCAACTTTTAACAAACCAACTAGATGGTAGTTGAAATATCCAAGGGCTTAGATGATTATTTCGAATTGACAACAGCTCGCATTAGATACTTGGTAGCTTAGACTTCTACACTCAATTCGGCTCAACACACTAACATGTGCTTAAGAATATTTCAATTCTGCACTTTGAACATTTTGGACATACACTATGGTAGCTCGATTAAATACAACATCTGCTCAGTTCATAACTAACAATAGCTTGAAAATTGGGTGTTTTTCCGTAGTTTAGTACTTTCAAAAACAGGATAGCATGATTAACTCTAGATAAAAGCTTTGATCACTATCAATTAGCTGGGCAATTACGATTTCAGTTTAGTAGCTAATAGTTGAACAACTCAGTTAACTTCGACATTAGTCCACGTGCACAACAGCCATTCAGTTTTGCACGCTTCAACATTGATAGGGAATTACTAATAGCTCGACAACATGAAATATAACAGTTCGGCAACCAGCAGCACACATCAATTGAACAGCTTGGTCACAATAGTACTGCACCTCGGCACAATCAATTTTAGCATGACGCAACCACAAGTCCACCTCACATTCCTTCAGCTCGAAAATTGGACAATGCCTGTCAATTAGCTCGATACTGACTTGAAGTATAGGGCAACTTGGATTTGCGTATTGAAACCAACTCAAATCACTTCCTCTTTACTGGTTAGCTCGGTGAAATTATAGTGGCTTGATTGACAACTTACAGTAGTTTAGACAACAAATCAGCTCAGATAGCCTTGCTTCATATCAGCTTGGCTTCGTTCAAACAACTTCGATTTGGAACCCAACAATAACGTAGTCAAGTACTTAGAATACAGCAGCTTCAGACTTCAAGTGGACAATTCAACTCTAAACTTTAGGCAGCTCAGCACAAGTTCACATCAACTGGGATTTTAATTGGCAAGGAGCTCCACACAACCAACTCCACTTCGGCACATACAGTAGCAAGCACAGCACCGCAATTTAGGCTTCAATTTCTACCACTCATATACTCCTTTACGATCATACACCAACACACGTTACACCGTCGTACACCGCACACAATTACACACTCGAGTACACATGTGACAATCCACTTCGGTAGTGTGGCTCGAACATACTTGGGTATAAAGACATAACGCCTTTGTTTCTTCAGTTTAGCTCGTCCAATCACCATAGCACGGATTCTAGCACATGACCTCCGCAAAATGTGCAACACAAAACGCAGTAACTCGATACCCCACTGCAGCACACTACTTGCACAGTAATAGTACATGCATCGCCGTTGCTGGAACATCAAGCACCCTTTTGTCGCGCAGCACACACACATACCACCGCAACCTTCAATTGACCATCAAATGAGTATCTTGATTCACAAACCAACTTCTAAATCAGAAATCTGAAGTGGATGATGCCAGAACTCAAACACCCACTAAATACCCAAAATGTACAGTCATGGCGGGGTGCTTTTCGTCATTGATGTCGTATTATTCAAAAACCCCAAAAAGTTGCCATGGCTACATATCCAAAAGAAACTCTTCAATCGGTTCCTCTTCATCCTTTCTCTTTTATTTTTTTTTCATACATTAATATTAAATCTACAACTATCTATAATGGAACTTCAAACCAAATTGCTCAATAAATCCACACTAATGGAGTATCGTAAATAAACCTACTAATAAAGTAATCAGAACATATTATGATAAACCAAAATCACTAAACCAAGTAAATAAATTCTCAGTATTACAACAAAATCCAATAAATAAGCACTTTCTCAAATACTAAACAACACAAATAAGTATACAAGAACTCTCGACCTTACTCAAAACCTTATGCTCTAATTCCAAAATGATAAAATTTGGCTAAGAAGAGATAAAGCCAGTTGTAGTAATGGGTGTGATTTCATCAAAGGGATGAAAATAGAATGGGCTTAGTGAGGAGGTTTAGCAAATCCATGAGCACCTAATAGAATATGACATACCAACTAAATCCTACATGGTCTAAGACTTGCCGGATGTGACTCACCAATCCAAGTGATAAAATTACTTGCCACAATCCTTACTAAAAGGATTAATAAGACCTAGTAAGAAAGAGCTTTCTAAGAGAAAAGACTTAAGGTTATACATAATGGCAAACTTGTAAATAAAAGGACTAAAAGGATGCCCTAATGGCATTCCCATAAATATAAAATAAACATGAGAGCAATTTAAGGATAATATAAGAAATAGAAATAGAAAGTCGAAATAACACAAATAAAAATAAGTAATCAAATAAAATATTTGGGTAAGGAGTAAATGAGCTCAACTTTAGCATTTGAGTGGGGTCGATACCCTGAATCCTATCAGGGTGGGTTCGGGGCAAGTTTTATAAAACTTAAACTTGCCCCTATAAAGTTTGGTGTTTTTTAAAACCTTATAAAAACCTCATAGTGTTTTACAACCTATTTCCAAAACCTAACCCTATAAAGTTCTTCACTCTATAAGGGTAGGTTTTTATAGAATTTAATGAATCCTATAGAGGCGGGTTTTTATAGGGTTTAGATGGGATTAAGGAGAAAATAAAAAGAAAAGAAGTTAAGCAGAATTATAATTATATTTATTGACTTACACAATAATAAAATTTAAAAGTCAAATGCATTGTACAATGTAAAACTTGTATAAGGCATACATTTTGTATAAATTAAGAGTAAATATTTTTATAAATATATACTTTTTTTATCGGGTCGGGTTTCCCATCGAGTTTTTTTTTTAATCCCAAAACCTAATCATAAACCCTATAAGGTTTTGAATCATATCCTAAAGCCCAATTTTAAACCTTATAGGGTTCTTATCGGGTTTGGCAGGTAGGTTAGGTACTCTTTAATGACTTGCCGGGATGCATCCCTACACAATATGGTTAATCAACAAAATTAACTATTCAAAGTAAAAACTTGTAGCCAAAGGGAGTCAAATGAAGTGATCAAAGGTATTGGTAGGACACATACTATCAACATGAGATTAATGTCACATGTTGAAGCAATAGAGTGGTAACGGTCTCGCCGAATAAACTATTTTAAGATAAAAGCTGATCATACAGTCGCCATCTTAGACCTGATTTACACAAGGTTTCAACGACTAACGCACTTTGAATTAAATAGTTCATAAATTAAATGAATTGTTTACTTATAAACTTAAGAAAAATACATACTTACATTAAAATAATCTAAGTATGTTTATAAGATTTAGTAACCTAACATAATCTACTTGAGTAATTCATAAATTAATACCAAAAACTTTAAAGGTAGAAAACAAACTTGAAAATATAATTGCTCCTCAAGTTATTATCCCCACTCTCTTAAGATCCAATAATTGCTAACTTCAGGGTAAATATAAGCCGCTTTCTAGTTAGTACCTATAACAACGTCTATAGAGATGTGAGCAACCATAGTTTAGTAAGTTAGGACGGAAACTTAAAACTATATAGCAAATACAAACAGGGTTATTAACCAAATTATTAGGTATAATGTAAGTTCAAGCAAATGTTATCGCATAACGTCGTTTAGGATATCGTTTGATTAAAGAAATTGCACCCACTCTAATCCATTTTCCCGCGACTACTTTCTAACTATTGACTTCACCCTTGCCATAACCTTCTCACTTATCACTTAATTCGACTAAGGATGAAGAAGGAACTAATTATGTTATCTAGCGCTATCCCTTTCGAAGAGGTCGATATTTGGCTAGAGAACCCTAAGTTTCTCCTAATAGGTTGTGATGCAAATTCGATTTAAAATTATAAGTCATATATTTAGTTAAATCCGGTTTAAGGTGATTCATACAAATACAAACCAAAACAACAAATCAGAATCATAACATCAACTTAGAAATAAGAACATGCGCACAGTCAACTATCTAATAAGCATAATTAAGTACAATTTCAAGCCTCCAAAATATAGTAATATATTAATCCCAACTTACCTGAACTCCTCGTTCGCTTGCTCAAGGTACCACTTGCACAGGTTGTCACTACTAAACCCTATAATGCAAATGTTATTTCAGTATATATGTAGCTATTTTATATAAACTCTATTTTGTAGTACTTTATGTTATTTTTAGTTTAAGGTTTAATATTCCTAATTATCCAAGTTTTTAAATTTTTTACAATTATTCCTAATTTAAGTTTAGTTCTAATTTAGTTTTTGAAGTCGATTTCTAAATTAGGTTTTTAACTTAGTTTTCGATTAAGGATTTTATGATTCCGCCCCGTTATATGAAGTTAATCACATTATTTTTGGATATCTTAAATATTGTTTTTTGTCTCTAACTAATGTTTTAGTCCATACAGTACATCCTAATTCTAATTTAACTACTAAATTTAATTCTGATATGAGAAAATTTTTATATTCTTATATAAAAGCTAAATTTAAGTTTCCTACCAAATTTATTCCATATTATTATTATTATTAGAATATCAATTTTAACCTGATATTTTTCTACTTATTTAATTCTTATATTTACATATTATACATTATTGCCTAATATGCACATAATATACATATCTAACAATCCTATCACTTCAAATATCATCTCTCAACATCAATTAATATCTCATAATATTTAAATTCATCCCAAATCAGATTTTATACCTAATTATTTTAAATTACAAAATTAACTTAAAATTTACTATTTTTATGTATTACATATTTACTATATAATACTCTAATAATTACGTCTAACACCTTAAATGCTATAAATATCATACTTCATCATATTTCAACATCCTAAAACATATAATTATGCCCAAAATCAGTAATTATCATTTTAATTACTTAATTAGCCTAAAATTACCCATTTTATGCATTATTTTAAGGCCTAAAAATTATCTAAAAATTTTAAAAATTAATTTTCAAAAAAGGGCTTTGTGGTATTGTTTTATATCACTTAAGTAGTCTACACAAAAATTTTGAGTTCAAAACTATACTCTTAAGTTTATTTATTTATGATTCGAAACATGCTTAGTTTTGCATGATTTCTTAAGGACGGTATATTTCTAGATATAAATTCATCAAAATATTTTTTTTCCTAAATTTACACACTAAAATATCCCAAAATAATAAGATTCATAATTTTTCAAATATTTTTAACAATTTTAAAAAAAAATTGGGAGGAAATTAGAACTTACCAAAGTTAGTTGCTTTGGCAACTGCGGGCCACCAAGGCCTTATTGGCTGGCTTAGGCATTGCTGCCACCACATGGTGGTGGTGGCTGTCCACTCCCGAGTTGCCATTGAGTGGTGGTTCTTTTTTAAGGCTCTAATTGCATAAATTTTTTGTAATTTTTGCAATTAAACCTTAGCTCTCAAATTTTTAGTTCTCTCTAATTTTTCTACTCTCCCAAATGAGCTTCTAAAAAATTTTAGGGTATTTATAAGGCTAGTTTGACTTTTTTCTTCCAATTTTCACTTGACATTTGTTTCTTATCCTCTTTCAATTTACTTTTTGTTTATCTTAATTAATTAGTTGCTTTTATTTACTCAATTCTAAGCTATTACGCCTCAATTCTGGACAATTTCATATTTTTCCATAATTTTATTGATTTTTCTTTAATTATTCTTACATTTTATTTAATTAATTAACATTATTTTGGCATATTTCACATATTTCTACTTCTATGTAAATACATATATAGTATAAATAAATATTCGTAAATATTATTTAAGTTATTTTATAATTTTTAGTATACATATAATTTATCTCTATCGATTCATTAGTTATCGAAACTTATTTTATATATTTCCAATAAATAATGGAAATTTTTCATAAAATTTAATATTATATTAATTAATTATTTTATTACTTATTTTTCTAAATTCAAATTTATTTTATCACTTTTACTAATAATCCTAACTTTATAGTAAATTTTGGGTTAGTTCGGATAATTTGCTCGATTATCCTAAATTCTATAAACAGAACCTTAAGTAACTAATTACAAGGCTTATAATTAACTTGCTAGAGGTGGACTTTTTGAAGCTCAAACCATGGCCTAAGTTGAAGAGGAAGAAAGGGAAACTTAGGAAGAAGCAATACCGTATGGAGATGGATATCTGTAATATGCCTAACAAGACGAGATGTAGTTATTGTCAATAGGAAGGACATAACAAGTGAGCATGTTCAAATCTAAATGGAGGTAGTAAACAATCTTATTTTGCATTACATATAATTATGCATGAGTGTATTGCTTGTATATATGCCATAGTAGTTGATATTCTTTGCACCATCATTACAGTAATTGTGACACTTTTGCAGATTAAATAGATCTAGGCCTAAGGCAAGACATCGCTCTTAGGATGTATGGAATGAACAAGTACTACTTTGTCGATCTTATCACATATAGTCTTCATGTTACTCGAATTTCAACTTACTAATATGTATGACCATTCTTTTTGTAAGGATTGACACATTTAACTGTTCAACTACGCAAGCCAGCACTGAAGAAGGATGAAGAGCTCATATCGCTTAATCCCCATATGTTATCATATCTAAGAGGCTGGATTCAAAACTATCAACCGATTACCCTTCATCCAAATGGATTAGCATCTCATCATTGCTTAAGTAGAGAAGTAAAGGCTAGAGACTAACACCATTTCATGATATATGGTGGGATGACTATTACACTGCAAGATATGGAGGCTTAGCTCGAGCTAAGGGTAGATGGTACTGTAGTTACTAGCAGCAACAATAAGATTTGGCCTATAATATGCCAACAGTTGCTAAGTAACATCCCACTAGCCAGCAATGCTAAGGGGAGGCTACGTTTGACTATCTTGGTTGGCCAATAGATTCAGGATTTTACCTAGACATGTTAACTATCTATCTAATGTTTATGTTTCTACTGGAAGACTTTTGTATTGTGGGGACATACAATTGGGGATCAGCATGTTTCATATGGCTATACCAACAACTATGCAATGCTGCACACTCCAAAGTTCAAGAGATTGGAGGACCTATGATTTTCATATAAGTTTGGGCGTTAGATCATTTTCCACACATAGCCTCGATTAGTAGGATCAATGTCACTATTGAGGAAGGTACCCCCTTGTAACTAGATGGAAGATCAATGGCAACATGACTCATGGACCAACACATGCAGTACGGTTGTATCACAAAGCATTTGACTTATAGACCAATTATCAAGTGTGTTATTTAATGTTCAAACATTTTATGCTTACCCAATTAACCTGTACTTATCTAATGTAGATGCAATTAATGCCAGGTGATAAACCTTACTTATAGGACTTATTGTAGCTCCTCCTAGAGAGTGGTACCATTGGTCAAGAAGTTTGGATAGCTTGGGTTCCCCTTATCCACTTCCATATTGTTGAATGTCACTTTCCAAATTGTATCATTCGACAATTCAAAAGCTTTCTAGAGCCTCAGTCTATTGATACGAGTAAGCAATTACACTAAGCTCGATCTTAAAGGGAGGATTGATATGGACCAAAGGGAGATGCATGATAGGTTCACTCATGCTTAGGCGAACCATTGTATGTGGGTCGTTCAGCTAGAGCCAATCTTCAGTGTAAACCTCAACTATTGGCAATGGTATAGGACGTACACTTGTCGGTACATCCCTTACTCAAGTACTATTATAGGGCATCTAATAAGTACAACCAACTACACTTAACTGTTTGTTACTATAATGTAAGTTATAACTTTTCTAACATTCTTTGTTTCATGTAGGCGGATATACTTTGGTCAATTTAGTTGACTAATGACATAGGGCTTGTATACTTAGTTATTACTGGAGGTCTCCAATTCATGGATGATCATGGTGGTATTGTCTTATATCGACATGCTCTACATATAACACTACCTAAAGCAAACCCCCAACCCATTCCACTTGTTCAGCAGCTCGTACATGCTAAGGTAAGGATTAAGGGAGGCAAGGTTAGACGGATGCAAGATCGAGGCAAAGGTGATGATGATGTTCCCTCGACGTTGCACCATTCAATTGACTTAAGTGAGGTCGATAGCAACTCTAGAGTTTCTTTTGTCGTACCATCCTTCTAACATCTCATAAGGGCTAGCATACACCATTAACTCCCCTAAAAAGGCATAGCATGCTCTCAAAGTTTGACCATGAGGGAAGGTCATATACCAACGTCCACCACCATATGTTAGCCCGATTCCACCTAAAAACTTTTTAAACTTGCCTGTTGAGCCCTTTACAGGTCCTTCTAAGAGACACCTATCACTACTGTTTAGATAGGGGACATTTTTCTCTTTTTGTAGAGGGAAACATTAGCGCATCATTTTTAAAATATGACATTGTAAATAGAATGTCTCCATTTTGATTGTAATTGCACTTGGTCATGTAAAAGAAATATCTTATACTTTACTGTTACTTTCTTATCCAACTATTTGAATGTGTCTCATGTTATACAATCGGTAGCTTTTTTTCTTTTTTCTTTTTATATTTACGTTTGCAAGAAAGGATTAAGAGATGAAGGCTTATTTGATATAAAATTTCTACATTTGGTATTTGTGTTTGAATGTTTGGTTAGCACTAATTGTATGTACTTAGGAGTTATTCAATATCTGGTTGTTTATGGAGGTTTTCTAAAAGAAGTCATATTTAAGGCATGAGATTTTAGTTATAATAATATAAAATCGAAGTCACATGCACTTCTTATGTAATTTTTTTTTTAAATTGTATTTTGGTATAAATTTTGTTGAATAGTAAAGCCATATGCTCCATACGTGACTTCGTTATACTATTTTCACAATATCTTTTCCCAAAGGCCTATTATTGTGTTAGTTTTTACTAAGTACACTATGTACATACAAAACTTGAGTTTTGCTTCATTTAATAAAATATTAGTAACAAATTTATCTTTTCTTTGAGATTATTTTACCATATTCAATTAAAAAACATATTGATGGAATTAATTTAAACATCTAACATAATAAAATAATATTTCCAAATTCAACATTTTTAATGGAGAAATTAGTGATAAAAGTAATTCTAATGTCTTTACCATATTTAATTTTTTTTATTTGGTCAATGAAAAAATATTGTAGAAAACCACTTTTGAAAATCTTCAGTAAACTTCTTACCCATCATAAATGATATCTTCTAATAAAATAATTATTTATAAAAGACTATATATTAATTCTAAGTTTTTAAAAATTTTTTAATATCCATTTTCCATTTATCTTATTTCTTTCACTTCCTTTAGCGTTTCAAACAATATAGAAAAGGTAGCACTTTCCTTTCATTTTTTTGCTTTTCAATTAGGAAATGGTTTACGAGAGGCTAAAGGGGATCCCAACACTTCTAAACATAAACAAAAATTAATTATAAAAATTTAATAAAAATGAGATATCATATATTATATGTATATTTTAAGAGTAAAGTTTGTTAAAATAATATATATAGATTAGTTGTTAGGAAAGTGTGTTTGCAAAGAAGAGGTTATTCTTAAATTTCTATGATAATTATTTTACCTCTTTTACACAATGTGCTTATTATTATAATACTCAAACGATATTTCTTTAATTTTTTCCCTATATTTTCTTCATAATAACCAATTTTTATACCGATCATTTTACCCTTTTTACATAATGCATTTTTTTCTAATGGTGACTTTCATATAATAAATCCCCTCCATGCCACCCCCTCCCCACCAACCCCTACCCAAAAAAAAAGAAAAAAAAAAGGATAGCTCACTCCATCCCTACTTTCAATTGTTTCTTTTCACTTTCTTTCCTCTATAGTTGTTTTTAGGTAAGGTTGTTCATTAAATCAAATTGATAATTGAACATCGAAATGCGGTTTTATACTTCAATTCAATTAGTGATTTGGTTTGAAGAGGGTTTAAATGATTTGAGGTTTGTTTCATAGGGTTGAATTATATTGAATCGCTTTAAACCATACCAAACGCTTCTTTTTATATTAAACTATTAGATAAATTGATAAAAGTAGATAAACTATTCCAATGGAAACCTCTGCTTAATTTGCTTATATGTGCATGTTAGTTATTAAAATTGATTAAAGCTAACTATTGCAAGTTAAGTGATTAGAATATGTGTTTTCTAGTTCGTTATAGAGACTACGTTATGGATAACATATTAGTGATAGAGACAAGAGAGTATGTCATACAAATTTCAAGTAAAAAGTTATAAAAGCATAAAGGTGAAAGGATATAAGGTATAGAATAATATAGGCAGTTCACTTAAATCATAGAGGACTAATTTCCTTTAACCAAGTCCTTAGGTTTATTGTTCCCTCTAATAGTACCTAACATTGCTTACATAAAGTAAGAAATAACTTATACACCAAGAAACCACAAATTAAGAGTTCTTAAGGCCTTATGAATTGCCTCAATATGTTGTAGAATGGGTACAATTGACCATACTTACCTACTGATCAACTAACTTGGTAAGCAGTTAAGCATCAACTAAACCATTTAGGTGCATATTTGCATTCCTATGGACAGTTATTTGTCTTCATGTGGTTAGTCGATCGGTGCATGTTCTCTTGTACTTTATTTAATTTTATTTTTACTTCTATCCTTTTCCTCATTTAATAGCTTTATAGAATCTAAGTCTCCTATAAATTTTAGACAAACTCAATGGATATTTATTTGAATCTCCTAATCTTTGAATCCTGGCTTTGATTAGAACATTGCCCAATGGTTATTCTTAAAGACAGAATCTTGAATTTACATAACTCAATATACATGCCATGCATTCTACAAACACCTACAGTGAAGCTACTCTAATTGAGTCTTACCAACCGTACTCCTTTAAGCTATTTAATACTTTATAGAATTTATGGGCCCTTAGTACCATCTACCTAATCAACATCATCTAATTAATTAAATAGCCATTGCCACCTATGACTATTAACACCTTGTAATACCTTTTTAATCTTCTTGACCAGCACAACTGGAGTCAACATGTACTTCTAAGAATGTCTAGGTGCCACCTATATCTAGAGTATCTTCATTTCGAGAACTCCATAACACTCAATTGATATAAAATGGACTTTTCCATCACATAACCAAGATGAGATTTTCCATTATAGTTAATAGCACAAACAACGAGATCCTTGAGGAAACGATCAACATCCACCACAAACTGTTAGCAATCATCTTCTCTTATGCTCGAAACTAGTTACTAGACTTGATTTCTTTCATCACCATAAAAACCATTATGAGACACTTCCATGCTATTGATTCTCATTGTATAATAGTAAGCGATACAATATATTAATTTATGAGATAAAACATTATAAGTCAACTCCTACGCAGACCTTAGACTTAACACCATATGTATCATCCCTTTATGTAGTTTAACTTAAACCTCAACCTATGTAGCAATCTTCACCCTATGGCTATTGCTTATCTACAATCTACAAAAAAGTTCCTCTATTTAGGCTGATGAGTTTTGAACCAATCCTTGCATCAATGCAAAATGCATTATCATTAGTCATCATTAGTATCAATAACCTAATATAAGAATCTCCTCTCATCATTAGGCATTAGTAAGACTATATCATCGTTAAACTTATTAACTACCACATCTAATACTGCTTTATCCATCATCTCACATTTAACCTTTGTTTTGTCAATGTAAATAAACCTGAGACATAGGTTGAATCAATACAAGCCTGCTAGTTGATAGGTCAACAAAGTGGTAACTATGACTAGCCTAAGAGAGGTTAGTTTTAGGGTAATTCACTTGAACCAATAATTTACAGGCCGATTCAATGGCCTATAAACTAATATTTCAATTTTTTTTTTTGCAATTATACATATATATATTTCTATGTATATTAACATACATTTACATATATATTTTTTTATATATATCTAACATACATATATATATATATATATATATTCGTGCTTTCATATACATATTTATATATATTAATATATTTACATATTTGTATGTATGTATGTATCTATATATATTAACATGCCTTAGCCTCTTAAGTAAATACATATACTGATATATACACATATATATATTGCATTATATAGAACATATGTACTAAATTCTTAGACTTTGTTGTAAAAAATGGATATATACATAAAGGAAAATTGTTGATAAAAAAATATACTAATATACATACAAATTTATCCTACATATATCTATGACATATGCATCAAATTCTCGAGTTTTGTTGCAAAAAATGGAGAAATGCATGAAGGAAAGTTATTGATTAAAAAAATATATTTATATAAATACACACACATACATATATATATATCTTGCAGCTATATATATATTTATATACATAGATACATACGTACATATTTTTTTTCATCAACTGTCTTTTAAAATAGGGTGGGCCACATTAGTGGGTCAACCCGTGGATCCCAAGGTTTGCCATTTGGTCAATTTGCAAAGTTGAATTAGCTTAACCCAGTAGGCCCAACGGGTCATTGGGTGGTTCTAGCCCGATCTAACCGAGCTTGGTCTAATTAAGCATACTGGTAGGTCAATTCACAAATCAAAATTGCTCTTATCCCAAGTTTAAATGTAAACACTTTCCCTTTATATGCCCCCTTCTTTATACAATAGCAACAGATACCTCGATCTAGATCTCTCTCTAGAATTGTTGTCATTGTTAAAGCATTGATCTCTAGCAATTATACCATATATGAAATCACTCTTACAATCTCCTCTTGAGATCCAACTCATCCATACTAAATATATGATTCTTAACCTCTTAAACTTATAGTTTTAGGACATTAGGGAGTATAATTGGATCTTCACCTGATCTTTAGTCTTAACCTTAACATTGATATTCTTAAAATCATCAATAAGAGACGATAAATCCAAGATATGTTATCTTACCGATGACTCTTCACTCGTATAGAATAGACATAATATCTACTTTAATGTTGGCAAATATGCAAAGAGTTAGTTTATGTTTTCTTTCATCATATTGCATTTGTCTTCTCCATTGCTACTTCTCGTGACATTATTTGTTAGACTTAGATGGATCATGTGAGGGCCTTTTCGTTGACTTATATGGGCTCCTCGTTCTATGGATTCTGGTTACTTATCTAAAGCTTTCTTTAAGCATGATACATCAAGATCTCTCACACCTACAGTTACCATTAACCAACATATGTAATTGTCCAGTTTCTTAATCTCATACCTAGTATTAGTAGTCCTCTCTTCAATGTGTAGATAATAAACTTTAAAAAAAATCCCTAGTCTCTCAACCTTATTTCAATGCTAGTTTGTTAGTATCAAGTATGGATTATAGATTATAAATTATGGAATACGTGTAAAACAAGAGAAATGATAAGTAGAGGGGAGAGTATAAACACATTTTTTTTTTTTTTTTGTGGAAAACCTGAAAATAATGGGGGTGAAAACCATGAATACAACTACATAAATCGTTATAGTTATGGTTAATAGAAACAATATAATAGGTTCTCTCAAAGTCATAATGCACTAATTCCTTCTAATCGAGCCCATAGGAGTTCTTATTTTGTCATATATCCAATAAATTTAAAAACACATCAATGTTTATAAAATCCCAAACCCCTATACACAAAATAAGAAATCACTTAAATATCATGAAACCGTAAAATTTCAATTAACCATAGGAAGAACCATATTAACAATACATGTACACCAGTCAATTACCTTTCTTAGCTAGTTGATTGGCATCATTGTCTGAATTTGATTTTACATTTTTTTTTTATTTTCATTCGATTACTTTTCTAAATCTGAATCTCATGTAAATTTGAAAGATAAAGTTAACGGTTATTATTTTTTCCTATAATATGATAAGGTATGGGCTAGTGTGTGTTTTATAGAACTTTAAGGGGGTTAAATGCTTGTTTTAATGACAAAGAAACTGAAAATTTAGGATTTTTATCCTTATTATCTAAGGGGTAGTGTCATGATTAATACCACAATTTTATCGAATTTTGTAATTATACACTTGAAATTTCAATTGTTTTAATTATACATTAAAGTGAAGATTTAATTGTCACTTCAATTAACTCCAATTCATACTATTAAATGAGTCAGCATGATTAGCCACTAAGGTAGTCACCTATGACTTTAAGATGTCACGCCATTGAATCTAATGAGTTTTGCAATTCACTGTTTTGAAAGGTGTAGCAGATAACTACCTAGGGTAAGAGGAGTCGCAACCCCCTAAGGCCTTAGTCGATCATCATATTGGTTAATCATATTAACTGAATTAATGGTGTAATTTAAGTTAACTAAAATAAAAGCAGTGATAATCAAATTTTTAATTTGGTATATAATTGAATAAGTTATAACTCTACATACATAATTACAAAATTTGATAAAACTATGTTATAAACCGTGATATTAATCCGATGATCAAATTCTAACATCCTTACATATATACCAAAGCTAAAAAGTTACTAAATGCATATCTTCAAATTCAGGGGATGCTCATACAAGATATATTTGAGGTGAAAATACAGTTACCTAAAGAAATGCTTTGTCAAGTTTGCGAAGGGCTCTTTTATATATATCATTCAAGATATATGTAATTTGTTGCCAAACAAATTTAAAAAAGAGGTGAACGTTTATGAAGTAAAATGTCTCATGGAAAATAAAAGTTACACAATTATAATTTACTCCAAAAACTTATGTTCTATCCCTTATCGTCTACATATTACAATGTGAAACTAGACAAACCTATCATCGGGTACGGTTATAGATTTCTTTTATCAATGGACATGTGCTGAAATGTATATAGCTTGTATTCATGGTATTGAAAAAGGTTAAAAATATGAATAAGGAATTATCCTCATGATGTTAGCCTAAAAAGAATGATAAAAAAAAAAAAAAAGAAAGAATGAAGTGATTTTACTCTAATTTACATTTAAACATATTCTGTTGTTTTCGAGGTTCTTTTTTTTTTTTTTTTAAAGAAATTCAATAGAATGAAACACAAGCATGCATCACAAATATCGTGGTAGAGAAGACCAATCAACGAATGATAGATTACATAAATAGGATGAGGTTGAAAAACTGCAAACTTATCCGGCCTTATCCCCTTTTAACATTGGAATGCTACCCCATGCGCATGTATTGAGATTGTATATGAGATGAGCGTACCACAAACTCGAATTCCATTCGGTTATATTCAAGCCGAACTTGAATGAAAACAACAGAACGTTATGGCAAATCAAAAATCTTATCTTCATCTATATATCATCTGGCGGATGAAAAAAAAAATATATATATATATAAAGAACAGTTCAATCCTTATAATGTTCCTAAGCTAGTGAAAATTTACAAAATTACCTAATCTCATAGCTCCCCACAATCACCTTTATTCCTGGATTTGAGTTAAGTAGGGGCACGCATGGCGTAATACAATGCCTGCCAACTCAATCTCGTTCAGGAGCATCGCTTGAAGTCCGTTCGGAACTCAACTTTCCAGTATACGACCATAGTTTCTCAACGTTTCTGGAAACCGGTCTGGGCTCAGGTGTACCTTTCGGATTCTCATTCATTGATGAGAGCACTTTTGGCGGACTTCCACTCACTGGGGTTGAAGAATAGAAAGTTGGGGTCCCGAATGGAGAGCCATAAGGAGTATGATGGATTGAGAATGGACTCGGACACATCCGCTTCTGGATCGGAAGACAGCCAAGGCCTCCCCTGGTGAAAATGGGTGATGATTCCATCGCAGCACGCTGCTTGGTTATATCGTCGACATGTAGGACGTCATCGATTCTTGCCATCACATTAAAAGCCAGGCTCTCCATCACCCTTGAGTAGCTTTCCAGAATTGCTTGTCCAACATCCTTTAAAAAAAAAAAAAAAAATTACAAAAAAGTGAAATCATGTTTTGGGAGTTTTAGGAGTCTTATTTGATGAGAGAAGAATTACCTTGTTGTATTGGATCTTATTCATATCCAATACAGTTTGTGGAAGGTTGGGGAAACGAAGTTTTAAAGAGTGCAAGACCGTTTCCGCCTGTTCCATCAGAACATTGTGCTTTTCTTTATCAGAGACAAGACCTCTCACCATGTTACCCCACGATGATGATGATGAGTGCCTAGCTTCTGCGTTATTACAGAGCTTTTTGTGGTCTCTCTGCTTCCAAACATGGATGGCTGCCTCGATCATGTTGGCTATCTCAAGTGTTTGATGCTCCGATGATACGTCCAAACAATCAAGAAGGTGGTCTGAAGAGAATGTCTCAGCAGCTAATTGGCGATATATAGAGTCGCCCAAGCAAGCTTTTCCACTCTATAGCGACAAAGTGCAATCAAACAACAAACCAGACGTTCAAGTTTTCGTTTGACAGTAAGTAGCTATAGATAGAAGAAAGGCACGAAAAATATCCGAAATCTAAGCAGAACATACAAGAGAAAGAATTCTGGATAATTTACCTTGGGCAACGTCTCCAAATATGCAGTAGGGACCTCCATTTCGGCTAGCACGTTGCTATTAATCGCCATGGCAGCCTTCAAGATCTGGTTTGTGCAGTCTCTACACTGTTGTAGCCGTTTTCTTGAAGCCTCAGACAATCCCTTTGCAGGGACTTTTGGGCACGGAAGCCACCACTTATCTTGCTGTCTACTGTAGGTCCTCTCGTCGTATGGACTCACCAGAAAGCGACCGCGATCATTGTCTTCACCAACAATTATCCCTCGATCGACATACCAGAACTCCGTTTCGCAAAATTTATCGAGCATACTAATCAACATGGCATCGAGTTTCTTCAAAGCAGGGAGGTTCATGTAGAGATCAGAACGAGCACGGGTGGCCATCACTTCGTAAGTTCCCCCTCCTGGGAATTGCTGAATCATAGGTACAAGTTCAACGATGGAATCGCTCACGGATAATAGCCAATCCATTTCTCTGAACCACATTGACTTCTTTTGAGTCGCCACTGGCTCTAATCTCCACAACTCTCCAAACACCGTGGCTGCCGACGTTATTGCACAACTATATGTCATACAACAAATCGAAAACGCAGACAAGACAATATAAAGAGAATCAGAGATAACCCGAGTCATGGCTTACCGGAGAGATTAGTGATGGCATTTGAGATTGCAAGTGCTGTGCAAACTCCTTTACCGCCGCCAGACATGTCCTCTCCCAAAAGAAGCTTAGCAAACCTCTCCTTCATCATCTCAACCTCTACATATAAAAAAAAAAAACGAAAATTTATCTCTTTATGTAAATAGTCTCTCTCTGCTCAATTCCTATTATCAGATCAAACTCAAAGAAAATTTAGGA
Source organism: Lumnitzera racemosa (assembly GCA_024138005.1). Classification (NCBI taxonomy): domain Eukaryota; kingdom Viridiplantae; phylum Streptophyta; class Magnoliopsida; order Myrtales; family Combretaceae; genus Lumnitzera; species Lumnitzera racemosa. The sequence goes on from JAMXBC010000012.1 coordinate 5,493,718, forward strand.
TGCATAGCTTCTGTACGTAAACAACAGTCTTTGATTGCACAATCACTTCCAATTTCTCTTCAAATATCCTGCAACAATAACAGACAGAAAACGTTTTCTGCAATTCCACAGAACCCCATTAAAATTTTTAATATGAAACAGTTGGTCCGATATTTAAGTTCATTTCACATATGTAATATTCCTGTTGATATATTCAATATTGGTTAGTAATTACGACTGAAATTTTCAATTTTTTCCCTTTCTTTTTGTATACACCATTCTTTGCAAAATTCTGACAATTCCGACATTAGATATTTTAGCAAATATATTTGTAATCGGTGTCCGGTATATTATGAGGAGAAATAAACTTCAGTTAAAGTTACAAATCAATAACTAATAATATTTAAATTGTCATCATACCGTCATCTTTTTTTCGTGTAATTTTATCCATTATGAAAAATTTATGAAATTGACTTTAGAGATCCAAAACCAATTAATAGCTAAAAAGAATTTATGATACAAGTGCATAACAAAGCTGAAAAGTTTCCTCATCATGTTTCTCAACATTTTCCATGTAGCCAGTCAACGACTATTCGGAGGAATCTTTCTGTTTTAATATTGGTAATTACAACTCGAAGGAATCTTAGAAGTCCGTGGACTCAAACGGTCAAACTTTACTTCATCATTATAAATTCAAACTGAACTTGAATTTCATGCAACCAAACACTGCCTCGGTAAAATCGAAGCATCTTATTATGTAAAGGGAAAAAAAAAAGCTCACTGTCCGCTAAATTTCGAAAAAAATACGAAAAGAAAATGTAAAAAGAAGAAACCTCTGCTTAAAAAGTAAACCTTAAAAGCCAATGTTAGGACAAAGTTTCTAATCACATCCATCCAGTGTATCCTCCAATCTCGGTTCTACTAGAAGTGATATGCCATAGAATATATAAGAGTTTGACACGTGGAAGTAATAAAACTATTTTGTTTTTTTAGTTTCCAATCTCATGTTAATCAATTCTACATTTTCCTAAACAAATCAGACAATTTAGGTTTTCGTGTCCTGTTTTCTCAAGGAACAAACACAAGCAATTTGAAACATTAAAAACGGATAAATAAAAGAAAAAACGCAATATTCACCCCAAAAAAAAAAAAAGAAAGAAAGAAAGAAAGGAGAAAGTGGAAAAAGAAATCCTTACCGGACAAATCCTTATCTCTCTTATCCTTTTCCTCATTCCATGACCCGACGCTTTTCCCGCTAAACACCTCAGGGAAGTCGGAACTCACCGGAACCGGGGATGCCGTCGGAGAGAAAGGAGACACCAACTCTTCACCACCTACGGCGGAGAAACGGCGGCAAGAGAAGCTAATGCAACTCTCCGACCCGCTGACGTCAGCGCCATTGCACCGGTGACTATCTGTCTCGTCATCTGACGACGATGTACTGTAACTATAACTAGTACCGGTACCAGCCATTCGAAGAAACACTCAGTCCACAGTCAGGTTGTTACTATGTGGCTTAGCGTATGGGGACAATGTTCTAGGACAGAGAAGATAGAAGTAGAAGCCTCAAGCCTCACAGATCACAAGAGTCACAAGCATGTAACGCTGTCGTCTTTATCTCTCTCTCTCTCTATATGTATGTATGTGTATATATATTTTATATTCTTATGTTTATATGGAGTTTTATAGGTGTGGGCTGAGTTTTGTTAATATTGTTGGGTAATAATATATGCAGATTTGTCAGGTACTTCGGTAGTTGGATGGAAAAGCAAGAGCGACGTCGTTTTGCATGTCCAACAAACGTTATTTTACTCTTCTATATTTTTTCTCGTTTGTTTTCTGGGCCCACTAGTTACTGGGAAGTTGGTGTTTTTTTAAATTTTATTTTATCTTTTCTACCGACCATCCTGCTTCCTTGGTCCACAGAGATATGTAGTGTAGGCCTCTAGGGTTATTTCATAACGTCAACAAATCCACCGTTGCACGAAATCATGAAATCTTGTCGATCCTTTATATTGTATGAATCAAACTCGGGATACTAGATATAACTTTCGATAATAAAGTCAAAATTAGCTAATCAGACGATTAGACATAAGCTTCATCATTGATAAAAAAATAGTTCCAATCATCACTCAACTACATTTTAAGAAATATATTGAGGGAGAATTGGATTTGGTTAGATAATTTATAGTTGATAAATAATTTTTTTTTTTAAGTAAGATATAGAAATTATTCAAATGAAAAACTTCTCATGCTTTCATATGATTATATATATTATTGAAGTCAGTAGAGATTTTTTTATATTATATTGATTTTTATTTTCAATATTCTTTCATATGTCTTTTAGATTTGGATTTTTAATTTTTTTATCTTTAATTTTTTTTAATTTATAAATTAATAGTTAAAATTATCTAAATTTTTTAGACTTCTCCGTTCTTATTTCAATTATGAAAGCATGAAAAAATTCGAGAGAAAGTAATATGTTTAGACTTCAAGCTATACATCTCTTGACATGGTTATTAAGTATAGTAATATTATTAAGTGATTAGTCATACATCACAATTAGGACCCCACTCTCTGGAAATCTTCTTAAAAGGGGATAGATTGTGTAGAAAGAAGTACTTATTGACTTGTACAATTAAGAATCTACGTGTTCTAACCCATACACATGATGATGAATTCCTTCAACAATGAAGAATGATATTTCCCTCCCATACTCTTTCTTTTTCTTCTTCAATGTTAGATTTTACGTATAATTATTTTTATGCTTGGAGCGTGAATGTGTTTTTTGTTAGTTTTTTAATAAAATGCATATTTTTTTAGATCTTCTAACAAATTATCTAGATGCATCCATTAGTGGGATCCATTATAAAAAGGACTAGATCAAATGCTCATAAAAAAATTTTATAGGTGCAGCCTTGTTTTTTGTAATTTCTAATTTCTTTATATTGTTTACCATATTTACATCCTTTGTTTTAAAGAAAAAATAGAATTGAAAAGCAAAAGAATTACAACATTAGTTCTAACTAACAATGATAAATGAAGTTAGATAAATAAACATACATAATATGCACAAAATAATATATGTATATTCAAATATGATAAGATATTTAAATAATTTAAAAATTTTACAAATTTTACACAAGCATCGATTAAAGGTTGAAACAAGAGAAAATTTTAATTTTATATATATCCTTTTTTTTTAATAAAATATATAATTAGTTTTTTTCTTGTAGTTTTTTTTTTTTATATATATACACTCACCACTTTACCTCATCTCCTTTTTACTCTCCTCATTTCACCGGTAGAAATTTTTGTTAATGGTTTTTTTTTTTGTTACATTTTATTGTTGAATTAAGGAGTCTTAAATATTGCAACAATTCTTTTAGCGTTTGAAGTATAGTTTCTAGGAGATAACGAGTTTTATCTTAATAATACTACAAACAATCTAATTTCTAAATTTAAAAATATTATAAACATCACATTTTCAGGAAATTATATGGAATATCTTATAAATACTATAAATTACGCATTGGATATGGAAAGGTTTTCATTTAAGCTTATCAATAGACCATACTTTGCATTTTTATACTTAACACAATGAGCATACATTCATCTGGATAAGGGGATAAATCATTGAATATAGTCTAAGTTGTAATGATGATCATCATCAAGGTCAAAGCTTATTGGCATAATTTTTCAATATTATCTTTATTTCTTAATAGAGGAGAAAAAAAACTGATATAGATATTTGTTTGCATTGACTAATTTGTTGTATTAGAAAAATAAAATCATTATAAAAAGCTATTTTACCACAATATTTCGTTGTTAAAAATTGAATTCTTTGTAGTGATAAACAGAAAAATTAAGCCATTAAGCTATGACTCGATGATGATTATCATTAAAACCTAGACTATACTTAGTGATTTGTCCCCTTGCTGGAATGAATAAATGCTCATTGTTTTAAGCATGCACATTGACACTAAATACAATAAAGGAAAAGCACAGAGGGGTTACAAATGCAAAGTATTGTTTGTCAGTGGGCTTAAATGCAAACCTTTTTATATCAAATTCATAATTTGTAGCATTTGTGAGATATTTGGTACAATTTTAGAAAATGTGATATTTATAGTGTTTTTGAGTTCAAAAATTACATTACTTGTAATAGTATTAAGATGAAACTTATAATCTCCTAAAAATTATACTTCAAAAGCTAAGAGAATTTTTGCAATATATAGGACTCCTAAAACCAATACTAAAATGTAACGACAATAAATTATTAATAAAAATTTTTACTAATGAAATGAGGAGAGTAAAAAGGATATGAGGTAAAGTAGTGAGTGTATATAGAAAGAAAAAACAAGGAGACTTATAAGCAGGTTGATAAAAAAATTGTAAAAAAAAAATAATTATATATTTTACAAAAGGAAGATATATAGAAAATTAAAATTTTCTCTTCTTTAATCCTTTAAACGGTGTTTATGTAACGCTTGTTATCATTTTTCAGTTATTCAAATATCTTTTAATATTTGAATATACATATTTTACTTTACGTATATTATGTACATTCATTTATCTAACTTCACTTATCATTACTATTTGGAAAAAACGTTGTAAGGCTATATACAAGTCAAGTGAAGATAATACAATACTAAACTCCAACTTAACTTGAACTCAATTGAGCTTAGAATCTAAAGCTCGAACTTGACTCAAAATAGCACTAAATAGGCTTACGCTTGAGCTCAACTCAATTAAGTTAATTTAAACTCAATTTATTTAAAAATACATTTTTTAAATTATAATAATATTAGTATTCAAAATCAACTCGAACTTGATTAATATCTATATAAAACTCAAGCTCAATTAGGCTCGCGAGCTAATTGAGTTAAGCATTACAAAGCTTGAGCTCAAATTAATTAACTGCTTCAGTATCTTATGAGTAATTTAACTCATTTACATCCTTAGTTGTAATTGTTTTGTTTTTTCATTTTACTTTTTCTTTAAAAGCAAAAGATATAAATATAGTAACCAACATAATGAAATTAAAAATAACAAAAAATGAGGCTAACTTCTACGTATAACAATGTGTTGTGGGCATTTGATCGCAATATAAAAAATTCTAACTTTAACAACAAAAGAATTGTAGCGAAATAGCTTTTTATGATAGTTTTGTTTTCTAATGCAACGATTTAGCCATTGCAAAAAAGATATCTATATTGTTCTTTTTCTTCATTACAATGATATTTTGTTACTTTCTTTTTATTAGTGATATCTTTTAACAATTTATAATTTTTTATTTGTCATATATAGTATTTTATTGTTGAATGGTTGCATTTCATTTTCTTCCCATTTTTTTTTCATGCTCATGTTGCTAATATTGCTTATGAATTTCAAAACATAGAAACCAACCACAACTATAGTTGTCACTTTTTTGTTTTTCTTGATATATATTCCTAGAAACTATAGCTTTGAGTAGGAATTCGAACACGGAAAAGACATGATAATCATATTTATTAGCTAAACATGTAGCACAAATATTTAGAGATTAAGAAAATATGAAAAATCAAACCAATAACTTGTGACCCTAGTGATGATTAACATTATAATCTAAACTACACTCAGTGATTTGTCTACCAGTGATGATTAACTTATAATTGTTTATTTATCATATATACTAATTTTTTGTTAATATTTTGGGTTATAAGATATATTTTTCTTTCAAAGTAACAAAATACATGGATATTCAAGCAAAAAAAAAAAATTCACGGAATTTTATTTATACATTTTTATATAATGTCATTACAATAGTGTAAAAAAAATATAATTTACATTTTTTATTTTTTTTAGTGATCAACTCATTACATTAAAGGAAAATAAATCGCTCTAAAACAATATTTTTTCCATAATATTATATTGTCATAACTTAAAATTTTTATAGTGACTTTTTTAATGGCAAGCTATTCTTTGTTTCCATCAATAAGACCATTAGTTTATTCTCCTATTAAAATTTTCATTTATTAACTTTTACAATTATTAGTTAAATGATAGACTAAATGATCCTGTAGATAAAATCGTAGAAGTCACAAATATACCAAAATATCTTGTGGCTTATGTTAGAACAAAAAATGTTATATTCTTAAGGAAGATGGTAATCAAATAGGATTTATTTATTAATATATATTTCTCCCAAAGGTGTTTTTACTAGTGCATCCATTGAAAACTTAGATTTCCAATATAATTTAAATGACTAATGATTTCCACAAAGATTTTAAATAAATATGTAATTTCTTACATATGTCTTGCAAAGGGAATCGATATAAAGATGTATTGGGAAATATTAAAATGCGTAAAGTAAGAAAAAAATTTAATATTATTAACATATCATGTGAAAATGATGAATATTGTGTTCGTACTCATAAAATTTTGACATATATAAGTAAAAGAATATACTTTTTTAAAAAAGTACAAATTATGTTTTCGCGAGTCAAAAATTTATAGATACTTATTGATGCGTTTTCGGGGTTAAACACACGGAAAAAGTACCATAACGAGGCAAATTGAAATGAACACAGAATAAAGAACAAAGAAAAAGTTAGTAAAGTTTGTGTAGCTACTGAATAGATATAACACACTACTCAATCTTACTCGACCTATAATCTACTGAATATGACATATCGGTCTGAATTAAAGAGTCATTTGCCGTTACTTCTTGTTAAAGGAAATAAGCAAGGGTTGAGAGTTAACGAAAACATTAAGGTTGCTTAAAGAGAATAATTCTGTTTTGAAAGTTGGATGATGTGTATACAAGGAAAGTGAGGGTTTGTATACTTGCCAACTAGGGTTATTTTATACGTATAAAAAGACAAAAGAGTATTTTATAATTACGTTATATTAATCATACTAAAAAGGGGTAAAAATGACAAAGAATATCTAGTATGGAAAAGAAAGAATTATTCTGAAACATTGTGTCAAAAAGTACATGTCACTTGATGGCTGTATGTCAGGAGTATGATACATAGGCAAAAGCAAGAAGTGTTGGGAGTTAAGAGTCAACCTAATTTAAATCAGGTCGAGAGCCAATCAGTCTGGCAAAAAGGTCAGCTATCTTGAAGTCAAATGCCAATAAGTTAGGTCAGTAGCTTGGCTTGGCTAGTTTGGGGCTGTATTCTGGATTAAGACTTCGCTATTGGGCAGGAGCATATTGGATATACGTAAGGATCGGAGAGATAGGTCGATAGGAGGTCAGATTGGGATGGGAATCCCTGTCTCAACTATAGCTTAGAGCTAGTATTTTCCATGCGAGCCTTTAAAGTCCTATAGCTTGGCTTTTATGATCGGTCTAGGGGAGTTGGTTCCTATCATCTGCCAGGGGGTCCAAGAGATTTGTCCTCAAATCTGAAGCAATTTCTACTCGTTCTTCTAAGGCATTTACAGGGTTTTCTTCGGTTAGTTGTTGGGGAATCAGATCGAACACGTTGAAGGTAAAGGAAGTACCATAGTCATCAGGCAACTCAATTTGGTAAGCATTGCGATTGATCTTCTTTAAGACCTTGAATGGGCAGTCAGCTTGAAGAGATAGTTTGTTTTGTTTTAAGTGCAAAAATCGCTCTTGGTTGAAGTGAATCCATACTAAGTTTCCTAGCAGGAAGGAAATAGTTCGGCGGCCTTGACTGCCAACTTCTTGTTGTCTCTGATTAAACTTGGCAATCTTCCTCATGACAGACTGGTATAGCTCATTCAATTCTTAGGTTCGATTTACTCTAGATTAACTTTCTTCAGTAGCTGCTGGGGTGTCGATCATGTTCAAGGGAATAGCAGGGTTAAGGCCATAGACGACTTGAAATGGGGTCTTCTTAATAGTGCTATGAACAGTCTGGTTGTAGGCAAACTTCACAACTGGTAGGCACAAATCTTAATCTTTTAGGTTCTTTCCTATAATAACTTTGAGCAAATTTCCTAGTGCCCTATTTACTACTTCGGTTTGGCCATCAGTTCAACAGTGGCTATTGGAGCTGAATACGAGTTTAGTTCCAAGTCTTCTCCAAAGAGTTTTTTGGAAATAGCTAAAAAATTTTGTGTCCTGATCTGAGACAATAATCTTTAGTACTCCATGTAGTTGAACAATCTCTTGTAAAAATAGATCGGCAATAGATAGAGCATCGTTAGGTCGATGGCATGAAATGAAGTGTGCCATCTTATTGAAGCGGTCCACTACAACAAAGATGGAATCTTTTCCTCTGGGTGTCCGAGGAAACCCTAGGATAAAATCCATGCTGAGGTCAACTCAAGATAAAGTTAGTGTTAGTAATGGCATATACTCTTCGCGGGGTTCTCTCTTCCCCTTAGTACGCTTACACACTTTACAACTATTAATCACCTTATGGATATCCTTAACCAAACCAAGCCAGTAAAAGTTCTCCTTCAACAGACTGGCTGTCTTCGTTTTCCTGAAATGACTAGACAATCTTCCACCATGAGCTTCCCTAATCAACAGCTCACACGTAGAACAGTTTGGTATGTACAGCCATCGATCCTTAAACAAAAAGTCGTCCTTGAGATAATATCCCTTGATAACAATCCTGGCCTTACACTGTTCTTTGATGGGGCTGAAATGAGAACCATGAGCATTGTGCTCAACAATTAGTGAGAATCCCAATAATTTTGTTTGTAAAGTGGTCAGCAACATTTGATGTCGTGACAGAGTGTTGGTGACCACATTTGCACTTCCCTTCTTGTACCGGATGACGTATGAGAAACTTTTCATGAACTCCAACCACTTAACTTGCCTCCTTAAAAGTTTGTTCTGACTCCCCAGATGCTTCAAGGACTTATGGCCTATATAAATAACAAATTCCGGCAGTAGCAAGTAATGTTGCCAAACAGTAAGAGCTCGGAAAAGGGAGTATAACTCCTCCTCATACATGGAATATTTTAGCGCAGGACTTCTAAGTTTCTTACTATGGAAGGTGATGGGCTGTCGTTCTTGCATCGAGACAGCATCAATTCTAACTCCTAATGCATCGTACTCCAGTTCGAAGGGCTTGTCAAAATCCAATAGTGATAGGATAAGGGTTAAAGTGAGCTTCTCCTTGATCTCCCTAAAGCTTCACTCAGCTTGATCACTTCCCTTCATTCTTCTTTGTCAGCTCGGTCAATGGGGCAGCTATTGTATTGAAGTCCTTAATAAATCGCCTATAAAAATAAGCTAAGCCATGGAAACTTCGGACCTCGATGACATTCTTTGGCGTCGGCTATTCCAGAACAGTTCGGATCTTTTCCTCATTTGCTCGGATTCCTTCCCTTAACATTATAAACCCTAGGAATATCACTTCTTTCTGGCATAACATGCACTTCTTTACATTCTCATATAACTTCTCGGCTTGCAAAATGTCAAATACTTCGCGAAGATATTGAACATGGTTGTTTAAGTTGGCATTATATACCAGTATGTCATCAAAGTATACAACCACACATATTTCGATCATAAGGCGCATCACATGGTTTATTAATCTCATGAATGTGCTCGGCGCGTTAGTAAGTTCGAATGACATAATCAACCATTTGTAGAGTCCGTGCTTAGTCTTAAAGGCAATCTTTGACTCATCCCTCAGTTTCATACGAATTTGATGGTAGTCATTTCGCAGATCAATCTTTGAAAATATCTTTGTACCATAAAGCTCATTTAACATGTCATCGAGTCTTGGTATCGGGTATCTGTACATGACAGTAATTCCATTGATTGCCCAGCTATCAATGCACATGTGCCATGATCCATCCTTCTTTAGGACGAGCAGAGTTGGTACAGCACAAGGGCTCATGCTCTCTTTTACATATCTTTGCTCAATAAGTTCACCTACTTGTTTTTTCAGCTCGACAGCTTACTCAAGGTTCATCCTGTATGTAGGTTAGTTCAGTAGGGCGGCACTTGGCTGCAGATCGATGTAATGCTTTATGCCTTGGATTGGTAGCAATCCTCTAAGCAGCTCTTCTGGAAACAGGTCAGAAAACTCATTTAGTTAGTTTTGGATCTCTCTTGGAATGTTCTCTAATTCCTTCATCTCAATAATCTTCTAACCAAGAGGAACATTGGTTCATCAGCTTTCTTAGCAAATCGAAGCTTTCTTAGCAAATCGAAGCTTTCTTTGGCTCATCACCGAAGCTTTCTTTTTACTAGCTCGAGTGAGTTGGTTATGAGTCTCATTCGCTTGGGAGGAGGTTAGAGGTTGCAACAAAATCTTCCTTCTATTCTTGACAAAGGCATAGGCGTTCTTGTACCCGTCGTGAGTAACACGTTGGTCAAACAACTAAGGTTGCCCAAACAGTAGATGTGAAGCCTCCATAGGAATGACATCGTAAACTACGTGTCTCTGTACACGTTCCCAACACTGAACGATACGGTCACTTGTTCAGTCATGTGCAAAGCACCCTTATCATGAAGCTAGTGTAGCTTGTAAGGTCGGAGATACTTTAAGGTTAGCAAATCTAACCTCTGTACAAAGGAATGTGCAATGGCATTAGTACAACTTCCTCCATCTACGATGATTGTGCACGGTTAGTCTTTGATGGTATATTTGGTATGGAATAGGTTCTCTCTCTTGCCCTCCTCAGAGTTCAAGAGGGAACTAAGGACTCGCCTTAGAACTAAGGCTATTACTTCTCCCTGATCAACATAGATACAGGTTTCCTCTTCCTCTTTCACCTTAGGTTCTCCAACATTTTCGTCTTCTTCGAGGTTGCTTTCGTCATTACTATCTACCATGTCTTCTCGAAGTATCATAACACGCCAGTTCAGACATTCAACGGCCATGTGTCCAAAGCATAAGAATTTAAAACATTTTACCTCACTGGTCTTTTATCCTGATGGCTAGCCTTTCTCATAAGTTCTCGAGATTGGCTTAGCCTTGAGTTGGCTCGAATGACTTACTTAGCCCTGCTGGTTTGCTTGGCGTTCCTCAAGTCAGTCATTCCTTTCCTTAGCTTGATATGCCCTCCTCAGATCGGCTTGAACAGGTCAACACAATACGGGAGCTTGGGAGAATATTTGCCCAGGTTGGCTTGGAACATTCCTCATCTGCTTTTCGACCCTCTGTGCTATCTTAATGGCCTCGTCTAAGGTATAAAATCTTTATACTTCCACGATATTGCAAATTTCAAATCTAAGTCTAGAAATAAACCTCGATACGGTGCGTGCTTTTGGCTTTTCTACGTCGATTCCGATCATAAGCATCTGGAATTCCCTGACATAGTCATCAATAGATCGGTTCCTTTAGCAAAGCTCTTGCAATTTTGCAAACGTATCTTACAAGTAGGTTTCAGGCACAAATCTACCTCTTAGTAGCTTTTTCATCTCATCCCAAGTTTTGATACCTCGTCTTCTATCTCTAGCTTTGGCGGTAGTCAAATTCTTCCCCATATGGTGGCGTATCCAGTAAATTCCAACGTAGCAAGTTAGACCTTGATTGCATCCTCATACCTATAACACTTAAATACTTTCTTGACATTCTCTTCCTATTCTAAATATTCATCTACATCTCCACCTTTATCGAAGGGTGGGATTTGCACTTTAACATTGTCTAGGCTCCAAGGAACTCGGCGTCTTTGTCCTTGTGTAGTAATTAACTTCTTCTTCACTAAACTCTTTGACATTAATCTCCTCGTCATCTTCCCTAATCTCCTCTAACTCTAATCTTCGTCTAACAACTCTGTCTACTACTCTTCTAGCTCGTGGTGGTTGAATTGGGTGATTGGTCCAATTGCCTTAGCCATGGTGTCTCTGAAGGGCACCATCCTGTGGGTGTTGTTACTGAACACCTTGGGGTTGTTGCCTATTAACTTGTATTGCGCTGACTAAACTCTTGACAAAGTTTGTGAGTCTATTAAGATTGTCATTAATAGAACTCGGGGTATTACTACTATTATAACTATGACCTGGTTGAGCACCACTACCCTAGTCACCAATAACCTCTTAAACATTTGAATTTGATATAGCATAATACTTTTTTGAACAAATTAACAAACTACTGACAAACTTGCTTTGTTGTCGTAATGGAAAATAGAATAAAACAGAGTATCAATGAAACTGCTCTTACAAACACTCAAACACACTATAGTAGCTACGGAAGGAATACAACAGCCATCAATAGTAAAGTGAACTAAAACTTCATTGCAACTTCATACACTCCCTTACAGAACCGTGCTTTGATACCAGCGAAGCTGATGCATCTCCAGGATCAGACACACGGAGAAAATACCACAACAAAGCGTACCAAAAAGAACAAAGAAAAAGCTAGTAAAGTCTAGGCAACTACTGAATGAACATGATACACCACTTGATCTTACTCGGCTTACAATCCACCGGATATGAGACAGCGGTCTGAATTGAAAGGTTACTCACTACTATTCCTTATTAAAGAGAATAGATAAGAGTTGAGAGTTAATAAGAATACTAAGGTTGCTTAAAGAGAATAATTCCATGTTGAAAGTTGGATGATGTGCATACAAGGAAAGTGGGGGTTTATATACTTGCCTACTAAGGTTATTTTACACGTATAAAAAGATAAAAAGGATATGTTACAATTACATTTCATTAATCATACTAAAAAGGGGTAAAAATAACGAAGAATATCCAGTATGAAAAAGAAAGAATTATTTTAGAATGTTGTATCAGAACGTATGTATCACTTAATGGCTGTACATTAGGAGTATGATACATAGGCAAAAGCAGGAAGTATTAGGAGTTAGGGGCCAACCTGATTTAGATTAAGTCAAGAGTTAATTAGCCTGGCAAAAAGGTCAGTTGTCTTGAAGTCAGATACTAGTGAGTTAGGTTGGTAGCTTAGCTTTGCTAGTTTGGGCTATCTTTTAGATCAAGACTTCACTGCTGAGCAAGAGTATGTTGAATACACATGAGGATCTAAGAGACAAGTTAACAGGAGATCGGATCAAGATGAGAGTCCTTATCTCAATTATGGCTTAGAGTTAGTATTTTTTGTGCGAGCTCTTAAAGTCCTTTAGCTTGGCTTTTTGTGATCGATCTAAGAGGTTGATTCTTATCACTTATGTCACAGTTTGTATTTTGAAAAAAAGTGGAGGTGCTCAACTTAAGGTTTAACATAAAGTAAGTGAGCAGGCGACTTGTTCAAAGGGTGGGGTAGTCTCTCAATAAAGAGTTGACCTCCTATGAGTAAACTAGTCAAAGGTTGATGTCGCTCTCTTAAAGATGGTCATGGCAGGCTGAAATCAATAGAGAAGTTAGGTCTCTCAATCTTATGGAGCATAGTGACAATATTGATTGGTACTCCTAAAGCTAGAGGAGTTTGGAACAGTTTTAGGTAAATAGGAAAGGAAAAAGGTTGGCTCACCCTTTATAATTTAAGTAAATATGACAAGGGAAGGAAAAGTCAAGCACTGTACGAGTACATAAGGAGGGGGTAAACCTTCCATTCGGTGATAAGTGATATCAGAGTGTAAAATTTCCAATATAGATGAGCTACCTAAATATTACCCGTTGTGCTTAATAGAAAAATGTAGCTTTTGTTGACAACTGAGCTCATATTGATGGAGTTCAAGAAAAGGAGCAACCATTAGGTAGAGGACATTGTTGGTAAAGGGGACAACTGTGTTGTGAGCAGTGTTGTAATAAGACTTTACTTGAATCTTAAGAAAATGAAAAAGTAAACTTCAAAAGACAAACTGTACTGTTGGGTCACTTAATAAAAAACAATTTTGGAGGATGAGAGGCGAGGGCGAGGGTGAGGGCGAGGGCGAAGGTGAGGTGATGCTTGTGGAAGTCTTGAAGTACTAACGGAGATAATCTTGTTGTGGAGTTGGGCAAATGAAAAATAGAGTTGGTGATCTTAAGGGAAAGGGTAGTGGTTAAAAGTTAGCTCTACCATGAGGGTGTTGTAGATTTACATAAGGAAGAATATTAAGGTCTGTGTGTTGAAGAGAAGTAGAGGCGTTTAACTTGAGGCTTAACGTGAAGTAAGTGATGTTGATAGGTGATTTTTTCTTAGGGTAGAGTAGTTTGTTAAGGTAAGATTAGTTTCCTATAAGCAAATTGGTCGAAAACTAATGTTGCTTTCTTGATGATGGCTATAGTAAACTGAAATCAGTAGAGAAGTTAGGTCTCCTAATCTTATGGAGGATAGTAGCAATATTGGTAGACTTTCCTAAAACTAGAGGGGTTTGGAGTAGTTTTTGATAAACAGAAAAGAAAAATGCTAGCTCATCCTTTATAATTTAAGTAAATATGATAAAGGAAAAGATGATTGAAGACCATACAACCACATAAAGAAGAATTAAATCTCTCGTTTTATAATATTTATACATTATTCATCGATTTATATGATATGCTATTATCAATAAAATATTTTTTATAAAGCAAAAGATAATCCAAATTTTAATTTCTTTTGTCCCATGTTGTAATATAAAATTACATCTCCATTCCACTCATCTTGAATTCAGTGTGATAAAGATAAGGATGTGCTATCCGTACTCTGCAGTGAAAACTAGGTATTTTTATATAAGCATGAATTAAGCCACGCATATCTCATGAAAGCACCGTACAATCTTAGATCAGGAAGCAGCTAAAAAGAGTTGCATTAATTATAGTAAATAGAAGGCAAATTCTTACCAGCCTTTTCCTCCTCCAGATGATTACATAATTATTTCGATTGAAAAAAAAAAATAAATTCTATCACATCATGGATAAATAGAAGCGGGTACGCTTACTCTTGCTGGTTTCCAATGTGGCATGGGAAAATATAAATTTAATAACAAAAAACAATTATATTATATCTTAAATGAAAGATTCAAACTTAGATTTCACTAATGATATTATTAGATTATATTAATTTTAAATGTTAAATATTATAAACCATATGTGATATATATATATATGTGTGTATGTGATATAGATATCAATAGATTTTAATCTATTCACTATGTATAAAATATGAATGGTAGTTGTTTTATAAACTACTCATGTTATTATCATTTAATACTATACATGTAAAAATTTTATTTATATTTATATTATATATATATATGTAATGTATAATACTCAGTTGAATTTTTTCTGCATCTTGTAATTTACACTAAAACCAAAATGCATTTATTTAGGAATCGACGTGCATTAATTTCCCCTTCGATAGTATCCAATTTTATCACCAACATGCATCTTAATCCCTATGACTACGTAATATCATATACTGGTAGACATATACGTATACGATAAATTAGCGACTCCAGTACATTTATGTCGTTAGGGATACTGCTTTCGTGGGACGAAGTTTCCGTGATTCTCCCGTTTCGCCCTCGTTCTCTTCCATTTTCGGCATTTCATCTTGCACGTGTTAGAATAAGTCGTTTTCCTTTGTTAGGAGTTCATTTCCTTTTCTGGTAAATATATATGTGACCCTAATGTGTTGACGGTGAAACATGGAAAACAAGAAATTAATTAACGTTCGTGTCGAACATTTCCTAGGGAATTTGTGAAGACGACAAATTTGATATGAAAGACTGTAAATTGGCAACTTTGATAAAGAACACCAACAACATTAATAAATCCTCGTCGCATATACGACATGATGGGATTAGATATGGAACGGAATGGTAATTTATGTCCGTGATTTGACCCATTTAGAGTGTGCTGGTGATCGCGGTATGATAGGTGAATACATCAAAGATATGTATAGACACGAAGCATAATGACCTTAAACATGAGAAACATAGAAACACAAACTAGGTGGAGGTACGGGTGCGTACATTTTACAACACCTGGGCATCAGAAATTAAAACCATTTACACCATGTGACAATTTTAGAAATTTCGTGGAATTTTTTTGTTTTTAAATAATGGAGTTTTATTAAATCAAGGGAGGCTCTCTTTCGAAGCCGCTAACTCTAGGGCTTTCTCACAGCACAACAAAAACAAAAATAGTGATTTTCTTCATCAGAGGAAGAAGCCTTTAGCCTTTTGACTTGATAATGAACATGGAGATTCACTGGTAGAAGAAGTGGAATTTGTATCGAATGATCGGGGAAACTCAAATGAAAAGAAAATTTCCTTTAAAGACATTGTTCTTACAAATATACCAAGAGCATATAAAAGTCTCTTTCTGAGATGATATTCCCCTTGAAACCATGGATCATGATGATGACAAATGGAATGAGGAGGAGGATTGCCTAAATGTGATTGTAGCATTGGTGGTCTGCAACTTGAATTTCTTAAATACAGAAATTGAAATGTTAAGTGCCTTGTGAAAAAATACGTTTATTGCAAAGGTGTTAAGGCCGAACCTTGGATACAAATTTCTTCTAGATATGCTAACAAAAATGTAGAGGAAATCGAATTCTTTCAAATTAATCCATGCAGGGATGGGTTATTATTTGGTTTCATTGGAAAATAATATGGATTATTAGTGGGTTATAAGGAATGGTTCATGGTTCATGAATGGGAGGTATTTGGCTCTAAAAAAATGGGTTCCAGGTTTTCATCCAGATATAACTACTTTTGACTTGGTTATAGCTTAGGTATGAATTTTTGGTTTACTAGTAGAATTTTACTCTCCTTTTACAATGGGGAGAATTGGAGGAAAAATTGGATTGGTGCTAAGATACGATTCGTACGTTATGGATTTAGAGTCAAGATGATTCGCACGCATTTGCATTCAATTGAATATTAATTCTCCTCTTAAGTATACTATTTTTATTAACAGTACCCCTTACAACATTTTGTATGAGGGTTCATTGAAAGTTTATGATTGTTGTGGATGGATAAATCACTTGGGACATCCTTATATCCCATGGTCACAAATAATAATGCTATAGAATGTAGATATGGTAGAGAGAAACGAAGAACAAGAGGCTAAGAGAACAGTTGGAGAGGAGGTTAATCATAAAGCAGGTGAGGAGAGTGGAAACAACACACCTGTTGACAACTTGAATGATGGTGTAGCAGAATAGTCTTCAAATGCAAGATATGGTGCATTGAATAATGAGAATGATATTAAAAGGTTCGAGAGGGCACACATAAAGTTAATGAGCAAGGTACCGGATGGCATAAGTAATTGGAGTAAAGTCCAATATAAAAAAAAAGGCACCAAAAAAAAAAAATGAAAAGAAGGCTATGGGGAATGTGACTATTGATAAAAAGGATCTAGGTTTTGGTTCAAGGGAAAAGTTTGAGCAACCAAAAGGTTTGAAAACACCATTTAGGGTTTTAAATATTAGTGGAGGTGACTCTTCACGATACCTAGTTGACTCTTCAAATAGGAAATATAAAAGGGAAAGAGAATTTAGAAAACCTAATGTTTTTTTCTTTTTCTTTAGAGAAAATGGATATATTTTAAGAAAATAAGGCAATGGAAAAACTCATGTTCCCTAAAGAAGTTGGCAAGGAAAAATGGTTCTTATGATGGAAACTTCCATTATGCTTCGGCTTCTGAGAAGTGATTTACCTTTGCTAGAAAGGATTCTAGATTCAAAATTATGGCAAATTAAGACCCTAATAAGTGTACTAACCCTCAAAGTGGAAGTGGAAGGCATGTCGATAAATAGTATTGTGTGGCAGAAACATTAAGTACTAGAGACAATCTTCCAACCAATGTTTCTAACTAGACAAGAACTTCTGATAAAACAAGTAATAATCAAAACTAGGGCAAAGAGGTTTTTGGCTATAAAGATGCTAATGATGAGCGATGTCATAATGGGTGAAGATCTTTTGGAGCTTTTCGAAGAGACTTGTCGACTGGTGGTAGAAATACTTTTGAAGGAGTTGGTCCATCTGATGGAAGTCTAGTGAGTACCGTTGATGGAGGACCAACGGAAGCAATTTTGGTTGAAGGTTAGGGAAATGCAAGTTTTGATGACCTATGCCTCCTTTTGGCCATGTAGGTGGATGGCAGAACTAGAACATAACGAGGAAGCCTTTTATGGCACTAGGTGAAAGCATTTTGCAATCTTCTTAATATAGAGTTAATGGATACTTTATCTTCTTCTATTTTATTTAAACCCTTTAGAATTCTTGCTTAGAACATCAGAGGTGCAAATTTTGAAAGGAGGAGGAAAGCTGTTAAGGAATTGTGGATGTTATATGACCCCAAAATTCTTATTATTACAGAAACAAGAATGGGGTTAGAGAGGACAAAAGCCTTGAAAGATTATGTTGGTGTGAATTGCATGCTCTACATTGAGGCAGATGAGTTTAAGGGAGGGATTGTTACGTTGTAGAATGCCAAAGATACGACGATCAAAGAGAGAGTCTTCACTAACCAACATATTACTTTGGAAATCTAAGTATGTTGTCATAACTTTATTTGGCTTTTGTCAGCTATTTTTATGCTTCTCTTAGATTTGTGAAACATTGCCTTTTATGGGAGGAGTTAGAATCTCTAGCAAGTAGTTGGAGTAGACCTTAGGTAATGATTGGTGATTTTAATGAGATCTTGAGTAAAGAGGAAAAGTGGGGAAGAAGACCAATGTGTCAGAACTATGCTGATATATACCAACAGTGTATGGATTCATGTAGGATGTTAGACTTAGGCTTTGTTAGACCAAAGTTTACAAGATTAAAAAATCTAAGAACTTATGTAAGCTTGTCCACACCTATTTAAATCAAGTTTAGGCAAATGATAGCTGGAGATAGATTTACTGAGAAACTAAATTTTTTTATCTTATTTCTTTACAATTAGACCATCTGCCCCATTTTATTAGATACGTATCCAGTAGCAAGGAGGGGACCAAAGAAAGACTGTCCCTTTTGTTTCTAGCCAATATGGCTGGACCACCTTAGATTTAAAGAATTTATAGCACTTTAATTAGACCTTTTACAATTTCATTTCCTTAAAGATTTACCAAGTTTTGTTTCCAAGTTGAAGGCTTGGAACAAAGAAGTGTTTGGGATTATCTATGTATGAAAGAGAAACATATAGAAAAACATTGAGGAGATTTATCAAAAGTTGTGGAATAAGCCATTGCAAGAGTTGTTAAATAGTGAGAAATTCCTTCAAAAGGAGCTAGAAGAGGTGTTAAACCGTGAGGAGAAGCTGTGGACATCAAAAGCTAGATCTAAGCGAATTATTGAGGGGGAACGTAATGCAAGGTTTTTCAATATGAGTACTCTAGCTAGATTGTCAAAAGTTCATATCTATAGTCTATTCGATTCAGTTAGGAACTGGATTTCTAAACAACTTGTTCTTTAAAATTTAATGAATTCTCACGTCTTGAATTTATTTACCATAGAGAAGTTATCATGTAGTAAAGTTCTTGTTGCCTGGGATGGGTTTTAAAGATTATTTTTGAAGAAGATAAAGTTGCGTAGGGGAAAGTGTATACAAATGATGAGATTGAATAGGCTTTTTAGTGTATTGGCAACAATAAAACATCGAGAGTAAATGGCTTTAGCGCAGAGTTCTTTAAGAGATGCTGGATTGAAGAAGGAGCTATGGTGTGTATGACAACGAATCGTATTATGGACTCTTGGTCTAAACTGAAAAAAGTTTACACCTATTAGCTTTTACACTACAATGTACAAAGCGGTGATCAAAGTACTTGTGAACAGGTTTTGGGGATCCCTTGATGAGATGATCAGTCTTGAACAAGAGAGTTTTATCCGAAGGTGATCGACTAAGGACAATATTATTATTTTTCAAGAAATCCTCCATATGTTGAATAGTAAAAAAGGGAAGCAAAATTAGATGATAATGAAGTTGGATCTTGAAAAAGCTTACGACAAAGTAGAGTGGGATTTTATTTGAGCTACTCTTCAAAGTCTAAACTTCTTAGATCTTTGGGTATAGCTAGTAACTTCTTGTTTAAGCACCACGTCTCATCAAATTATCCTGAATGGACTAATGCTAGGTAACTTTAATGCAATTAAGGGTTTGAGATGGGGGGACCCCCTCCAACCTTATTTGTTTATCTTAGTGATGGAAATTCTAAGCTGTATAATACACCAACTAATACAAGCAAAAGAGTGGTTGCCTATCAAACTTCGAGGGTCGTTGGTGAGTTTGTCACACCTTTTCTTTATGAATGATATTCTCCTCATGGGGCAAGCGACAAAAAACAATGCAACCTCTATGTTATGAACCATGGAATTCCTTGGGAACTTATCGAGCTAAAAGGTTAATTTTGATAAATCTTATATCATTTTCTCACGCAACACTAGTAGTGAGTTGAAGACCCAAATTTGTGAGTTGTTGGGAGTTAAGTAGAATGCAAATATGGGAAAATATCTAAGGCTTCCTGTGAAAGTTGGAGGATGTTTTAAGAGAGTTGATTTGGATTTTATTTTAGAAAAGACTTAGGGAAAGCTAATGGGGTGGAAGGCATGGATGCTAAGTATGGCAGGTCGAAAACTTTTAACAACATCTACGCTTGAGACTACGCTTGAGAGTATTGCTAATTATTACTCTCAAGTGATTCCATTTCCAAAACACTTAGTTAAAAGGGTCAAGAAAGTTTATTGTGATTTTTTATGGGGATCTACTCCAAAATGTAGAAAGTTACATTGGTTAATTGGAAAAAAGTAAAAAAAAAAAAAAAAACAAAGTCCTTAGGTGGTTTACAAATGATGGATATCATGAAACATAATCAAGCAAACTTTGTGAAGTTGGCATAGGACCTGAGTCATAAGAAATTACTTTAGACAAAAGTAGTTCGTGCCAAGTATAAGATGATAGAAGAGCATTTCCAAAAATGTTTTGGGCCTAGTTGCTTTAGATCCTTGAGGAAGGTGTGGGAATAGGTTCAAAGGAATACAAGGATTAAGATTAGGAGTGGTTTAAATTCGTCCTTTTGGTTAGATCCTTAGATATAGGGAGGATTTGTAGCTAACTAGTTGTACGGACTTTTAAATAAATTTGACCATTTGTTCATAGTCCAACAGGTGTGGTAAGGTCTCGGCCGATGGAAGGAAGAAATTATAGGATATCTGATTGATGACCCGATTAACCATTTGTTAAGGGAAGTAATCTTGTCGGATGAAATCTAAAGTAGAGATGTTTGCTTCTAGCCTAAAGATATGGATGGAGCGATGACTACAAAATCTGTCTATATAAAGATTTGGGAAATGGAGGAAGAGGGTATGCATGGAAGAAACTGGGGTTTAGAAAACTCCTACTTACTTGAAGATAAAAATGCTTCTTTGGAGGACCATGGTAGGAGGTCTTCCTACTAAGGATAAATTGTGCAAATAGGGGATAAACATTGGTTTGGATTACCCCTTTATGTGAAAGCTCACTAGAAACTATTTGGCATTTATTCTTTCAATGCTCGATGAATAAGGAAGGATGGTTTGAGTTAGGGGCTTAGAACATAGATGGTATAAATGATGGATGTAAGCCCCAAAATTAGCCATTCGAGGTTTCGATCTGTTAAAGGACCCAATCGAGCCTAAATTATAAAGTAAAGATAAAAATATTAGTAAAATAATCCCGTAAGCTTGAATTTAAGAAAATAAGCAATAAAATAAAAGAATATAAAAATTCCAAATTTTATGTATATAACTCGTTATTTATCGAAAATGCGTAAATGCATTCCGATAATTAACGAATCGCTAGAGATAAATTATATGTATACTAAAAATCATAAAATAACTTAAATAATATTTGGGAATATTTATTTGTACTATATATGAATTTACATGTATGTAGAAATACGCGTAATTACTTAAAATACGCGTAATGTGCCAAAATAATACTAAATAATTAAAGAAAATTCATAATTAATTAAGGAAAAATAAAGAAAAATTAGGAAAAATAAGGAATGATCCAGAATTGGGTCGTGGCATTTGGGAAAAAATAGAAAAAAAAAATCGGTCAATTAAATTAAGACAACACAAATGCAAAAAATTAAGGGATAAGGCAATTGTCTTGTCCAATTTAATGCACAATAAATTCCCTAAACGTCTATAAGTAGGAAAAAAAATTTAGAGAACTCCTTTGGACAGTTAGGGATTTGAGAAAAATAGAGAGACTCGAAAATTGAGAAGAAAACCAAGGAAAAAAAAAGAAAAGAAAAACTGTACAGTTAGGGCCACAAAGGAGAACCCAGACCCGACGGGCAGCTGGGAATAGATGGCCACCACCACCACACGGTGGTGGCAACGCTCAGGTGAGCAGAAACACCCATGGTCACCCAAATCGGTGAGTTCAATTTCTAGCCCAATTTTGTGTAATTTTGTAAAAATAGTAAATATTATTAGAAAATTATGAAATTTGTTATTCTGGAATATTTTTGTATTTAGTTTTTAGGAAAAATATTATTTTGATGAAAATATGTCTCGTGATATAGGGTCCTTAAGAAATTATGTAAAACCGAACATGTTTCGGTTTAGAAATAAATGATCTTAGGAGTGTAGTTTCAAGCCCAAAATTTTTGTGTAGATTACTTAGGTGATATAGAATAGTGCTATGAAGCCCGTTTTCAAAAATTAATTTTCAAAATTTTTAGATAATTTTTAGGCCCTAAAATGAGGCATAAAATGGGTAATTTATGGTTAATTAAGTAATTAAATGATTAATTACTAATTTAGTGAATGATTATATGTTTTAGGATGTTAAAGTCTGATGGAGTATGATACTTGTAGCATTTAGGGTGTTAGATGTAATTATTAGGTTAACTATGTAGTAAATGATTAATAAAGAAAAATAGTTAACTTTAAGTTAATTTTGTAAATTAGGGAAATTATGAGTAAAATCTGATTTAGGATGAATTTAGACATTTTGAAATGATAATTGATGTTTAGGGATGGTAATTAAAGTGATAGAAATATTAGAAGTGCATTATGTATATAAAAGGTAACAATATATAATATGTAATTTTTAGAAATATAATAAATAGAGAATCTTATAATAAAAATTGATATTTTGAGAATAATAAAAATGTACAATAAATTTGATGGGAAACTTGAATTTATGGAATTATATGAAAAATGTAAAAATTTATCACATTAGGAGCGAATTCGGTACACTAATATGGATTTAAGTGTACCAAGTAAAATAAATACCGACTAAGGGTAATGATGGTATTTAGGAGATCGGGAAGTAATGTGATTAATTTCACATTATGGGTTGAAACGAATTTCTAAGGTTGGAATATAAAACAGTACTTAGAAATCGAACCAGAACCTAATTTAGAAATCGATGCGAAAACCGAACCCGAATCTAACCCCAACCTTAGAATAATTATAAAAGACTTAAGACCTAGATAATTAAGCATATTAAACCCTAAACAAAACCTAACAATAAGCGTTATAGGATAAAATAAACCTATAATAGTTATATGAAAAGCTGAAACCAAGTTTGTGTTATAGGGATGATCGGCGATGGTCTGAGCAAATCGGACCTCGAGTGAGTGAGCGAAGAGTCGGAGTAAGTTGGGAGTAATACAATGTTGTATTTTGGGAGGCTTGAGATTATGCTTGGTTGTGCTTGGTAAATAGTTGGATATGTGTATGTGCTTGATTATGGGTGATGCTATAATTTTGTTTGTTGCTCTAACATGTATTGTATGATTTGTATGAAATGATTGATCACCCTAAACTGGACTTAATCAAATATATGACCAGTAATCATAATCAGACATGCATGGCAACCCGTTAGGGGAACTTAGGACTCTCCGGCCAAATATCGACCCCTTCGAAAGGGATAGCGCAGGATTGCAAAATGGTCTCTTTTTCATCCTCAATCGAACTAAGTGACAGGAGAGGAGGTCGCGACGAGGGTGAAGACAGAGGTTCGAAGGTAGTCGCGGGAGGAGTAAGGTCTCCATTATACAAGCCTGGGTTTGGTCGTGAACTGTTACATTAACGACAACTCTTCAACCCAGATTAGAGTGGGCGCAATTTCTCTAATCTCACGACGGGCTGGACAACGTCGTGCGATGGCATTTGCTTGCACATGCATTGCACCTAATAAGTGATTGAAAACCTTGTTGTGTGTATGGTATAGTTTTAAGTCCTCCGTCCTAACTTACTGAGCTATGGTTGCTTATATCCCTATAGACGTCGTGCAGGTGCTGGCTAAGAAGCGGCAAACAACTACTCTAAAGCTAGTAGTTGCTGGATCCTGGGGAGTGAGGAAAAACATTGGAGAATAAACACATATTTTTAAGGTCTAAGTTTTTATTTTAGAATTATTTTTCATTTTCAAATGATGTAATAACTAGGAAATATACTATAGAGAAATATTGTAAACTTTAACTGCAATAACTGAATTATAACATATATATATATAATTCCTCAATTTTATAGGTAAATGATTTATTTAAATTACAAACTGTTTACTTCAAAGCGGGTTAGTCGTGGACGCCTTGTGTAGATTAGGTCTAAGATAGCGGTTGTAAGACCAACTTCTATCTTAGGACTGTTTATACAGCGGGGCTGTTACGACTCTACCGCATCAGGGCGTAACAATGGAGACTCATTACTAACATGGCTACAGGAGAATGTCTATTGGAGGAAAAAAAAATGGCACAAAGTTAACACTCCAAAGAAAACTCATTCTCTTCATGCTGAGAGGTGTTTGGAGAAGGAGTGAAATTATTTTCAGTTAGGAACAGGCTTAGTAGAACCAGAAGACTTAAAACATTAGAGCAGAAGCAAATGAATGGTAGGCCATTCATCATAAAATGAAGCTACAAGGAAAAAGGAAAATTTTTATTGGGTAGACTAGACCAAAAAGGGGGCTAATAAAGATCAATTGTGATGGAGCTGGGAATGAGGTTAGTAAAGTAGGCGGAGTTGGAGTTTTAGTAAGGGATGACTTAGGTAAGGTTATAGGTGGTGTTGATAAGCAATATCGTATCTCTATTAGAATCATAATTGATGGTGATTGTTGAAGGATTGAGATGGGCACAATGAAGAAATTATAAAATTGTAGTCTTGAAAGCGAATTCAACTTTAGCTATGGACTAGATACCAAAACTAAACATTAACTTAGAACTTTGTTTTGGTTGAATGTATTAACTTTATTCCTCTTTTTGATCATCTCATCTTATGCAAGGTAAGCCGTGACATGAATCACATGGTAGACTTATTAGCGAAGGTAAGGTGGTGGACTTCTAATCATGTCTATTTTGATTCAACTATTCCTAGCTTTATTTCTAGTATGCTAGCTAAAGACTTTGATGGGTCTAATTTTTCTTTTAGCTTAGTTGTTGATCGAGGTTGATGTGTTTGCTTAGACTGCTTTTGTTGTTAATAGACTTCATTGTGTTCTTTTGTTTCGTTAAAGTGATATAAGTTGTTATGTTTTCCCACAAAAATAATAATAATAATAATAATGGAGTTTTGTTTAGATAGAGAACATACACATTTCATTTACCTCATGTACACATGATGATTGATGAACAAAAAGTAGATAGCAAAAGAAGAAATAAGTAAATATCAAAACAAAATCTCATAGTTTAGCATCAACTAACAAGAAACCAATTAAAGCCGATTTCCTATTTGATCTCCATTTGACAACACTGTTGAGTGGGCTTACAAGGTTCGAGATAATTTTCAAGACATTAATAAGATATTGGGATGAGTTCAGGTTATAAAACTAGTGTCAAATTTGTCCATCCCCAAAAAAGATGGATAAGGAAGTGTTATAGGGTTAACTTTGTATTCATATAAGTACAAACTCACCACTAAAAGAGTCTAACCGGTTTGAAAGTTACCATTAAGAGATCTTAATTTTAGTATAATGTCATTAAATGACTTTAACTTAACTTATTCACAAAAGTTTGAAATCCTTTTTATTTGGAAATAAAGGATAGCTTATTTTTTTTAAAATGTTTTTCTTCTTATAAATATGATTTTTTAAAAAGCATTTCAAGAATTAAAGACACTTTCAAGCTAGCTAATTTTTTTTTAAATTTGGGAAATTATATTTTTAGTCTTTAACATTTATCTACTTTTTCCTTCTATTAAAGTCTTTAACGTTTTCTAAACTTACAAAAATAATACTTTATTAAGTTTGTTAAGTTTTCCATCCGTGTTGACCATGTATTAGCTTCTGATTGGTCATATAGTAATTGGTTGAGATAGTTAGGGTTTGTAGAACTTTTCCCAATCCCATTTCCTTGTTTTTAATATTTTTATAATTTTTATTATATTATATATGTAATTGTATGTACTTAATATTATTTGATTATCTAAACAAATAAATATAACATTATCATTTTATTATGTACGATAAATTGAAAATTGAGGTGTGTGATAGATAGATGGAAAATTTAATAGATTTAATAGAAGTTCTATTTTCACATAATTTTGAGAACGTTTTAGACTTAAGTATAAGGGAAAAAGGTTGACAACTTAAATTAAAAGTATAAAGATGAACCACAAAAGATATTACAAGGGAGAATAATCAAAGATGAACCACAAAATATCTCGGTAAACGGGAGATTATTTACCTTTTAAGTTATTCTCAATATCCATAGATAAGGGTGTAAATGAATCAAACTATTCATAAATTACATAAATTTAAGTTGATATTGACTTACAGAAAAGCTTTGTTAAGTTTGAGTTTCATAATTTTTGACATAATTGATTTGCGAGTTTAATTGAATTTGAGTCAAATATAGATTTTAACTAAAATTGAGCTTAAATATTAATATTATTATAATTAAAAAAATTACTTAAATTAAATTTAAACGAATTTAGTCAAGTGAAGTATATCATTTTGACTTACTAATTTATGCCCTATTCATAAACATCCATCATTCGCTATAAGGATCGTCAATTATAACGTGAATCTATCTGTCGCTAATGCACTCAACAACTGAAAGTTATTCACGGGTAGAAGGAAAAAGTCAAAAAGTACATTAGGTCTCGGCCTTTTGGGTAGCCAGTTTGCCCTTTAGTGGGAAAAGGAACATCATAATCGTAAATTTCTGAGTCAAACGTTGGAAATGAAAATCTAATGAGCAGCTTTTCCAGTTTGTTTCAATGAGCCTTTGAGTTCATTATTTTCAGTGCGGCAAGGTAATAAAACCGGGTATCTAACTATCTATAGCAGCGAAACGTTGGATTGACCGGACAGAACAACTCCACTAGTTTAAATAAATAATAATTAATAATACACGATTATACGAGTAAATTGTAACTGCACCTAATATTTGGGGGGAAAACCCTAACTAAAGATGAAAACTCAAAAGGAGGCAAAAGAGTGTATAAGACAATAATTTAGAATGGCCCACTGCAACTTCTTCTACGTGATCGAGGGAATCTCCGACGGCGCAGAAAGTTCTGACATCGATATATATATATATATATATATATGGTGGTGCTATAGCCTATAGATAACTGCCGGAGCTATTGATAGCTGCTGTGTATGGACGACTCAGATGCCTACTTCTGCAGGATTTGCTAGTAGGTCATTCGGAGGATTCGTTTAAGTTTAATAGTAGTAGTTTTTCTCAGGGGAAAAAATTATATTCTTTAATATTAATTATACATTTTATTGAAAAATAAAATATAAAATACATACGATGATATATTTGATACCCCGTGTTTTGGAGCGGCTCAATGTACGGCTCAAATCGATGTTATCCAAATTAAACTAAAATTTACGAGATAATCATGACAATTAGTGTAGATGATATCATAAAGTTTCTCTCATAAAATATGGAATATAAATAAATCGATTTTAATATAAATATAAAATGATAATTTAAAATATTATTTATTAAAAACTTAAAATTCGAGTTTTAAAATATAGTGAGACCATAAAAATAAACCAATAGATTTAAAAAATTAATGGTTTTGATATAAAATACACCTAACTAGTGTAATATGTTACTAAATATACATAGTATTCAACATGGGTACGCATTAGTGAATATACGTAAGTATTTATCCTTAAAATGAAAGAATAAATAAATAATAAATCTTAGTTAAAACACTTAAGAGCTATAGTTGAGACACACGAGAACCTGGACCTAGCCAACTTAAGGTTTGTTGGATTAAGTTCCTTTAGGACAAGTAAGTAACACCTAACCTAAATCCTTAAGTGCATATGCCACTGCATCAGCATATATACTTGCGTAGTATTATAACATTTTAATATGATATTTGAGTTGCGCTCGTTACGCTACCGTGATATTATGTATTCTAAGCTTTTATTGTCCTCACTTGGCTTGAATACGAGTTGAGATATTAGTTTTTTCGGACATCAGGTATCGAAAACCACTTTTTGGAGTGTTTGCTAGGGGTTTTGGGCAATTGAGAGCACCTGATGCCACTTTTAGGATTACTTTTATTATGGCCCCCTCGGATAGATTGCTGTGTTATAATAAATGTAAAGTTTGATTTAGTGTACCATAAAATAATGTTTTCATAAATGTTGCGCAAGATATAATCTAGCCGTTAAGTATATGAAGGGCTTTCGATACTCTTATAGGTGAATGCATTAGTAGAAACCATCAGAAATATTCTTGATTACGGTAAATATATATACCATTTGAAACTCTGGAGATAATATATACCAAACAGGATATGTGGCTACAGCCTGCAGGTGCAGAAGCGAGAGTGATCTAAAGGTTTGCAGATATTGATTTTTGTGGTTTCTATGTTATTCAGATGATATCTAAGTGGGTTGATATCACATTCACAAGTTTTGAAACTCAGTGATACCGATGAATCACGAAATGCTATGGTTTTAAAATATGATTTTTAACTTATTCAAAAATAATCATGCGATGATGCACCTTCTTTTACTTTTGTCTTTTTATTTTTTTAAATTTAGAAAGAAAATAGTACAACTGATTTTGTCTAGCCTATTATTAAAATAAATAACCCGTAAACATTCCCTTTCCAAAAATGATCATGGCCATACTTGTGAAATAAAGAAAGAGGAAAAAACTTAAGATTTCACTCATGTAGTACTTTTGATAGAAAAAACAATATGATTTATTTTGTACGAAATCATGCATTTTTGGGATTAATGTGCTTCTTGGTTAGAACCTCTATGAGGCCTAAATGGATTGGATTTGAGTAGGCTGGAAAAGGACATACAACCTTGGTAAGAATAGTGTTCCGTAGACTATATGATTCATAATCCTTTAGGTTCTTTAAATTCTGTGGGTAGAAGTTAAAAGCTTTTTCATTAGGGAAGTCTCTTTTGATTGGGAATTAAAAAAAAATTGTTTTTTTTTTTGTGACAAATAACTAATCAAATTAAATTATCTTAATATGTAAATGTCTACAAACAAGGTTTCATCTTTATAGCCCCTTTTGTCAACTTTGAACTCACAGTGGAGGATGGGCTACTAACTAGATTAGACTAGAAGGGAGGAGAGTTTTGAAATGATGGAATGGAAAAAAAAGTTAGGAAACTTGTGATGGCTACTAAAAAACCTCTCTCTCTCTCTTATAAAGAAAGCCTTTGACCTTTCCATTCAAGGAAAAGCCCATTTATGGAGGGACTTATAGCTCATTCTGAACAAAGAAAATCTCTGACACAGATTGAGACTTCTCTGAACATCGATTATTCTCTAAATCACCATTAGAAGCTTATTCAATTGAGGAAACTCTGATAATTACTTTTATAGTAGTTGTGATTAAGTACACTTCTAATTATTTCTCAATAAATGCTCACTATCCAAGTAAGCTTATAAAATTCTTTATAATTAAGTGCTTTCTAAGCTATCTCAACCTTTGCAATTAAACTTTATCTTCCAATATCTTGAAACTTTTTACATACAAAGGATTTATGTGTTATTAGTAGAGTCTAGCCTTACCTCCTCTTTAGACTAAAGCTTAGTTTTTCTAGCATTCCCTCCCGTAAATGGCTACTTTAGCATCGGCTTTCTCTCGTTAGGTAATTACCGATGTGAAAGTAATTTGCTCGAAAGAACCTCCTTTGAGGCTTTGATTCAATGAACTCTTCTATTTTCTAAATGAAGTGAAAAATAAATAAATAAAATTTGCTAATTAAGGACTAATAACTGTTACGCCCCAAAGTCGCAGAATCGTAACAGTCCCGCCGTATAAACCATTCTATGATAGTAACTGGCCTCACAGTGCCTACCATAGACATGATCTACACAAGGCATCGACGACTCCTCGCTTTGAAGTAAATAGTCCGATTAACAATTAAACTATAATTATGATAAATAGTACAAATTTCTAATAAACATGTATAATTATATATAAGTCCACAGAGCTTCCCAGGAAGTTTTATATAAACACAACAGTTCACTAAATTATATAATATCTATCAGTCTTTCATCCTTAACTCCAAGGTCACCTTAGTTACACATTATACTAAGTAACTTGATCCTCATACCCCTGGCTTCAAAGGACTAACCTCTGGGTAATTATAAGGCGGCATAGTACTTGAAGTGTTCAGAATTTAGAACCTACAAAAAGATCTATAAGGGTATGAGCAACTACAGCTCAGTAAGTTGAATTGGAAACTCATGAATGCATACAAGCACAATGTAAGCCCCAAAGCTAAGCCAATTGACTGTAGGATTGAACTTAGAACTTAAGTTTTGGACGATCGGTTAAGGAATATAAATCAAACCCCAAATTATAAACTATTGAGAGAAATATTAGTAAAAATGAACCCGTAAACTTGAATTTAAGAAAATTAGTAATCAAATAGGAGACTATAAAATTTTCAAATTTTAAGCATAATAATTGCTAATTACCAAAAAGGCAAAAAGTATAATTTAATAACTAATAAATTACTAGAGATAGATTATATGTATACTAAAAATTTTAGAATGATCAAAATAATAATTAGGAATGTTCACATGTACCCCACATATATTTACGTGTAGATAAAAATACGCGAAATTACCTAAATTGGCCAAAAACTAAGTAAATAATTAAAGAAAATTATAAATTAATTATGAAAAAATCAGAAGAGGATAATATGAATCAAGATTAGGTCGTGGCATGTCAAGATAAGCAAGAGAAAAATCAACCAATAAAATTTGGACGACATAAAAGCCAAAAATCAAGGAAAATGAGCAAAGTCTTGTCAAATTAATGCATATTAATTACAGTAAATGTCTATAAATAGGAGAAAAATTTACAGAACTCATTTGGACAGTTAGAAATTAGAGAAAATTAGGGAGAGGTGAAAATTGAGAGAAAAATTCGAGTTAGAAAAAAAATAAGAAAAACTGTACAGTTAGGGCTTTTAAAGGGAACCCTCACCAAACGAGTAGCTGGAAGTGGATGGCCACCACCACCACACAGTGGTGGCAGCGCTCAGGCCGACCGACAATGCCACTGTGGCCGGCGGTGGCCGGAGCCACCTAGATCGGTGAGTCCGATTTCTAGCCGATTCTTGTGTAATTTTTTAAAAATAGTAAATATTATTATAAAATTATGAATTTTGTTATTCTGAGATATTTTTAGATGTAGTTTGTAGAAAAAATATTATTTTGATGAAAACATGCCCCGTAATATATAGTCCCTAAGAAATCATGCAAAACCGAGTATGTTTCGGTTTAGAAATAAATGACCTTAGGAGTGTAGTTTCAAGTCCAAAATTTTCTTGTAGATTAATTAGATGATATAAAACAGTGTTATGAAGCCCGTTTTCAAAAATTAATTTTCTAAATTTTTAGATAATTTTTAGGCATTAAAATGAGGCATAAAATGGGTAATTTAAGGTTAATTAAGTAATTAAATTATTAATTATTGACTTAGTGAATAAGTAGATGTTTAGGGATGTTGAAATCTGATGGAGAATGATACTTGTAGCATTTAGGGTGTTAGATATAATTATTAGGTTAATTATGTAGTAAATAAGTAATATGGAAAAATAGTACATTTTAAGTTAATTTTGTAAATTAGGGTAATTAGGAGTAAAATCTGATTTAGGATGAATTTAGACATTTTGAAATGATAATTGATGTTTAGAGATGATAATTAGAGTGATATAAATATTAGAAGTGTAATATATATATAAAAGGTAATAATACGTAATAGGTAATTATTGGAAATATAATAAATAGGAAATATTATAATAGAAATTGATATTTTGATAATAATAAAAATGTACAATAAATCTGATAGGAAATTTGAAATTATGTAATTATATGAAAAATGTAAAAATTTCTCACATTAGGAGTGAATTTGGTATACTAATAAGGATATAAGTGTACCGGGTGAAATAAAATACTGACTAGGGGTAATGATGGTATTTAGGAGATCGGGAAATAATGTGATTAATTTCACATTATAAGTTGAAACGAATTTCTAGGGTTAGAATATAAAACGCTACTTAGAAAATCAAACAAGAACCTAATTTAGAAATCGATGTAGAAACTGAACCCGAACCTAATCCTAAACCTAGAATAATTGTACAAGACTTAAGACCTTGATAATTAGGTATCTTAAACCCTAATTAAAACATAACAATAAGCGTTATAGGATAAAACGAACCTATAATAGTTATATGAAAAACTGAAACCACGTTTGTGTTATAGGGATGATCGGCGATGGTCTAAGCAAATCGGACCTCGAGAGAGTGAGCGAAGAGTCGAGGTAAGTTGAGATTAATATGATGCTGTATTTTGGAGGTTTAAGATTATGCTTGGTTGTGTTTGTTAGAAAGTTGGATGTGTGCATGTGCTTGATTATGGGTGATGCTATGATTCTGTTTGTTGCTCTAGCATGTATTGTATGATTTGTATGAAATGATTGAACACCCTAAACTGGACTTAAGCAAATATATGACCAGTAATCATAATTGGACATGCATGGCAACCCGTTAGGGAAACTTAGGACTCTCCGGCCAAATACTGACCCCTTTGAAAGGGATAGCGCAGGATTGCAATATGGTCCCTTCTTTATCCTCAGTCCAACTAAGTGACAGGAGAGGAGGTCGCGGCGAGGGTAAAGACAGTGGTTCGAAGGTAGTCGAGGGAGGAGCAAGGTCTCCATTATACAAGCCTGGGTTTGGTCATGAACTGTTGCATTAACGGCAACTCCTCAACCCGGATTAGAACGGGCGCAATTTCTCTAATCTCACGACGGGCCGGACAACGTCGTGCGATGGCATTTGCTTGCACATGCATTGCACTTAATAAGTGATTGAAAACCTTGTTGTGTGTATGGTATAGTTTTAAGTCCTCTGTCCTAACTTACTGAGCTGTGGCTGCTCACATCTTTATAGACGTCGTGCAGGTGCTGGCTAAGAAGCAGTAACAATTACTCTGACGCTAGCAACTGCTGGATCTTGAGAAATGAGGAAAAACATTGAAGAATCAACACATATGTTATTACTTTTCATTTCTGAATAATGTAATAACCGAATTATAGTGATTATATATAACTTTTCTCATTTTCTTAGGTAAATGAATTATTTAAATTACAAATTGTTTACTTCAAAGCGGGTTAGTCGTGGACGCCTTGTGTAGATCAGGTCTAAGATAGCGATTGTAAGGCCAAATTCTATCTTAGGATAGTTTACACGGCGAGGCTGTTACGACTTTGCCTCTTCGGAGCGTAACACACAAACAGGGTTATCAAGCAATTATTTTCATGCAATGCAACAATCAAGTGTCGTCGCACAACGTAGTCCGGTCCGTTGTGAAATCAGAGAAATTTCACTCGCTCCAATTCGGGTTGAGGAGTTTCCATGTTATGCAGTAGCTCACAACCAAACCTAAGCTTGTGCAATGGAGACCTCGCTCCTCCCGTGACTACCTTCGAACCATTGACTTCACCCTCGCCGCGACCTCCTCTCCAGTACTTAATTCGACTAAGGATGAAGAAGGGACCATTTTGCAATCCTGCGCTATCCCTTTCGAAGGGGTCGGTATTTGGTTAGAGAATCCTATGAACCCCTAACGGGTTGCAATGCATGACATTTTCGGTTATTAGGGTCGAATAAGATTAAATTTCATTTAGGGTATTTAAACAATTTCATACCTATTTAATCAGTCACAAAATCACTCACATTACAAATTCAGCCCGAATTCAGATACATCAAACATATGCGTAAACTAATTACAATCACAATTATATACAAGCCTAAGTCTTCGAATACCACAAAACTAGTACTCTATTACAATAAGCAATAACCGAACTTACTTGGAATTGCTTGATCGCTCGATTCCTTAATCGCAAGCTGATGTGTCTCTGGGTATCCTATAATACAAATAGGTCTTTTTAATACTTATACTTTATGGATTCATATTCTAAGTTATATTTTAACTCATTTTTTTCATGTATATCTATTACGTCCTAATGATTCGTTGTACTCTATTTCGAGATTCGAATCTTAAATTAGATTTTAAATTTTGATTCCTAAGCCTTAAATGTGCTCGAATCCTAATGTGAAATTAATCACATTAAGCTCGAGTGTTCAAATATCCTATTGGGTCTTAATGTAGTATTCTAAACTGGTCGATACACGCTAACCCTAATTAAGGTATCGGATTTATTCCTGATGTGTAAAAATATTATATTTTGAGACATTTACTTAAAATTAAATGTTACTTCAGATTTATTATTTTTCTGATTTCTATTATAATATTATCTAAATAACCCTATTTTTTTAGATTTATTAATTTATAATTTCACATATTACTAATTTCTTATATTAATTACCTAATTTCCTAAATTAACCATACTTAATACTCCAAAGGCTAGGATTAGGGTTCTACATCAGAGATTAACATTCCTAAACATCTAATTACTATTTAAATCAGTAATTAATATCTTAATCACCTAATTAACCCCAAATCACCCAATTTTTCCATCATTTTAGGACTAAAAATTAACTTAAAAATTTCAAAAATTAATTTTAAAAAAATGGCTTCATAGCACTGTTCTATATCACATGAGCATTCTACAGAAAAAAATTGAGGTCCAAACTACACTCCTAAACCTATTTATTTTCCGTTCTAATCATGTTCGGTTTTAAACAATTTGTTAAGAACCCTATATTTCCAGACGTAATTAAACTAATTCACTATTTTCCCCTAAATCTACATACAATAAAACCTCAAAATAACAAGTTTCATAATTTTCTAGGTAAAATAACTAATTTTACAAAATTATTCAAAATCGGGAAACTTAAGAGACTAACCGGTCTGAAGCTTTCTAGCCTTCCAAACCCGGTCCAAGGCTGTCGGCTGGCCTAGACAGTGGGGCTAGAGTGTTATGGTGGTGGTGGCTCGGTCCCAGGTGGTGGTGAGGTGTGGGTTTCTCTCACTACTCGAATCTGTACAGTTTCCTTTTTCTTTTTCTAGATTTTCTCTTGATTTTTTCAATTTTCCTATTTTTCTCTAATGCTAAACTGTCCAAATGAGTTCTGGAAATTTTCCCCCTATTTATAGACGATTTTTGTAATTATTATACATTAATTAGACAAGACTTTGCCCAATTTCCTTGATTTTTGGCTTTTATGTTGTCCAATTTTAATTGGCTAATTTTTATTTTGTAAATCCTGACTTGCTACGACCTAATTTGGATCGTTTTATCATCTTCTAATTTTTTTTATTTTTCCATAATTAATTTATAATTTTCTTTAATTATTTACTTAGTTTTTTGGCCAATTTAGGTAATTTCGCTTATTTTTATTTACACGTAAATACATGTGGGGTACATATGAACAGTCCTAATTATTATTTTGATCATTCTAAAATTTTTAGTATACATATAATATATCTCTAGTAATTTATTAGTTATTAGATTACACTTTTCGCCTTTTCGGTAATTAGTACTTATTATGCTTAAAATTTGAAAATTTTATAGTTTTCTATTTTATTACTTATTTTCTTAAATTCAAGTTTACGGGGTCATTTTTACTAATATTTCTTTCAATAGTTTATAATTTGGGTTTGATCGGATCTTTTAACCGATCGTCCTAAACCTTGTGTTCTAAGTTCAATACTATGATCACTTGGCTTAGTTTTAGGGCTTACAATAACTGAGCCTACTCTAGCCTCGTAGAGCGGGCCCTTGTACAAGTTGGAGCTGCCATAACTTATGGCTAAAGTAATGGGAGTGGGCCCATGCTTCATAATTGAAAAAACAAGCACTATAGAAATAAATACCACTTAACCAAAGAAAGATAATGAAAAGTTAATTGAAATGTGCAATAAATACTTTTCAAGAAATCTCCTTTAGGAGCAGGCTATTCAAAGACATTCTATTTAAGAATCAAATTGAATAGCATTAGGTATAAAGAGATACACAAGACAACTTTAGTTGGACGATACTTCATGAGACATAATGATCGTCATAGGTGAAAACTTCTAGCAATTGAATTTTAAACATCAACAAGTTAGCATGTTGATGAAATATCTCTTGGATCATGAGTTGATTATAATTCAAAAAGCATGTGCAGGTTGAAAGCTTTTAACCCTTATTCTTACTTTAAGAATGACATAACAACCTATCTTTTAGATAGAATATTTAAGGAGTGCATGCTAATGGGGATAAAATAGACACTTAGAAAGTAAGTCATTATAATATAAGCATTCTTTCTTCAACATTTTAACAAGAACCCTATAATATCTATTTAAGGTTTGGAAAAAAAAAATGTGAATCGTAGATCAAACTGTGAATTAAATTGAACTCAAAAATTGATTTTTTTTTTTTTTTTTTTACAAACCGTTCAGTATGTAATTTGATTCAAGGAAGCAAACTTAACTGAACCATTTTGAACCGAACTGAACTATTTCAATTAAGCAAAAAAAAAAAAAAATTGTGCAATTGCTTTATACTTAAATTTTTTTTTCTATCAGTCTTAATGAATTTTATCAAATTTTTCATATTTTATTTTTCTTTATCTTGTTTTGGGTTACTTATTAAGATTTAGTTGAGTAGGTTGTATCTAAAATTTCACATTTAGAAATTTTCCTTTTCAAATTAATAGTTTGATCTTGGTACTTTTTCCGTGTCTCTCGTCCCTTTCCAATCTTTGGTGTATCTCTTTTATTTTCTTTGAATTTTTTTTTTAGATGGGTAGCTTTACTTCTCCTTCCTCGTTGTTTTTTATTAGAACAAAGTTTCTTAACATCATCCAATCAAGTAACTTTTTGATAAGTATTATTACACATGATAAGTATAGGTGAAATTAACTGAAAACATATAAAAGTTCAATGGAAAGGAATATATGTTATTGAAGATAAAAATATTTATAAAAAATTTGATTTAAACAGTTCAAACCGTGAATCGAATTGAACTAAACTTATTTTAATTAGATTCGAAAAATTTATTAATCGAATTGTATGTTTAGATTTAGCTTAAAAAAAAAAAACATAAACCATTATGTTAGGTTTTCTTTGATAAGAAGGGACGAATCATATCGAACCGAACTACACCCACTTTATATCTATTAGCATATTCTTTTCTATTTAGATTATGGATGCATCAATGAGGTGCAATATACACAACGATCAGGGAATATGAAATGTCGTAAATTTTCATTTAAGAAATCAAAGGCACGTGAGTCATTCCCAAATAGGGTTTTCTTTAAATAATAGTAACCAATTATATTCGTCAACCATAGGCTCATGAAACCTTTAAACAATATCTATACTCTCTCTCTTCTCTCTTACCCATGTTATAGTACTACCTAATCCCTCTCCCATCTGAGGTACTGCCATTACTTATCATTGTCGTGTATGCTGAAGACTTCTTGTGGTTTCCACCACTTTTTCTTTTTTTTTTTAATAAATGATAGATGATGGAAGGTCACTCACCATCACTAATGGGTTAAAAGTTGTATTTTATTAACAGGCTCGTGACATGATAAGTAGGTAGCAACCCACCTAAATATATTATGGTCAATCTAGCCACTTAAGGTTAGGGAGTCATTGAATGTCTTCTTTTTTTTTTTCTCTTAATTTTATTGCATTTTTATTTTGTAAATTTTTTTCCAAAATTGTACTTTTTATTTATTTTTAATTTTACTATATTATTTATTTTATATGATCACGTGAACTAATAAAATCATACTATATATCGTTATTTAATGGCAGATTTAATGAAATTAGAAAAAAGGCTTGTTTGAGAACTTTTGTATATGTTGATGACTCAAATATATATATATATAAATAAATAAAGAATATTTAATGATTAAATCGAATACTTATGAAACGATGGACACTAAAAATGTACTTTTCCTTAAGCTAAACATAATATACTCTTTGTCTCTCTTATGCTCGTTGGACTAAGACTCCAACACTTTCCCTTATTGGGTACCATCATTGCTGGTCCTTAACCGTGTATTGTAAAAATGCCTCCAGGTAATACCTTTCTTCATAAAATCCTTTTGTTATGATTTATCGATGAGGAAATTGACAAAAACACTAATTTCAAATTTTTCCTAGCATAGTGGTAGTTGGAATTCAACAATTTCTTGGTGAATGCATAAAGGATGGTAAATAATCAATGCATTTCTTAAAATCTATGATTTCCATAATAGAAGCGAGCATCATGAAAGGGATTGATTAGTGAAGCAATCAATCTGGAATTTTTTGGCTCATGATTATTATTATTATTTTTTTTCACAAATAAGGTTACTTATCTATCTCCTTTCTTTAAAAATCTAAACTCATAGGATTTTTAGTCTAAGGAGAAGATAAATCGAAAACCTTAAAAATAAATCTTCAATAACTCCGGGGACAAATTGATAAAAATTGAGATTGTAAAATAATGAATAAGTGATGTTTGTGTTATGAGTACAACTTTATTGAAATTCGTGCTTAAAAAAATTGAATTATTGGAGATTTGGAACTTTTAGGAATATTTATCAATCAACAAAGCCATCTTACCGTTAAAATTAGTCTAAGTGATTAATCAATAAAATTAGGTTTCAAAAGTGAAATCTGGTTAGGTATTTTTGTAATGGATTAATATGGAATATTTAATTGATGGAGTTAGAGGATTAGAGATTAGAATTGGTAAGATTATGAATCAATGCTTAAAAAAAATAGATACTACAGTATATTTGGGTTTTCTGGACAATTATAAAATGCGCTTTATAAGTAGAGTGTTGCAATATGTTCTAAGGGTAGAAATGACCACCCTAAATACAATCAATCAAATATATCTTCGTCACAACAACAAAAGTACCCTAACAAGCCATTAAGATTTCTTTTGTTTGAATCTATTAGGGCACTTGTGACCGCCCTGACACCCAGTAACCTCCCTAACAAGCCAATGCATTTTCTTTTCTTTTTATTTACTCTATTAGGCACTTTTTCCGGCTTTACATGCTTGTGTATATATCATGATAGTAAGAATCATCTTAACAATTCTTCCATCTGAGTTTATTTGCGTACTTTGCTAAAGCTTATCGTACTTATCACGATGGCAAGAATCACTATAATATACCATAAGAATTTATTTTATTCAGTCTATTGGGGCATTGATGCCTACCCCAAAAGAGTCATTATTATTTTTTTTTGTAAATTTAATAGTCCGTGGCAATATTACTATATTTAGTTATAAATATACGAAACTAAATACATATAGATATAATTTAATGATCTATATGAAATAATTGAAATCATCACAATGTATCTATCGGTTTAATGAATCATCTACGGGAAAGTAGGGTAAGAAATGGAAGAGGAAGGAAGTGGCAGGGAAAAGTTAATGATTCCACTATTTGGATTAAGGAATGAAAGTCAAGAGGAAAGAAAATGAGGGGATACTATACTTGGGCCCACTAAAATATCATAACATTATTTAAAGCTTCTTTTTTTTTTTTTTTTTTTTTTTCCTGTCTTTACAAGAAAACCCAAATAACAAAATTTTCACGGCTATTTTTTTTTATTCTCTTTCATTGATTTTGTGAAATGTATAAATTTTTTTTAAGCACATAATATAATATTGTTGATTTTCTATCTAGATATGATTTGAGAAAAATATAAGAGGATTTTAAACTTGCTATGTCAGGCCAAGTTCCTAGTGTAATTGAGATCACATCACTTGTTGATTTATTCTACGTCTCTACATCATATTTTTGAGCTTAACGGGTGAAAAGTTATTATCAGATCAAATGTACATGGTTTTGTTATCAAGTATTATGCTGTTTTTTAAACTTCATTTTTTTTCATGGAAGATGTGTTTTATTTATTTTTTATTTAATGAGTGATACTAGCTGGAATTATTCAAATACGTAATTTCTTATTTTTTTTCCCATTTTATTGTATGTTATGCTATACATGCTAATTGATTAAACTACATAAAATTTTAATATTTTAGCTTGAATATAGTTTATGGGTCTTAGTTGATGAAAAAGATTCCATCTTTTGCATGAAACCCAGCCTTTTCAAATGATTGATTCATGGCTTCTCTGCCACCATCAACTATTTTCATTACTTCCTGCTTTGTGGCCTTTCCACTTGCTCTACTTACCCACTCCATTCCCTTTGTTGTTTCTCACAGTAACCTTATAGTCTCCTTTGATTTACTTCTTCCATTGTACCTTTCTTTCTTTTTATTTAGTTAATAATTTCCATCTAAATACTTTGAGCCTTCATGGGCTTATTATTGAATCCTTATTTACTCGACTTGAAATAATGTACTTATCTTATTTTAATGAGAATTAGTTTATTGCCCTTATGTTTCTAGGTATATTTATCAGTATTCTTAAACCTAAAAAGATATTCTCTTTAGTCTTATTGTGATTCAAAGGTATTAATAATAGCTAAAGTTCCATGATGAAAATGCCAAGAATAAAAATTGTTC
Organism: Lumnitzera racemosa; assembly: GCA_024138005.1. NCBI lineage: Eukaryota > Viridiplantae > Streptophyta > Magnoliopsida > Myrtales > Combretaceae > Lumnitzera > Lumnitzera racemosa. Next base: position 5,534,371 of record JAMXBC010000012.1, read on the forward strand.
ATGCTTGTGAACGAAAGCATATATCTAATGGATTGATGCCCATGTAAATCGACAAGTTCCTCTTTCATTATGTTCTTATTTTCCCTTCCAAGTTTAAGGAGTTGTCAATATCTTTCATATCATATTTAGTTAATTCTAATTATTAGATCCAACACTATATGAAAATTGTAATACTAGATTAAAAAGAAAGCAAGTCGATTCTAAAAATAATGGAATGGGAAGTGGTAGCTTTTCTTGTTATCATATTACCTATGAATCTAAATTGAATAAAAATGCATTAAAAATTTATAACAATGCTAAAAATGGGGAACGGCCAAACAATTAAACCAATGGATAGAGTTTCTCATTAGAACTTTACATGGAAAAGATTCGAAAGTTGGAGATTAATACATTTTAAATTAAGTTGTTTAATTATATGAAAATATTTGTAATAACACAACTAAATTATTCCATACCAAATTCTATAAGGTGAGAAGCTACCTATCTTTATGGAATGATGTTTAGCTCTTGACTATCATAGTTTTAATGAATTATTGTTTGGTTGTTATCCTATGTAGTGGCTTCATAAGGTGGTATAATGTTAAGGAAATAATTGTGTTTTAAAGTCTTAAATTTTGAATTATCCTTTTATCGTAATTAGCATGGATGATGAAGAGAGTAAGCAAGAGAAAACATTGAAAATTATGAAGAAATACAAGAAGATTACAATCTAAGAAGTGACAGATGGTGCTTAAAGTAATATTACTCTCGGTATATATGATATAATTTCATTAAGAATTGGGAGCAAGAAAGACAAATGATGGTATTGCAACTAATTTGGACTATTGTGCTTGTATTATATCTTTCAAATGTCTACATGTTAAAGGTTGAAAGGTCTTCGAGCACTTCAAACATCAAAAGAGAATGTAAGAGAAAAAAATTTACTGAAAAGGATTTCAAGTAATGAAAGTAGTTGTCATGCTATCCTTCTAATGGATTCATAATCATTTGGTATGTTTTATGGGAAATTACTTGTAAGTCCTAAATATAAGCCTTGTAACCATAGGATCAAATTTAATATACAAAGTTTAGAGTGATCGATAAAAGAATCCGGTCAAGCTTAAATTATCCGGTCAAGCTTAAATTATAAAATAAAGCTAGAAATATTAGTAAAAGTGACTTCGTAAGTTTAAATAGTAATAAAATGATAGAATATAAAAATTTTAAACTTTAAGTATATTACTCGTTATTTATCGAAAATACATAAAAATGAATTTCAATAATTAACGAATAGTTAAAGATAAATTATATCTATACTAAAAATTATAGAATAACATAAATAATATTTAGGAGTATTTGCTTGTATTCCATATATATTTACGCGTAGGTAAAAATATGCGAAATTACTTAAAATGCTTGAAAATTGCCAAATAATTAAAGAAAATTATAAAAAAATAAAGGAAAAATAAGAAAAAAAAATTAGAGAAGTAGAGAAGAATCTAGATTTAGGTTGTGGTAGCGGGGGGATGAAGAAAAAACTTGGACCAATTAAATTCACTCACTTAAAAGGTAAAATGGAAGAAGATAAAGTAATTGTCTTGTCTAATTAATGCATCAAAATTCCTTTGTGGCTCTATAAATAGCCAAATTTTTATAGAGACTTGTTTGGTCAATTTTCAACCTTAGAAAATTAGAGAGCATTGAAATTGAGAGGGAATTAGGGTTTTTACAAAAATTTGCAAAAATCTATGCAATATGAGCGATTAGACCAAACCTACATACCACCACCACCACCCTACTCCAAATCGACCGTCTGGACTGGCCAACCAACCCTAGACTAGCTTTGGTGGCCGAAAGCCCAAGAAACAAGTAAGTCCAATTTTCTAGCCAATTTTGCAAAAAATTATTAATTATATAAAAATTTTATGAATTTTATTATTTTGATGTTTTATTATATGTAGATTCGGAAAAAAAATAGTGATTATATTTAATTACATCTATAGATATATGGTGCTTAAGAAATCGAGTAAAACTGAGTATGTTTTAATTTAGAAATATATAGGTTTAAGAGAGTAGTTTTGAGCTCAATTTTTTTTTGTAGACTATTTAAGTAATATAGAATAGTGCTACAAAGCCATTATTTTTAAATTAATTTTTCAAAATTTTAAGTAATTTTAAAGCCAAAAAATAATGAATAAAATGAGTAATTTTAGACTAATTAGATAATTAAATGACTAATTACCGATTTAGTATATAATTAGATATTTAGGGATGTTAATCTCTAATGTAGTAGCATAATCATAGCACTTAGAGTATTAAATGCAATTATCATAGGAATTATGTAATAAATATAGGTTATTTGATAATATGTGCAATTGGAATTATGGTAATTATAAAATATTGAGTTAAATTGGATAATATAATGATGATATTAATACGTATTAAATTTGGTATAAAATTTAATTTTAGGTAATTATATAAAAAATTTAAAACTTTCTAATATCGTGAGTAAATTCAATACACTGATAAGGATTATAGTGTATATAGTGAGCTAGAATACTTATCTAAGGCTAAGCGTGATATTTAAGATACTCCAGCTTAATGTGATTAGTTTTACATTAGGGTCGGAATGCATTTTAGGAATTACTTGTAGTTGGAACTAATTTAGAACTTGATTTAGAATCGGATTTGGAAACTGAACTTAGAACTAACGTAGAATGAATTGGTGGTAAATAATTTGTTTATAAGAAGAATTGAGTAAATCATAACCTAAAATATATATATATATATATCATCAAGATATGAATACTAAAGAGCGTATTTATATTTTAGGACACATGGAGACGAGTTGACCTACGACTAGTTAAGTAAGTGACCAAGGATTTTAAGTAAGTGAAGTTTAATACTTTGTTGTATTTGGAGTGTTATTTTAGAGTACTCAGAGACTTAAGATTTTATTTGTTTGTGTTTGTAAATAGTTATGTACGCATGTACTTGAGTATCTGATTTCGTATTGAATCCTATGTTGTGTTTAGTGATTGATGTATATAGACTGGTATGAAATTGTCTGATAACCCTAAATCTACTTAACCATAACCGGCCTAAATACCTTAATTTAACATGCATTGTAACCTTTTAGAGGATCATTATGATTTTCCAACTAAACATTGATACCTTCGAAAAACATAGCATTGGAAAGAATAAGGGTCTTTTCCTTATCCGTAGTTGAACTAAGTGACTGGAGAGGATATAATGGTAAGGATGAAGGCATTAGTTTGAAGGATAGTCTTAGGGGGAACAGTGTCTCTATTGCACAAACTTAGATTTGGTTGTAAGCTGTTGTATTAACAGAAACTCTTCAACTCGAATTAAAACGGGTGAAATTGCTTTGATTTCACAACAAACTAGACTACGTTGTATGATGACACTTGCTTGTTGCATTGCATATAATTAATTGTTTGATAACCTTGTTTGTGCTTATTATACGTTTATAAATCTTTAATTCAATTTACTGAGCTGTAGTTGCTCATACTCGTAAAGATTCTTTTACAGGTTCTGATTATTGATTAATATGCCATATTACAACTATCTTAAGGTCGGTTCTCTTTTGAAGCCATGGAGAGTAAGGATCAAATGGCCACATGATTAAGTCTTTTAATGTCTTGATAGTATTTGTAGGTATATGAATTGAGGTGTGAGATGTAAGTTAGCAACTATTGTAGTTTGTGTAATTTCCTGGGATTTTGAGATAATATGAATGTAATTATATATACATAAATGATAGTTCTAACTTTTTATGTAAATTTTAGCTAAAGTCTTAATTGAACTATTTACTTCAAAGCGAACAGTTGTCAATGCCTTATGTAGATTATATCTATGATAGGTACTGTAAGGTCAGTTATTATCATAGGTTGGTTTATATGGCGGGACTATTGCGACTTTACGGCTTCAGGGCATAATACTATATGCTATAGGTTATCTTAAGGATTATAGGGGTGCTACAATATAGGAACAAGTGACTAAGTTCTTGCAAATTTTAGGTTAAAATTTTATAAATTATGTAGTAATGTTATATTATGGTCGCTCAAGAGAAACAATAAGTCACCATTTCTATAATATATTGAGACCTATGATATCTCATGAGTTAGAGTTATTGAGACAATGGAGTGGAGAGGAGGTAGCCTAAGAAATATTTAACAACACTAAATTTTATCCATATTTTAAGGTAAGTTTTTCTTTTCCTTCCCTTATATGATTGACTACATACTGGATTGTCACCGTTGAATCAATACGAACACTTATGCATGTATATAGGATTGTATTGGCAGATTGGATGATATACATGTATGTGTAAAGGTTTCCAGAGTAGATGTACTTAGACTTTGAGGGAGAATAGAGTGATCCACTTAAAATGTCTTGGTAATATGTTTACTTGATATGAAATTTCTTTATGTATTACCTAGTTGGAAAAGAACTACTTTAGACTCAAGAGTACCTAAAAGTGCATTAAGTAGAGATGATAAGTTAATTATTCTAGAAGGTAAGTCATGTTTTGGTCGCAGCTAGGTTGTGCAACCCCATAGTTGTTTATGCCCTTTTTCTTTCCTTTCCCACCACCACCCCCCCTTCCCCTTTAAATGATCGCTTAGGTTGATTGCTTACCACCCCAAGGGGGTTGCGTAATTCACTTAAGGTAATAGGTAACCACCTTAAGCCATGGGTAGGCTTAACAACCCACTTTTCTAAATGGGTCGTAACCAACTAGCTTGACATCATAGAACCAGCCACCCTAAGGTTAAATGGTGGTTGATGCATGACGACTACTTGGTGCAGGTCACATGACCCATACCAGGTGGTTAATGGTAAGTGGCTACAAGTCACTCCCTAACCTTATGGTGGTTAGTGTATTATTTTTTTTTTATATTTTTTTCTAGGTTTTTAAATTTCTCATTAATTTAATTAATTATATGTATGATTTAATTAGTTTAGTTTTTCAAATTTTGTAGTTTTGTTTTTGTTAATTTTTGTCCATTTTTTAAACTTTTATATAGTTTTCTCTTGCTTTTCTTTTTAATATTATCTTTCTTTTTTATTTTTTGAATTTATAATAATATTGACACACAAGCAACATATCAACACCATAAAAGTGCCATATGTCATTTAACAGCTACTTCAACATACTTTAATGACATTATAATGGTGTTATAATGATATCCTTTATTTTAACTAAGTATTAAAGTATTGAACTTTTTAAAACGTTTATCTCTTATTTAAATTTACTCTCAAAACATTGATATCCTTTAATATAATTCATCCATAATCTATTAAGGAAAAACCTTCCAAGGCATAAAAGACTCAAATGTACCACATACACAAAACCTTAGCTTAAGGAAATTCATAGGTGCTGACTGCCATAGGCATTAATACTATATGGGGAATTTCTTATATTAAGTCGCGTACCAACTACTTTATATGAAGTCATGGGTGCATTCATATTAAGATTGTTCATCAAACCAAACCGAATTGCACCAAATCACAAAATGAAGATTTTTTTTTCTTTTTTTTTTTGTGTTTTAGTTTGATTTGCAGTTCAGTTTGAGGAGGGTCCAAACAGTTTGCAGTTTGGTTTGGAGAATTAAACCAAACTGAATAGTTTCTTATTAAAAAATTAAAAGAATAAGTGATATATATTTTTTCTTATTTTAAACCCTGTTGACATATCAATCTAACTTAATTTAACTTTTCTTTTTCTATTATTTTTGTTTTTCTCTTAGCTTTTATAATCAACTCATTTTCCTTCATAATTTTTTTTTTTTTATATATCCAGTAGACTCACAACCTTTCAAAAGATGAAATACTGTTGTGATATAATCTTACGTGATTTTAATTCTTGTATAATGTTTCTTAATTTGGACATTAATATTGGTTGAAAATTTTCGAAAAGTGGCTAAAATCGAATTGAACCACATTTAAAGCGATTTAGTTCAAAATCCTAAACCATTGAAAGTGGTTCGATTCATTTAAAGTTTAAACCAAATCGTTTCAAATATAGTTTAATTTAGTTTAGCCCCTAAATGGAACCAAACCAAAAATATCTCTAGTACGTATAGATGTTGAAACAAAATAAAGATTTCGAGTAAAGTTATAGGTGCTAGATTTTATACATTATATCAGAATTTGCATGTTTGTGCATATTTTAGTAACAAAAATGTACACTGGAATCTATATACTGTACTAAAATGCATATGTATGAACCATAATTTCTCATTGCACCCAAGTTAATGCAAGTAATTCCCATAATACATGTAGTGCACAATTGACCGGTTTAGTGTCCTCGTGAAGTGCAAATATGGGACTTAATCTCCGCATAAACTTACACTCCACGCCCCAATTTCTTCAACACACTAATCTAAGCTACAAAAAGGACAATTACTATCCGTTCTTAACTGAAAAAGAGAGTTACTGAAGTTATTAGCATGTAGTATAGACAATTACTTTAGTTTGTAAATAGAAGAGGATATGTTCTGTGTAGCAAAGCCATCAAGGCTGAAGCTCGATTAATGGGGCCGGAGTCGGAAAAGGGACATCACATGTAGAACCTTACGATCTGGACTATGTCCGAGTATATTAATTAGTTGGACATACCTAAAATAAACTTTATATATATATATAAGGTGTTTGGTGTCTGGCCATTTAAGGTTCTATGTACACTAAGGGTTGGGTCAAATTTAGCCGAACCCGATGAGTCAAGGGCCTGGCTCCCCTTGAATTGACATCGAGTCAACTTTGGCTAGTTTCAGGTTGGTTCACTTGACTCAATGGTTCAATAGGTCCAGTCTTGATTTGTGAATTGGATAATTTTCTTTTAATTTTTACTTTTTTGAAAAAAAATGTTCTTTTATCTTTTTTTTTTAATTAAAAAAAACAATAATAAATTACAAGAATTTTAAATTTTGATTATTTCACTTTGTTAATTATTAGGTACTAAGATTAATAACTTGCTCTTTTTATAATACACAATTTTTACTATATGCTCATAATTGGTAAATTAAGTGAGGAACTTCCTTTTATAGGTAATTTTTCAAGAAAAATTTGCTAATATAATCAATGTAAGACTAAACTTATGGTAGGCAACATTCATTGTAATATTTTATTATTTTAGAGGAAACTTAATAAAAAACAATATAATCTATGTAGGAGTAAATCGAGTATTGTAAAGAGAATATCATTTATCTAATTTTTATAATACACTTACCGTTTTATATATAGTATAAATATATTCATTATAACTTTTAATTGCATTAAAATATAAATACACTAGTATTTTCGTAAATCATTAAAATATATTAATTTATAAAAGTATTTGCTCTCTAAAAAGTTAGATACAATTATACAAAACTTATAATATTTTATGCTCCAAACTCCTTTAGTTATTAAAGTAATATATTTTATATCGTGACTATCTACTTTCACCAACATTATAATATACAGTTTTAATGATTCTTTTTCTTATAAACTCATATATATTTTTCATTCTCTATATCAACTTATAGATATGAGTTATCTATGTATTTAATTTTATTTTATATTTTAATTATATGGAATACTTATATTTTATTTTCTCTTAATTTTTTTTTTAATTTCTAAGTCATAACTGACGGGTTGAACACTGGTCCTTTGATCTAGGCTTGGACCCAGTAGTTCGATGGGTCAAACATGCTGAATTGTGTCGACCCACCAAGCCCGATTGGCTAGGCTATTGTTTAAGCTTCTAACTCATAAGTCTAGGCCAGTTTGGTGAACTGATGCATCTGTTACAGTTTGGTTCACAAGTCGGACTCTCGACCCTTCCCTAAGCTTAGTTTTGTAGATTAAGAAAAAGAATGATATTTTCAAGGAGGTTAAGGGTATAATGTTTTGCTTGTTTTCTGAGCATCTAATGTTACTAGCTTCCTTAAAAACACTAGGCTAAACTGAAGAAGGGGAGTGAATTGAGTTTAAGATTGAGTTTAAGGTCAAATTGCAATTCTTTTCTGATATAAACAACTAAATGTAATAATAAGAGTAATTAAAGTAACAATAGAACAATAATAAGTGCGAAAATTAAAAGAGATAGGGATAAAGAAGATCAAGCTTGAATATAATGTGGAGTTTGGACCACTCTTTAATCTCCATAGACACACAATGCCTCCAATCGAGAACTTTATACCACTTTATTAATTTCTTAATCCAAGCTCCAAGAGCTATACAAACACAAACTTGATTACACAAGTTTCACACTCACAACTTTCAACACAAATCATAATCTTAACTCTCAACACAAAACTCATTCTCAACTCTCAACACAAAAACTCAATCTTAAGAATTATTGGTATAGTACTTTTAACTCTCAATACTTGTAACTAATAGCTCACAAGCACTACACTTCAAATCTCTCTAAATATTAGCAATGTATGGTACAAGAGACAACGAGAATTATAGACAACAAGAATATAAGAAAATATTGAAATATTGCAGCAAAAGATCAGTTTTCTACTGTCCTTGGTCGGGTTGTTGAGCATTTATATCATCCCATTCAATTCTTCTTATTACAATGCATTAAATGCTCCAATGGCTAGTTGTATCAAACTTACTGGTACCTTGAACTACCCGCATGCCGATACCTTACACTATCGGCAAGTTGATAAAAATTACTATACTAGCACGTGAACCGGCTTATTAGTAAGCTTTTCTTGGTATTTTCCAGGGCTTTATACCATTAGCTTAGTTCTTCCTTGAGCCGTCAATCCGATAGGCCAAATATCACCTGAAAATTTTTTTAATACATAACAAACGAATACTCTTTACAATATAATTTTAAGATCATTTAATCACTACTTTAAAAGATTAAATTTCTTGTAGAGATAATTGATATATTTAATTATTAAGCAAGCTAATTAAACTTATTCAATTATCTCAAAATAATCAAATAATACTTAGTTTAATCATCCATTTGTTTTTGTTCTCTTCAAAAACAATATGTTTAGATATACACTTTTTGTTTTGTTTTCATCAAAATTAAATAATGAACCTTGGGTTCAATACATCCCACTATCACAATTTTTTTCCAAGGAGAATATTATTTAAATTATATATAAGAAAGAAAATCTAGATTGCAATTTTTGGATGCTCATTTTAGCAAACATGTTCAGTGCTCCCTTCCTTCTTTTCTATTTTACCAGATAAAAGTCCGTAGATAATAAAAACAAGTAGAATCGCACTAATTTCAAAGAGAAGATTTCTCTTGTCTTACTTTTAAGTTCCATAGGGGTGTGAGTATAGATGTAAAGGTTACGTATGTGTTGCGTTAGAAGTTGCATTATACGTGACTAAGGAAATGACTTGAGTAACTCGCAGGGGATGATCAAGAAAGAAGTGTAAGGAGGAGGAGTATGCAATCTTGGTGAGGCTCTAACGCATATGATGACAAGTGGAAGAGCGTGATGACATCAAACTCCACAATTGATGAATAATGGGGTAAAAATCTAAAAGTGCTTGATCTTTGAGACCGGATTTCGGTAATGGGAGGTTTTTCTCTTTTCTAATTGAGAATGTGAAGGGAGTATTTATAGAAAATGGTAGTTGATCCCATTCGTCGGATTATTATAGTGATTAATGGTTAAGATTAAGTCTTTTATTAATGGATGTCAAGTGAGCTAATTTCATAGGTTTAGGCTTAGATAAAAAATTTATTTATTATTTTAATGTCAGCTAAATCAAGAAAGGTTGGATCGCGTGGACCGATCTAATGAGCCTTATTTTTAGCCTATCATGCCAAAACTCCCCTGATCATCCCGGATATTTGGACTGAACTCTTTGGGCCTCGTTACCTTAGCCCAAAGAGTCAAATCTAATTAATTAATAGGCTTAAAGCCTAAACTTGAATTTAGCCCTCTATATTTTACCCCCTAACCAAAGTCCTTCGAAAAAAGTTGAAGGAGGTTTGGGCATTGAATGAGTCTTTCATATGACTCAAGCGCATGCACATTATTAAGCAATTGTGTTGCAGCTAAATTCATTTGATAGTTGTTTAAGTGCATGAGTTCGTAGCATCTCTTCATCGTATGTCGTGCCTTAGCTGGATTGAGTTGCATATTGCCCATAAGACAACACTCTGAAGTAAATCTTCTTTAAGTTGTCTCTCTTTAAGCTAATTTGTCTCTACGATTCGATCTACATAAGTTATTGACTCCAGTTGAGTTGAATTTGTATGTTAAGTTCACATTAATGATTTCATTAGGCTGACTTCTATGTATCAATATCACCTTGATCCTCTTCGCATATTGGGGAATTCCTCTTGTAAGATCTCTACACATATATGATTGTTGAATACCTTGAATCATAGTTACACCATCTAAACTGTAGCTGGTAGCAATATTTTGGGAGCTTAACCTTTAATGTGAATTTTTTTTTTCAAGGGCGGTACAGACTAACTTTGATTCATTTTATTTAAATGCGTGAAATGAAACTTTATTTAATTAAACCTATTGCCTTGGCTGAAAAGATTCCCTCTTTTGAGATGTTACGGCCAATCTTAAAAATATTAAGGCATACATTTCTAATTAACCTATGTCATACCTATACGTAGTGCTTGAAGTTTCATTATAGGTGATGTAAAAAAAGCCACAAAAGTCACATGTCCACTTATGAAGCCTATAACCTAGGTCCCAACATTATCCATGCAATGCAGAGGACCCGAGGGTTTACTAACCATTTCCTAAGACTAGAAATAATGGCCGCCAGAGTATAAAGTGGAGGGACATAGTATTTCTTCCTTTCATTTTGTTTATTCTTAGTACAAGCTTGTTGAAGAGGAGTAAAATTTAGATTCCATTAGCTTAATTCTCAAAGATGGAAAACAAGGATAAAAGGTTCCATTGCAATGTTCAATGCAAGGCCATTTTGTTGATAGGTGGTTTTGGTGAAGGACAGCAACTATACTTCTATTTTGGGTAAAGACTAAAAATCAACTACGATGAGCCATACCCTTCTTTTTTTTTTTTTACTCTTGGTTTCTTATTTGTCCCTCTTGTCATTTCTTTATAGGGTTCTTTTTCGGCATAACTAGAGTTAGTTTCATCCGTTTCATTAGTTGCGTCATTACTTAGCTCGTGCTTCAACCTGAAGGATTTGGTTTGAAAATTCGACAATAGTAAGCTGCTTGAACAATGGCTTGTTAAGTACATATTTTACTTCAATCTTGATATAAATTTTACTAGCTCACTATCTAATAATTCATGTGCTTAAACGCTTAATAATAACTAATCAAAGCCCAATCCTCAACTCTTTTGTCTGCATCATCACCTTAATTTGCATAGAAATGTACTAAGTTACCCAACATTTTCATTTTTGTAGATTAAAACCAAAAGGTGTAGCCATTATAGACTCTAGACAAGGATAAAGCATATTCCTTATTCTCTTATAAGACCGATGCTCCTTAAGGTAGATTCTTATTGTCCTTTCCTTACAATAAATTGGAGGCAACATTACTCTTCATTTTCACGAAACTCAATATAATAAGAACCATGTTTTCATTTCTCCTTTGGAGCTGATGTGGGACCTACTCTTCCTTTATCCAATCAATTGTAATGATACCTTAATGTGGGTATATATGTTCTCTGTCAAGATATATGTAAAACATATCGCTTTTCCTCTTTAATTTTTTTTCAATTATTTGATAATCTCGATTCGTTGGCTTCTAGTTTGTGGATGCTAGGTCAAAATCACTATCCTCAAATCTATATTGATAGCCGCTTGGTGAGCTTCTCTGACACGAGAAGATTCCTTTACCATCAACATTCAAAGCTGCTACCCATTTGGATCCAAGAACAATTTATCAATAGGTTCTAAAACCTCTTTTCATACCTGTTCTACCTAAATATTGCAAACTTAAATTATAGCTCAATAGGAGCATCTCTCATATATGCGTTCAAATGAATAAGAATTCTTAGAATATGGATATGTAGATAAAAGCTTGAAATATGGATCAACCCATTGCACTTAGCCTTCTTATACTATTAGAGACCTTGGCCATCTGGTCCTGTATGACACTGCATCCTACTTTTCTGTAAAAGAAACTTCAGTTAAGTAAAAGATAAAATTGGGATACACAATTTTTTTTTTAATTTCTCTTCCTCCATTGTAATGTCAACATGTGTCTACTCCTTTTCTTCTTTACTTTTCGAGACATAAAACCAAAATTCCTTTACATTAAGGTTGCAACAAAACATAATAGTAGACAATAGTTTTTTTCTTTCTTTTGTTAACCTCCATTTCTTTACTACTATTCATTACACTTTCAAGCTTTCATACACCTATTCATTCTCATAACACATGTATAGCTTGCAATAGTGGGTCCATTCTGCTTATAACTTTATACAATCTTTTACTTTTATTCTTGACATATGCATATGTAGAGTTGTGCTATCACAAAGAGGAGCTAAATCAATGTTTGGAATTATGGTAAAAGGGAACTTCGATACTCAAACATATAGATGCAAAGGTATCCCCTTTGTGTGTATGTGTATTTCATTTGATCTTGTATCCTCACTTTCAGGTTCTTATTCTAAGTTTCGCCATTGTTATGTTTGTGATCCTTCTTAGTATGTCCTGGAGGAGCTAGGAATCAATAGCAGTAAAGTTATCGAGAGGAATACTTGATAAGAAGAAAGGAGCTGCTACTAATTAAGTGACTATATACCTAGGCTATAAGTTTCGATTCTTTATTCTTTGTTCTTTTCTTTTATTCTTCAATTCTTATTTTTTTTTCTTTTTACTAGCCTTTCAATAAACTCAGTTAGGCTCCTGTATTGCTCGGATTGGAAGTGATTATCACGTGCTGTACTACTTAGGCTATAAGTAGCTTGATGTATGGAGCTCAACTTGGTTTTGCACCACATTACTTAAGTTTGTACATGAAGTTTTACTTGGGATACGCTTGTTGAAGCTGGTTAGTATATGCTAGCTCTATGCTCTTTCCTTCATGACTTGAACCATATCATTGGTGTAATTCAAGCTCAAGCACTAATACTTACATCCATGTTACTAAATATACATATATTTATCTTCCTTTAACATTTCTTTTCAATCTTTGCCATCTCTTCGAACCAAGATTTTCATCTCTATTTAAAATATTCATTTCAAATGATGAAATCTCATAATCCACCATAAATTTCTATGACATTAACCTTGGCATGGAAATCCCTTTGTATATAGCATGAAATTTAATATCCTCACAAACCCAAATGTTAAGGAAGTTGAATATACAAGCCCAAATGAAGTAGAGTCCAGTAGTGCACTTTGTAAGAAAAAGAACCGAATGCATGTTGCTACCTTTGATAATTTGTTTGCACCTTTTTCGCATGAGAATTCGGTAAGGCTTCCTATTGTCTTTCCATATTTATTCTCTTTTCCTTTCCTACTGTTATCCTCTTTTAGTGACTTGTGCTTACACTAATCTTGTCAAATTTGATGAATCTAATTTGGAAAAAGCTTTTGAACTTCACAACTGATCATAGCATTCCTCTTTTTAGTTGAAAATTTATAAAATTTCCAAAACCAATGTGTAGTGGTCGAGTTTGAATTCTGTGTTAAGTATGATAACTTAGTTCATGGACGGGTGTTTATGACTTAAGCATGTGCTTTGATCTCCATGATATGATAGAATAATCTACTTTTCTTTTCCTCCTCATGTAATGAATAATGAGATAGCTCCCACCATTCAATACTTTTGTTTATGTAACTTTAATCATGCCTTCATACATGTCTTTAAATTCATGTTAGCATTCATGTATACCTCCATGCCATTAATTCTTACATATTTCTTCCCTCTCCCTTTTTTCTTATGAAATTAACACTTTGTTGTTGCCTATTTTTTGCAAGTAGCATACCCAATATTTGGGAGTTCACAATCACATTTTGAGTGGTTACTATCTTGAACTTGTCGTACTTAATAAATCGGTTTAGTTTAAAGAGGATCTCTTTACTGCTTAGACCGTGGTTGCTTGCAATTGAGGATTAAAAGTTTGTAATCGTAACTTGAAGACCACATCTCAAACTAGTAATAGTTAACAAATTGGTACAGTTTAAGGAGGATAGGCTGTTTACCACTTAGAACGTAACTATTTGCCAATTGAAGGTCAAAAGTCAGCAATCGTAGCCTAAGAACCAGATCTTGTCCTTGCATCAGTTAGTAAACCGGCATGGTTTAAAGAGAGTAGACTCTTTACTACCAATTGTTCACAAATCGAGGGCCAATGAGGACGAATCTTCATTAGCAGGTGACAATGAAAAAGGTATAATGCTTGGGTCATGTGTGGCTTCCTTCTGTAATCTCCATAAAATCAATTGCAACTTGTAATATGAATTAAACAAGAGTCTTGAGTTGTAAGGGCAAGTACACATGAGCACATGAGAGGCGAGCATGAACTTTACACATGAGATGAACTAAACATGAGGCTTAGACTTTAATACATGAGAGTAGAACACGAGCTTGATGCGAGTCTTGGGCATGACATGATCTTTGATCACGATGTAAGTCTTTGAACATAGAATAATTGGTTCTTGAACATGATGTGATGCAAGCCTTGAACATGTAAACCGATCATGAGCTTATAATGTGAACTTAACATGAGCTTTGAACCTCTTTGACATAAGTACTTGTGAATTGAAAATTTGAAATGAACATGCTCCCCTTTAACATGGGTAGTTGCGAGCTAAATCATGTGAAATGGACTTGAAGCTTCTAAGTGAGCGTAACATATGAATTGAACATAAACCTTGAGCACAAACATGTGAGAGTTGAAAGTAAGTCTACAACATAAGCATAAATGAACCAATTATAAGCCTTCCACATGAATACATAAGAGTTTAACACTTCAATTCAGCATAATCCCTTTGGTATGAGTACATGTGGGCTTCTAACATGAGCATTTCTAAACCTGCGATGTGAGCATGTATGAGTCGTATATATGAATTGAACATGACACTCTTAGCATGTGAGTTGAATATGAGTCTCATCATATGAGTTAAACGTGAGCCTTATCATATGGGTGTTGATCATAAGTGAACATAAGTATTACACTTGAGCATTGAATATGAAAGCGAATGCAAGTCTTGAACATTAGAGTTGAATATGAGTGAGCACGAGTCGTAATCATGAGCCTTGAACTCAACATGAGTCTTCAATACGACACAATCTGTGAACGTAACATGAGCATGGAATATGAAATGAATCTTAAACATGTAAAAAGTGTCGAATATAATACGACACAAGCCATAAACTCGATTTAAGGCCTAAACATGACATGAATCTTGAATACCACTTAACTCTTGAACTTAACATGAAGCTTGAACATGATGTGAGCACTAAACATGATGTAAGGTTTGAACATAACCCGAGGCTTGAACATGATGCGGATCTGAGCATGACATGAGGTTTGAATATGATGCAAGGCTTGAGTGTAACGTGAGGTCCCATAACATGAGTTGAACATAAGACATTAACCATTAATCTTCTAACTTGGATATGTGTGCTTGAATACATGGGATAAACATGAGTGAACATGGGAGTTGAATACGATGTGAGGCTTAATCTAGACATGAGCTTTGTACATGACGTGGGGCTTGAATGTGAGTGCACATTAGGTGAGCATATGACTATACAAGAGTTCAACATGTGAGTTGAGCATAAGCCCTTTGATATGAACATGGATGAACCAAATCTTCAAGTTAAACAAGAGTCCTTAATAAGGCTTCATTCCTAGTACTACCTTTATCATTTTTTCTTTAACTTCCTACTTGTATGGTTGTATGATTTCTATCCTACTTGTGCTTCACTTTACTAACTCGCTAATTTTCCTTGGTTTTTACATGTGATCACCCATTCCTCCTCCCCTAAGTGGTAGTTACTGCGATTGGCATTGGTACTACTTTTCAAGAATCAATAAGAAGAGGCGGTATGACATCATATATAAGTAATCCTATGTGTTGAATAACTTTAATAGTGTTATCCTTCGAATTGAGCAAAGGGGGATGTCATAAATCGGCGTAGTGTATTGAATATCTAGAGTACTCATGTGTCCAGTTGATGAGTTACCAACCTCTAGCTCACGTACTTACGCATGTCTTAGAGGCCTCCAATTCCTTACCAGGAGAATTCTCCCTCGTCAACTTGCTTGGGATGAGAAATAATACATAGCAGAATGGTGGCTGAACTCCTTAAGAGCCTTGGGTGAATACACCTTGCTCTATTCTAACCCTTGTGTTGACATCGACTACTCTCTTGCCAAGAACTCTTCGTCGAGTGATGAGGACCCGGACTATGTATGCTAAGTCTTGCTTGGACCTTCAGTTGCCGAGAACTTCTTATTGAGTGCTAAGACATAGGCTCCTATTGGTTGAGTACTTCTCTTTCGGCCTACTACTAATACTTACAACATTCTTTACTCGTTTAGGTAACTTAGTGGCACCACGTCATGATCTAGCTCAACTACTGTACCTAAAGATTCCTTACTACGGGACCATTGACGAGTTGCCACTTATTCTTTTCACCTGACACTATACTATTTTCCCTTTTTGTCATTTGTCCTATTTGCCCTTTTTCGTATGTACAAAGAATCTCCCTTTTATGTATACCTTTTTATAATTTTCCTTAATTGTAATGTTGCTCTAGGAACTTACTATAAATAGTTTCTTTTCTTTGTAGTTGAAGATCAGACAATATTCCTCACAAATATTGAATATTCTTGGTCCTTATGAGATATTCATCTCCAAGTCCATTTTTATATACTCTTATTTAGTTTTGTTGAGTAGCTCAAGATTAGTAGAGGGTAAGCCTTAACATTAGCTTTTATGTTACATCAAGTGAAGTTTTAAGTCGTGTTGTATTCATAGGTGAGTCATATCCTTTGAGTAGCTTTACGTTAGCTACTATTTCCAGTTTGTCGACCTTCCTGTTCTATTTTCTTCTATATTTCCAAGGAATTATTTGGTTCTCATCTCCTACAGTAAGCCCTAATGATAAATGTGCTCCTAGGTACATCATATAATCTTAGTATCAGAGCTTGAGATTATGATCGAGAGCTGTGTTGTGATAGTTTCTACTAGTTTACTATTTGTTATACTCTATTTGCGTTTGGAAGAATAAGGTAAGTTCGTAGTCCATTGTTCGTTTGGTATTTTCTGTGTGTGTAAGAGGTTCTTGTGTGAAGAGTGTCTTATAAAGCTATGTATTGAGAATGTCAAATCTTAGTGTTTAAGGAAAAATTAACCATGCTAAGAGTGATGCTTATGGTCATGGTCATATTACCTAACCATCACCACGTACTATTGATGAGTAAATATAAGACCTTACCGTTATTGTAGCCAATCTAGTTGTTTTGGTACAAAGAGTCTTAAAGACTGGGTTGTGAGAGAGTTGTCATTGAATAGGGTTGAGAAATGAGAGATATACCTAGATGACACTTGAATGAGCAGCAAGCCTCCGAACCCATTCCTATGAACCAAGCACTACTCTATCATGTCAGTAGAGTTACGAGAAGAAGACTTGAGTTAGATGAAGTCGAAGAGTATGAAGAAGAAGAGCAATATGTTAGGATGGACAAACGTAAGCTTAAAGCTCCTAAGGTAGCTAAGCATCTCAAAGTATAGATTTTGAGCTTTAATGGGTTCGGTAGTATTGATGACTACCTAGATTGGGGAGAGAAGATTGAAAAGATCTTTAACTTTTATGTGTTGGAATTTTCTGGATATGCAGTAATGATGTGGAAGAAGTTGTAGAATGTTCACCTAAGAGCCCGACGAGAAGTTTGAACATGAAATGAGACAAAGAGAGTCTTGAGAAGTAGGTTTATTCCTGAACACTACGAATAAGACACTTTCCGACGTATCTAAGATTTGAGACAAGATAACAGATTAGTAGACGACTATGTCTAAGAATTTCAATTGCTAATGATTTGATATGATGTTGATGAGCTTGAGATGTGAACTATAGCTCGATTCATTTCTAGGCTCAAAATTAAGATTGGTCATATCTTGGAGTTATAGAGACTTGGAAGTCTAGATAAGGCCATCCGAGTGGCACAGGGGGTTAAGAGGTAAAGACAGAGCTAGATTAGCAAACTAGGACTATCAAGTTGAAGTAGCATGCTAAGTTGATCAGATCATAGTTGAGCACCAACCAGTTTCGAGGTGGATTGCTAAGGACAGGTATTGAATAGACCTGAAGAGGGCTAAGGAGATTGAGATTCGAAGGAACCAAGGTCAGAGCTCAAGAAGGAAGACCCAAGAGATCAAATGCGTTAAATGTCTCGGGTATGTGTACATGGCTAGTCAATGTTTGAACTATCGAGTCATGACTATAAAGGGAGACAAGCCCTAGCTCAAAGTATAGAGTATAAGCGAAGGAGAGGAAGAGATGAGAGTTGAATAGATGTTGGGAGAGTTTTAAGAAGACCCAACGCTGTAACACCACCTAAGAACGATGTCGAGTACTGTCTTTTTGTATGACGATCTCTCAGTACTTTTGTGGTTGATGAGAATACGTAAAGGGAGAATCTCTTCCATATGAATTGCCAAGTAGATGGCAAGCTATGCGCTTTGATCATTGACGGAAGAAGTTGTACCAATGTCATAGTGTAAGGGATAGTTAAGGCTATGAAATTGCCGACCTTTTCGCACCTTAAGCTATACAAGATTCACTAACTGAACGAGAAATGAGGTTCACTCATTGCCGAACAGGTTAGAGTATTGATTACCATTGGTGATAGGTACAAGGATGAAGTGTTGTGTAACGTCCTTCTTATGTGTACGTCATACATCTTACTTGGCCGAACCTGGCTATTGAACTTGAGGGTATTACATGATGGGTATAGGAACATCTACATGTTCCAGGAGGATAGAAAAAAGGTTATATTGACCCCTATGACTCCTAAGGAAGTACAGTAGGCATAAGAGAAGGTTGTTAGATCACTATAACGAAAGTCTTTAGTGATTTCTCGAGCTCAATTTGCTTATGAAGTTAAGGTTAAGGAGTGTGTGCTCCTTTTAATCGGGAAACTTTTTGAGTTGAGAGAAGTTGAGAGCTTGCTTGCCGGAGTGCAAATAACATTACAAGAGTATGCTGACCTATTTCTGGCTAAGATGCCGAAAGGCTTGCCACCTTTAAGAGGCATTGAACATTGCATTGACCTTTAGTCAAGAGCTGTGCTATTGAACTGACCTACCTATAGGCTTAATCCTAAGCAGGCAGCCGAGCTGAAGAAATAAGTGGATGAGTTGGTGGATCGTGGATTTGTTCGTAAGAGTATGAGCTCTTATGTTGTACCGGTTGTACTAGTGTCGAAGAAGGATAAGTTATGGAGAATGTGCATTGACGGTTGAGCCATTAATAAGATTACCATTAAATATCAATACCTAATCCTAAGACTTGATGACATGCTTGATGAGTTATATGGTACTTGCATCTTTTCAAAGATTGACTTGAAAAGTGGCTATCATTAGATATAAATGAGGCCTGACAATGAATGGAAAACTGCTTTTAAAATAAAGGATGGTCTGTTTGAGTGGTTGGTGATGCCATTTGGTTTGACGAATATGTCAAGTACTTTTATATGGCTTATGAATCATGTGCTGAGGTCATTAATTGGCAACTGTGCTTTGGTTTATTTCGATGACATTCTAGTCTATAGTGCTGATCTCATCTCCCATATTAAGCATTTAAGATTAGTATTCGACATTTTCTGTATTGAGAGGTTATTCAGCAACTTGAAGAAATATGTGTTCTGCCAGAGTGAAATCATTTTCCTCTAATATGTTCTTTCGAAGGGAAGAGTTCGAGTAGATGATAAGAAAGTCAAAGCTTTACTTAAGTGACCTATGCCGATTAATGTTACCGTAGTCAAGAGCTTCCATAGTTTAGCTTTATTCCATCGGAGATTTATTTAGATGTTCAATTTCATAACAGCCCTATTGACCGAGTTGACCAAGAAGAAGTCCGAGTTTAAGTGGTCGGAGAAAGCTTAGAAGAGTTTTGAAGAGATAAAGTTCAAATTGAATTTGCCCCAATACTTGCCCTTTCGGATTTTGAAAAAGTTTTTAAGTTAGACTATAATGCATCTAGAGTTGGCATTGGTGTTGCCCTTATGCAGGAGTGCTAACCCATTTCTTATTTTAACGAGAAACTTAGAGGAGATGCCCTGAATTACTCGGCATATGATAAGGAGTTTTATGCCCTTATCCGTATACTGCAAAACTGGCAACATTACTTGTTGCTGAGAGAATTCATTATCTATTCAGATCATGAATCTCTCAAATACTTTCGACGGCAAGAAAAACTTTCTTAATGTCATGCTAAGTTGGTAGAGTTCTTGGAGTCCTTCTGCTACATCATTCGGTATAAGAAAGGCAGCACCAACACTATGGCTAATGCCCTTTCTTGTCATCATACCTTGATTACAACAATGCATGCTAAGGTACTTGGATTTGGCACCCTGCCCAATCAGTATGAGCATGATCTATATTTGGGCCCTTAGTGACCAAATGCAACATTGGAGGGGTTGTATATGGGTTCTACTTGAGTCAAGGGTTCCTAATGAAGGCTAAGCAAGTTTGTGTACTGAGTGGATCAGCTAGAGAGCCACTTATCTGAGAAGCTCGTGCTGGAGGCTTAGTCGACCATTTTAGAGAAAAGAGGATGGCTGAAATATTGAAAGAATATTTCTACTGGCTTGGGATAATGAAGGATGTACGTTGAATTCTTGAGAGGTGTGAGGTATATAAATACGCGAAAGGAAGGAGGGAACCATATGGAGAGTATATACCCTTGCCCATACCTGAGTGCCCATGGATAGACCTGAGCATGGATTTTATGCTTAGCTTTCCCCGAACATCGAGAAGATATGACTCAATTATGATAGTGGTTGATCAGTTCAGCAAGATGAGCTACTTCATCCTTTTGCCACAGAACTAATGATGCTTTATTTGTTATTAACCTCTTTTTGTAAGGAATTATGCAATTGCATGGAATATTGAGAAGTATTGTGTTTGAATGTGACTCGGAGTTCATGAGTTTCTTTTGGAGGACCCTACTGAAGAAGCTTGGCGCTAAGCTCATGTTCAATACTTCTTGCCATCCTCAGACAAATGGTCAGATTGAAGTTGTGAATAGGATATTCGGTAACCTCCTACGAGTAGCTGTTGGGAAGAATTCACATGACTAGGACTTATGCCTATCTGTCATTGAGTTTGCTTACAAATCGCTTAGCTCATAGCTCGATGGGAAGATCGTCGTTTGAGGTCATTTATGGACATAACTCAAACTTATCCTTGGATTTGATTATCAACCTGACTACATAAGAGGAAAGCCAATCTGGCTTATAGCGTGCTGATGAGTTTTAGAAGCTACATTAGAAGGTTGCCAAGCAGTTGGCCAAGATTGTGGCCCGATAGAAGGATCAAGGAAGCCGGGGAAGGAAGCAAGTCATTTATACTCATAAAGATCTTATCTAAATCTACCTTAGTAAAGAAGGCTTCCCTGGCAAGAGGACAAACAAACTATCTCTTAGAGCAAATGGGCTTTATAAGATCCTTAGGTATATTAATGACAACAATTATGAGGTTGAGCTGCTTGAAGGGTATAGCATATCTACCACATTCAATGTCACCAACTTGATGCCTTATGTGCTTAACGCAGATAAAGAACATGATTTGAGGGCAAACTTCAACAACTGTAGGGAATCGATGAGTTATCGACCTCAAGCCTACTTACTCGCATACGCCTCTAATCTCTCACTGAGAGAATTCTCTCTTGTCAACCTACCAAGGAAAAAAAATAGTATATAGTAGAATGGTGGCTGAACTCCTCGAGAGGTCTGGGTGGATACAACCTGTTATGGGAATTAGCCTCTGGCCACATCAAAGCCAAAGCCTATCAATGCTTGTCGAGGCTGAACTGCAGCAAGAAGGACAAGAGGAAGGAAGATGAACACTCGGTATCGGGTCTTTCATCAGCTGAAGTGCCGAGAGATCATATAGTTAAGTAAGTGGAACCATAGAAACACTCGGCACATCAGAGAGAGACTCGTATCAACTGATTCTATGACTTAGCAATTATGGGCCGACCTCTCTGGTGTTTCGGCCAAGACACACGAGACATTAAGGACCTCTTCTCAGACTTGGACATCTAATTGCTAAGCCTATCCGATTTGGATACTATTCCTTCCAAGATATGCCGAGTCTTGTAAAACACATAGTTTTGTATCCTTGTATATATTTTCCTTCATTTTATTTATGGGCTCATTTTTTTAGGGTTTAAGGCCTTATATATTATTTACAATTTTGCCATTACGGTTTAGGACTTACTATAAATGGCAACATTTGTACAGAAATGGAGACAGAGAGATATACAGAAATATATATATATATATATATATATATATATAGGGAGTGAAACTTTCCTCTTTTGAGCAAGGCTATACTTGAGTCAGCATTTGTTGGATTATCGAGTGTTGATCATACTCTTTAATTGTCCTCATGTTCTTATCAATCTTATCCTTAGATTGTGGTGAACCCTTCATTTGAATCGATTAGTGAGTTGCATCTAATCTTCATTTGAAACCTTGAGCAATATTTAGTATTCGTAAGTCGAATTGAACTTTATTTTGAGCTCAAACCCCTGATTGTATTTGTGTCTTGGTGAGTTATATCCATTTACATTAACCATCAAAACCTTCCTGTTCTTCGTACCCATCTTCCTTTTGAATACCCATTACGATTCTTTCGTTCTAGATTTGCTGCCGTTTCTTTCTTATCTCAATCTCGTATCATATTGGTATCAGAGCTTTGGGGAAACATGTGTGCTAGTGTTCTTTAAAGTAGATTTGTGGTTCTAACATTTCTGTTAATCATTGTTCTATAGAGTAGTGTATTATTAATAGTAGTAAGTAGCTGCAAAAGCCGAGAAGTGGTTGTTTTTGAGAACTATAATTCTATTTTGTTGTTTCTTCAATTTTTTGGTAAATTATTGTACGAACAATAATGTTGGAGGATAGTATCAACAACACTGGAGACAGTCCTCGTGGAAGCTTGAGGTGATGTGTTGACAACTTAGAGTTTCATATTCAGAATCTCACCGACTCTATTCAAGAGCTTACTATGTTAGTCCAAGGCCGCAAACGTAATGGCCGAAAGGAGAGAAGGGAGAGGATACTTACAAGTATAAGTGGTTCTAATGAACTTGATCATGATAACTGATAGCGGAGAAGAGCCGCCAAGCCGAGAAGAAGAGAAAACCATCTAGTGCCGAGGGGAAGAAATGATAGGAGTGTTGACTCTGAAACAAATCAAGAAGCTTAGAGAATAGAGCTGAGGCCAAGGAGGAACATGGTCGAGCAGAGCTTTAACAAAAGTAGCTGAATCGAGGAGAATTGACCAGGTCAGAATGTAAGGGATGAACCTCGAGCATCTGGTTGAGGATTTGACAATATAAAGCTTAAGTTGCTGACCTTCTGTGGAAGTAGCTGACCTAAAGAGGTCCTTGACTAAGTTCCCCGAGCTGAGAAATTGTTCGAGTGCTACGAGTGTGATGATCGAAGGTTAAGTTGGCTTCACCATCCCTTATTGAATATGTAAGTCTTTAATAGGATAAGCTGGTCTCCAAACGAGTTGTTGAAGGAGAAGAGCCGATCAAAGACTAAAGACTTATGAAGCGATTGATGAATCAACGCTTTGTGCCAATCTACTTTAAGCAAGAGAAGCTCTATGCCTTCTAGCACCTAAGATAAGGTCAAAATACTGTTGAAGAGTATTTACAAGAGTTTGAGACCTTGATGATAAGATGTGAGGTTGCTGAGCTATAGGACCGAACCATTGCTAGATTCCTGAGTGGACTCCGAGACGACATTGCTAATATAGTTGAGTTGCAGCTGTTCAAATCTCTAGATAAGCTAATTAATTTGGCATTACGAGTAAAGAGGCAGAGGAGAAGAAGGCATCGAAGGCTGAGTAGCCAACCTCAATAAGGCAGCCCTAAGCTTCAGAGGTATGCTGAGAGAAGGTAAGAAAAGAAGATGGAGAAAAGAGAGCCCAGCAGACTAGCCCATGCCGAGAAAGAGATTTCCGAGAAAGAGAAGTCACCTAGCAACAAGACCCGATAAGTGAAATGCTTCAAATGCTTAGGCTATGGACATATTGTGTCCCAATGCCTGAATAAAAGGGTTATGGTCTTGACGGGCGAAGGGCTTATGGCTCAAATCCAGAGTTAAAGTGACAAGAGCTTAGACGACCAGTTGATAGAAAAAGATGTTTATCTCGAGGACCTCAATAAACTCTTAGTTATGGTAATAAGAGTCGACCTGAAGGTAGATCCTAGACAAAGGGAAAATTTGTTTCATATGCAGTACCTAGTGTACGGGAAAACCTATTCCTTAGTTATCGATGGAGGTAGTTGCACCAAAATCGTCTCTATCGAGATAGTAGAAAAGATGAAGTTGTCGACCTACCTGCACCCTCGACCCTATGGATTAAAGTGGTTTAATGACAAGGGTATGATCCATGTACATAAGCGCACTCGGATTGCATTCAAGGCGAGATAGTATGAAGACAAGATTGTGTTCGATGTGGTCCCTATGAATGCTGCAAATCTACTTCTTAGATGACTTTGGGAGTATAACCAGAAAGTGATCTACGACGGTTTCCTTAACACTTACACTGTTTATAAGGGAAGGAAGAGCTATTGCTTGGTCTTCATGAGCGTTGAGGAAATCTAAAAACAGTTGGCACCCATGGTGAAGAGAAAGGGGAAGAGAAGCTTATTTGGTAGTCCGGCCTGTGCTTAACACTTGACGTTAAGGACAACTTCCTTTTAAACTCGTAGTATTGATGGGAATCAGCTTCCGATTACATCCAAGCCAAGGCTTATCAATGCTTACTGAGGTTGAACTGTAGCCAGAAGGATGAGAGGAAGGATATGAACACTCGGCATCGGGTCTTTCATCAACCAAAGTGCCGAGAGATCATACAGCCGAGTAATTAGAACCAAATAAGCACTCGACACATCAGAGAGAGACTTGTGCCGATGGATTTTATGACTCGGTAATTGTAGGCCAACCTCTCTGGTGTCTTGGCTAAGACATGCAAGACGTCAGGGTCCCCTTCTTAGACCTGGACATCCAACTGCCAACCCCATTCGATTTGGATACTATTCCTCCCAGGACATGCCAAGTGACTTCATGCCGAGTGACTACATGCCGAGTCTTGTAAAATGCACAGTTTCGTATTCTTGTATATGTTTTCTTTTATTTTATTTATGGGCTCAATTCTTTAGGGATTAAGGCTCTATACATTATTTACAATTTTGCGATTAGGGTTTAATACTTGCTATAAATAAAAATATTTGTACAGAAACGAAGACATAGAGATATACAGAAATATATATATATAGGGAGTGAAACTTTTCTTTTTCGAGCAAGGTTATACTTAAGTTAGCATTTGCCGGATTATTGAGTATTGATCATAGTCTTTAATTATCCTTACGTTCTTATCAATCTTATCCTTAGATTGTAGTGAACCTTTTCATTTCAACTGGTTAATGAGTTTCATCTAACCTTCATTTGAACCTTGATCAATATTTAGTGTTCGTGAGTCGTATTGAACTTTATTTCGAGCTCAAATCCCTAATTATGTTTATGTCTTGGTGAGTTATATCAATTCACATTCACCGTAAAAACCTTCCTGTTCTTTGTACCCACTTCCTTTTGAATACTTATTCTTGTTCTTTCATTCCAAATCCGCTACCATTTCTTTCTTATCTTGATCTCATATCACCCTACTTTGCTTTGACCCTTGTGCCAATGTTGACTACTCTCTTACCAAGAACTCTTTGCCGAGTGATGAAGACTCAGGCCCCGCACGCTAAGTCTTGCTTGTACCTTCATTTGCTAAGAGATTCTTGCTGAGTGCCGAAACATAGGTTCCTGTTGGCCGAGTACTTCTCTTTTGGCCTACTATTAATACTTACAGCATTCCTTATTTGTCTTGGTAACCTGGTAGTGCCATGTCATGATCTAGCTTAGCTACTATGCCCAAAGATTCCTTAGTATGGGACCATTAACGAGCTATCACTTGTCCTTTTCACCCGACACTACTATTTTCCCTTTTTTTCATTTGTCCTATTTGTTATTTTTCGTATGTACTAAGAATCCTCTTTTTATGTATGCCTTTTTGTAATTTTCCTTAATTGTAATGTTGCTATAGGGATTTACTATAAATAGTCCCTTCTCTTTATAGTCGAAGATTGGACATTATTCCTCATGAATATTGAATATTCTTGGTCTTTACGGGATATTCCTCTCTAAGTCTATTTTTATACACATTTATCTAATCTTACTGAGTAGCTCAAGATTAGTATCAAGTGGACCTTGACAATAGCTTGTGCGTTATATTACATGAAGTGCTAAGTTGTGTTTTGTTTGTAGGTGAGTCATATTCTTTGAGTAGCTTCACGTTAGCTACTATTTCCAGTTTGTCGACCTTCTCGTTCTATTTTCTTCGATATTTCAAAGGACCCATTTAGTTCTCATCTCTTACGGTAAGCTTTAGTGATAGCTGAGCTCCTAGGTACATTACGAATGTTACGTACTACGTATGCATTAAGCCTTATACATACATACTCTTCAAGCATTATGAACACAACGAACATCATACATAAAGAGTATTGTATAATGCAAATATTATAGGTGGCAATCATCACCGTGCAATAATAGTCTCTTCGTATACCATATCCATTTATAATTTTCCTCCCTTAGTTATTGAAATGTAGAGAGGAGGCAAGTCAACGAGACTTGATGCATCTCATTACCTCATGATACCATTGAGGACCCAGTGTTACATTGTAGTATGCTAGTTTTTGAAAGTCAAGATACCTTGAAGGGGGATACTGGTTTAGCCTTAAAGTAAAGCACTACTTTCATAAGATCGCTTATATAAGACTTTGGTTGTATGTGCATATCTTTAATTGACCACTTATGTTAGTAGGCACTATCATAAGCCTTATTTTATATAATCTTCTTGATCACTCATTGTACTCTTATACTTCCTCGTAAGTATGAGTTGTACTTGAATATGTAGAATCAATAATATTAAAGTTCATTGATCTACTTTCATTGTAGCATGCTAAACAATAACATAGTAGGGCAACTTCAATCCCCTTAATGACTTGTAATATCTTGACAAATAGTGATAAGCAATATCTTAAAGACTTTATGTGGTAGGGAGCAAAGGCTTGACCTAATCACGTTAGTGTTAAGTAATCATGAACTTCAAATTTTGGATTGACATAACTTCGAGACTACTTAAACTCTTTAATCTAAATGGCCTCTTGCATAATAAATATAATTGTGAGATTGCTTAAACTTGATGATCTAAGGGGCCTCCTTTAAAATAGGCATAATTGCGAGACTGTTTAGACTCGATGATCTAAAGGATCTCTTTTAAGATAGGTATAATTGTGAGACTGCTTAGACTCGGTGATCTAAGGAATCTCACATATTGAAGTAAGAATTTTTCTTGTTGATGATAATATATAAAAGGTCTACTTTAAGAAGTGTTTTATCGTGCATACGCAACGATAGTAACATTGATTGCTTGAAATCAATAATTCTTTCTCGTTAATCAAGGGTATATTTCCTACTACTTGACTGCATAACATCACTTACTAAGATATTACCTAAGTTTGAATGTAAATATGTTAAAGTGCTCACTAATAGGATTGTTTCCCCTAGTCGATGGCAATAAATATAGAAATTAGATAGCATGAGAGCTATGCATAATTATCACGGTATGATGTACGTCTAGGAGCTAGTGCTCCTACTAATTCGCAACAAACTAGTCAAGCTCATCATCGTGCACTTCGGAGACCAGGCTCTTATTGGTTAGCAACGATGTGTAGTCTATATATTATATTCATTGTCATTTTCTTTTGTTTGGTCAAAGGGTTTAGTTTCCCCCTATTTAGACGTAAACCGTTTTGTGAAATTAACTTTATACTCAAAGGAGACTAGTCTCTTACTTTGTAGTAGCAATAGTAATAAAATGAAGATACCCAAACACTAATCACATTCTCATTAGAAAATATTAGTGATGGGAAAAGGAATTTTCATTGATGAACAGCAGTCATCATTGCACTTACATATGAAATGGAACGAAAACTAGGATAAAATCAACGACAACACATCCTAGTTACCATTAGTTTTCGCACTTCTTAACTTATAATGTGTCTTCTAGCTTCATAATATCATTGGCTTACTTTTGTTTCTTTGTGCCTTCATGACAACCACGCATCCTTTTCTTCTTGAATTCTCGAGTTTGAGCCTCTTCCCTTATAGGTAGTTGTGCCTCGGGGGGTTCCATTGAGAGTTTCTCCCTTTCATTCACATCCTCATCAAAGAATGTTGCTTCAATGAAGTGATACTCATTACGTGTGAATGGATTCTTTGTTACAGGAATGAAGATGTCTTGCTCATTCCAATGACCTTTCATGCCTTGATGCCATGTTAAAAGTATCATGTTGTGATCATGTAGCTATGTCCTTTCTATAAGGAGATGGTAAGATACAAGCGCATCGATCACATGGAACCATGTAGAGTTGTGGATATGTATGATATTAAAATCTATTTCAATAAGCCCCATTGTCTTCATGGAAGACTCGTAGAAGCTATTTAGTGTGATTGGTTATCTCACTAAGTTTTGAATATCTATCTTTGTAGCTTTAAAAGTGAAAATTGGTATAAAATTAAGTGGAGATTCATTTTTGATAGATGTCCTCCTGATAGAATGACCGTTGAGTATACTTTTCACATATATAAGGCAATTATGGCTAGGATTTATTGTATGAATATCAGCATTAGTAAATGTAATTGCACCCTCATTCACTAAAACTATTCCTTATATGGGACATGCTATAGGATGTTTCTTGTATTGACCTTGCGAGATCCTCATAAGTATAGTTGTTGCCTTAAGTAGGGAATCCTCATCAAAGCTAAGTAAATCAAAGAAATTCCTAATGTTGGTAGTCAAGCAAGAACAGTGCTATCATCTCCATTTGTCTTGATCTTAAGTCCTTCATGTGTCTTGTAAGCCCCAAAGCTAAGACAATTGACCGTAGGATTGAACTTAGAACATAAGTTTTGGACGATCGGTTAATGAATCCGATTAAACCCCAAATTATAAACTATTGAGAGAAATATTAGTAAAAATGACCCCGTAAACTTGAATTTAAAAAAATAAGTAATAAAATAAAAGACTATAAAATTTTCAAATTTTAAGCATAATAATTACTAATTACTGAAAAGGCAAAAAGTGTAATCTAATAACTAATAAATTACTAGAGATAGATTATATGTATACTAAAAAAGTAATAGAATGACTTAAATAATATTTAAGAATATTTATTTGTACTATATATGAATTTACATGTAAGTATAAATACGCGTAATTATTTAAAATACGCGAAATGTGCTAAAATAATACTAGATACTTAAAGAAAATTCATAATTAATTAAGGAAAAATCAAGAAAAATTAGGAAAATCACGAATAATCCAGAATTGGGTTGTGGCAGCTGGGAAAAATAAGAAAAAATTCGGCCAATTAGAATAAGCCAACATAAAAGCCAAAAATTAAGAGATAAGCCAATTGTCTTGTCCCATTTAATGCACCATAAATCCCATAAAGCCCTATAAATAGCAGGAAAAATTAAGGAACTCATTTGGACAGTTAGAAATCAGAAAAAATTAGGGAGAGACGAAAATTGAGAGAAAAATTCAGTTTAGAAAAAAAAATTAGAAAAACTGTACAATTAAGGCTTTCAAAGGGAACTCACACCAGATGAGGAGCTAGGAGTGGACGGCTACCACCACCACACGGTGGTGGCAGCGCCCAGGCCGGACGATAAGGCCACGACGGCCGGCGGTGGCCGGAGCCACCCATATCGGTGAGTCCGATTTCCAGTTCGATTTTGTGTAATTTTGTAAAAATAGTAAATATTATTATAAAATTATGAATTTTGTTATTATGGGATATTTTTGTATGTAGTTTGTAGGAAAAATATTAGTTTGATGAAAACATGCCCCGTAATATATGGTCCTTAAGAAATCATGCAAAACCGAGCACATTTCGGTTTAGAAATAAATGACCTTAGGAGTGTAGTTTGGAGCTCAATTTTTTTCTGTAGGATGCTCATGTGATATAGAATAGTGCTATGAAGCCATTTTTTTAAAATTAATTTTCAAAATTTTTAAGTTAATTTTTAGCCCTAAAATGATGGAAAATTGGGTAATTTGGAGTTAATTAGGTGATTAGGCTATTAATTACTGATTTAGATAGTAAGTAGATGTTTAGGGATGTTAATATCTGATGTGAAAACCTAATCCTAGTCTCTGGAATGTTAAGTGTAAGTAATGAAGGTATTATGTGGTAAATGTAGAAAATTAGGAATATGTAGAATTAAAAATTAATAAATATGGAAAAATTAGGTTTAATTAGATAATAAAATAATGAAAATCAGAACATAACAAATCTGAAACAAAATTCAATTTTAGGTAATTATATGAAAAATGTAAAAATTTCTCACAACATGAGTAAATTCGGTACACTAATACGGATTTAAGTGTACCGGATGGAATAAAATGCTGACTAGGGGTAGTGATCGTACTTAGGGTATCTGGAAATAATGTAATTAGTTTCACATTATGAGTTGACACAAATTTCTAGGGTCCAGGTACAAAACAGTACCTAGAAATCGAACTAGAATCTAATTTAGAAATCGATGCGGAACCCGAACCTAAACCCAAACCTAGAATAATTATAAAAGACTTAAGACTTAGATAATTAGGTATATTAAATCCTAAACAACACATAACAATAAGCGTTATAGGATAAAACAAACTTATAATAGTTATATGAAAAACTGAAACCACGTTTGTGTTATAGGGATGATCGGCGATGGCCTGAGCAAATCGGACCTCGAGTGAGTAAGCGAGGAGTCGAGGTAAGTTGGGATTAATACGATGCTGTATTTTGGAGGCTTAAGATTATGCTTGGTTGTGCTTGTTAGATAGTTGAATGTGTGCATGTGTTTGATTATGGGTGATGCTATGATTCTGTTTGTTGCTCTGGCACATATTGTATGATTTGTATGAAAGGATTGATCACCCTCAACTGGACTTAATTAAATATCCGACCAGTAATCATAATCGGACATGTATAGCAACCCGTTGGGGAACTTAGGACTCTCCGGCCAAATACTAACCCCTTCGGAAGGGATAGCGCAGGATTGCAAAATGGTCCCTTCTTCATCCTCAGTCGAACTAAGTGACAGGAGAGGAGGTCGCGGCGAGGGTGAAGACAGTGGTTCGAAGGTAATCGGGGGAGGAGCAAGGTCTCCATTACACAAGCCTGGGTTTGGTCGTGAGCTGTTGCATTAACGGTAACTCCTCAACCCGGATTAGAGCAGGCGCAATTTCTCTAATCTCACGATGGGCCGGACAACGTCGTGCGATGGCATTTGCTTGCACATGCATTGCATCTAATAAGAGATTGAAAACCTTGTTGTGTTTCTGGTATAGTTTTAAGTCCTCCGTCTCTACTTACTGAGTTGTGGTTGCTCACATCCCTATAGACATCGTGCAGGTGCTGGCTAAGAAACGGCCACAACTACTTTGAAGCTAACAACTGCTGGATCCTGGGGAGTGAGGAAAAATATTGAAGAACGAAAATATATTTTTAAGGTTTAAGCTTTTACTTTAGAACTTCTCGTTTTTTTTAATAATGTAATAACTAGGAAATATATTTCGGAGAAACATTGCAAACGATAAATGTAATCACTAAATTATAGTGAATATATATATTTCCTCACTTTCTTAGATGAATGATTTATTTAAATTACAAACTGTTTACTTTAAAGCGGGTTAGTCGTTGACGCTTTGTGTAGATCAGGTCTAAGATAGCGGTTGTAAGGCCAACTTCTATCTTAGGGTGATTTACACGGCGGGGCTGTTACGACTCTGCCGCTTCGGGGCGTGACATGCCTCAACTGGTTAGATGTCCATACCTTCCACCTTTGTAAGGTCATAAGCGATAACATTCATAACACTATACTGGTTGTTGTGAGTCAGAGATAGATTATTCCTGATATCATTATCTTTGATGATTAGTTCTCCGTTTTAAACTTATTCATTAAATATCTTTTTCAAAGTCCAACAGTCTTTTATAGGATGGCTTACACTCCTGTGAAATCTGCAATACTTAGGATTGCTCTTCTCTTCATTTGTTGGTAAGTGTATAACCTTTGGGAGTCTAATGTTTCCATTACGTAGCCATTAGTTGAGGAATGTGTGCACTTCTCCCATAAAGCATGGGTATGCCAAAGATAATTTACTATTCATAAGCTTCTCATTGCTAGATTTCTTTGCTCTTGGATCCTCCACTTAAACTGAGTTCATTGATGGTTTATGCTTATTAAATCTTGCGTTTTCATCTCTTTATCGTACTATTGAATTATTAGTCCTTCGCGCATTTTTAACTAACATAGCAAAAGAAAGCAACGAGAAGTTCTCAAGATACATTACGTACTCAGTAAGCATTTCTTGAATGTAAATCTTGACTAACTCTTTTTCATCATAAATGTCTTGGATGTCTAAGGAACGCTTAATGTAATCGATGATATGTCCCTTAGGCTTTTGTCGAGTTCTCTCCATATCAATAAGGGTGACTTTTTCTTTAGTGGAGAATAACTTCTGCAAAAGCGACTTGTACATGTTTCCTCATGAATAGTGCCATCTCCTTAATTAGTGCTTCCAGCTGAAGGTAGATTTTTGTCATTAGTCACTGTAGCAACATCTTACTCTTGATTAATTCCATTAGCAGGATCGGGTAGTTTTTGCCTTCGAGGTACCATGGTGTGAGTATTAAGTCTTTCATTCCTAGTGAAGTCACTAAAAAATGTGGGGATATGGGTACGGATGTAAAGATTATGTGTGTGCCACATGAGAAGTCATGCTATGTGTGAGAAGTTGTGCTATGCGTGAGAAGTTGTGCTATGCTAGGGAAATGACTTGAGTAACTTATGCGGGAGGATTAGGAAAGAAGTGTAGGGAGGAGGAGGAGGAGGAGGAGTAGGTAATCTTGGTGAGACTCCAACATGTATGGTGATAGGTGGAAGAGTGCGATGATATCAAACTCCATAATTGATGAATAATGAGATAAAGTTTTTAAAGTGTTTGATATTTGAGATAAGATTTCGGTAGAGCAACATCGTTAATTATGGTTTTTCTCTTCTCCAAATAAGGATGTGAATGGAGTATTTATAAGGAGTAGTAGTTGATCCCATCCATCGAATCATGATAATGATCAATGGTTAAGATTGGGGTTTTTTATTAATGGATATCAAGTGGGCTATTTTCATGAGTTTAGGTTTGGATAAAAGTTTTATTTATTATTTAAGTATGAGTTAGATTAAGAAAGATTGGATCAAACTGACTAACCCAACAAGTTTTACTCCAAGCCTATCGTGTCAAAACTCTCTTAATCATCTCGGATATTTGGACTTAACTATTTAGATTCTGTCATTTTAATCCAAAGAGTTGAATCTAATTAATTAATGGGATTAAAGTTCAAACTTAAATTTAGTCCTCTCCAAGTTCCTTGTAATTTTTTTTTTTTATAGTTTATATGTTAAAAGAACATTTTTACAATAGGTAAAAGCTAACCTTTAAAGTACTAAGATATGGTACTCATTATATCGGTGAATTGTGAGTGTGGGATATTTTCTTTCCTCATAATTGAGAAGGAAATTTTTTTAAATTATCTTAATCTTCACTTATGAAATAACAAAACAAGAATATATCTATATTTTATTATTCAAAATTGCCAAATTTCCTATCCAAATGTACTACGGCCATGCGATGTTGTTCTGAATTTGCGAAGTCAACATACATTAGCTCTTAAGTACTATAATGCAATTGTCAGGTCATATCGATATCTCCATTGCTGTCTTTTTCTTTTTCTTTTTTTTTTTCTTTTTTCTTTTTAAAGACGACTTCCAAAGTCGGCATCACCATCATGCATGTGCAAAGCCACCCACATATGAGCATAGCATAGCCCATGAAGCTCCACTAAACACCACCTATACCTTACCGCTACAATCCTCCAAGCTACTCAAATTGTGAGACTTCTTTGATAGCAACTACATCCTCATAATGTTTTTGACCACCGATGCATACCCAATCTCGTTAGTGGACCATCCAAACTCATAATTTGATTATTTAGATAATTTTATTTATAATTTGACCATTTAGATGACCATGAAAATTAATATAATAAAATATTCAATTATTATATCATAAAAAAAATGAACGAGACTAAAGAATTTTTAAATTTTAAAATAATATCAATTACATTTCTCAAAATTATAATCAACTTATCTTCATAAAACTAAAAACCACTTCCAACATGCAAACCTAGGATTGTCTAACCTAAAATTAGTCCTTTGGGTCTGAGGACCACTTGCTCAAAGTTTAAGAGCCTGTTTACTTGGACCCTTTTATGGTCTTCTGGGTAGCTTTTTCGATAACGCTAAAAAGAAAATATCAAAACGGTGAAGATAAAAGTTGTTCTATAGATTATTAATAATGAACTTTGAATCATGTGATGAAAGTAAATGAATCTTGAATATATAGGTCAAGTAATGAGCATATAATGCAATGTTTTTCTAATCAAGGAAAACTTCATTAAAACGAGGAATTTGGTTGTATGAAGTGTAGCGGAAGGGGGAGACTTAGACAAACTTCACCATAACGAATGAATCGCTGTTTTTCTTTGCGCGTGTCTTGTGATCACCAAAGTCTTTATTCCTGTGTTGTGTAATTGTCACTTCGATAAAACTCATGCGCTTTGTTTCGATGGAGCCCTCCCGAGAGTATTATTGATATGTTTAGTAATTTCAATTGAATACAACTCTCCTGTATGGACACATGTTTGGTAAATGATTCAAAGGGTTGTATCTGAATTAAAAAGTCACGTCCTTTCAAGGAGGTGTGTCCTAACTTACATACATTGGGTGTCTATAAACGATACCCACTCTTTTTTTAATTGTTTTCCCCCTGTTTTATCACCCTAAATCTACAAATCCACCACTATTGAATTTAATATCAGCAGATTCATCATTATTGATCTTACCTTTGTTATTTTTCTATTATTCCCACCATCAGCGATCTATCGCTATTACATTTTCACCACCACGTCTAATTGGACGTATTAGAAGTTTGTGGCAAAAAAAGTTCATATTTGTTTATTTTTTAGTAGTAGTTTGAAATAAGCCTTTTATTAAAAAATATATTTACTATTTTCCTTTTCCCTTCTATTTTCATCCTCTATATGGAATTATTTGCTCTATCTTTTTATAGGTATTAGTTTATTAGAGCTCGTTTAAGGTCCTAATCAAGACTATTCATTCAAGATATGTTATTTATTATCTTTGTGATAATAATAGATGTCATAAACTTTTCACATGATATTATTCTTTCAATCATATAAGAGAAGATGATCCTAGAATGAAATAATGAGAATCCAATATCATCAATATAATGTCATTTTCATACATCTGATTTCCCTCATTTGATTTTCTTAGATTGATTTGTTTCTTTTTGATATCTTTTCAAGTAAATGTTATATTTAGTACCTCAACTCGGCCTATTTTAGCAAATAAATACTTAAAGTTTAAATGTGTCAACTTGGTATTTGGATTTTGCTCATTTTGCAATTAACTATAAAAAATTTGCCTATTTTTCTAGTAAATTGAATGAACGTTACCCTTTTTTTTGCCTAATTTAGATACTTGTTAATGATCTCAAAAAGTTTGTAGGTGATAACACTTTTCAACTTCACCTAATTAATTATAAAAAACAAAGTTTAAGTATCGAATGAGACATTCACTGTATCTTTTCATAAACATCACTTTTGATACTCACCCAAGTACTAAAAAGAGGTGCTTCTCTGATTGAGGTAATAAACTAATTCATTGAAAGAACATTTTATTTACATTATATAAATATTGTAATTTAAAAAAAAAATGAAAAAAATATGAAAGCTATGTGAGCTCAAGGGTAGATTCTTCTGCATAAATATTTAAAACAATTTGGCAACCTAGTTTTACCAAAACAACCTTATCAAAAGCAAAGTTTGAAGTATTTTCTTTTTCGTGTTAATTTACTAAATGGTTTTGCAAGAAGCATCTTTTTTACCTAAAACTCTTTTCTTTTTAGCCAGTCTTCAATCATTTAGTGTACGGTACATTTATTCTTAAACCTATTCATGATGATTAATGAATAGTGGTCGTTTCCATTCCATATTCCCGTGGGGCTGTGGAACCCGTATAATTCCAAAATCTTATCCTCGTCACGAGCATCATGATCCACAAGAAAGTGTATTATAGATGTGCTCGTGATTTGAGGAAGTTCCTGTGTTATATGCGCTATTGGGTTGTGTTTTTGTCCGTTTTATGGGGTATCCGATCCTAAATATCATAACGATACCACCATATGTTTCCTTCGTTTTTATTGGATCACATGGCTGCTGGTTGTTGCTTGGTACTTTATCCAACTATATAAGACTAGATTATCCATATACACTCTTGAAGAATGTCCAATTATGAATTGTCATTCTCCTCTGCATTTTTATTGCAATAAGACAATGGTTCTCTTAAAAGTTTTGTCTTCTTCTAACTAATTTCGTAATGTAAATCATAAATGCTTGTAATCGGAGTATGTATACAATTATTTCTTGATTTATTTAGATTTTCTCGGTTATTGGAACATAATTAGATTTGATGTCCCGTGGTAGCATGGCAGTAATGAGAGGAGTTCGAGGTCTATAAATTATTCTTACTTTAAGAGATTATTGATTCTTAGTGATTCCACGATAGAAGCCAATCGTAGGATGTGGAATTCTAGTGTTGTGCAATTACCAAGTAGGAAACATTTAAATGTGTTACTGTGCTACGAAAGAGTCTTTTACTTGATAGAAGCATTATGCGGAGTGCGTTCATAGGCAAATCATATTGGAGGAAATTGGCACTTAAAAGGTCTAAGAAGTATTTAGTGACTTGGAATTTCTAATGCCAGGGTCAACTAAACATGTATTTTAGGAGTAAATGAATGATGTCTTCTAGACAAAGGGTAATGGGAGGCTCGCGAGTGAATGAGATGCAGTTGAGTATAGAGATAAGCAGTATGGTAGATAGAAATGAAAATCCCATATCTAGGTGAAGCTTAAGCTTATATAAATATTTTAAGTTTTTACGAATTCAAGCAAAGATGAATATATATATATATATATAGCTAATACCTTATCATTAAACAAGAGTGAGTTGGGTTTTAGAGCATGATTAAGTTATAAGATGAGCAAAGGGTGATGATAGAAGACATATAATGAAATGCAAGTTGATCTGATGAGAGGGAAGCCAATTGCCATGGTGCCAAAAGGTATTCCTTTATTGATTTAGAAATTTGGGGCTACATGTAAGTCTTTCTATACATATATTTTTATGCGCATCGGAGTGGAGTAAAAGCTAAGAAAACCATATAAATCCTAGGGAATTGATTGGGGGAAAAAAATAATCCTATGGAATTGATTGTAGGTACATCAACCATGTACATGAAATTCACTAAGCAAATATGATGATAATAATAATAAAAAGAAAATTGATATATAATAAATGAAAATTAATAATATGACATATATTAGTAGTATGAATAACAAGACAAATGTTAGTAAAGAAAATTCAAACTGCTTAAATAAAATTTAAAATTTAATAATATGATATATGTTATAAAGAAAACAAGATAGGTATTATGTAAATTAAGTTAAAAGCTAATAAGGGACAAAATTAATAGAGAGCCATTTTATGAATAGTGAGACAAATATTGAATAAGGATTTTTTTTTTAATTTGTTTTTCCTTGTATAAATAGATCCTAACCCTTCTCGTAATTGTACTCTCATAAGTTTCTTCTACCGTGATAAAGAGATAAAGAAGAGGTAAGAGCCTCTCAAGTCAGGTAAGTGCTTGCCTAAAATGTTTAATTACATAAACATAATGGATAAGCCTAGATTCATAATGGACATAAAGAATAGATTTGTAACCGATGATGTTTGTTAATTTGACAATTGCAAGGAATTTGAAATCTATCTAATTAGGGTTCATAAATTTGATTTATAATATAGAATTTGAAATTAGAAATAATTCATAAAATAATTAGAGTTCATGAATTGAGAAGAGCAAAACCTATAAGCTAATGAGTGAAGTTAAGGCATATGTAAGAATAGAGTAATACAACTATAGAAACCCTAAAATTAAATTACTACTTTAAATGGAGCAAACAAGTTAAGAAGTTGGAATCAAATAAAAAAATCCAATTGACCTCCACATTAACTTGGTCGACTACCCCTATGGGTAATGCATATTCTCTTAGATGATTACTCTAATTTTTATTTATCAAACTGTTACTCTAGATAATTTAGCAGTGTAAAATCATGATGGTTAAATTGTTAAGTTTAAGATAGAAAAAAACTTAGAATAAGAGTAAAGTGAAATAAGTCAACTCAAAATTCTAATTATGTAATTATTGTTAATAAGATGTACTGGAATTGGTGAATGAAGAAATCAACTTATGGTGTACAAAAGTGAGTGCCGTACTCCTTAATGTTGTTTCTACTTAGGATAATGAAATTGCATTGTTTGCCATGTTGTAAATAGCCATATTGACCTATATGTAGTACTCCGTATTGCCTTGGTTCTTTTATTGGTAGAGTCTTTGGGCCTCTTAGAGTGGAATGGGTCCTATTTGGGGGGCCTGGATGGTTAAGAAAGCTTCTTGCAAAAGGGATAGTGGATGAGCGACTATATTAGGAGTTGTCTAATGTAACCACTTCGATATTTAAATTAGCGAGAGAGAGGAAATAACTTAAATTCATTGTAGAGAGTATGAAGAATTGCCATGTGGACTGAGATAATAGCCTTAGATTATTAGCTTACCTCATGTAGACTTAAATGAGGGTGCCCTAAGATTTAGAGGAGTTGAAAAGGCCTCTTATCAATGGTAGAGTAAATGATTGCTCCTTAAACTTAGTGATTGTTCCATCCTTCTTATTGATGTACAGTTTGTTACTCCTCAAAGTCACAATAGTTTTATCGTGTAAATCAACCTATGACAGTAACTAACTTTACAGTGCTTATCATAGATATGATCTATACAAGGTATTAATAACGCCTCACTTTGAAGTAAATAATTTAATTAAGATTTAGCTAAAATTTACAATAAAAATTAAAACCTTAAGTCATATATAAGATGATATAGATTTCATGGATAAACACACGAACTCGATATCACGCGTAACAAAATAGGATGGGTTTGAGCCACGAGATAGCTCGAAGAGAAAATGGTAGTTGAAGGTTAAGCAGGGGTTCCTATGCATTGACGAAAGATATGGCACACTAATGCCTTATATGAGCTTAAATCACACTTGATATAATGCACAAGTATAGTCGGAGGTCACTTGCTCTTAAATCACGCTTAATGGGCTAGATAAGAGTAGCTCAAGAGTAAGGGAGATACTTAGCTCAAGAGAGTAAAAGTTCAATATATTCTTAGTGTGTTTATCTTATGCAATTGTTACACTATGTGATTATTTATAATACCATGTTAGGGTAAGTTCTATGTTATAGATAATTACAAAAATGAGTCCTTATTTGCTAAATAAAAAGGAGAATAATTTATAGGGAAAGCATAAAATCATATGTAGTTAACGTCCTCTGTTAGAAAGGACAGTATAATTGTTAGAAAGGACATTGTGTGCTCGTTTTTAATATGCAATTCTAACAATATTGTGGGCTGAGTAGGGGTAGTCCTTCGATTAGGTATGTTTGGCATCAGCAGTTTAGCATCCTAATTGTTAGGGCTGGATAGTAGTTGGCTTAGGGAAGACTCACATTCTGGTCAACCCCGAATGGTTGGCCCCTGACAATTGTTAGCTCGGCCTTGGTATGGGAGAGAGCTGATTCTTGATTTAGTGTTTGGTGCTGGGGAAGGGTCAGTTCTGTGCCTTGACTATTTACTTCGGTAGCTCCTTAGAGGGTGTGGAGAGCAAAGTAGCTCGGCAGTTCGAATTAGGATAAATAATGCTACTGGTGTTTAACTCATCTTGGACAGTTCCGTAAACCGTCTGAGAAAGCCCTCGCACTTGAGAGTGAGTGATTAGTCCTTGATCTTTATCATTTATATTCACATTATCATAGAATTCCTAGGAGATTTTACATAATACAACAGTCTGTTAACTTACATATCATATATTAGTTCATAATCCTAGAGATATTAGCAAAACCTTAGAAACTAGATCATTAGGCCAGTTAGTCCTTACTCTCCCATAGCTTCAAAAGAGAACTAACTTCTAGATAATTGTACCACGGCATAGTAATCAGAAGTTAGAACTTGCAAGAGAATCTATATCGGTATGAGTAACTACACTTCAGTAAGTTAAGTTAGAGACTGATAACTCTGATTTTAAACATATTTCATATGGTGATTTTATAGTATTTTCCTCACGTTTTTGGTTTTCTTTAAAGAAATTGATACTTAATTGAGTAAAATTTTGATTTCAAGGTTTGAACGCGTTCTAGGATCAAAAATGAAGAAAAGGAATCAAGTTTCACTCAATTCGGAGTTCAAATGAAGAAGTGACGAAGTTTTGAAGTTACACAGTCTAGAACATGACCATGTCCCAAGCTGTGACCATGTCTCAGGCTGTGTC
The DNA here is from genome assembly GCA_024138005.1 of Lumnitzera racemosa. Lineage (NCBI taxonomy): Eukaryota > Viridiplantae > Streptophyta > Magnoliopsida > Myrtales > Combretaceae > Lumnitzera > Lumnitzera racemosa. The sequence continues at coordinate 5,575,242 of JAMXBC010000012.1, forward strand.
CATGCAGAAAAAATTGGCCAGGGGCAGAAAGTTACACGACCTGGGGACACGGTCATGTCCCAGGTCGTGTTTGGTAAAGAAAACAAAAACCTTTTGATACACTATAAAATGACAGATTAGGTTTTCACAAGACATAAGAGACATTAGAGAAGAGAAGAGACTTGAGGAGAAGGAGAAGAAAAAGGCGAGAACAACACCGACTTCAAGATCGAAGAGATTTTTCATCAATTAAAGGGGTTTTTCATGTTTTATTTTATGTTTTTGATGGAATTCGTTTTTAGTCTCATTATGATAGCATAGAATTCGTGTATTTAGGATTATGGAACTTAGGGTTTCATGTGACTCTTGGGTTGATTTATAATTTTCAATAAAGTTTTTATCTTTTCTTGATTCAATTATGTCGTTTAATTGTTAATTGATATTTCTAGAATATCAATATATGATATTATGCATGTTGATTGAGAAATTACATGTATAATTAGATCTTTACATAATTGGAGAGAATTACATATATACTTAGAGATAAGATACATGTTTCTTTCGGAATGTTAATTATTTGTGTGGGAATTCATTATACATTAATGTAATTCTAAATTATATTACTAAGTGAAGAGATTTCAGTAAATAATTTAGGATTAGGGTTAATATGCTTGGGAAAGGTATTAACTTTAATCGTGAATCCCTCTGGTCAAGAATAATAGAAATTGAATTGAATATATTTTAAGTGGTCACATGCTAAACACTAGGGGAAATAATTCCTAAATACGTTATTACTTTCTTGAAGTCGTTCTTAATTTTATCGCTTTTTCAATTGCTTAATCAAGTCTTATAAATAAGTTAGTTTGTTAATTTTAGTATTTTTAATTAATTCAAACTTTCATAATTTCCGATTAGATAATAAAATTAAGGTTAATATTAGTACTTGAAGTCTTTGAGGGATCGACTCAGACTCACATCCGCTATATTAAAACTGATAGGTGCACTTGCTTGATATCAGAGACATATGAAAGTATAATAACCACAAACAAGGTTATCAAACAATTAATTATATGCAATGCAAAAAGAAGGTGTCATGACACACACGTAGTCCGGTTTGTTGTGAAATCAGAGTAATTTCACCCGCTTTAATTACTGTCGAGAAGTTTTCGTAAATGCAATAGTTTACAACTAAACCCAAGTTTGTGCAATGAAAACATTACTCCCTCCAAGACTATCTTTTGAACTAATGCCCTCATCCTTACTATAACCTCATCTCTTGTCACTTAGTTTGGCTATGGATGAGGAAAAGACCATTATGCTATTTAGCGTTATTTGTTTTGAAAGTGTCATTGTTTGGTTGGAGAATCCTAATGATCCCTTAAAGAGTTATAATGCATGTCAAATTAGGGTATTTAGGTTGGTTATGGTTAGGTACGGTTTAAGGTGATCAAACAACTTCACACTAAACCATATACATCAATTACTAAACATAACATATGATTTAGTATGAAATCAGATACTCAAGCACATGTGTACATAACTACTTAAAAAAACAATCAAATACAATCTTAAGTCTCTGAGTACTCTAAAATAGTATTTCAAAATATGATAAAGTATTAAACCTAACTTACTTGGAATCCTTAATTGCTTAATCACTTATCGTGGGTTGACTTGTTTCCTTTGTCCTATAATATATAATATAAATACGTTTTTAGTATTTATATCTTGATTATATACACACACACACACATACACACACATATACTCTAGGTTACGATTTACGTTAATTCTTCTCATATACACATTAGTTATTATTAATTCATCTTAGGTTAATATAAGGTTCAATTTCCGAATTCGATTCTAGTTTAGGTTTTGAATTAGTTTTAACTATGACTATTATATATAAATCCAAAAAATGTGGTCCGAATACTAATGTGAAATTCATCACATTGGCCTCGAGTATCCTAATTATTACTTTTAGTCCTAAATTAGTATTCTATTATACCTGATACACTTAAATCTTTATTAGTGTATCGAATTTATTTCTAATGTGAGAAAATTTAATATTTTTCCTATAATTACCTAAATTTAATTTTTGTATTAAATTTAATACGTATTAATATTATTATTATATTATCTATTTTAATACATTATTTTATATTGATTATAATCCTAACTTCACATATTCTTATAATCACATATATTTATTACATAATTCCCATAATAATTACATTTAATGCTCTAGGTGCTATGATGGTGCTATGATTATGCTACTACATTAGACATTAATATCCTCAAACATCTAATTACATACTAAATCAATAATTAGTTATTTAATTACTCGATTAGTCTAAAATTACTCATTTTATTAATCTTTTTAGGGCTTAAAAATTACTCAAAAATTTTGAAAATTAATTTATGAAAAAAGGCTTCGTGGTACTGTTCTATATCACCTAAGTGTTTTATACAAAAATTTCAGTCAAAAACTATACTCTTAAGCCTATTTGTTTTTCACTTGAAACATACTTGGTTTTGCATGATTTCTTAAGCATCCTATATTTATAGATGTAATTAAACTTAATCAATATTTTTTCATAAATCTATATATAATAAAACATCAGAATAATAAAATTCATAATTTTTTAGATAAAATCAGTAATTTATATAAAATTGGATTGAATTTTGGACTCATCAAACTTTTGAACTTCCAGCCACTAGCGATGGTCTAGGGTGTGTTAGTCAATCCAGGTGTTGGGTTTGGAGTGTAGTGGTAGTGGTTTGGTTCCAAGTGGTGGCTTGGTTCCAAGTGGTGGCGGTTGTTCGTGGGTTTGATTCAATTACTTCTATTACACAAATTTTTTGTAAAACCTTAATTCACTTTAATTTTTGGTTCTCTCCAATTTTCTGTAACTCCAAATAGACCAAATGAGTTTTTGTAAAAACTTGGCTATTTATAGAGCTCTAAAGAAATTTTGGTGCATTAATTTTGACTTGACAAGTGTTTATTCTCTTTCAGTTTGCCTTTTTTGTTGTGTTAATTTAATCAGTCTAATTTTTTCTTACTTCTCCTAACTGCCACGACCGTGATCTGGATCATTTCCCACTTCTTGATTTTTTTTTTCTGATTTTTCCTTTTTTTTTATAATTTTCTTTAATTATTTGCCAATTTTCTGGCAATTTGGTAGCATTTTAAGTAATTTCATGTATTTTTTCTTATGTGTAAATATATATGGAGTACAAATTAATTCTCCTAAATATTTTTTATGTTATTCTATAATTTTTAGTATTTATATAATTTATCTTTAGCAATTCATTAGTTATCGGAATTTATTTTTCGTATTTTTAATAAATAACGAGTAATATACTTAAATTTAATATTATAATATTCTGTTATTTTATTACTTATTTTCTTAAATTCAAATTTACGAGATTACTTTTACTAATATTTCTAGATTTATTTTATAATTTAGGTTTGATTAAATCTTTTAACCGATTGCCTTAAACTTCACGTACTAAGTCCGATCCTATAATTATAAGGCTTACACAATTCATTGCGATTGGGTATTGCTTTAAGTGGCACGAATTGAGTCACTAGTTGTGACGTCACATGAAATGTAACGTGGATATTGTATGGGTTAGGAGTAGCTCAATGAGGAGTTATGTCTCAAGCATCATATGTTTATTCAGGGCTTATTGCTATGTTAACTCTATGGTCGAGGTAGCCTATGGTTTGCAGGCCTCGAATTGGGTCGGGGTGGAGATCAATCGGCAAGGAGTTGGTTGGAGTGCTGTAGGCTCTAGATTTAGTTGAGGGAAAGTGGGTGGTTATCTTAGCTGGGCCAGTGGCCTCTTGGTCACATAGACTAAGCTTACTTGTGGCTTTAACTAGGGAAGTGTTCTCGAGTTGTGTTGGGCTTGGGCTTTAGGTTACCATAATATGGGTGATGTTGAGGAAGGATAAACACAGTGACTAATGCTACACGTAATCGAGGGATGGGTTTGAATCACAAGATGGTCTGAAGAAAAATGGAAGATAGTTGAAGTTTGAGTAAGAGTCTTCGATATGACAAACCAACACCTTGCTAGGTTCAATCTACACTTTATATTATACACAACTGTAACTGGAGGCACTTGCCATTAAGCTATGCTTAAAATGGTCTAGATAATAGGGAACAGCAAGTAGAAAACACTTACTTCAAAAAGGGAAAAGTTCTGTAGTCAATATTCAAGAAGATGATGCAGCTATTACATTTGAGGGGTATTTATATGCCCCAATTAGTGTAAGTCTTAAGTTACATCAAATTACTAAAAAGATTACTACTATGAAAGGAAAAGTACATATTATATAAGGGCAATCAGTGAATAAGTATAAAGGAATATCCTTTGTACAAGACAGTATGGTTGTTAAAGAGGGGACATGTGTTGGCTTCTCAATTTTGTAGTCTAAATAGGTATTAGGTGTTGAGCAGAGCTAAACTGACTAGGTTAACCTCACTTTAGTAGCTTTTTAGCTTGGTAAGTCAGGGGTTTGGAGAGCGTTTGTTTTAAAATCTTGAACTTGGGAGCTTGGGCTTAGTAGGTCGGCTTGGCAATAGGTGAGCTTGAGCTAGGACGTGCTCAGATGGGGTTGATAGTGTTAGTAAGATCTTCTTCCTTTATTTGTGAAATAGTGAATGGACTGAAGGAGCTTGGAAGATATGCCAAGTCAACTTAGAGGAACTTCTCTTCTTCTAGGGTTAGATCTTTTAAGATAGCTTGGTGTAGTAGGGAAGCAAGTCCTCGGGCTTGAGACCTCGTAATTAGTCTTTGATTCCTATTACATTAGGTCATGGCTAATAGCTAATATCAGCATCGAGCCAAGAGTATGACACACTACATATCTTGAATGAAGTGGTTAGATTATATGCTAATCTTATTATGGTTACTTAATGGGTCATTGTTATGAGGGAGTTATGTCTAATATGATAAGTCAGAGGGAATGACATTATAGCGGAGGGCTGCTTAGTGGAATGAGATGTAGATTACCTCATTGTAATGGATTTAGCTAAACTTAATATGAAAAAATAAGTGGTTCTTGCAAAAGGTAGCAAATTGACCCTTATATGTTGTTTTGTGAATGATAGGCTTAAAGGCTTAGTTGTGTTTTGTTGATTTAGATTCATGGGATCATAACTTGTGTTTTGTGGTATGTGATATAGACATTGTTGACTTGTGAAAGGTATTAAGTTACGGTTTAGACCTGTACGTGAAAGTAGAATATGAGTTGTTCTAATCAGTTGTCAAGATTTCGTTAATGGTAAAGGCGGATTATATATACAAATTTAGAGATTAGAGTTGATTAAATGTTTGTTGCATGTGGATGTAAGTCCATTGTATAGTGTTGGTGTCTACTAAGCTTTTCCTATTTAGGTAAGAATATGTAGTAGAATGCTATTCGAGGCATGAAAATGGTGCTATACTAAAGGTAGTTAGCAGTGACTATATTAGCCACTATTTTTCACCTTAATTGTTTGGCATTTTCCATGTTGAATATTTTGTTTTAGATTTCATTATATCTTGCTTATTTATCTCATGTGTATTATGTGATTTACAATGACACGTCCAATTTAGATCTTTGATAAAATGGTACTAATACTACAATAACCTAATAATTAAGTTATAATTTAGGATTGATAAGAGCATGAATAAAATATCTATTGTTGTGAATATTATTAAATTACTCATAGTCATAAGGGGGTAAGAGAAAAGAGAAAATAGAAAGTAGAATTAGTAATTTGTTTCAACGTAAAAATCTCATATCTCCACTCTAACTATGTATGCTTAAACTTTTGCCTCCATTAGAAAGTAGATTAAGGGCAGTAAGTTATTGTATTTTGTAAAGCTAGAAAGGTGGAAAAACATATGTTCTAGGTTTAAGGTATTATTCAAACTTGAAAAGGCTAGTTTTAAGACCTTTCTCTATTAAAATCTACAATCTAGCAACCATAATTATAGTACTACCATTGTTAACCATAGACAATCCTATTGTTGATACAATCCTATTGTAGATTCATTATCTTGAGAGAACTATATTGCAAATGATTAAAATAAAATATTAAAACCAGATGGTTACTTAGGTGAATTGTTAATCGTGTAAGAATCTTGTACCCATCATATTCTATATGATCAAATAGGTTTTAGGTGTGCATTGAACATTACTAGGTAAACTCCACTTTTATATGTACAGAACATATTCTTATAGGGTAGCATATAGGATATAACATCTCCTTGCCCTATAATACTTGCTCTAAAACCTACATTTTAATGTACACAGGATGCAAGTTCTAGAATTTCCTATACCTACATGACAAAACATCCTCATTAATAATATTAAAGAAACTGAATATAAAATTTTTAATTCAATACATATTTAAAGTTGTTTAAAGCTTGGCTTTTATTGTATTGTGTTTTTCCATATATAATTGGGTTTGACTCATTAAGTTAAAGTGACACAATTCAAAGGGCCGAGTCTGTGTATTCGGGACGATCAAGGGAAATTTGACATGATGGAATTTTAGTAGGGCTCATTGGATTTGTTTGTTCAATTTAACCTTTCTTAATATTGACTTACATAAAGAATAAGACCTCTGTTTAGCTTAAGCCCATGAAAAGAACCTACTTGAGGTCTATTAAAGGAGAGTTGGTCATTGATAATCATCACGATCCTATGGAGGAGATTAATGGCCAACTCCTATAAATGCCCCTTTTCCTCCTTCATTTAGATAGAAGAGAGACCATAGCACAAACATTATTACTCTATTGGATTTTTTTCTTCAAAGATCAAATACTTAAATATTTCAAGAATACAATATTTGTTTTTCATTAGTTGTAGAGTTTGAAGCCATTGAGTTCCTACACCTATCATCAAACGTGTTAGGACCTCATTGAGATCTTGACATGCGGTATATACGTGACTTTTTCATCCATATGCCTACATCAACATTGGCGTTTGATGAATATCTAGTTATGAAAGTATGGAAAAAAATTGACTAGTTGTTAGAGATCATACCTAAAAAATTTAAATCGTAAAAATTAAAAAAAAAAATAAATCCATACAGGGTATAGAACATATTATAGGGTAAGTTTAGATTCTAAAATTTGAGAATTTGTACCTAACAAGTAAGGTCTCATTTCTTACCCTTGAATATATTCACCCCTAACTTTTACTATTTTTCAAATTATTCATTATGTTGAGCTATTTATCAATGGTATGCCGATAGATTATTGAACCTTATAAACCCTTTAGCAGCTAGATTAATATAAATTGCCTATTTAACTCACTAGGTTGTAGTAGGTTGAATCAAGGTTAAACAATTTAGTCTGATTATAATACTAATTGTGCACAGGGTACAAATTTAGCAACGTCTTGAAATTTGTGAAAATTTATGACTTTACAACAGTGATTAGAAAATACAAATTGATAAACATCATACTAAATTTATTTATTTCATTTTATGTTGATATTTTCGATCATGATTGATCACTATTGCCGATCATTAGCTGCCGACTGTACTTCCTACCATGACTTTATGGTTATAAACAAGATTAGACTTAGGAGGCTAGGTGGGGCCTATTCCTCTAAGTTCATAAAAAAACTAATTATAAAAATTTACTTCAAAAGGAGAAACACAATTGTATATGTATATTCTAAAGAGCAAATGTAATATAATGTTAGATATGGTTAAATGGTTAGGTGTATGAGGTTATATATATGAAATTAAGAGTTTAGTTCCTATAAGTTATTTACTTTTTAAAGTTGCATTTACTTTTATATTTCTCTCTTAAAATGCTACGTATTTATTCATTTACTAGTCCTCTATAAATAATAATTACATTGTCATTGCTATGTATCACGCCCTCAATAGGAGGAGCTATAACAATCTCGCTGTGTAAACTAACATAAGATAATAGTTGACCTCACAATTGTTATTGTAGATACAGTTCAGATAAGGCGTGCATAACTCAACCAGCTTGAAGCATTAATTCTTGATACTTGTAAGTAATCAAACCTGTAGTATAGTTTTACAAAATATGTGTTCTATATAATCTGTTGTCTCATAACACAACAATGCTAACATAAACATCTTATATTTAGAGTTATAATTTAATTTACAATAAGTTAGGAAACTAGCGAGAATCCGATGGAATTTTCTATTAATTTCCTCAAAATTCAAAAGAAAAGATAAAAGAAAGTTAAAAGCCTAGGTTCAATTGATTTTTTGTCCCTCACTTTCTCAATCATCAGCACACTAATTTGAGGTTGGCAGTATCGGAACATCTTGATCCTTACTCAGTATCTATAAAAGTATCTATGGGAATATGAGTACAACAAGCTTAGTAAGTGAGACGGAGTCAGAAGAGTACTAAACAATTATAAGTAAGGTTATTAATTATGATGAAATGTAATGTAATCGATTAAATGAAACATTGCACAATGTTATTCGGTTCACTATGAGGTTAGAGAAATTATATCCACTCTAAGCCAGATTGAAGAGTTTTATCACGACTCAAATTAGACTAAACCCAGGCTTGTGCAATGGAGAACACCCCCCTCCCTTATTCACCTTTAAATCACGGCCTTTACCCTTATCGCGACCTCCTCGCCTGTTACTTAGTTCTACTAAGGATAGGAAAAGGACTATAGCTATTCTCATTAAAGGAAGTTGGTATTTGGCCTGACATCCTAATCATATCCCTTAATAGGTGTTATGTATGTCTAGTTTCGTTTTAGTTAAATAAACGTTAGTGTTAATTAGGGGTAACCAAACAAGTTTATATGATTTAGAGATAATGCAAACATGCATAACAACATACCAAGGAGTTCAACTTCTATCACAATTGAGTATCATAACTGAGTATCATTCATGCACACGGCATATACACAAACAACTAATTACAAGTACAACTAAAAGTACTCTTGACTCTGCAGATACTTTAATATAGTATCCCAACACGCTATGAAGTCGCAATCCTAACTTACTTGTTTAGATGCTCACTATGGCAGACTCAAGTTGTCAACCGTTTGTTTACTAGAAGATCCTATTTATATAGAAGACCCAAATTCATCTTTCATAATAATTACGAAAATATTAAGGTTTGATCTAAAATGGTTATATATATATATATATAGTAAATATATATTATTTCTATAATATATAGTTGTATTATTATTATTATTATATATCGAGTTAAATTGTTAATTATCGATAATATACGTAATCTATACTATCACATATTATATATCATTTCGAATGTATTAAGACGTATTTTTAATTTTTTAAATCACGTTTTAATTCCGATAGTGTTACCGAAATACGTACATTCTAGAATATGGTAGAGTTATAGGTTATTTTACCTAAGATTATTTGATTTTAATAAAATTAGTATCGTTGGGTTTGTATAGGCCTAATGATACGTTTTACGAGTCTTATTTTTAGAAATAATTTTTAATGGGTAGTTTGAGTTTTTACTATTATTATATATCTAAATAAATATTAATGCATTATACATATTTTAGGTTGTTAAACTTTATTTCACCTAAATTGTGAATATAATGCTATAATATGAGTATTATCTAATCCTAATATACTTATAATGTATCCTAATAAGAAAAAATATTAGTAAATATATTAAAAATACTCTTTTTATCCAATTTGATTGGCAACCTCATACATAGTTTTTTTATTTATTTAATTAATTAATTTTAACTTATTTTTACAAAAAATATGTCCCGATTTGTGATTTAAGCCATTTTACTAGGTAAATTTGTAATAAATAGTTCGAGTCACCAAATAATTTCTCGATAATTTCTATAGACTTTAAAAAAATAAGGAACCTAGCTATTACTTGGTTTCAAGTTTTCGACTTATTACCTATATGTTCGTATTTACAATGTTGCTCCCGAATTATTCTAAATTACTTAGTTATGATCCTTTTTATATCAAATTAATCTAACCTAACATTGTTATTATTCACTAGAGATCAGTACATGCCTATTTCATCAATTAATTTCATAATTTCCTATTTATTTCATAATTTCAGTCTATTTTCGAGTTATTTTTAGGCAAAAAAATGAAATAAATATTAAAAATGTTTAAATCAAAATTTGGGCTACATAGAAATTATCTATATATCATACACATCATACATAAAAATTTTAAGCTAGAAATAACATTATTTAGTATATTTATTTTACAATTCAAACTTTGGATGAATAGTAAATTCTTAAGAAAATATATTAAAAATTATGAATTTTTTAAAATAAAAATATTACACAAAAGTATGTTAAAAAAACTTAAATACAAATTCTTTCATAATTTTCTAAGTGGTTTAGGTATTTTTTTACAATTTTTTCAAAAACAGGGTAGAGAATTGACTTAGCTGTTTTTGGGATCTCCAGTGGCTAGTGGCGATAGGGGGTGTGTCAGATGCCCTAGGCATGGCAGATAACATGAAATTTCTCCTGTTTTTCTTAATTTCTTTCCTATTTTTTCCATAATTTTTTTCTTTATTTCCTCTAAGTATTTCTAATTCCAAATTCCTAAACTTTACATATCTGGAGTTCTTGCCCTTTTATAATGCCTCAAAATTAGTTGAAGAATTTATTTTCTAATTATTTTATATTTTTTCCACTTTCTTCTTAATTGAACCAAGTAGGAGATGCCCCATATTCATGCTTTCACTTTTGAATTAGCATTTCAAATCCTACATTCTTGCCACACAACTTTTCCAACAATTTAGAATGTATTTAGATAAGTTTTGGTGGCAAATTGACTTAAATATTGATATTATATATATTATAATAGTATTTAGTTATTTATTAATATACGGGTATATATCCCATGTATATATCATGCATAACATATAACTTTACTCATATAATTTAGTTTCTAATATATCTTTTATTTTTATGATATGTTTCTTAATTATTTTCATGTATTCAACACAATATATATATATAATTATATAATTTAAAGTTAATTTATAGGTATAATTATTATTTATATAAGATATATTCATAAAAATATGCATATACTTATATAGTAAATTATATTATATTATTTCATTTTATAACTTAATTAATTTATCTCTAAGTTCTTGTTACAATTCAAGTTCGATTTTAAGAGTTCCGAGTATTTTAGTACTATATTAAACAATTCTACTTCTAAGAGCAAAATTAAGATTTTGGATCATTATTTCAAAAATCTAATTTTACTTTACCACTTTATCTAACATTTTTATTTTAGTCATAAAGTTTGAATTCAATTGGATAATTTTTCTTAAAAACTCTAAATTTATGCTTGGTTGTTCTAAACTCAATTTCCGAGGTTCACACTATGAATGTTTTGGTTTAATCACATAAAGTATTAATAAATAATAAAATTCATGATGCATTGATATTTTATACAATTAATATTATGATAATTAATGTAGATATAAACGAATGATTGTTTTAGATTTTAATCACTTATATTGATAATGATTTTTTTTTTCGGCAGTAGCTTTTGCCAAAAGTCATCATAACAAATAAAAAGAAAATCATAGCATACTATATATTGTGTTTTTGCTCTGCTTATAATTTTCTATTCATATATCTCTTGTGATAAATTTTTGTTTTTGTTAAAAGCAAAACATATACAAGTTTTATCTATTAATTTTAATTTTTCTTATAAATTGATGGTTAACTTTAATAAGTACATATTCATAATTAAAAGGATAAACAAGTTTATGCTTTTATTCTCTTATGATACACACTGATTGCCTAATTATTTTTCTAAAAAATTCAAAGTTCCCTTCCTCTTGAGTATTACAAAGTGTCCAGGTATATTCATGAATGAAATCTTTATGTAAATATAAGATATGATATAGTTGTAATAATAAGTGAATATTGTCTCATGGATAAGTTTGATTTTGAATTAGTTATGGTAAGTTATGACCTCATATTGTGTGGTTTTATATTCATCTGACATTAAAGTCATTACTAACTAGAACATGAGTTTTTTTTTATTGTTATTATTATAACAAATGTAATAGTTATTTGATAATTCTAAATTTCAATTATAACATATATAGGAAAAGAAATCAAAAAGTATTTTCTACAATTCTAAACACTATAAATCCTTGATGTTGAACCCTCTGTATCTGTATTGTTTCACCACTAACTCTCTTCGTTGGTATTTTCCTTATATGAGTACTTTGAATGAATTTATTATCGATATAGCGAGCTTTCTTGATACATTAGTTTTGATTTAGGTCTGGATCACGTTTATATGAACTGTCCCAAGATAACTGTTATCTAGCCCATTGAGGTCTATCTTAATAAAAGTAGGCCAAATTTAGAAATCGCTCTTAGGCCCTAAAAGTTTATCCCCTTATCAAAATTAGGGTGAAAAATATATCCACTACTTTTTAGGAAAAAAAAACATAAATATAAATTAAATGAAAGATATTACATAAATACAAAATCTAAATCATATTTAAGAAATACGATATTAAAAATAGTAAATGTGTTACATTCTATAAATACGATTTAATGTTTTACTTATAATAGATATATATATGTACTTGTATCGCATTTAATAGATGCAATGTTAATATAATTAAATGTATATTGTATCAGCTATGAATACTTATATTGTATTTTAGAGATGTAAGATAGATATGATAAATTGATAATATTTTTCATATAATTAATAAATATATAATATTTATTACATATAATGGTAAATAAGTAAAATTCTCTCAAAAAATTAGTGTAACACTCTTAGCTACCCTCAAATGAAAAGCAACAATATTGAGCTTATGTTATTAAGTTAAAGACAAAACATTGAAGGAAAAATTAAAGAAAAACGAAGATAGAAACATTCAATGTGGTTATCTCAATGTTATTGAGGCTTGAAAAAGTTAGCATTTAGACCTTTATCAATTAAAGTCCATAGTGCTGCAACTACAAGTAGTGTCGCCATTTTCAATCCTAGACAACCAAGTCCAACATTGAGCCACCGGCTTCGACGGTGAGGGTTCTTGATCGCCACCCACATGAAGCAAGGATATGTATATGTCAATGGAGATGTTAACCCCCCAATTAATGATGCTAAACTACCTAAGAAGGGGAATGCGACCGCTATAAAGAAGGCCAAACCACCAAAGAAAAGTCGGAGAATCGCACGGGCCCATCGGGAGCATCGATGCTTGACTATACCTATGTATCTGATTTCCAAGTTGTCAAATACGGGCATGGCATAGATTTGGAAGGTGCACAAACAATTTATGATAAATAAGATGAAGATTAAGCCTAGTACGGATTTGGACGTGTCATTTCCATGAAATTCAGCGAATGCATATAATAATCCTTCCGAAGATATCTGCAACAAAAAATTACAAACACATGGAGATATAAATGCGATGCTAAAGAAGGACATTAGAAAATACAAATTTTCTGAAAATACATGTCCATGCGAGACACAAATTTTATGTTTTAATTGTGTAACTTGTTACCTTATTGCCGTATGCCCAAAATCCACCAATCGCAAGGCCACATAGATATAGGGCTATTACTGAATAAGCAACAATTACTGCTCTCCACATGGGCGTTTTGGGTGAATACTTTGGTTTTGAAGGCAACGTTCCCTGTATACACCATCAAACATCTGAAATTAGAGGGTTTGCGTCTTCTTTCGACTTATCAAATGTTTTATTTCAGATATTTCTTCTATGTAAAATGTATAATCAATATCGATTTGTTTTATACACAGTTAACATTGAATAGCTTCATACTAATTTGATGGTTTTTTCCGGTAATATGATTATTTCAATCCAATCAGTAAATAACTGCTAATATTTTATTTTGTCTCACCTGAATTTCAAGGATAAGATTGTGTCCTCTAAATGCAAGAGCAATCATCCCAATTGCATTCAGAACTTCACAAATCCTAGCCCAATTGGAGTTTCCGTCGAACTGAGTGTTGTATGAGACCCGGCCCGGCCTGCCTTTGTGGACCGATAGGACCCAAATCATAGTCCCATACCCCAGGGCTGTCACTGCTCCTAGTACGGACACCCCAGCAACAGAGTTCATGTTGGGTAGTAACTGGGCTATGATAATGGCTGTGCAAGCGAACACCATGAACCATTCTACACCGTTCAATGCGTTGGAATTACACGTGGCGCCATCTCCACACACAGTCTCGAAGAAGAGTTCTAAAGCCCTACCTCCGTTAATTATCAAAATCACACAGGTTCCTCCCGATAGGTACATTACTGGGAATATACAGAGGAATTTTCCAAGCTTTGGACCTAAATTATTCAATAGTGTTAAATAAATCCATCAATATATTTAGAGTAGGATGATTATATATCTTCTATCAGTGATGCGCCATCAAATAGTAGTTTTAAAAAAATATAAATTAGCTTCTCATTGCATGAAAAAAAAAAATAATGATATTAATATGTCATGTTAATAGATAAATGATATTTAAGTATCAATAAAATTATGATACGTAATAATAAAAAATGTATTTTTTTTAAAAAGTATTAAATACTTTTTTATATATCAAAATTTGATTAATATTTATATATCATTGATCGATTTATATGGCGTATTAATATTATTAAAACTTTTCTTGTAGTTCTCGTAGTTCGAATTATGAAGTTATACAAAAACCTCAATATCAAAATTGTGATTCTCTTTTTAGGGAAAGAGGTTGTTTTTCTTTATTTTTTTTTATTCAAGTATTATATCAAAACTTTCTTTCGCCATTAAATAATATAGCTAAGACTACAGGTCAGAATTCGAATTTAACTTATAGGTTTGAATATATTTATATTGTTTGCCTTCCCTATAACTGGTTCTTCCTTATTATTTTCAGTTAGTCATCTAAAAGTACTTCGTTGGACGTCCATAAAATGATTATCAAGTCGATTCAAGATGTAACTTTGTCTATATAACACAAGCTCGAATAGAAGTCAGGCAAAAGAACCAAATTGAATAAAGGTTGATGAATCATCTCCATCTTTATCTGTATCTTATTCGTATTCGTATTGTATGTGTTATGTGTATTTATCATCTTATTTTTTTAACATCTTTTGTTATCCCAATATTGAGTTTTAAAACGGGGAATCAAAACTACTGACTTTTAAAAATAATGGGTAAAAAATTCTTTTAACTTGTTAGGTGCCACAGACAAAATGGCCTTACGATTACATGAATCATGACTAACTAGTAGTTGTTGTTGTTGTTTTTTTTTTCTTTTTCCCTCTCTCCTAAATTTACGTCTCTATCAACGAATATTCTTAGCATATTCTCAAGTAGAGAATTTCAGTTTTGTGCTCTCAAGTGGTATAGGACTTCGAAAAATGTTTGGGAAGTAAAATGTTTTGATTAGTGATCCTAATATACTCATTAACAAATCCGAGATTTGAATTAAAAAAATAAAAATTCACAATTTTCACAAATCATAAGAAAGGGATTAATGGCATACCAAAGGAAGCAACTGCAAGCTGAAGATATCTACTGAACCGGGTTCCGGAATCAGACTCATGAAGAATGACAAGGACCCATACGGTATAGAGCTGCCACATGAAACATATGGCCAAACATAACATTCCCCATGTCCTGAAACGGTACAAGATTCAATTCGATTATTCACTCAGGTTAGGTATTTCTCCATTTATCCTTTTGAATTCAGAATAATTCGAAAATGTTCTTATTGGACTATGTAAGTGAACAATTTTGACTTTTAAAAAAGGTCTCATCCCTTTATCGTTAGAAAATGAAATGTCTTCCGCACATTTATTTTATAAGCTATAGTACCCCTAGATCATTTCGTGGACATTTTTACGTCCTTCGACACTGACCTTCGAATCTTTGTTTCCAAACTTAATTACATTTGCAAACATAACCAAATGATTATGTCTGCCCTTGACAAAATAAATATATTTATCGCAGCCATTGGATGAAATATAAAGTGGAACGAGTGTCGAAGTTACGGTCGGGAACAAGATTCAGAGATGATGTTAGCGGCTTTGTTATTCAATTTAATATAATAATATGATATGAGACTACTAATCTGTGAATGCCCTTTCATTTCTTCTACAATTAAGTAATCAGTAATGTTGGAATCTAATCCTTTCTCAATTTTTTTTAATTTATAAATTAATGATTGAAATTGTCTAAAATTTTATGATATCATATGATGTTAACATCATATTACTTATAATTTTAAATAACATTTTAATGGGATAAAGTGAAAAAAATTGAGAAAAGTAAATGGAAAAGATCCATTTCTAAAATAAAAATGCTATTTGATACGTCCTGTCCCTTATTAAGATCTTAAGTCATGCATTCCTTACTCTAAAATCTCAAATAAATTAAAAAATATGTATTGAAACATCTTAGATTTAGAATTTAGGGTAAGAGCATCTTGTTTTATCCAAGTTAATATTTTTTGAGTAAGATATATATGATTTAGGGTAATGTTAAGGAACGTATATGTAAGATGTGCTATTTTTAATGGAAAAGTCTATTAAAAAATCAATATATTATAAAAACAAGAAAATATATGTTACCCTTTTATAATTTATCCTTAAATTTATGCATCTGAATGCATTTTGGTTTCCGTAACATGAAGACAAGTAAACCTGATGAACTTTCTTGGTGGTTAGAATCAGTTTGAGCAGGCAAATTTGACCCAAATTGACAAAAAAGACTATTTAAATGATGGAATAGTCTATAGACTATATTAGGTTGTCAAGCCTGGGACCTGGAGAACCATTTCAAATAAGGATAGGTTGTCTCCTTTCATTTCTTGTTTTGTACTCCATGATTACAAACTTGAATTCAAATACAAGGAAGCTTCTGTTTTATATCGTTGGAAAGACCATGCATGGATGACGAGTTGGGTTTTAGTCATGGCCTTGCGTTTCTGCTACGTTTGATTGGCTGCATTAAGTAAGGTTAAAATGGAACACTTATATTATGTAGACATTTTTCTTTTACTTTTTTTTTTTTTTAAGAAATAATATAAGGAATAGACCGCGAATAGAAATAAAATAATAAAGATGCCCACAGAAAATCCTAGTTCCCAAATTACAAATGCCAGCTGCTTTGGAAAACTAGCCGTGAACATAATGCACATAATCTAGCAAACTACTAGACCGCATTTGAACTGTCCTTAGGTCCCTTCTAACCTAAATTGCCTTAACCATTATGGCTGCTTGCATACCTTGGTCAGGTATGCCGACCCACGTAGAAATGAGTGCCACTTCTAACATTTTTGGCCTGATGATTGGTGGTCTATGTTAGGGTTATAAATAAATCGTGTCAATATAAGAATATACAAATCTAAATTCAAACTCAAGCTTTCAAAGCTAGAACTTGATTAAGGTTAGAATTTTGACCTTAGCTTAGATTTGGCACTCTTGACTCCATTTAGTTTATGTTATTCAAAAGGTAATATATTATATAAATATAATGTAAAATATAGATATTTTATATGATACTAGAATATAGAATTTATATTACATAATATTGCATAATTATATATCATAAATATAAATATACTGCAACATATTATATATACTATTAAGCTATAAAATTTACTATTTGCTATATACGCTATATGCTAAATTATAATATAAATATATATTCACAGGAGTTATGAAGATAATACTAGCTAGATCCACCCTAATTCCAACCCCTGTGGTCAAGGTTATAGTCTATTCTTATATCCACCTTTTACTAGCCTCTAATCTATTCCTTATTCCGTCAACCGTTTTAGTTTAGATTTGTTTTACTAGAGCTTACACCAATTGATAAGATTATTATAACTTAGCGACACAAATACTAAATTCCTAATAAATGAATCAGGTTTAAATCTACACTATTATAATATAGTTAGCTTAAAAAAGATCACTCCAAGTGCTGTATAATATACATATAGTTAATTTGAATCACTCGATCTACCAAAAATAGTCTTTTAAGAGAAATATCTTTCTCAAATGCCTTTGAAACAAGTATATGATCGAACTTATGTGATTAGGTTCGCAAGATAAAAGATACACTAGCTAGGAAAGTTGTAACTAAGGCCGTTCATTAATCCAATCGGTATATGTTCATTCACTTAAGAAGTGCCAACAGATTAAAAAGATGTTCAGATAATTTATGTTTACTATTCGAGGAAATTCTACTCATTCTCTCTTGTTCATATTGCTTTAGTATAATGCGATATTGTGGGATCATCTCGGCGGATTAAATTACGTAATATGCATTTTCTCATTGTCTCACTTTCTAAAGTTGTCGGCTTCTCATTGTCAATATAAATTACATTTTTTTTCCAAGAATAATGGCGCGTTTGGTTAATCCCACCACCACTCTAAATTTATTACCTGTAGACTAGTTATTTTGTTTATTTGGCTTTTGAAAAACAAGATGTACTATAAATAGTCTTCATTCCATATAATGTAGAATTAATAAAATTTTCTATCACTTCCCCTTATCAGAGAAATAAATGTAATTTTTATTTCGAGAAAGTCCCTCATCATAAAATAAAATAACACTAGAAAATTACTATTCTCTCCTAGCTATTGTTTCATTCTAATGAACCAAAACGTCACGTACGTGTTTTAAAATTAGTTCAATATCTTTTTTTTTTTTTTTCATATCTAAGTTTAAGAACGTGGGGATCGATTTTTGTTTATATTTATTTGGTAAGGATGGGTTCAACATTACATGATTTTTAAGAAAAATTTAGAGACATAATTTTTTTTTGGTCAACTATACCATATTACAATACAACTTTAGAAGAAGGAGATTCAAATTCAATTCATTTTATTAAGAGACTGATATTTATATTACTAAATTATAATAGTCTTACCAAAATTAAAAAATTCTCGAAAATGATGGTTTGCTGTCCAATCGGCATCTAATTGCTGTAAGTGGGAGCTATTATCTACATTTAACTCAGTTCAAGCAAGTTGCAATTTTTAACCATGAAACTAAACCTTTATTGGTATAATTTACGAAAAGGGTTCTTAAGATGCTAGTTTTCCACTTCTATATTAACTAGACACATTAAGAAAAAGTTTAAGTACATAAAAAAAATCTAAAAATCTTTTTCCACTCCTCTATATTAATTTCTTATTTGTAATTATCAGGTGAACTATGATTTGGTTGCGTGTGAGTGCTGGTATGGAGGTTACGTATAAGGGATAAAATAATAAGATTGATAAAGGTTCAAATTTTATATTAAATACCTATAACGGCCATGGCAATAAATGATTTCAAGTAATATACGCATTTGCCACCGCCAATAGCGTGTAAAAGTTGTTGAAAATTTAGCCTGCCATAATATTTATCTAATATTATTAAATAATATTTTATTTGAGTAGGTGATAGAGTTGTTGAAAATTTAGCCAGCCATAATATTTATCTAATATTATTAAATAATATTTTATTTGAATAGGTGATCTAAATTATAAAAATCTCAAAAGTTAAAAGAAATGAATTTGGTTTGACTAGAAATTAAATTGGAATCGAATCAGATTAATTTCATAATTGAATCAGATCAAATCAAATTGGCTCGTATAGTTTATTTTTATCCACAACTCGTTCTTTCCTAAAACAACTATGCATGCCACATTTGGGGTACTAATATTTGCTTAGGTGTCTGAACAGAAGATCGATAAAGCTTTTGGTTCACGTCACTCCATTAGATCCGATAATTAACCAAGGGTAATCCTATCAACTGGTGCCTCCTCATCTAAAATGAAAAGAAAATAAAGGAGAAAAACGGCTTATATAATGATCACATACCATCCAAGAGTCGAGAGGGCCACAGGAAGTAGAAGTGCTTGAAGCCCAATTCCTGAAGACAAAACATGAAACATACAAGCAATGGTATTGCCATTTCTAGACTCTGTAATGGGAAGCCAAGCCTCTTGTGGATTGGCCACCTCACCTCGAACACCGGCTGGCTGGTTTGAGCTACCATGCTTCATGGTCACTGGCGTGGTAATATCCATTTTGGGATTTGTATTCATATTAATGACATGGATGAAACCCGGTTCAGGACTCTCCATTCCACGACAGGTTGGCAGGTTTAGCGGCGGATTCGGCGATGGGTAGGTGGACTGGTAGAGCGGACTGGACGAACCATATAGATATTCAGGAGCAACTTCTCCCATGACTTTAAGGATCTAATAATCCTAAATTGTGTAAAATGTGTTTTTATAGTTGGAGCAAAATTAAGAAATGAAAGATGGATTTAATGCCTCTAAGGAATATGGTTGGTTGGAGAATTGAGGATGATTTATAGTATTTACAGGTTATTTCGGCCTACCACGAGAATCATTCTTATAATAAATTAAAGGAGAGAAAAATTGGCAAAGGACAGACTATTGTAAGTTATATTGACCTTTGTGAAAGGTGCACTTTGAATTCATAGTTGGGCCACGGCCTATTGGCCATCGGAACATATTAAACACACACACACACAGAGAAAGTCTAAGAAAATGTTTCCACCGGGAGAAGGACAAAAAAAAGACTACGAAACTGTGCGTGTTAAGGTTGATGTCAGCGAGGTGACATAACGCCTTTAACGTTGGAGATGGCGCTTAGAATTCCAAATCAAGCGCGTTTACGTTTGGTACCGCTTATAATTAATTATTAAATCATATCTACTGCAGAATTTGATTGATACGATTCTGAAAAGTGTACATATATATATATATATATTGTGCTTAAATACTTAAAAGGGCGGTTGAAAGCCTTGAGCATGGGAGAGAGAATTTGTAAGGTAGAATATATGAATAGAACGATCGAGATTGTTCGATTAGGTTATTCTAATACTTAAGTAAGCTTGATGTAAAAACAGAAAAAAAGAAAAACGTAACAAAATTATTGTGTATGTGAGAGTTAAAAGTATCTTTACCTAGAGGGCTCATCCTTTATTTGTAAGGAATGGGATTGAGCTAAACTAGGAAGGTGGATCTCTAACATTAATGGTAGGCTTCAAATTTTGTGGAGAGTAGCAAGAGGGAGTGAGTACATTTCATGGTAATTATTCTCATGCAGAGATTAATTAGAGCTTCATGGACTTGGATTGTTCAACTTAGGCCTTAGGGACTTTCTAGTGTAGTTAGGAATTAGAGATGTGCAAACAAGTTAAACATCTTAATCCAAGCTGGCTTACTTTGGTTAATGGCTTAAATGAGCTAAGTTCATTTGGCTTATTTTTAAACAAGCCGAAAAACTTCCGCTCTAATCTATTTATAAAATGAGTTAAATAAACCGATTTGTGAGCTAAAAATATAAATATCTTAAACAGGTTAACTCAAATTGATCAATTTTAGTCTATGAGTTAAACAGATCGGGCTAATTTAGTTTGTTTTTAAACAGGTAAAAAAACTTTAGCCCAAACCCCTTTAAAAAACATGTTAAACGGGCTGACTCGTAAGTTAAAGCCTACTTATATATCTCTACAAGAATCAAGTTAATCTCTTAATATAATTTAGCAAGGATCCTTCACGATTTAGCTTTGAGCTATCGAAGACATTTGAGTTACCAAGGAGCTCGCTTAGGAGGGTAAGTCAAAATGGGCCTATAAAACTCAACCCAAGACTTAAACAAGTTGACTTGAGCCATCAACAATAAATATATATATATATATATCCTATAAAGTATTTGTTCTTTGTCTGAGTACTCAAATAGTAAGCCTTTATAGGATTTCTTTCGATTATTATATCTTAATTGCTCTCAATTTAAGAATAAATGATTGTTTAAGAATTTAGATAATTTTGTAATATCATTGTGACATTGTCTACTTTGTTAAAACTTCAACCATTTATTATACATGATAGTATGTTAAAAAAATAAATGGTGGATCCAATGATCAATTTTGCTCTTAAAATATTGAAATTGTTGTTCCTTTCCCAAATTTCTTTTCCCGAATATAGATCCTAATTCACATGTATTTATATATTCGTACAAATTATGACAATGTTTACACGGTTAATTTTATGTATATGCAAATTATAAGTATAATTGAAATATCCTGTCAGTGGATTATGTTCGTGCAAATAATATTATTATTGTACACCGTCGTAATTCTTATACTGTTGAGATTTACTGAGTTAGAATGTCGCGCGCTACTTAAATTTTTAGGGCACCAAATTCGATCAAGAAATAGTGAAGATTATGGCAAACTTAAACATATAGATTCACAAAGGTCACATTACTCAATTAAAAAAGATGTGAGAGCTTATTATTTATGCAATTTGTTTCATTCTGCTTGTTGTGATAAACAACTATATTTTAGTTGGAATATGTAAAGATCCTCGAGCAACCTTTAACTAGCGATCTCGATTTACTTGCTATTCTATTCTACTGGATTGATATTTAGCCTTTTCTTGAATACCTCATAGCCTTAAGAGGAAAGTATAAAAATCAATTTGATTAAGAAAAAAAAAATCCTCAATAAATTGCAACAATGATGATAATGGTAAAATAAAGAAATTTATTAATAAATATGAATAAACTACTACTAATATGCTTTGCACTAAAGAAAAAGGCAATAGAAGCTTCTAAAAAAAAAATCCAATCCTTTTTTTTTTTAAAATCCATGATAGAAGAGTGCTTCCTCTATTGCTTTTCTTCTTGTATTTTATAAATTTTCTTTTTAGTCATTCATGCTTGAAATTTGAAAATATAGCAAATATTGAACGCATGAATGATGAAAGATGTTTTTGTACCAGTGTAATGTGTCGTGTAATGAATTTTGGATAAATCATCATAACTTCCAATTGTGGGGAGATTAAATGCAATATGCAAGGTGTGGCTCTGGAAGCTGATAAATAATGGATAGAGTTTTTATAAGCTAGTAGGTGTTAGTTAAAGAGTTAATAGGATGGATTTGAAATATATTAAATCCATTTAAAGACTAAAGATATCAAGTTTTGGTAGTTATAGATATGTATTAGCTATATGGTTTATAAAAGTCAAAAAAAAAAAAAAAGAATAAAGATTCTATAGTAAAAAATTAAAGAAAAATTATCATATCCTCTATAATAATACTAATAGATGTCCACTTTGCTTTGCATATGCCAAAATTAAACTTAGTTATTTTAAAATATAATGTAATCATTAAATGATAATTAATAATCTTAAAAAAGAATCATGAATAAGGAAAGGAAAAAGAATCTTATATTTAGATGATATTTGTTTTTTTTCCAAAAAAGGTAAAGATTTAAAACAAACACTTGCCAAATAAAGTTGGAAGAGAAATGAAAGGGAAAATATATTTACTAGTCAAATTTAAATTTACAAATGGAAAATGGTATTTTTTTTCTTTTTCTTTTAGCAATGGAAAATAAAGTAAGAGCTACTGGGTAATTATGTTTGAGAAGAAATGGCATGAGTGAGAAGAATATAAATTAGCCTACTAGTCACATATAAACTTATAAGATATCAAAGTTTGATAGTTAAATATGAGATTTCACTTTAATAATATAAATAAGATAATTGGATTCTACATATACTAATCTATATTACATGATTTATAAATAACAAAAATATTTTTTTGGCCCCAAAGAGAAAAGTACATAATAACGAAATTATCTTAATTATCTAATGTTGTAATATATGATTTTAATATCTTTTTATTAGCTCCCACCATTGGCGGCCAATCTTCCTAACTGCATGCGGTGAAAATGAAACTTATCACCATATCGTACCATAGCATGTTACAGGAAAGTGTTGCTTTTTTGTGTTGTCACGCATCACTTCTTCTGATAATTCACTTAATGACTTAATTACTTTTACTATATGCTTTTCTTGTTTTAATCATGCTTTTCTCTCCCCTGGCTCTCTCCCTCTCTCACTCCATTTTCATTTACATTCTCATAAACTGACTTCCTTATTAACAATAAGTTTGGTATCTTGGTTTATTTTTATGATATTTTTGCTATTACCCTTTTTTTTTTCTACTGCAGTTTGTTATATTTGTATTTGTGACAATTATTTAATTTTCTATGTATTTATTACAATAATTTAATTCTACATGTTAGAAAATTTGTCGTCTTTAGTCTTAGTTAGAAAAGGGATTGATCTTTAGTGGTTTTAACAATTACAATGTATGAAACTACTGACTTTGAAGAAGGAACCAATTAAGTCGTGGTCTCCATGTCTCACCTAACAGAATACAGGCAATTTCATTGTTTTCATTAGGCATGATAAGAACTGCAGACCCATCTGGTTTGCGATTGAAATGTGAATAAGATGATTTACTATTCTCCACTTTTTAAGCGTTCCTCTTCCTCTTCTTACTTTTTTTTTTTAATTTTTTCTTTTCCTTCTTCCCAACAAATAAGAATTTGGACCAATTAAACATGACGGATTTAAACTTATTTAAGAGATTCATAATGAAAGAAGATTTCCCTTATTCTACTTTTCATTAACAAGTCCCATTCATGCTTCAACTACTAAGGCCAATGGTCGCACGCCTTTGGATCAATGAGAAAAAATTTAATAGGTATAAATATTAATAACATATTAATATAAATATTAATTATATAAATAATTTTTAAATAAATCATTATACATGATTCATATACGATAATGATTTATTTAAAAATTATTTATATAATTAATATTTATATTAATATGTTATTAATATTTATATAACTATATATATATTACATAATATATATTACTCATTAAATCATTTATACGTAAGGAACGAAAATGAAATTGAAGTAATGTGAAAGGTAAAGAAGGGCAAAAATGGATCTGTGGAAATAAAGAAACATTTTGGCTTTTTCTAATTGGTGTTTTAAGTGCATAGATACGATGATATAAAGGGTGATGTACTTCGTGATTACTCAATATAGAATGTGTTAAAAAAAAATATTATAAAAGAAGAAAGAAAGAAAGATTAATGTATAGTAACATTTTCAAAACCCATAAAATATCAATTGTAATCAACCTAATTCAGCCATATGGTGGCCTTCTCAATTAGTTTATGAAATATTATGAGAATATGGTTCCCCATATCAGGTTACTGGGCTACAAATCTTAGTGGAGCTGCCTTCTATTCCACATAAAAAAAAAAAAGAAAAAGAAAAAGAAAAAAAAGAAAAAAAAATAACTAACTAGTAGGTTTACTTAGTGCGTTTTGGAGGGTGTTTCCACAACTAACATCAACTGGGAGTAATATATTTGCGTTCACACTACTAGTTGTAGGATTAGGAGAGGAAAAAGGCCTGTCTCCCCACATGATTCGTTGGGAAATGAACAACATAAAGTGCAGGACCATTCACGTTTGTCTAGGCCAGGAACATGTCATGGATAACATGCCTATGTTTCCACGTCACTCATGCCACCGTGCATTCCGTCAAAAATGAGATGTTGATAGATTTTTTTCCTTAGTATTAAATGTCATTTTATATTAACCCTTGATTAAATTTAAAAAAAATTGTTTTTTCTTTTAAAATTGAAAAGAAATTGGAGTTGCCATCAAGGTTGGAAAAAAATGTTAAGTTAAAATCAATTGGGCAAATTAATTTTAACATAACTACTTATCCGTCCAAAAATAATTTACAAAGTGATTTTTCGAAAAATAAAAGAAAAATGAGTTTGGGGATTTATTACCTTAATCTTCTAAATTTAGTTTTATTTTCAAAATACTCTTTTAACTTGAAAGAATAATTTTAATTGATAAGAAACAAAAGAAAATTTAATTTTATTTACAAAAGAGAATAAATAAATAATTAAATTTGAAAATAAAAATTCTCTATTTTAAGTTGGCCTTTGGTGTCTAAGTACCCTTTGATAAGGATCAGACTTTAGTGAGTTGATTAATTTTGTTTTTGAAAAATGGATAAGTTTACATGTTTAACGCATTTGTTTTTATTTACAAAATTTTGGAAAAGGATCCTAATTTTTGAAGAATCGATAAAGAAAATCCTAATCTTTAAAAGAGATTCATTTATATATATATATATATATTAAAAGAAGAATCTTTTTTTTTTAAGTGAGAAAGAAAAACTTTATATACATATATGCTTTAGTAAAATTTAACTTATTAAAAAAGAAATAATTTTTTTTAAAAGAAAGAAAAATTATTTTATTACAAAGAATAAAGGAAAAGAGATTTTTTTTTTCTTTTTAAGGTTGAATGTAAGCGGCAAAATGGCTTCTTTATTTATCAATAATGTATATTAAAAAATCCTTTTGCTTTTTTTTTTTAGAGAAATAAGAAAAGAGAAAATAAAGTAAATTGAAGTAAATAAATAAAAGAAAAGGATAAGGAAACAAACGTGGAGCTGGGTTGGTGGATCTTGGGTACGAGTTAAGGAGCAATTTGAGTCACTGGTTGCATGTGATGTGCATGTACAGCAATGAAGAGAGAGAGAGGGAGAGACAGAGAAAGGGTAGCATGGATGGGGGTTGATGTGGGACAATCTACTAGTTGTTTCGAGTGGGTAAGATTGCTTTTATTAGGTTATCAATGTTGAATAAAAGATTAGTAGTGGTATCGCGACCTAAAGTGGCCGTTTAAGTAGTGGTAGGTGGTGGTTGGAGTTGGTTAGAGAGAGAAAGTTGAGATTAGGATCTTTCCAAAGTTGATTGAAGAAAACAAAGAGTGCTTTTGCGGGGTTTTTGTACTAAAAAAAGTTCTTAGTGATAATAGTTTTTCTTAAAAACTTCAAATGAGAACTTTTACTAGAGAGAAAAAATCGATGAACATGGATTGAGAGAAAAACTAGTAATTTGAACTTAAATTACGTGTTTCGAGTTATTCTTTATACTCCTATAGTTTCCTAATGTTCCTATCCATAGTTTCACAGCTTGAAACAAACATGGAAAACTTTGAAATGTATTGAATCAATAAATGGGTATTCACTAAAAAATATTCGAACTTAATATAAATCGATGTGAAAAATCAGTCAAATTGCGATCCCCATATCATGCTCTTACTTAATTTAACCATTAGAAGCTTTGATTTTTAATGTAGAGGCAAAAATCAAGCTTGTTCCACTTGAAGGAAAATCCGTACATTAAGTTTTTTTTTTTTTTATTTATTTTCAAGATTCAATTTAACCCTTCAAATGATTAAATCCAGATGAGTTATTAGTTCCAATCCATAGTATCTTAAGTTTACTTTGTGATTTTACCATTAATTTGATGAAATCATGAAGAAAAGGGATGAAAAATCACCTTGAAATGTTTTGTCTAAGTGTGTCATATGCAAGAAAACAAGGGAAAAAGATAGAAAATGAAAGAAAGTACTAGCGTCAGCTAATGAAAGACCGAAATGTGGCATTATTCAGCAATAGGAGGAGAAAAATGCACAAAATACCTAAAAGCAAATTCAAACCCTATGCCAACAAGAGCACATTGCACGCCTCAACTAGCTATGTTGGGCTTCATTCTTAGACTTCATTGCTAAATACAATAATTAGCCTTTCTCTAATGGCTTGAATTAAAGTAAATTCGATTCTGGTTGACTTGGATTTTAATCATCTAGCTCTTAAAAAAATTAGAGACACCAAAAAATAATTAAATAAACTAAACATACACTAAAAATATTTTCAAAATAAGTCCAATTTAACAGGTTTTCGAGCTTTGGCTCATTAATTGTGTGATTATTTCAAAAATTGTTTTTTCTTATAGATCAATTAATTTAAGCCCAATTGAGAGGTCGTTTGAAACCAAAATTAATTTCATTTTTACAAACCAAAAGCATTTAACATTAATAATGCCCCGAATATTAAAATTTTAAAAAAATTTTATATTCTCAAATACAATTTAGAGCCATTAACTCGCATATATGCTCTTTGACTCTGTTTAACTCAAAAAGTCATATGACATTCTTTAAGTGATTCAAAACCTTAAAATTAACTTGAGGTTCCTAAAAATCCTATCATCCCAATTTTTTTGGTATTTTTTTTCAATTTTTTGTATTTGTATTTTTTTTTTGTGTTTTATCAATTTTTATTTTTTTTAAGTTTTCTAATTTTTTTGTATTTTTTTCCAATCAGAACACTTTTATTTATTTTAAAATTCTAAAAAACTATAGAGACAAAAAATGGAGTATCTATAGGGATAATAAATGAGTATAGTTAGGATAATTTAATCCTCAATTCTATTGGAATTCTATTCGAAATTTTCTCAAGCTCGGGATTTGAAAACTTGTCATCATATGTGAGCTGCCTGATATGACTCTTCCTAAGAACTTAAAACCCCCTTTTTCTAAATAGATGAATTTGATCCAAATTTAAAATTTTGAGTTTGAGTTTGAGTTTGACTTGTCATGGTACTCAACGAAATTAGACTCATTTCAATTAGGTATGTCTAAACTTGATTTATCAAAATCATTTCTCTAATTACAATAATACTAATATCTAAATTCAATACGAACTAAACTATTGTTTATATTCTATTTGAGTTTAATTACACTTGTAAGCTAATTAAGCTAGATTTTATAAAACTTTAGCTCAACTTAATTCATGAGCCAGACCCAAACAACTTTTTGAGAAATTTAACTCATTTATACCTTTATAAACAATAAATAAGTTAGAACATAAATAATTAGATTTGTAGCAAACATTGCAAGTACTTATAGTGCTAAAACTAAAAATTACTCCTAAAATGCAAGGACTATGTAAGTAACTAAGAGTACATTGAGAAAGGTTAAATCTTCTTATGACATATCACGAGGATATACTACTTGCTAAATGTGATGAGAAGAGCAATTACTTCACTTAATTCTAAGGAAATGGTTAAGAACTACGAAGTCTAAGGGGTTGTAGTATACGTACTAGTTAGGATAGAATCTTTAGGATGCACATGGATTTTTAAAAGGAAGACAAATATGGATGAGAACATAAGTGTCCACTATAAGGCTAGGCTTATAGCAAAGGTTTTATCTAGTGTTATGAATTAATTAACTATGATGAAACCTTTTCTTCTAATAGCAATGTGCAAGTCCAATTTGATGTTGCTTGCAACAACAGTTTATAAGAATTATGAGATATTGATGTTAAAATAGCTTTTCTAAATGAAAAAAAATAAAAGACGAAGTATACATACTATAACCTTATGGTTTTAAGAATGTCAATAAAATCTACAATAAAAGTCTATTTTTTTATTTGAACAAGATTCTTAGAGCTAAAATCTAAGATTTGATAAGGTAGTAAGGAATTTAGCTATTGTAAGAACCTAGAACCATCTCACATTCACAAGAAGATAGTGGCAGCGCAATACATTTTTATGAGTGGTGACATGCTCATATCTCAATTGCATTTTATCCACCATAAAATTTAACAAAAACTTAGCTAGAATTTGACTTACATATAAAAGGTTCCATTTAAGCTCAATTAAGCTTATAAGCTCATGAAGAAATATATCATGAAATTCAAGCTTTTTTTTTTTTTTAACTATTGAGTTGTTTGAACTCAATTTACTTTGATTGTGTTAAAATAAAACTTAATTATCTTTTGAAGTAAATAGACTCATTTATACCCTAGTAGGTGAAGTGAGCCAAGTCTTGTAATGCTTCTTTATGTAGGGATGCAATTGTGCAAGTCATTATAAAGTACCTAATCTGCTTGATCTTATCAAGACCCTATGGTTTGGAACATTATGAAGTTTGGGATTGTGTTTTGGGATTATAAATAAACTTAACAGGATAACTAACTAATGAAAAAAGAAAAAAATAGATTAATAATAATATTTGCTTTAAACTTACCCAAGGTTTACCTTAAACATAAGCATATTAAGCCTATTGAGCATTTTTTTTTATAGATAATAATGTCATTGACTTTATCTTACATAATTTTATTGAGAAGATTAACGTTTATATTGAGTATTCATTTATAAAAGTCCCTTACGAATATGCCATAGTAACTTTAAAATTAAATGCAAAATAAGATACTTTATGCAATCAGGGTAAGACAGTAGAGTATTGAACCCATAATGACCCTTAAGGGGTGAATTTTAGTAATAGGAGTAAAAATTCTATAGGGTTTTGTTGATAAGAGATTTTTACCAAAGGCCAAGTAGGCTTAAAATGAGCTCTTAAAGCCTATTGATGACTTGTTTTGATACGTTTTGACCTAATTTGGTTAGTTAAGTATGAAGGTATTAAATAGATAAACACCTTAAGAAGGTTTTAGACCAAGGACATCTTTAATAAACTCTTGATAAGAGCTTGGATTGTGAAGAAAGAGCTTATAACTAACTAAAATATGCTTTATAAAGCAGACTCACATGAGCTTTAACACCTAAATTTAGATAAAAGGTTTGAAAATTTTGGCGGTTATTGATGGAGTTCTAACCTCATGGCCCTTGACCTATGCTCAACTTCAAGGCTTATAAAGGTTAGTTAAGTGATTGTTGTCTCAACAGTTGGCCCCAAATGAGTCTTAATGCTAAGTTAGGTAGTTTCTTTACTCCTTCTTAGCTTACCTTGGTCTTTACATACTTGTTTAAGCTCCTAAGCTCCCCTTTGAGTGTCTTGACGACCTGCTCCTCAACAACTTAGCAAATATAGCTTACTTCTTAAACCTTACTTCATGAGAACTCTCTAACAGACTACATAACCAATTGAATGCCCTAAAAGTACTTGCAACTTGCTTTAAAATTTGACCCAATTCATTTGCTACTCTAAAAGTAATCCCTATCTTGCCACTAGTCTCCTCATAGCTTGACTAATCTAGTCATTAACCTCTTGAACCACATCAACTTGGCTATACTTGATTACTATCTTCTTCTGTAAGACTATGACACCAACAGGCTCTAAACACATATTCATCTCTTCATTTAAGATTATTATTTTATTTTATTTTATTTTTTCATTGCTCCTTTATACCTTTTTTAGGTATATCTTAGGTTGTAAATCTTATAATTAACTGTTTTCAATTTTTATTTTCCCTTGTGTTAACCTTAGCTTACTATAAAAGCTTCTAAATGATGTGACGAAAATCTATCTTTTACCCCATTAATGAATATTCTGTTTATTGTGAGATTCTCTCCACGTGATTCCTGACCCTTATTTAACTTGATTGTAGCTAAGGTTAGTAGTGAGCGAACCTGGACTTGAAACTTGTGTTTACATTAAGTTGTGGGTTAAGTCATATTGGGTTTCTTCGATGAGTCATATCTATGAGAAACTGCTTCACAAAGCTACTATTACTCATCTTGATTGCCATTTTCTTCACTAGTGTAAAGGACCCATTTACATGGTAAGCCCTAATGTTTACTTAGCTCCTAAGCATACTAGTTATTACATTGATAACTGCCAATCATCCACTCTCTTGAAAATAGGAAACAACTCAAAATGTTGATAAGGATGTAGAGAGTAGTTGAAGAGAGTTCAACTGTTACCCTTAAGTGGCTAAATCACTTCACCAATGGATAGCTCAAACTTACTAACAATGAACTTCTTTTGAACTTTCTTCCACCTTATGTACGCATTTTCCTTCATGTACTTTCCTTCCTAGATTAGGCATCGGAATGGCAATTGGGTAACCCCAACACCCCAACGGCCTTTTTCTTTTGTGTTTGTAAATTATAAGCCTATCTTGAAATTGGAGAATCAATAGGTTTTTATAGGGTTTGAGGAAATACTAGACTCATAAGGGTAGATTTTGGTCACAAGATTAGAAAACCTAATAGGATTTTTATTGGGTCTTTGGTAGATGTTGAACCTTATTAGGGTAGGTTGGAATTTTATAAGACCTATCTTGAATCCATCCCGATTACATATTTTAATTTTATATGACTATAAAAAATCCCTTCTATGAGATGATATTCCTTTACAACCACAACTTCAATGTAAGAAAATCAGGTATTAGTCACTCAAATACTTAACCTTTTTTTATTTTTTTTAATTGGAGAGAATTACAACAAAAAAATATCAATATTTGGTGAGAAGTTTGAAATGGGTCAATGTTGCAATTTATGCAAATAAGGGATCGATGTTTCAGTGAGTTGTTAAAATAAAATATTGCTATTATAACATTCTTAATTAACTAATGTGTTCGTTATTTATCATGTGACGCTGACATGTGCATGCATGGCATACAAGTGTGCATATATATAATGGAATATTGTGGCCAAGAGAAAGATGTAATGGAATATAATTAAAGTAAATATCCCTATATTTGGACAAATATCAAATTACAGAAAACAAAATAATTAAATAAAATTGGAAATTACATATGATCTGTCTTATACCTTTTTTCACATATATATATATCTATATATATAGATATACACACACACAAGATACCCTTTTAAAGATAGCAAACTATTTTTTACTCATAAACTAACTTACATAATTATTTATATAATATTAACCACGTAGATAATAGAATTAAATAATGTAAACTATGAATGTTCTTATGTCATTGACTAGGAAAATGCAGACACAGTTTTCATGTATTCTCACTCCAAGCTACTATATAAATGATGATTACCGTCATTTATACACTGACTCATGATATTAATTATGAAGACGTGCCCTAGGTTAAGCATGTTTACCTATATGAGCATATAACCATACATGGATATAGGTTAATATGCAAATATACGTACAATATAGACACCTCATGAAAATATAATCTACATATGTATATATAATATACTGTAACTTTTGTCATACATATAAATGTGTATCTGTCCTACAACTATTAAAGTCAAGTTTAACAAATGTTTAACTAATCCTATCCATCTGGTTGCAGTGCAAAGTAGTATCAAACTAAACAGTATCCTTGGCTGTCGACATCCAATAATCCGTAGTCTTATCTCGTATTCTGGTATATATGGTATTATATAGTAGCTCTTCAAAGTAATATTCTATATCTGATTTCACCCTCTACTTGAGGTCCTATTTATGTATACCTATATATAATATATACTTACGACGTACTAACTATGGCTTGAATTTAATTTCACCTAACTTTTGAGGTATTTAATTATGTTAAATAACGTTTTCGGATTGTTATCTTGCATATTGGTTGTTAAATATTTATGTTAAGCATCCACCACATAATATAAACATCCTAAATTTTCAATAGCACGTCTTATGAAGGAGTCATGATATTTTTAAACCTATTTACCGGAATGAATTAGCCCATAATTGCTGGTTCATGAGCTGATGAATGCTTCAACTAGGACCGACTTGTAGGAGTTATAGGCCCGTACCAGTTCATTTGAACCGGTAGTTTAAGGTCGGTTTATTAGGTTTACGAATTGTTTTTGACTTTTTATTTTTATTTTTTCTCTTTTTATTCTTTGTTGGAATCTCTCTCTCTCTTTTCAATCTTTTGGTGAATTTTTCTAGTCCACCTTTTGTTTGTTTCCCCATTTCATTGCTTGTGAACTGGAAATTTTATTTTTTAAACAATATTTTTAGGATCTGGGAATGATTTGTTTGGTCCAAACAATATTATATTAGAAAATTGAATAAGAATGGTAATTATGAAAAAAATTGTAAATGTGAATTCTACATGACATGTGAATGTGATGGTTGCAAATTTGCTACCTAAAATACACCTCACTCCTCTCTCTTTTCTTTTTAAATAGAGTTTGAATTGGTGGACAGCCCGCCAATTCATAACCCGCTCAACCCATTTAGTTGACAATCTTGAATTGCTTAGACCCTTAAGGTTGGCGGTTTAAGGTATGGTTCAATCCACTCACTTGTGGGATTAAGCTGGTTCACGGTTCAGAATCAATCTTTGGATAGATATAGTATCCATCATGTATACACCATATTATTGTCATGTCGTATCAACTGATACCAACGATGTTATAATGATAATGTTTTATTTCGACTATTCACTAAAATGTCGATTCCTTATTTATATTTATTGAAATGTTAATTCCCTATTTAAATTTACTCTATTTATTACATGACTAAATAACCATAATTTCTACTTTCTTATTGGTAGGTTTCATGTATCTTTTCGTTCAACATATCATAGGTGTGATCTGCTAAGTTGAAAATGTTGAGAGATTTGTGTTGATGAAGCACCTCAAACATTGAAAAGATCTTAGAAGTGAAACAAGACTTGGGAAATTCCTTTACCACAATTGATGGAGTTCATTAGAGATTTTTGTGAATGGAAACTGACATGGTGGGATTTTGACGAAAGATGCGGTGAAAAAGAAAAGGAGACCAGTGTAACATCACATGGTATCATGGTGCAAAATCGCAAGACCTGGTGATCAGCATGTACTAGGGTTAGGTTTGGATGTAATGTAACCCTCTTATATTTATTGCCACTATTGTCCAAGTGACTTGTGGCTACGTGCATATGTTAGTGGCAATTTGGGAGTGTAGTGATGACACGAGGCCTGGAAGGAAAGATGATGTCGTCCCTGCCTCCTCTGATGAGGTTCAGGAGAAGTGCATTATCTTTGTCTTGTTATGGGGACCTCTCTTGAGAGCGACAACCGAGTAATTTTTGGGGAGACCAAACCATTCTTATATTATATGTTCACAAAAGGCCATCATTATTTAGGAGCAAAAATAATTTGTTATTTTATGTTTCCTTGAACTACAAATACAGTGAAAGGTAGGCTAAAAATAGAAAGCAGATTTATTTCAATCGTCGCAATAGTAGTGGGCATCCTATAGCATTGAGCTATTTCAGTAATTTTACAGAAATCAATCTCTAATTTCTTTCTTCAAGTGCAATTTGAAGTTTCCCTTCTCAATCTGACAAAGCGTATGCAAAAAAAAAAAAAAAAAAAAAAAAGAAAATTCTGGAAAATCTTAAAACTCTTATTACTTGTGATTCTTTGTAAAGAATACAAGAAAAATGAAAAGACTATAATGTAATGTGACAACTAAAAAAATTCTTGAAAAAAATAAACCCTAAATAATAAAAGAATACAGATTTTAAAGTGCATTTTTAGGCCCTAAACGACCTCAACCGGACTTGCCCACATCACAATCCGTTTAATTACACTTTGCAGTGAACATTTTAACTGCTATATTTATAATAATTTGTAGCCAAACATAACTTTAGTGTATTCTTGAATAATCGGTTTTTGCTTATATAGTGGTTATGTTTCAGAGAATTCCTAGTGTAGTTTGTCATAGAAATTCTGGTAAATGATAATGATTTACATCAATTTGTAATGAAGTGAGGTTAGTATTTTCTAAATGCAGCGAAAATTGTAATGATAGTAGACTCTTGATTGTAATGAAATTAAACTGGTAATGATAGTGACTATATACGAATGAAGAAGCTAGAAATGAAATAAGGGCTCTCGATACACCGGTATAGCTGTGTGGAATTTAGCAAGCTCACATCGATAATTCTGAATGCAGAATATACCAGAGCGGAGATAATATTTTTCTCTATTTTTCTGCCTATGATGATTGCTGTAATGTGAATGTATGTATGTATCTATATAACCGCCATAGTTGAAATTATTATTTGGATCAACAATTAAATAGTATTTAACAAAAAAAATTAATACTAAAATAACATAATAAAATTATATATAATTTATATTATAAAGAAATTTATCTTTCCCTACGATCATTTCTTTTTTTCTTTAATTTATCTTTTTCCCATATCAATCCCTCAATCCCATGAATCTCTCCCTCTTAACTCATGTTTATCAAGGAAAGTTACCTTCATAAGTGTTACCTACATTTTTTTCTTTCTTTATATCCAATAGCACTAATAATTAAAACTTATCATATTTTTCTATTGATCTTGCTGTTTATTCTTTGCATCAATAAAGTTTATTTTGTCCCTCGACATAAATATTAGTAATTCATTCTTAGTTTTATTTTTTTTCTTAACTAATACATATAATTGGATAGTCACTTTGTCATTGGATTTAATTAAATTTGCATAGTCTTTCTCTTATAGTGAATATTGTGTTTGCATGAAATTTTTAACATAAGAAAAAAAACACCACTTTAATTAAATTATAGTGAATATTGTGAATTTTATTTCACACTTCACCAATTATATTAATAGATTAGATGAATTTTGATATTACTTTTTTTTAAATATCATGTATTAAATCAAACAATTAATTTCTGTTTTTCAATTTATTTACAGTTTGTTTACTATTGATCTAATTGTCTTTTTCTTTTGCATTTGGTATGAATTTTGATGTCACTTTTTTTTTCAAAAATATCTATTGAATCAAATAATTAATTTCTGTTTTTGAATTTATTTATAATTTGATGACTATTAATCTAATTATTCTTTTCATTTGCATTTGGTTTTATAACATATAAGTAGAAATGAAGGTAATTACCAAGTTATTTATATTATTATACTTTTAAAAAGATGGATTGCAACTCTATGCATGTAGAAATGTTATCTATTGGTTGATTGTAAACATGAAAGTTTTGGAAACATTCATTTACTTATAGAAAATAAGAATGGTATCGCAAAAAAAATCCTGATAACATAAGCAAATATTAAGAACTTCTAGAATCTTATAACATGTGACGAGACACGTTATTCCTATTTTTCTTTAATATGTTTTTTTAATAATTTTTTCCTATAATATTTCTATATTTTAAACATAAACTAATTATAATAGGAGAAATTGGAAATTGTAAACAATAAACGTTATTTACCATGTATTCGACGGAGATCTGGTTAATAATTTAACTTATTATTACATGAGGTGAAATGTTCTAATCTAAAGACAGAATAGGACAAAGAATGTTTTGGTGCCCCTTTGACATTTGTATATTCTATATTTTGCAGTATTTCGTTTTTCTATTCTGGAAGTATTTTCATTTAATCTTCGATTACTTATAAGAAAATAAAAAGAGAGAAAAAAGATTGGCCAATATTTTGTTTCGATTAATTGTTTAACAAAATGACGTCGTTTCTTGAATGATTCAAATTACTTTTTTTTTTTCTGAAATAAATATTCTTTGAAATAACCAGCATATATAATGGATTTTTATCATTTTTATTTGGTGTCCTTTGACCATGGTAGTAAATTTAAATAAACATGACATTTATAAGGAAAATGTAAGGATGCTCATTCAACTTTTATTACCTTTACTCCCTCCAACCTCAAAAACCTTTTTTTTATTCCTCCAAATATAATAATTATGAACTGATTTGTTCATT
The DNA here is from genome assembly GCA_024138005.1 of Lumnitzera racemosa. NCBI lineage: Eukaryota > Viridiplantae > Streptophyta > Magnoliopsida > Myrtales > Combretaceae > Lumnitzera > Lumnitzera racemosa. The sequence goes on from JAMXBC010000012.1 coordinate 5,612,385, forward strand.
TTTTATTACTCTTCACTTAAGTAAGTCATTGATCAATTTCGAAACCTTTAAAAAATCTTAATAAGAAAACTAATAGATAACTTAGTTGACTTTCTTTTCTTTTCTTTTTTTTTTTTCTAATTTTGACCAATATTAAGGAAGGAGATTCCAACCATATTCATTTATTAGGAGATTAATATTGGTACCATTTAATTAGAAAACCTGACTTAATTAACTTTTTTTTTTAAAACACAGACAATGACCCATAACTAAAAAAAGCAACAAAAGTTAAAAAGACGTTATATTTTTATTTTTTCTGTAGATCTGATAAATATGTGAGGGCAAAACCCACTACACTTTTATTGATGAGACGCAAGCAATTAACTTCATTGTATCACTATTTGGGACTCAACCATATTCATGACCTCTCATTTTGATGATGCCTATTAATGCATGTTCTGTCATGAACCACTCAGACAACAATAGTACTCTTGTCCATGAAAAGTAGAGAAATAGGGGAAAACATACATATTATGTTCTCTAGAAGGAAAAAAACCGGGAATAAAACGAATATTGACATTTTTGAAAGGTCAGTTCACTTTGATTGTTTGTTTTCCGTAGTATACTTATTTTCTAATTCAGTATTCATTCCTCGAGCTTAATCAAATTAAAATATAAGTATATATAGTACTGACCATTAGCAAGGATATTACCAAGACAACACTTATAGCTATAAAAAATGTACCAAATGAATAAAACCAAAATAAATGCACCATAAGTACTTGTAGTTTCAAAATATAGTATGTTTGAATTTTTCTCTTTATAATTTAGTGTTTGTAATCATCATTTGGTTGCAATTTAGTTGATTAGCAATTTACTAATTAAATCTTCAATTGATCGCAATAAATTAAGAGTATAGGCTGTAATAATCATGATTGAGATAAGTCTTCCTTTTAATGGATCCCTCATGAGCTTCTTTTGAGTTTAGCCTTATAAAAAGTGTATCCAAATGTATGAGTCTCTCTAAAAGCATTGAGAGTAGAAGGAGCAATCCCATAAGTCTTGTTCCAAGCTCATTGTATTAAGTCTCCTTAACGTACTCTAAGTTTATGGACCTGATTCTCTAGACATCGTCTCTTAATTTACAGAATCAAGCCTAGGTTGTTACTAAGTTTAAAGTCTAAAATCCATTTTAACTCTCTATATATAGATTTTATGCTTGGTTGGTATGTGTTAATGTTATATATTTAAACTTGTAATGATTTCATGTATGGATACACTATATTATCTATTTTGACTGAAATTACAATTAAGCATCTAGCATGTGAAGAATTACAACATAGGCATGCATAGTTGTTTCTTGCTAATGCACGAATAGAATTCCATGTTGCAGAGCTTCTTGAAATAGGGAGAAGACTAAAGTTTGATAAATGGAATAAAAGTGTATTTATCTATCTATTTTTGTTTTTGTTACAATGACCTTTTATATACAAGAAGAATTGTAACTAACTAATCCTATAGGAAAATGACAATTGGACTAACTATATATGTGGAAATAACCACAGAAAAAAAAATAATAATCTTAACATTACTTGCCTCCACTCCCTCCCAACTAATAGGAATAGGGTTACTAGGCTTTTGACTTGCAGCCAAACCCGAGGACTAGAAGGCTTGGTAAAGCGGATTTTTTTACTCTAACTGACTCTTACCCAAGTCAAATACTTATTTGGTGAGTTACTTTGTAAGTTGAGCCGAATGACTATCCATCTCTCTAAAGTATGCTGAGTTATAAATTACCAAGAGAACTATCAAGAGTATAGCTAAACCTTTTACTATTGCTCACTCGTACCTAAGTCGACCAATGACTCGGCATCTTCCTTATTAAGAAGCTTAGAGAGAGAGAAAGACCGAACTGATGTTTAGCCAGCCTTGCTTGGACAAGTAACCTGACTGTACACTTTTATCCACATCCTCTAACGACCTTACTAATGTATCATTGCCACATGTACAGGACCACGTGTAGAATCTACCACATTAATCATTACTTTTCTTAAATATTTATTTTTACCCTTTTGTATTCTTGTACATTACTTCTTAAGGATAATACCATTTTTGTCTTTTCCTTTTTAGGCATGTTTCCTTAAATTCTCTAGAATAATACTCCTTGTACTTGTAACTGTAATCATCAGATTGAACATTAATACACTTGACACTTTTCCTTTCATAAATATGACTTTGTTTACATCCATCTCACTCTTATCCTAATCTTTAACTTAGGCTAGGTGATGAGTAACCTTACTGGACTATCTCGTACGTCATATCGAGTTGTACCATAAGTCATCGGAAGTTTCATTGGTGCATCATATTCATTAGAGCTGTTCATGGGTTTTGCCTACATTTTTTATCTGTATTTTTCCTTTTGCATATTCCCTATGACTTCCTTTTCAAGGTTTCGACAAGCTTGAACCTATTCAACAACTGGCTTTATCTATTTTTAGCTACGACTCGTAACATCTTGGTATTAAAGTGGAGGTTTTGTTTAAGTTGTAGTTGGTTCTTGAAATTCTATTTATACTGTATCTTCTATGTATAAAATAGAGCAAGTTATTGTGTTCGTCTTAGTTGTTGTGTTTGTTGGCTATTTTGTTTCTAGTTTGGAGAAATGACGGATCCAAGTGTAAACATTGGTATTGATGACAATAGTGGAGTTATTCACTATGGCCGATAGTTTCAAGGAACCCTTAGGAGTACTGATAAGAGACTTGATGAGGTGGTTAACTTCTTGATAGATTTGACCTAAGCTATTCATGTGTTGGCTTGTTGACCAACTAAAGTCATACAAAACATCTCGTGAGCTGCTCAACTTGTTAGAGATCAGAACTTAACTCAATAAGTTCGAAGTGGAGGAGTAGGCAGATGAGTAAGGTGGAGGATGGACCTAAGGGAACTAGATGAAGAGGACAAGGAAGAGTATTTTGAAAAAGAGTGAGTTTGAGTCCTTAGAGCGTCTAACCATATGAAGCTTTGGATTATAAGCTTCAATAGATCTGGGAAATTGATGAATATTTAGAATGGGAAGAGAAGGTGGAGCGTGTTTTTTACTTTATTTAGTACGAGGACTATGAGAAAGTGAGAATTGTTGTTGTTGAGTTCTTTAGATATGTTGCCATGTGGTAGAAGAATTTTCAGGCTATAAGGAGGCAAGAAGGCTACCAAGAGATTAATACCTGGCCTGAAATCAAAAGAATATTGAGAAACAAATTTGTACTGGATACTTATTTACAAGATACTTTTACTCAGCTTCAAGAGTTAAGATAAGAAGGCTAAATAATTGACGAGTATGTTCAGGAATTCTAAATGCTCATGATTCGATGTAAAGTGGAGAAACCCCCAGTGCGAACAATCTCTAGATTCATCATAGGATTGAGAGGTGATATTCGGGACATTGTAGAACTCCAATGATTTACAAAAATGGATGAAGCCATCCGGATATCTTAATTAGTGGAGAGACAAAAAAGAGGTCGAGCATCGGCCAGAATGCTAACTAGTTGACCTGAATAGATAAGTCACCGAACTTAGTTAAGTACCGAGTCAACTCGAAAGGTGAATGTTAGAGTCGAGTAGAGAGGCCAATTTGATAGTAACGTACCAACTCGAACTTATAGGAAAGGGCAATGATTTGGTAGGAAGACGAGTTAGATCAAGTGTCAAGGTTTTGGGCATATGGTTACTTAGTGCCTGAACTGAAGAACTATAGTGATAAAGGGAGACGTCCTGAAGCTAGAGGTAAAAAATACTGACGAGGAACCTAAGGAGGACGAGGGCACCATTGAGAAAGAAATTGCTGAGAAAGAACTTATCAAAGAGGATTTGTTTGCTGAAGACTTAAATTAGTTGGTCATAGTTTTTTGATGTGCTATGAACTTAGAACCCTCATGAGAGGAGGAGCAGAGAGAGAATTTGTTTCATATTACCTATAAAGTGAATGACCAAGTGCAAGCACTGATTGTGAATAGTAGAAGTTGCACTAGTATGGCATTAGCTGAAATGGTCACATAGTTAAAGTAGCCAACTATTGCTCACCCGAAGCCGTATAAGTTGCATTGGTTGAGTGATAAGAGAGCACAACATGTCACCTAGCAAGTACTGCTGCCGATCACAATCAGAAACTACTTTAAGGAGATTCTTTGAGATATGTTGCCCATGTACTCCTCGTATGTATTGCTTGGTTGACTATGGCTATTTGACAAGCGAGTTATCCATGACAGATATAGGAAAACGTATGTGTTTGAAAAGGATGGCTAAAAGATTACACTGAACTTGATGCTATTGAGAGAAGTTAATAAACTGCAGACAAAACTTACTCACGAATCAAAAAAGACTCTGATGATGAGTAGAGCTGAGCTTCGTAAGGTCATCAACATTAATGAGCTGACCCTCATGTTATTCAGGCACCTATTAGAGATGAAGGAACTAGGTGAACTACCCCAAGAAGTGAGAGCACTATTGGACGAATATGCTGATTTATTCCTAGAAGAGTTACTTGAGGGGTTCCCTTCACTACGAGGCATAAAACATTGTATTGACCTAATACTCAACATTACCTTGGCGAATAAGCCTGCTTATTGAATGAATCCCAAATAGGCTTCTTAGCTTCAACGTTAGGTCAATGAGTTACTGGAGAGAGGGTATGTTAAGGAAAGTCTTAACCCTTTTGCTGTGCTAGTGCTCCTAGTACCGAGAAAGGATGAAACTTAGCAAATATGTGTTGATAGTTGAGCCATGAACAAGATTACGATCAAATATAAGTATCTAATCTCGAGGTTAGAAGATATGCTAGATGAATTTAGCAAAGCCAAGATCTTTAGCAAAATTGATCTTAAGTCTGGCTACCATCAAATTCGCATGAGGTTAGAAGATGAGTAGAAAACTGCGTTCAAGACTCAATATGGACTTTATGAATAAATGGTCATGCCCTTTGGCTTGTCAAATGCTCCAAGCACTTTCATGAGATTAATGAACCATGTGTTGAGACATCTGATAGGGAAGTGTATCGTAGTGTACTTTGATGATATCCTAGTTTATGATACCGATATGCTGAGTCATTATGAACATCTACATGTTGTATTGAACGTCCTCCGTATCGAGATACTATTCGATATTCTTAAGAAGTGTTGCTTTTGCTAGGAGGAAGTAGTATTCTTAGGCTACGTAGTAAGTGGAGGAGGCTTATAAGTGGACGATGGGAAGATCTGAGCAATTGTCAAGTGGCCGACTCCTACTACTTGTGCTGACGTAAGAAGTTTCCATAGATTGTCTTCATTCTACAAAAGATTCATAAGGATTTTTAGCACCCTCGTCACACTACTTACTGAGCTAATAAAGAAGAACATTGACTTTTGATTGGGAGAAAAGGAGGAGAGGAGTTTTGTTGAGGTAAACAAAAGATTAACTTCTGCTTCAGTGTTAGTTTTACCTAACTTTGAGAAAATATATGAGTTAGAGTACCATGCGTTAGGCATTGGGATAGACGCTGTCCTAATGTAAGAAGGTTGACCAATTGACTTCTATAATGAGAAGCTCAGGGGACCTCAGCTAAACTACTCTGTGTATGACAAAGAACTTTTAGCGCTGATTCGAACATTGCAATTATGGCAGCATTATCTACTGTCAAAAGAATTTGTCATCTATATTATCCATGAGTCTCTAAGATACCTCCAAAGTTAGACTAAGTTGTTGAAACAACAGACGAGATGGGTTAAATTTCTTAAAGGATTCAATTTTCTAATAAAATATAAACTAAGGAAGAGTAACATAGTTATAAATACTCTTTCGAGAAGGAATGCACTTTTGAATGAATTGCAGATTGGATTGTTTGGGTTTGCGAGAATCAAAGAATAGTATTATGAGAATCTACACTTTAGACCTGTATTTGCACGATGTGTCAATGGAAAAACAGTAGACGAGTACTATGTAGAAGATGGCTACTTGTTTTGAGGGGGAAAATTATACTTGTTGACTTGTTTACTGTGGGAGCTACTAATCAAGGAAGCCCATAGTGGAGGTTGTTTAGACATTTTGGGGAGCAAAGAACATATAAATTGCTGAGTGGTCGATTCTTTTGACCAAGAATGAAGCGAGATGTGTACTAAGTTGTTGAAAGCTGTGCCATGTGAAAAAGGGTAAGTGACGAGTTGAAAAAGGGAAAGCAATGTCATTGCCTATTCTAATGACGCCATAGATTGAATTGAGCATAAGCTTTGTTCTTGGACTACCACGAATTGCCTAAGGCAAAAATTCTATTATGGTTGTCGTAAATAGGTTTAGCAAGATGGCACACTTCGTACCCTATTCTAAGACTAACGACGCTTCAGCTACAGCTTTTCTTTTCTTATTGGAGATTGTGCGGTTTCATGGCATGTTGAGGAGTGTAGTCTCCAATAGAGACTCGACCTTATAGTATCGGATGTGGACTAAACTACTATTTAGTACTTCTTGTTACCCCCAAACTGATGGTCAAACAGAGGTGCTTAATTTCACTTTAGGATCACTGCTTCGAGTTACAATGGGTAAGAACTTGGCTAACTGGGACGTTTGCTTGCCAGTGGTCGAATTCACATATAATTAAACAGTTCATGACACCACTAAGTAGACCCCTTTCGAAGTAGTCTATGGTTTTAATCTTGAGTTACCCTTCGATCACAACCATCTACCTGTGCTCGTACAAGAGGACCTTGACATAAGAGTAGAGCACAATCCCTTCAGTATATCTATGACAAAGTCACTCGGCATATTGACCAAGTTGCCAGGCGTATGCGAGAGAAGACCAAGTGTAGGATGGCCAAATATTTTCAGCTAAGAGACTTGGTGTGGCTGTACCCAAGCAAAGAGAGGTTTCTGAGTAAGAGAAGGAACAAACTATCCCTAAAGGCTGAAAGACCATTCATAATCCTCTAGAAGATCAATGATAATGCCTACAGATTAGAGCTATCCGAGGACTATAGGATTTTTGATACCTTCAACATTACTGACCTCAGTCCGTATCACCTTAACGAAGAGCTGATTGAAGACCATTCGGATTTGATCCCAAATCCAAATTAACCTGGAGGGAATAATAGGAATTAGGTTACTGGGCCTTTGACCCATAACCGAGCTCGAGGATTGGAAGGCTTGGTAAGGCGGATTCTTTTGCTTTAGCCAACTCTTGTTGAAACCAAGTATTTCTTTGCCAAGTCACTTTGTATACCGAGCCAAATGACTGCTTATCTCTCTGAAGTGTGCTGAATTGTAGATTGCCAAGAGAACAGTCAAATCTTTCACGATTACGCATTCGCGCTCAAGTCGACCAATGACTCGGCATCTCTTTTGCAATGAAGCCAAGAGAGAGAGAGAGAGAGAGACTAGATTGATCCTTAGCCACCCCTACTTGAACAAGTAACCTGACCGTACACTTTTGTCTGTATCCTCTAATGGCCTCGCCAATGTATTACCGTAATGTATACAGGACCACGTGTTGAATCTACCACACTAATTATTACTTTTCTTAAATATTTATTTTTGCTCTTTTGTATTATTGTATATTATTTCTTTAGGATAATACCCTTCTTATCTTTTCCTTTTTAGGCATGTTGTCTTAAATTCTTAAGTATAAATACTCCTTATAGTTGTAGCTGTGATCATTAGATTGAACATTAATATACTTGATACTTTTCCTCTTGTAAATACGACTTTGTTTACATTCATCTCACTCTTATCCTATCCTTAAGTAAAGTTAGGTGCGAGTAACCTCACTAGATTATCTTGTACGTTATATCAAGTTGTGCTATGAGTCATCAGAAGTTCCATTAGTGCGTTATATCTATCGGAGCTGTTCGTAGGTTTTGCTTACCTTTTTAACCTGTATTTTTGTTTTTCATCATGGTTTATAATACCCACCTAATCCCTCCTCCTTAAGTTGGAGCCGATCAAAGTGACAACTTAGATTGAAAGAAGAGAAGTTGCTAAGCACTAACTGGTTAAGTAAAAATATCAGCCACTTGCATCTTTAAAGGAATGTAAGAAACACTCAAGAAACCAGAAGTAATGTGCTCCCCAATAAAATGGACATCCACATCAATATGTTTGGTACGTACATGCAAACAAGGGTTAGAAGCAATCAATAGGGTGGATTTGTTATCACAAAAAACTTGAACGGGCAAAGTGAGTGAAACGCCTAAGTCTTGAATTACATAAGATGTCCAAGGAATCTCTTTAGTAGTAGCAGCCAAACTACAATACTTGGCTTTAGTAGATGAGGTAGAAACAGTGGATTGTTTCTTTGTCTTCTAAGATACCAAGGAAGAGTTAAGCATTAAGTAATAACTAAAGATGGATTTACGGTCAATCATGCTTGCTGCCCAATCCAAATCAGTGTAAGCATGTAAAGTTAAACTGTAAGTCTTACAACCAGTCATTTAGGGTTTCGATCGGTTGAAAGATCCGATTGAACCTAAATTATAAGTAAAACTAGAAATATTAGCAAAATGATCTCATAAGTTTGAATTTAAGAAATAAGTAATAAAATAAAAGAATATAAAAATTTCAAATTTTAAGTATATAACTCGTTATTTATCGAAAATACGTAAAATGAATTCTGATAATTAACGAATCGCTAGAGATAAATTATATGCATACTAAAAATTATAAAATAACTTAAATAATATTTAAGAATATTTATTTGTACTATATATGAATTTACATATATGTAGAAATATGCGTAATTACTTAAAATATGCTTAATATGCTAAAATAATACTAAATAATTAAAGAAAATTCGTAATTAATTAAGGAAAAATAAAGAAAAATTAGGAAAAATAAGGAATGATCCAAATATAGGTTGTGATGGCTGGGGAAAATAAGAAAAAAATTAGCTAATTAAATTAGAAAAACACAAAAGTCAAATTGGAAGAAGATAAGGCAATTGTCTAATCAAATTAATGCACAATAATTTCCCTAAAGCTTTATAAATAGCATGAAAAATTTAAAAGCTCATTTGGTCAGTTTGGAGAGTGAGAAAAATAGGGAAAGGCGAAATTGAGAGAAAAATTAGGGTTAGGAAAAATAATAAGAAAAACTGTGCAGTTAGAGCCACAAAGGGGAATCAACATCAGACGAGCAGGCAAGACCACGGTGACCGGAGCCACCTAGATCGGTGAGTCCGATTTCCAGCCCGATTTTGTGTAATTTTGTAAAAAATAGTAAATATTCTTAGAAAATTATGAAACTTGTTATTCTGGAATATTTTTATATGTAGTTTTTAGGAAAATATTATTTTGATGAAAATATGTCCCGTGCTATATGGTCCTTAAGAAATTAAGCAAAACCGAGCATGATTAAGATTAGAAATAAATAAGCTCAAGAGTGTAGTTTGGAGCTCAAATTTTTTCTGTAGAATGCTTAAGTGATATAGAATAGTGCTATGAAGCCATTTTTTTTTAATTTAATTTTTGAAATTTTTCGGTAAATTTTTAGTCCTAAAATGATAGAAAAATTGGGTAATTTTGGGTTAATTAGGTGATTAAGATATTAATAACTGATTTAGATAGTTATTAGAGGGTTAGTGATGTTAATATCTGATGTGGAAACCTAATCTTAGCCTTTGGAGTGTTAAGTGTAATTAATGAAGGAATTATGTGGTAATTGTAGAAAATTAGGAATATGTAGAATTGGAAAATTAATAAAAATGAAAAATTAGGTTTAATTAGATAATATAATAATAAAAATAAAAATCTAATAAATCTGAAACGAAAATTTAATTTTAGGTAATTGTATAAAAAATATAAGATTTTCTCATAACAGAGGTAAATTCGGTGATTAAACTAGGATCGGGTGTACCGTATGGACTAGAACACTAGTTAAAGACTAAAAATGATATTTAGGATATCCGAAGATAATGCGATTCATTTCATATTATGGGTCGGAATAATTCTTAGGGTATACGTATAAATCTTTAACAAAAGAAATTGAGTTAAAAACCTAATTTAGAAATCAATGCGAAAACTGAACCCGAACTTAAACTCAAACCTAAAATAATTGTGAAAGATTTGAAAATCTAGATAATTAGACATATTAAACACTACATAAAAGATAATAATAAACGTTATAGGATAAAACAAACCTATAATAGTTATATGAAAAACTGAAACTATGTTTGTGTTATAAGGATGATCGGCGATGGCCTGAGTGGGCCGGATCTCACGTGAGTGAACGAGGAGTCAAGGTAAGTTGGGATTAATACGATGTTGTATTTTGGAGGCTTGAGATTATGCTTGGTTGTGCTTGTTAGATAGTTGGTTGTGCGCATGTGCTTGATTATGAGTGATGCTATTATTCTGTTTATTGTTTTGGCTTGTATTGTATGATTTGTATGAAATAATTGATCACCTTAAACTGGACCTAATCAAATATACGACCTATAATCATAATCGGACCTACATATCAACCCATTAGGGGAACTTAGGATTTTCCGGCCAAATACTGACCCTTTCGAAAGAGATAGCGCAGGATTGTATAATGGTCCCTTCTTCATCCTTAGTTGAACTGAGTGATAGGAGAGGAGGTCATGGCGAAGGTGAAGTCAATGGTTCGAAGGTAGTCGTGGGAGGAGCGAGGTCTCTATTGTACAAGCCTGGGTTTGATCCTGAACTGTTGCATTAATGGCAACTCCTCAACCCGGATTAGAGCGAGCGCAATTTCTCTAATCTCACGATGGGCCGAACAACGTCGAGCGATGGCATTTGCTTGAACATGTATTACACCTAATAAGTTGATTGATAACCTTGTTGTATTTATGGTATAGTTTTAAGTCCTCCATCTTAACTTACTGAGCTGTGGTTGCTCACATCCCTATAGACGTCGTATAGGTGCTAGCTACGAAGTGGCATATAACTACTTTGAAGCTAGCAACGGCTGGATCCTGGAGAGTGAGAAAAAATATTTGTAGAACAAACATATATTCTTAAGGTCTAAGCTTTTATTTTAGAATATTTCATTTTTGAGTAATGTAATAACTGAATTATAGTGTATATATATATTTTTTCACTTTCTTAGGTAAATGATTTATTTAAAATTACAAATTGTTTACTTCAAAGCGAGTTAGTCGTGGACGCCTTGTGTAGATCAGTTCTAAGATAACGATTGTAAAGCTAACTTCTATCTTAGAATGGTTTACACGGCGGGGCTGTTATGACTCTTCCGCTTCGAAGTGGAATAATAAAGGCCTATGGTGATAGTCTCTTTCAAGTATCTTAGTACATGTAAAAGTGCCTGTAAGTGACTAGTACAAGGCTTAGACATGTGCTAACATAAAGCATGGATAGCAAAACTGATGTCTAGTCAAGTAAGATTAACATAAGATAGTTGCCCAACCAATCAACAAAAATAGGAAGGATCAGGAAGTAAAGAACCTATATAAGCAATTAACTTCAATCCACTTGGAAAGGGAAATTGAGTAGGCTTTACAGTAGTCAAACCAGTCTCGTCAAGTAAGTCAAAAATAAATTTTTGTTGACTCAAAAGATAACCAGAAGATGTCTAACAAAGTTTTAACCAAAAAAAGTATCTAGTAAAACCTAAGTCTTTGATAGTAATTACAGCGTCTAACTTGGATTTTAAATAAGAAATGAGAGCCTCATTGGAACCTGTTAACAACATGTCATCCACATAAAGAAGAACCAAACAAATCCTTCATTAGTTTCTTTAGCAAAAAGGGAACAATCATGTTTTGACTGAAGAAAGGCCTCACGAAGCAAAAAATTGGAAATTTCTAAGTTCTATTGGTGTGAGGCTTGTCTCGACCCATATAGAGACCTTTTAAGACAATGAACTGGACTACTTGTAACTTTGCAATAACCTTCGGAAGGATACATATATATTTCTTCATTAAGATGCTCATGCAAGAATGCATTGTTGACATCAATTTGGTATAAATGCTAAGAATAAGCTACAGCTACAATAAGGAGAACTTGCATTGTGTTTAACTTCGCAACTGGAGAAAAAGTCTTATTATGATCTTTCCCTTCAACTTGAGTGTATTCTTTGGCAACTAAGTGAGCCTTACATTGTTCAACACTTCCACTAGGTTGATATTTGACTTTGTAAACCCATTGACAACCTATGGCCTTTTATCCTTAGGTAAAGACACCAAATCGCAACTATCATTACTTTTTAAAGCATAAATTTCATTGTCCATAGCATCTCTCCACTTTTTGAATTTTACAGCTTGTGAATAATGTTTTGGTTCACCAATAGTTAATATATGTGCAAGTGAAACAGTATAATCATGTAGAAAGATATGAAACATGGTGATTACAAACAAAGGATATTTAGGCTAACTAGTAGAAGCAGTAATAGTTGCATCAGAAGAACTAACAATACAAACAAAATCATTCAACCACTGAGGAGTTTTATGGACTTGAGTAGAACAACGTAAAGCAAGAGATTGAAATGATTGTTCTAAAGGAGAAAGAACAGGTAACTACTCTGAAGTATTATTAGCTAATGAAGATGACTGTATGATGTATAGAACAATAGAAGGAGCAGGAGAATTAAATGAAATAGAAGGGAAAGAAACTGAAGGGAAAGAAGAGGATGAATCAACACCATAGTTAATAGAGGACCGATCCTTGAATAGAAAACTATCTTCAAAGAAAAGAACATCCTTGTAACAAACAACTTGTTTTGTGTCCATCTTATAGACTTTGTAACCTTTTTGGGCAATAGCATAACCAAGAAATACACCCTTAATGCCCTAAGGATCAAATTTATCTTTCAAAGGTTAAAAATTGGCAATATAGCATAAACGACAAAAAAGAAGCAATCTACTATAATCTAGAGACTTATTTTAGAGCACTTCGTAAGGAGATCTCTATTGAAGAGTGGCCATGGGCATCAAATTTATCAGATATGTTGCTGCTAATAAACAAATACCCTAAAAATCCTTAGGAAGATTAGCATGTAACCTTAATGCTCTTGATATATCTAATAAATGTCGATGTTTTCTCTCAACTCGTCCATTTTGTTATGGTGAATATGCAATTGTTCTTTGATGAACAATTCCAAGTCTATGAAAGAAATCTTGACAAGCATGAGATATAAAATCACCACCATTATTAGTCCTTATTGTCTTTGGTGTTATTCAAAATGATTTTCTAGGTAGTCAAAGTATTGCATAAGAATGGAATGTGTTTGACTCTTTTGGTTCATCAAATAAGTCTAAGTGGACCTACTATAATCGTCTCTTATTGTAAGGAGGTAATGCATACCAAACAAAGAAGCAACAGCATAAGGTTCCCAATAATCAATATGCAGAAGTTTAAAAGCAAATGTACTCACATTAGAACTCTTGGGAAATGGAACATGATGAAATTTCACTTCTTGACATGTATAATAGAGATAGGAATCTAAGTCAAAATTTTTACATGAATCTAAGTGTTTTAGCTTAGAAAAGGAGCAATGCTTAAGTATGTTGTCACGCCCCGAAGCAGCAGAGTCATAACAGCCCCGCCGTGTAAACCATCCTAAGATAGAAGTTGGCCTTACAACCGCTATCTTAGACCTGATCTACACAAGGCGTCCACGACTAACCCACTTTGAAGTAAACAGTTTGTAATTTCAATAAATCATTTACCTAAGAAAGTGAAAAAAATTATATATAATCACTATAATTCAATTATTACATTATTCAGCAATGAAAAGTAATAACATATGTGTTGATTCTTCAATGTTTTTCCTCACTCCCCAGGATCCAGCAGTTGCTAGCTTCAGAGTAGTTGTTGCCGCTTCTTAGCAAGTACCTGCACGACGTCTATAGGGATGTGAGCAACTACAGCTCAGTAAGTTAGGACGGAGGACTTAAAACTATACCATACACACAACAAGGTTTTCAATCAATTATTAGGTGCAATGCATGTGCAAGCAAATGCCATCGCACGACGTTGTCCGGCCCGTTGTGAAATTAGAGAAATTACGCCCGCTCTAATCTGGGTTGAGGAGTTGCCGTTAATGCAACAGCTCACGACCAAACCCAGGCTTGTGTAATGGAGACCTTGCTCCTCCCGTGACTACCTTCGAACCACTGTCTTCACCCTCACCGCGACCTACTCTCTTGTCACTTAGTTCGACTGAGGATGAAGAAGGGACCATTTTGCAATCCTGCGCTATCCCTTCCGAAGGGGTTGGTATTTGGCCGGAGAGTTCTAAGTTCCCCTAACGGGTTGCCATGCATGTCTGATTATGATTACTGGTCGGATATTTAATTAAGTCCAGTTTAGGGTGATCAGTCTTTTCATACAAGTCATACAATATGTGCCAGAGCAACAAACAGAATCATAACATCACCCATAATCAAGCACATGCACACATTCTCTATCTAACAAGCACAACCAAGCATAATCTTAAGCCTCCAAAATACAGCATCGTATTAATCCCAACTTACCTCGACTCCTTGCTCACTCACTCGAGGTCCGATTTGCTCAGGCCATCGCCGATCATCCCTATAACACGAACGTGGTTTCAGTATTTCATATAATATTATAAGTTCATCTTATCCTATAACGCTTATTGTTAGGTTTTGTTTAAGGTTTAATATGCCTAATTATCTAGGTATTAAGTTTTTTATAATTATTTTAGGTTCGGGTTCCGCATCGATTTCTAGTTCGATTTCTAGGTACTGTTTTGTACCCGGACCCTAGAAATTTGTTTCAACTCATAATGTGAAACTAACCACATTATTTCCAGATACTCTAAATACGATTACTACCCCTAGTCAGCATTTTATTCCATCCGGTACACTTAAACCCGTATTAGTGTACCGAATTTACTCATGTTGTGAGAAATTTTTACATTTTTCATATAATTACCTAAAATTGAATTTTGTTTCAGATTTGTTATGTTCTGATTTTCATTATTTTATTATCTAATTAAACCTAATTTTTTCATATTTATTAATTTTTAATTCTACATATTCCTAATTTTCTACATTTACCACATAACACCTTCATTACTTATACTTAATACTCCATACACTAGGATCAGGTTTCCACATCAGATATTAACATCCCTAAATATCTAATTACTATCTAAATCAGTAATTAATATCCTAATCACCTAATTAACTCCCAATTA
Organism: Lumnitzera racemosa; assembly: GCA_024138005.1. Taxonomy (NCBI): domain Eukaryota; kingdom Viridiplantae; phylum Streptophyta; class Magnoliopsida; order Myrtales; family Combretaceae; genus Lumnitzera; species Lumnitzera racemosa. The sequence continues at coordinate 5,627,526 of JAMXBC010000012.1, forward strand.
CTCAAATTTTCCATCATTTTAGGGCTAAAAATTAACTTAAAAATTTCAAAAATTAAATTTAAAAAAATGACTTCATAGCACTGTTCTATATCACATGAGCATCCTACAGAAAAAAATTGAGCTTCAAACTACACTTCTAAGGTCATTTATTTCTAAACCGAAATGTGTTTAGTTTTGCATGATTTCTTAAGGATCCTATATTACGGGATATGTTTTCATCTAAATAATATTTTTTCTACAAACTACATACAAAAATATCTCAGAATAACAAAATTCATAATTTTCTAATTATATTTACTATTTTTACAAAATTTTACAAGAATCAGGCTAGAATTTGGACTTACCGGTTTGGGTGGCTCCGGCCACCGCGGGCCGCCGTGGCCTTGTCGGCCGGCCTGGGCGCTGCCACCACCGTGTGGTGGTAGTGGCCGTCCACTCCCAGCTCCTCGTATGGTGTGGGTTCCCTTTAAAACCCCTAACTGCACAGTTTTTTTTTTCTAGATTTTCTCTCGATTTTTTCAGTGTTTTGATTTTTCTCAAATCCTAAACTGCCCAAAGGACTTCTGGAATTTTTTCCCCTATTTATAGACAATTTTAGAAATTAATGTGCATTAATTTGATGGGATTTTGCACCAATTCCATGATTTTTGGCTTTTTGTTTGTCAAATTCTTATTGGTTAATTTTTTTCTTGCTGACCACGACCTTATCTTGTTGCATCTTATCCTCTTCTAATTTTTCTGATTTTTTCTATAATTATTTTGTATTTTTCTTTAATTATTTGCTTAGTTTTAGGCTAATTTAGGTAATTACGCGTATTTTTATCTACACGTAAATACATGTGGGGTATACGTGAACATTCCTAAATATTATTTTGGTCATTTTAAAATTTTTAGTATACATATAATCTATCTTTAATAATTTATTAGTTATTTCATTACACTTTTCGCATTTTCGATGATTAATACCTATTATGCTTAAAATTTGAAAATTTTATAGTCTCCTATTTTACTATTTATTTTCTTAAATTTAAGTTTACGGGGTCATTTTTACTAATATTTCTCTCAATAGTTTATAATTTGGGTGTGATCGGATCCTTTAACCAATCGTCCTAAACCTTGGGTTCTAAGTTCGATCTTACGGTTACTTAGCTGAACTTTGGGACTTACATTTGTTGTGTAACAACATGACATTTGACTTATTCACTAAATTAACTAAAGACATGGTAGAACTTAAACCAACAATATTAGCAACCTTACGTGACTTTGAAAGACAGTAAGTATATACCATTCCTGGCTTGTGTTGTCGCTAAAATTCTCTTAATACTCAGGTCCTGTAAGGTACAAAAATGTGGATAAAAAATAGCTTGCAAGTAAAGATCATAGGAAAGTTTGTTTACTAAGAACAAATTGTGTGAGAATGATGGAACATAAAGCACAGTGCTAAGGATAAGGTCAGCATTAATATTTACTGAACCTGACTTAGTTGCATGTAAGATGGTTCCATTAGGTAGTTTGATGTGAATTGCGCTGTCTAGAGGTTTAATATCATGCAAGAGCTCAACAAAAGGTGTCATGTGATCACCTGGACCGGTATCTACTATCCATGTTACTAAAATATTATCTACAGCTACAAAAGAAGAGTATTAAGAAATACGTGCATGAGTAATTGCATTGGCTACAATTGCAGAATTCTCCTTGTCTTTCTTTTTCATAAGTTTGAGCATCCCATCACATAATTCCAGAAACATGTTCTTGTCAAGACTTTTGAGAAAAGTTGTATCCTCCTTGTCATCAAGCTCTAACGTAGTTTCTAAGCAATTACTTTCATCTCTAGTCTTACAAAAAGATGATGTAGCCATATTATTCTTCTTTTTAGACATAAGTCTCTTCCTTTTATACCAATCAAGATACCCAACTATTTGAAAGCAACTATCAACCAAATGCCCTTCCTATTTACAATGCACATGCACAAGACCTTTTTTGTTCTTTTTCTTCTTTAAGTAATTACCCTTATTCGCACAAAAGGCTATAAAATCGGTATGCAAACTCAAAGTTCCTGATAATTGCTTCTGCTTCTCCACCTGTTGCACCAAATAATATGCTTGGTTAATTGAAGCCAAAGGTTCTATGGCCAAAATCTGGTTTCTAACACTCTCATAACTATCACTTAAGCCCATCAGAAATTGAATCAATCGAGTATGTGACTCATATTCCACAATTCATTCCTTAGAAGCATAAGTATAGTAATCCATTATTCTAAATTCACAACGAGGAAACAAATAAAGTTCTTGTAGTTCATCCCAATACTTAGGTAGCCTATTGTAATACACACTTACGGCTTAATTATCCTGTATAATGTTGCTAATTTCATGCTGAAGTTGAAACACCAAAAGATCACTAGCAACTCCATACTACTGCTTAACTTCTTTCCATAACTGAAAGGCTGATTATGTATATAAAAAATTCTACGCTAATAAACTTATAATCAAGTCCATGAGCCAACACCTTACCATATAATTAGCTCTAATCCATTTATTCAACTGATCAAAATCTTCGGTAGGCCTAGGAACAAATCCATTTACAAAACCAGATTTAGATTTGGTGCTTAACCCTAATTTCATGGATTTACTCCAATGTAAGTAATTATTGCCATTGAAGATTATATTTCCAATATTCATGCCAGGATGATTCGATCTAGAAAGATAAAAATGATTGTTAATAGCTAAGTAAAGATTATTATTCATTTCGACAATTTGATTGTTCCTATAAAAAAACGACTAAACTCAAAATTGAAGAACAAAAGACTCAAGAAATGACTTGCTTTAATACCATGAAAAATTACAACCTAGCAATGTGTAGTTGTTTCCTATTGATGCACGAACAGAATTCCTTATAGAAGAGCTTCTTGAAATAGAGAGAAGACTCAAGTTTCACAAATGGAATAAAAGTATATTCATCTATCTGTTTTTGTTTTTATTACAATGATCTTTTATATACAAGAAGAATTGTAACTAACTGATCTTATAGGAAAATCACAACTGGACTGACTATATACATGGAAATAGAATAATAATAATAATAATAATAATAATCTTAACAGCATGGTAATATAATAAATATATAGTCAGGTTTGAAATGCTCTAGAAAATGGTTTTATAATATGAGAGCGCTATTGTTATAACGGATTTGTGACAAAAAATTTTATTTTAAATTAGAATGTCTCCAAAAGTTTTTTGAGATGGAGACAAAAAAATTCATCACTAAAATAAGAATTTATTATACTGAATCCCGTATAAGGATGATGAAAGTAGATACATTTTACATCTTAAGGGGGTTATAATTGAAAATACCAAAAATATCAATGTACAGTTGGAGATAAGATCAACTTACTGTGGGTTAGGGTAATCATGGTATAGTTCAGGAAACAAACTGAATGTAATTACATTAGATTCAATTCAAACTCCCAATGTCTCGAATCACTTTTAAAAGTTTGGAGTTTTGAGACTAATTACTTAAATTGTGGCATCGTTGGAAGTGCTTGCAAAACATGTAATTATTGTGATCACATTTTAATGTAAACAATACAGACCTATTATTATATATTGGGGCATTTGCAAAATATATGATTTCAAAATGCTATTTCAATTTGTTAAAAAAAAAAAAAGGTATTTACAAACAAGAAGTCACAATCTAATATATTATTAGACATACAAAATCATATGAAAAAAGTGTAATAAAATCAAAATACAAAGAAAATATACTATTCTCATTATAGCTGAACAAAATTTTGGTGTGGCAAAAAAGTAGCAATGGTCATGGTCAAAAATGGTTTCAATTGTGCAAAATTCAGACAATATTGAACGTAGAAGACCCAAATGGAAAAATTATATATATACATATTTTTACTAAAATAGGTAATCATATAACTTTAAACATTTTTTTTAGTTTATTTAATATACATGTCAATATCTATGAATAAAGAAAAAAAAAAACCATCATAAAGAACAAATTGCAGCAATAGTACAATATGGTAATATGTATCGACCATCACTCTCCTACCATTTGAGATTATCCAAATTAGACATTAATACATGAATTAAATCTTAATTATAACACGACAGGAAACATAGTAATTGCCTACATGATTCAACTTCAATTTGCTGAAAAATGAAAAATTATAATCACTTCCCTACCCCCACCAAAAGGTATGACAAAAGAAAAATTAAAAAAAAAAAATCGGTTCCCTTTTTTTTTTTTTTTTTTTTTAATTAAGCAAATGTAGATTTGTTTTCAGCAGTATGTTCTAACAATTTCTAGCAATAAAGTTTTGAAAATGTACAAGTAAAGTAAACATAATCGTGTTGTATGAAGTTACTGTATAAGGCACGATCATGGAAATTTTTAATTATGGAGAGGATCCTACTATAAGCAAAACTATCAAAGTGATCTAGTTACGGTTACGTATTCATAAATGTCTCTACATACTAGATCTACACTCAAATTCATTTATAAATGAAGCTTAAACTAGTGTAACCCGTTCATTATTCATATCATGTTTTCCTCACACAAACCATTTTAAAACCGTGATTTGTATGAATACCATGCCTTTGTATCCTAACAAAAAATATTAATCCTAATACAGAAGATAATGAAAATTATCAATTCAAATCTATTCAAACCCATTCTAATTACATTATTTTTCTTATCCTATAAGACAATCTCCAATCTTGCTTGATATATGGAGTAGCACTGAGAATATAAATGAATTTTTGTTTTTGGTTGAAGAATATAGTAAATTCATAATTGTTGTATTTGTAACAAAAATAGAACCATTCCTTTTCCCTCCAACGACCTAATCAAGAACTAATAGAAGATTGCTATCTGAGGGAAGGCCCAAAATAAAGACTTTAATGTATCGAAGGGTCCTCTATATATAACCGAAAGCAGGGGAGGATCTTTTACCTTTAAGGTCATGGTGAATACTCTGAAAGTTGATTGATTGGGCTTTGCTCATCAAACCAATGCTAATCGAAAAGTCAATGGTTGGACTTGGCTAGAACTATTAAAAACCTTAGTGAATGGAAACTAGGCTGGTTATTCGGCCTAGTGGGGTCGATAGTTCCCAAACATGTTATTATAAGATTTATAAGAAAACAAAAATTATGGTACAATAAAAAAAAAAAAAACACATTTTGCTGGTTTATTTTCTAACTTTGGTTTGAAGAATTCTCTTTTAGAAGTTATATTGCTCATATTCTTTTTTTTTTTTTAGTTTTCAAAATATAATTACAACAATTATGGAAAAGAGGAAAATCAAACTAAATCTATTTTATTAAGAGAGCGATGTTAATATCACTTGACTATAAAGGCGTTAATACTTTCGTACTCATATTAATAAGATTCAAGGGGAAAAGAAAAAAAAGAAAGCTGTTCAAATGTCTTTAGATTTAGGATTTTTTTTCTAATATCCACCATTTTCCTCTTTTAAATACTGTCATGGATAATTAATAGTTGATAATAAAAGAAACAATTTAAAATTTTAGGCAATTTCAATAATTATTTTGGAAATTGTTAGAGAATGAAAATCGAAAGAATTCATTTCCTAATATCTCCTGTATGGTTGAGATTCGGGAAAATTCTAATTTTTATCTAGTAAAAATTTAAATTATAGAAACCTTTTTAGGAAATTTTATTAAACCATTCATATGCAATTTTGAAAAAAAAAAAAGAAAATGACTAACAAACTTTGATGTGTTTACCTTTGTTGTGATGCCTCCAAAAATAAGTGGAAGTAACTCACAGCAAGATACATAATGGATTCCAAAAATGAGTGCCTTAGAAATGAAAAGAAATTAGATTCATCATTTTCTAAAGAATTATTTGACACTTGCGTATGATTTTTTAATAGAAAATGGAAAAGTATAAATTTTGGCTAGAAAAAGGAAAAAAATACAAAAAAAAAGTATAAAAATACGGTATCTGAAAAAATATTTCCAAATATACCCTACAAGGATTTATTCTTCCTTGTCCCTTTACTCCCCCATTTTACATGCACTCCATTCTATGCCTAACTCTCTCTCTCTTAAGCTATTTGCAAAATCTCTCTATCAAATTCACCATCTAAGTTCGTTATTTTTTTGATGAATCCATCATAAAATCGAAGTAGTTGCATGGTATAGGTCTCTATTATAGGAAATTATTGAAAAAAAGGAGATAATTAGTATGTGATCATCACTTTCTCTCTCGAGACATTAATATAAGAAAATGTATCATTTTTACTCGTTTTGATCCGTTTTAAGTAAATGTTTTTTGAAAAAACAGTGTTTTTACTTGATGCATGATGGTACATTGTTGTCTACTGGTAATTTTTGGGTAAGTGAGTACGTTCGTCTGTGTTATAACAAATAGTTCAATTAAATAGTTTTTTATTCTCCATTGCTTGTAAGTTGAGCTATTTTTTTGTATAAATTTATGTTCGTTAGTTAAGTATATATGCATACCATATTTTTTTTTTTGTATGACATCAATGTTTTTATGATTTCTTTTCTTGGAATATTATGTTCATTATTTAGTACAATTTATATGTACATGTATGTAGGTACTGTATTGTATGTACACATGTGTATTAGGTAATACGTGTACAAAATATTATTGTTGAGGGGTATATATAATGAATTGACTTATGAGGCGGTGTAATTTCTTTATTTGTTTTAGTTAGAGTAACTACCGATTCTAGTGACATTAAGGGATTATGATAGTAAAAGTAAATTAGGTGATGTGCTCATGAACTCGAGTAGAGTGTCTCCACTAGTCTAAGGTAGTATTTTTACATGCCCATGCTGAAGTTTATGAAGTTGATGTGGCAAACAGGTGTATAATAGATAATATAAGGTTAGTTTGTTATGTTGGTGGAAATATTTTGGAAGGAGAGGATGGGAGCAGTATAATAGGCGCCTGAGAACATTAGTTAGAGTTCCGGTTGGGGTCACATATGACTAGATAGTTAGATTGATATATAATCGGCTTCAGGTTGACATGATGACATACTGCATCAAGCTGATTCATAGATGCCTTTTTGTAGGTGGGACCAGGGACATGTCTTGTGCCATCCCCATTAACAATGATTATGACGTCCAACAGTTAATGGCTTCCTCAGTAAGACATGGTGGAGTTAATGGTTTCGCGAAGATGTATATTGAAATTCATGAAGTGAACCTGTAAGCCCCAAAATTAGCCATTTGAGGTTTCGATTAGTTGAAGGACTCGAGCGAGCCTAAATTATAAAGTAAAGCTAGAAATATTAGTAAAATGATCCCGTAAGTTTGAATTTAAGAAAATAAGCAATAAAATAAAAGAATATAAAAATTCCAAATTTTAAGTGTATAATTTGTTATTTATCGAAAATTCAGAAAATGCGTAAAATGCATTCCGATAATTAACGAATCGCTAGAGATAAATTATATGTATATTAAAAATCATAAAATAACCTAAATAATATTTAGAAATATTTATTTATACTATATACGAATTTACATGTATGTAGAAATACGCGTAATTACTTAAAATACGCGTAATGTGCCAAAATAATACTAAATAATTAAAGAAAATTCATAATTAATTAAGGAAAAATAAAGAAAAATAAGGAATGATCCAGAATTGGGTCGTGACAGCTGGAAAAAAAGAGAAAAAAATCGGCCAATTAAATTAAGACACATAAAAGCCAAAAATTAAGGGATAATGCAATTGTCTTGTCCAATTTAATGCACAATAAATTCCCTACACGTCTATAAATAGGAAAAAAATTTGGATAGTTAGGGATTTGAGAAAAATAGAGAGACTCAAAAATTGAGAGAAAAACCAAGAAAAAAAAAAAGAAAAGGAAAACTGTGCAGTTAGGGCTACAAAGGAGAACCCCGACCTGAGGGGAAGTTGGGAGTGGATGGCCACCACCACCACATGGTGATGGAAACACCTAGGTGGGATGACACACCCATGGCCACCGAAGGTGGTCGGAGCCACCCAAATCGGTGAGTTCAATTTCTAGCCCGATTTTGTGTAATTTTGTAAAAATAGTAAATATTGTTAAAAAATTATGAAATTTATTATTCTAAAATATTTTTGTATGTAGTTTTTATGAAAAATATTATTTTGAAGAAAAAATGTCTCGTGATATAGGGTCCTTAAGAAATCGTGTAAAACTGAGCATGTTTCGGTTTAGAAATAAATGACCTTAGGAGTGTATTTTCGAGCCCAAAATTTTTGTGTAGATTACTTAGATGATATAGAACAGTGCTATGAAGCTCGTTTTTAAAAATTAATTTTTAAAATTTTTAGATAATTTTTAGGCACTAAAATGAGGCATAAAATGGGTAATTTAGGGTTAATTAAGTAATTAAATGATTAATTACTGATTTAGTGAATAATTATATGTTTTAGGATGTTGAAATCTGATGGAGTATGATACTTGTAGCATTTAGGGTGTTAGATGTAATTATTAGGTTAATTATGTAGTAAATGATTAATAAGGAAAAATAGTTAACTTTAAGTTAATTTTGTAAATTAGGGAAATTAGGAGTACAATCCGATTTAGGATGAATTTAGACATTTTGAAATGATAATTGATGTTTAGGGATGATAATTAATGTGATAGAAATATTAGAAGTGCATTATGTACATAATAGGCAATAATGCATAATATGTAATTTTTGAAAATATAATAAATAGAAAATATTAGGATAAAAATTGATATTATATAAATAATAAGGATATATAATAAATCTGATAAGAAACTTGAATTTATGTAATTATATGAAAAATGTAAAATTTTCTCACATCAGGAGTAAATTTGGTACACTAATAAGGTAAAAGTGTACCGGATGAAATAAAATATTGACTAGGGATAATAATGATATTTAGGAGATTGGGAAGTAATGTGATTAATTTCACATTATGAGTTGAAATGAATTTCTAGGGTTGGAATATAAAACATTACTTAGAAATCGAACTAGAACCTAATTTAAAAATCGATGTGGAAACCGAATCCGAACCTAACCCCAAACCTAGAATAATTATAAAAGACTTAAGACTTAGATAATTAGGCATATTAAACCCTAAACAAAACCTAACAATAAGCGTTATAGGATAAAATGAATCTATAATAATTATATGAAAAACTGAAACCACATTTGTGTTATAGGGATGATAGGCAATGGCCTGAGTAAATTGGATCTCGAGTGAGTGAGCGAGGAGTCGAGGTAAGTTGGGAATTAATACACTGCTGTATTTTGGAGGCTTAAGATTATGCTTGTTTGTGCTTGTTAGATAGTTGGCTGTGTGCATGTGCTTGATTATGGGTGATACTATGATTCTGTTTGTTGCTCTGTCATGTATTATATGACTTGTATGAAATGATTGATCACCCTAAGCTGGACTTAATCTAATAGACGACTAGTAATCATAATCGGATATGCATGACAACCCGTTAGGGGAACTTAGGACTCTCCGGCCAAATACTGACCCCTTCGAAAGGGATAGCGCAGGATTGCAAAATGGTCCCTTTTTCATCCTTAGTCAAACTAAGTGATAGAAGAAGAGGTCGCGGCGAGGGTGAAGACAGTGGTTCGAAGGTAGTCGCGGGAGGAGCAAGGTCTCCATTACACAAGCCTGGGTTTGGTCGTGAGCTGTTGCATTAACGGCAACTCCTCAGCCCGGATTAGAGCGGACGCAATTTCTCTAATCTCACGATGGGCCGGATAACGTCGTGTGATGGCATTTTCTTGCGCATGCATTGCACCTAATAAATGATTGAAAACCTTGTTGTGTGTATAGTATAGTTTTAAGTCCTCCATCCTAACTTACTGAGTTGTAGTTGTTCACATCCTTATAGACGTTGTGCAGGTGCTGGTTAAGAAGCGGCAAACAACTACTCTGAAGCTAGCAACTGTTGGATCCTGGGAAGTGAGGAAAAATATTTGAAGAACAAACATATATTCTTAAGGTCTAAGTTTTATTTTAGAATTATTTTTTTTTTCATTTTGAATGATGTAATAACTGAATTATAGTATATATATATATATATATATATAAATTTTCTCATTTTCTTACATAAATGCTTTATCTAAATTACAAACTGTTTACTTCAAAGCGGATTAGTCGTAAACGTCTTCTATAGATCAGGTCTAAGATAGCGGTTGTAAGGCCAACTTCTATCTTAGGATGGTTTACACAGCGGGGCTGTTACGACTCTGCCGCTTTAGGGCGTGACAGAACCTATCACCAATAGCCCTTCTCGCTGCTAAGCATGATGTTGGACTGCAAGTTGAAATTGGGGTATTCAAATCTTGAGCAGTCCCACTGAGTTATGTACCAAGCAATAGTCGCATGTCCAGTGAACCTAATGTTTTGATCACCAGCGAGTCTAATAGAGATACTAATGTGGAGAATGAACTAGCTTGTGCTGACATTGATGAAGATTTTGATGATACAGATTGTAATGATGACGATGGCCTAAGTGAAATTGGTTACAGGAAGTGGAAAAAGCATAAGGGTCGTGTGGACGAAACGATTGGAGGCATGAGTTAGCGACATGTGTAGATGTAGTCGGGATGGCGGAAGTGTATTCTACATGTTGCTAATAACTTTAACACTTGGGCTAAGAACAAAGACTACAAAGAGCCGATAAAGAAGGTCACTTATCAGTTGCAACCTTAAAAGTTTCATGTTTACTATGACGAAGCCAAGATTATGAGACCCTATACTAGAGTATATTTTAGAGGATTGCATCCTAAAATGTGAACATTGGCATACAACGACGGAGGTCGGTTTGGTCATAGGATGATTAACATTGCAGAAAGTTATAATAGTGCTTTGTATGATGCTAGGAACTTACTCGTTGTGGTATTACTTAAGAAAAATTTCTACAACTGCAACAACTACTTCAACAAATGTAAGATTGAGTTAGCGGAGCAAATGGCATTGGCAAAGTATTAACTAAATTTGCAAAGAGAAAGTTTGACAGGTGGCACAAAGTGGCCAATAGTCACTGTGTTGTGATTTTTTACTATAATGAGTAGATATTCGAGATCATTAAGGCACCAAGACCTATGGCACATGGGCAGGAAGGAGAGAACAGCCATACGATTGCACCTAGGACCGTACGGTGTACTTGTAATAAGTGACAAACATACAAAATTTCAAACTCATGTGTCATAGCTGTTACGAAAAAATAAGTAAGGATTTTATTGCACATATTGGATATTGTTACACATTTCAGAATCAGCTATGTGTATATGCGTCTTCCTTCATGCCTTGTGCCGATAAGTCTAGTTGGTAATATCTTAACATTCTTGTGTGACATCCAGTTACAACATTAAACAGGGTTAAGAATCTAGGCAAGTCATAGGAGAAACGATTTCAAAATGACATGGACATTTAGGAGGGACCGTTAACTTACACTTGTAGACTATGCAGTGGGGATGGACATAATAGGAGAAAATGTCCACAGTGAGGAAGACAACCAACATCAAGTGGATCCATCGATTGTTAACTTAGTAAAAGTGAAAAAACCTATAATAATATTGATTGATTATATATATGGAAATGTATTTAAGAAATTGTTCTTTTTCTAACATTTTTCTTTTACATTATGAGTTTTGTAGTAAGCTTACTATTTTTCTTTTTATCTTTTGTATTTGTAGGAGTAGATAGATTCAGGATCGGTAGATAGGACATTATTTCACTTGTAGCCATCCCATAAGTCTGAGTTACTATGGGGTGGTCAGGTAAGGAATAGCAAATGGAAAACATACTTGTGATTTTTTCAATTCATATACTGATTGTAACAATAGTTCTTCTTCTTTGGTTATAGGAAAACTGTTAGCTTGGGTGTTATAGACATACAACAATATTTAGGCATCAAAATGGCAAGGAGATTCCAATAGATCTACATATAATCCCATATCTGGAGCAATTAGGCTTCATTGGTATACGGTAGGTTCCCTTTATACAGTTGGATTAGTACTTGATTATTGCCCTAGTTGGGCAATAGAGGGAGGAGACACATACGTTTCACTTCTACACTAGTGAGATGATGGTGACACTACAGGATATATCTTTGCTCATATGATGCAATTACTAGCGTGATGGTATCTATTGGCTAGGCCAAGTTATGTCACCACCTATTAGGAATTCGCTTACTAGAGAATTCCTTAGATGGTGCTAGATTGAAGTTGTCCTAGTTGAAGGACAATTTCATTGATTTGCTTTTTGACTTAGACGATGAGATAGTGCAGTACTTCACGGGGGCACATATCATACTGTTAACTGCGGGTATGTTGTTTTCAAACAAGTCTAACAATGTCGTACACTTTATGTTCCTCTCCTTCTCTTATCGGACCTCACCATGGCTAGGCGATATACGAGGGGAGCAGCTCGCTTGGCATGATTATACTACCAATTGTGCCTAGCTTCTAAGGTAGACGTAAGAGTGATTAATAGTCCATTGGTGATTTCACAGGTGTGAGCATGGGAGCAGTTCCCACAAATCACCCCTTTACGTTGTTGGATTATGACAGTTGTCAACAATTGACCACTTATGAGTCAATGGGGGGCGGATGACGTGACTGAGCTATCCATGCATGTGGTTAGACAGTATAGAGATGCATTCGATTTCTAACGTCCAAAGCAAGTATGTATTTACCAAAACCATCTCCTTATTCATTTAGTAATTGTTACTTTTTTTTTCATCTTTATTGTTGATAATTAATTCAGGTTCTTTGGATTCCTTATAATCACGATGATGTTGCCAAACTCCTCGCTTGTTGTCGGGATGGGAGTATTGTATGGCTAGCTTATGTACAACTTATATGCTTTTACATTAAGGAGATGCACTATCTTGATCATGTAGCTTGACAGTTTGGCAGGATGCAAGAGATGTCGACCCACCCTGACATTGGATGGGACTACACAATATCTACCTGAGAGGCAGGACAGAGATAAATTGAGCGATACATCATGCAAATTGGATAGCACATTGGGAGGATCATCGAAATCGGATAGTTCATATCTAACCACCACCTGGTGTACTTCTTAACTACATCCCCTAGTACCAGCAAGTTACTCATAGATACATCGTCCGGTTAAGGGCTTCTTAGATGTATATGATACATATAATTGCTTCTTCAATTACACTTTTGTTTTTTTATTTATATACAACTTAAACTTCTACGTTTGGAATGTAAGAAGACTTCAGACATAGAATGCCGCATATGTCATACGAGGACATAATATTTGAGCAGCATCGAGTTGATGACCTAATCTAAGGGATTATTGGGGTCTACTTAGGCCACCCAACTACATTCGATCCTAATGTCGACAAAGACGATTCCCCATCGAATGAGCCATAGAGAGAAAGGGGCCATTGAGGACATGGTCATTGTCGAGTTTTAAGCCGATGACGTAGATAGCCCGATATGTAAATTCACAACGATGCTTCTCTCCTACACTTTTCGCCGCTAGAATCTCTTAGATCGCTAGGATTTGAATATCGCAGGCCATTCATCATGGAGAGCTCTGGTGATCTTATGTACCATACTCCTGTCATAGGAGAGACCTTTACTAGTCAGTTCCATAACCGCACTATACCATTGATGAGGCCAGTTAGAGATCCTTAGTACGACATGGGCAAGAGAGTTATGTAGATGTATCTTTCTCTAGTTCCCATACATGCATAATTTTCGGGTACTTATAGTCAGGATGGTAGGTAGATCACCCAGTTGGATGCAGCCCAGATGGTTAAGCCCCAGAACAATGCAGAGCCCCAGGATGTTCAGCTATTGGCTTGACGACGGTGCTGACATCATTAGATTTGAATATTTCACTTTTGATTCACTTTCTTTATTTTTGAAGCACTTTTTAGCTATTTTGTTAGAATAATTACATTTCCTACAATGGTTTCATGTTTAATTTTAAGTTATTAACATGTTTCGATGTTAATTCAAAATGCGTATTTGTATATAATGGAAAGAGGAAAAAACCAAACATCTTACAAATAAATAATTGGATTGAATGATTAAAAAAAATAACATTCTATAAAACATCGTATGTTGATTACGTTTTCAACTAAAATCACGTATGGGCTTGACTAAATTTAAAGTGATTATATTTTCAACTAAAATCATGTATAGGCTAGATTAAATTTAAATAGATGAAATGAAATTGCCTTTCGAGAAGGCAATTTCTAGATGAGTTAAAATCGCTTCTTGAAGAGGCGATGGCGATTTTAGTGCATTTAGATATCGCCTCTTCAAGAGGCGATTTCAATTGTAGTAAATTTGGGAATATTTTTTCAGAAGCCGCATTTATGTAATTTTTTTTTCATTTTTTCCTTTTCCCAATTTAGGCTTAAGTTTTCTATTTAAAATTTAAACCTTCAAATCATTCTATTTTTGTTCTCAGTGTTTGTAAATATTAATAAATGTGTCATTTTTTAACCATATTAAGCTTTTTATCTATATATGACATGTGGTGTGATTTAATTGGTGGAAATAATTAAATTAAATAAATAATAAATATATATTATTTTAAGTACCTTATTATAAAAATGAAAAAAATTGGAAATATAAAAAAGTTCAAGAAAAAAACAAAACAAAAGAAATGCAGAAAATAAAAAGATTTATGGCAATATTCCATCGGTCTATATGATTATCATGCTACTCCTTAAAGATAGTGGACAGTTAACCTCTGATTATGGGTAGCTAGAATAGCCATAAGAAAAAGTAGGTTGTACCTAACTGATTAAAGTAGGTCGATTTAGACCATCATTGATAATGAGTGATTGTCCAGCCCCTTAAGTGGTCATGCGACCCTCCAAGGGTAGTGGGTGGTTACCCTCATACCAAAAAATTAAGGAGGATAAAAAAAAGAAACAAGGCAAAAAAAAGGAGGCACAAACCCATTAAGTAATGCCTTTAAAAAAAAAAAAAAAAATTCTTGCATTACACCACCATAAGATAAGTGGTGGCCACCAATCATTAGTGACGGACTGAATCAATACACCTTTTATTAGTGGGGTAACCTCAACTTTTTTTTTTTTTTATGATAATGCCATTTTTTTTTCAAAACTTTTTCTTTATTTTTACATAATTTTATTTATTTTTTTCAATTTTATTATATTAGTTAATTTTGTAATCATGTTGATAAATGGGAGATTGCTAAGTATCCTTTTATTTTCCATAGATTTTTCTTTTATTTTTCTAAAATTTTAAATATTTATTAATAATTTACTTAAATAATATATATTATTTTTGTTGATAGGTTTAAGTCCAATTAGACCAGGAATGACCTCTTAAGGATATGGGCGAGCTATTTTGGCCCGATCCGACTTGTTTAGGTTGGATATAGCCAAAGCCTTATTTGAGGCTTAAAAGATGAATACCCTGGAGAAATTCAAGGGTAGTATGACCAGGGGAGATTTCCCAGCAAACGGCTCGTACTGGAAATGAAGAGCTCGGAATAGTTCAGTCAACTCCTCTGATATGTTTGAATATTCGAATGATGGAAATGGACATGAACGATCTAGTGGTTATTGCATCAACTAACTGTTCGTCGCCCCACTCCCTAGAAATTAGGACGTGGTCTAAATAGTTGATAACGCATGCGTTAGTAGTTGAATTGCCATGCCTGAACAGTTATGAAGCCTCGCCTATAAATAATCACCCATGCTTTATAGAAAAACTCTCTCTACTACTTTATTATTCATGCGCACTTTACTCAAATATTTTATGCACACGATCTCATTAATTTAGGCATTGGAGCATTGGCCCCACAAAAAATAAAAAATAAAAATAATTAGGCATTGGAGTGACCATGTAGCACAGCCCTGACACCCCCTTTAACCTCATCCTAATTTTTTTTGCAGGTTACTATCTTGTTCCAACTTCTTGACAAAGATCATGCGACAATAGTTTTATTATTTATGTAAGTTGATTATTTCTACTAATTGCATCCTCTTCACGTGTCACATATGGATGGAACACTTAAGGATCCTTAATGAAAGCATTTGTTTGTTGATGCTTGTAAATATTAACAACTTTCGGATAAAAAAAAAAAGGCATAGAATTGAAATAAAAGACTGTGTAATGTTGAGGATCAAAATTTGTACCTTTTCCAACAAAAAAAATTTATAAAAAGGGGCTTGTTATAACCATAGTATATGTACTACATGATACTTCTAATTTCGTAAACTCATAACAATAAATGTAAGTGGTGGGGTTAATATTCAACAGATTTGATGCGATGTAAATGTAGATTGTTTTGCTTTGTGATTTAGGATTGATATTTGATTATGGAGGAATATTGTTGAGCACTTGATTCGATTGAATATGATAAGAATTTAATGGGGCATTTTTTTGATGGATAATGAGATATGATTTTGCTTTAGTTTCAAATATATATAAATGTTTAAGCTAATAAGCTATAATTTCGATACATGACATCATGTTAGACTCAACGAGTAAGGATATATAATACTCGTTAGAATATTGTTAACAGACGTTAAGTATCATTTCTCTATCTTAATGTATAGAAGCGTGAATTTAATTTTTTTGAACTAATTTTTGTTACCTTATCCCTATATTCTAATTAGGCGATAATATACCACAGATGGTCAATCGTATATGAGTTGTGAGTTGGACGACCTTTTGCAGTATCAAACTGTGGATGTTTGGTAGTTTTCGTGTTGATTCCTCTTACTTCCCGAATTGTGGAGGTAATGAGGTTTCTTCTGCAAGCGGTTGTAGTCGTATAGATGTGTTCTCTTTTTGGAAGGCGGAGAGAATCTCGAGGGGAGAGAAAGGGAGATCTAGAGCTGGAGAGATCCACCACAAGAATTTTAGTTTTGGGCAACGTTTTCAAATTTACAAATGTGGCCAATTTTAATATCGTTACGTTTATTAAATGTTGCCCAAAATAAGTTATTTGTGATGTTTATTATTAAATATGAAATATCTATATTATTAAAACCTTTAGAAACTTACGTAATCGTCATAGTTGAAATTCGTATTTAGATCAATATTAATCTGCTTAAAATATATATATATATATATCGTGAATACTCCAGCGAATGTACTGAATCGGAATCAAATAATAAAAAGTGAGTAAGATTGTTGATTCCTTGAGAACTAAGAAATTACTAATCCTATAATAGTTTTTATCAATATTTAAGCAATCAAAATTAAATTATGAATTAACTAATTTAAAATTACCTTAAAATTTTCGAAAAGAAAAATTATGATAAAATTTTTAAAACTATGCAATCAATTGAGAATGTGAGAAAAACAGAATCTACGGTCATTCAAGTGAAATTATCATGCTTAAAATTTAAAGACTTAAACCTCTAATTAATCGGTCAACTTCTACATCTCTAATTAACAGTGGACTCTATATTACAATCATACACCTCCTGATGCTATGATCGTCTAATTTTCTAAATCAATTATCTCTAATGTTTTAGTGAATAATTAACTCTAAATATTGCATTAATTCCTGGATATTTTTTAATTAATCCAATTAATGCCGCTCTCATATTAGCTAATTAGTTTAATCAAGAATGTCTAACAAATCGTATATCAACTCTCGTATCAATAGTGTTTCTAACAATTATAACCAAGAGATAATTATAATCGAAATTATAGAAATTATAATCACGAATCATCCATGCATCTATTAATCTTATAACATGAATGCAATTATCATCCCAACTTTTGGGGTTTCATCAATTTCTTACAAATTAAACTTAGGAAGCCATGGAAATTAAAACGAAAGCACGGATAATAATTGAATTTGTAAAGAAGTTCATGATTAAAAGTATGAATAAATCACAAAATTGCATAAATATAAATAGAATAGAGATCACCAATTTTGTAATTATGATGAATAAACTTCAATTGTAATTCTAAAGATGATCTCTACAGCAAAAGCGAAATCTTCTCCATGATCCATGAATTTCAAAAGAAAAACTCTTCTAAAATAAAATCTAACTTCTTCTAAGTCTCTAATTCTAAAAAAGATGAAAAAGTCCCCAAAAATCAATGACATGGCTATTTATAAAGAAAACTAGGGTTATTTGTTGAATGGTTCTTTTTTTTATTGAGGGTTGGCGGTGCTGAGCTCTAAAGCTATTAGTGTTGAATGTAGGCTGACCTAAGGCCAATTGCCTTTAATTCCAAAGTGTCATAGATTGATTCGAGTTTTGTTCGTTTGCGTAAAACTCATCTAAATTGATTGTATTTCCATTATGAATCCTCTAAGATCTGAAATATTTAAATGAGAATACTTAAGTACCATTTCTTAATAATTTCTATTAAATCAATAATAATTCTATCTAATTTACACATTAAAACATGAGTAAAATGTGCCTTTATCAAATATCAAATATTAAACCATCATTTTTTACAGTCTTCACATCTAATTTCTCTCTCCTACTCTTAAAAACTGTACTCTACCTTCTTATCTCCTCTTTTTTTTTTCTTTTCTTTTTTCTCTCCCACTTTCTTATTCCTTTCCTTTCACAATTTCCAATAAAACTACTTTTTTTTTCACAATTTCCATGGTAAATACAAAATATTTTACTATAATTTTGAAATAAATGTATGTTTCTTTTTTTTTTATTAGATGCAAAAGAAAAAAAAAACTAATTTTTGCACACATAGCGCGAGTGCGCCGACAATTAGTATTATATGAGGATGCTTTTAGCATTCCATTAATATCGTTTCTCGAATACATATTTTCTCAAAAATTTAAAATAAATCCTTTATGATGTAAAAGATATAAGAGGGGGAATGTTTGAGAAAATTAAAAATAAAATAGATTATCGGGTATTTCCCTCTTTCTCAAAAATTACAACCTACTCTCTCAAAAGTAAAGAACACATGTCATCCTAGAAAAACCCTCTTCTGAACTAACATACGAATTTAGTACATAAATAAGTCTATTATGAAAAATTAGTACGAAAATAGACTCCAGGTGAAACTTAATATAATTTTGGGATAGTGAAGTCGCATTCAACTAATCATCAAAATTTGTACTGAAGTCGTATGCGAAATACAAATTTTGAAAAAAAAAAAAAACTTACAAAGAAGCAGCATGAGGAGTATGTAACTTCTTTGGAAATTGGGATACACCAAAGTCACATGGGGGGCATGTGACTTCAGTGTAATTGAAATTCAAAGGAAGTTGCATATCCCTCATACGACTTCACCCCTTAGGTATGTATATCCACTTTTAGTTTTGCGGATCATTCTCACATACTCAAAATTTCTCTATAATCTCTCTCTATATGTGAACTTCTCTCTTTCCCTCAAATATTGGTGCTTAAATACTCTCAATCTTGTATGAATTGGTTAGTATTACTGTACCCATCCTTTGAAATAATTTTTTTATGCTATTGTGATATTATTTTTTTCCTATGTAATTTTAGAAAATATATGTATTTGCATTCTATTGAAAAATTTGTATTTGTGGTTAATAAAATGTGTTGATGGTGTGTAAGTCGTCATAGTAGATTAAAAATATTGCAGTCAGTTGATGATGATCGTGCGTGTAATATTGTTTATATATTGCGAGTAACATGTTTGATGAAAGTCTTATGAAGATAGTTGTCATATAATGAAATTAGATTATGTGGAAGTGACAATTCTAAAGAGTCAAATGTGATTACTATATAGAGTTTTCGCTAAATTAGTGCTAACCCATACAATAACTAGGGGGAAAATAATGGATTATGTGAAAATTATCGCTTATGCAAATGGAAATATTGTGAAGGGCAGCATGTAAGTGGACTATGATAGGGAGTCAGTGAAGAAGTTGAAAATGAATAAGGGGTCAAATTATGCTCTTTTATTTTTTCAGCAGAATTTGTAATAACTTTGAGATTAACATTACTGGGATGGAAATTGTACATAGGCACCTAACATATTATAAAGGTGGTGTGTACTATGATTTGATGCCTATCAAGGATGATGTTGATGTAGAGAACTTTATTGAGATAGCAAAAGCTTTCAATGAACGAGGTATGCAACACATTTACATGAAAACGTATAGGTAAGCAAGTGTAGCCTTAAGAGATAACACTTCGAACATTGCATCACAGCAAGTGCAGTCCTTTTAAATTGACTTTCCCATAGTCGATGAGAGTAAGCCTCATATTATAATGGAGAACGTAGTGCAAGACGATCTTGTCAATATTAATGTGAATGAAGAAGTACTTGATGCAAAGTATAGGTAAATTTGGCAAGATGATCTTACTTGTGATCTTGATATAGAGATGAAGGTGAAGAGGATGATGATTTGGGTGGGGAGGTGGTAGTGGTTTGAAGAGGAAGATGAGGATGGCTATGATAAGGAAGATGATGATGGAGGAGACGCGATGGATTTTGATGTCATAACAAGTGATGTGCTCGTTGCCAACCTATTTATGCATACATTAGTTCTGGTTTAATCTCCCGTAACACAATACAACCGGTTTGTTGTAAGAGATGCAATCCCGTACCTGAACATTGGTGGTGACAATGGCTTTGTCACATTTGAAGAGGAATAGAACACGCAATGCAGCAACACAACTAATAGTGATAAGTTGAGACAGGGCATGAGTTTTAGTAATAAGGAGCTATAGGATGTAGTTAAGAACTATAAACATCAAATGGCATTGTAACTTTTAGGTTATGGAATTGGACTCGATTTTGTGGCACATTTGTTGTATGGAAAGGACTGACCGATGCAAGTAAAGGTCAAGAGTATGTAAGAAGAAGGTGTTAGGACTGTTTATCATAACGATTCTAGAGAGACTGCATACTTATATGAATCCGATGATAAGACAAGATCATCTTCAGATTAACATAAGGATTGCCCACGGGATTGTTATGGGAGACCTCTAGTTCATAGAAGATTATAGTGGTATTGTCTTGCATCATCATATTCTACAAGCTCCACCACCTAAGGAAGACCCCTAACCTAAGCCTTACAGAATAGTCAACACGTGCTAAGGTTCTTATTAGGGGAGGTATGGTTGAATGGATACGTGGTTTGGATAGAGTAGATGAAGAAGTTCCATCAGAGGTGGACATTCGGTTGACTTAAGTGAGATTGATGCCAACTCTACAACTTTTTATATCACATTGGCTTCCCATTAGCCTTTAGAGGGCTAAGGTACTCTGACAGTGCCTCGAAAAAGGCAAAGCATGCCCTTGTAGAGTTCTACCATTTAGGAAAGGGTCACGTAGCATCATCCACCATCACATGTTAGCCCCATTCTACCTAGAGACTTCTCAGACTCCTTGGCTAAGCCTTTTATGGGTCCTTTAGAGAGACGACCATCGCTCCTATGTAGATATGGCATGTTTTTAGGTCATTGTTAGCGAAGACGTTAGTACAGCTCTTGTAGACTGTGACATTGGAAAATTGATGTACCCAGTTTATAATTACATTTAATTTCTTTAAATGCTGATTGTATGTATTTAGGGAATGAGAGATGATAAATTGGATGATATAAACATCTTAAATTTGCTAATTGTATTTGAATATTCATTTTACTGCTAATTGTATATTTTAGAGGAATGTTGGATATTTGTTATTTGGGGGGTAAGGGGCAACAATTTGTAAAAGAAGTCGCATGAGAAGTATGCAACTTTAGTTACAACTTTTTATAATCGAAGTTGCATGCCCCTTATGGGACTTTAGTTATAATAACATATAATTAAAGTTGTTTGGTGTACGAGTTTGGTTATAAAAAGTTATAATTAAAGTTAAATGCTCTCCATGTGACTTCTTTGTTTTTTTTCCTTCTTTCAAAATTTGCATTGAGGTTGTATGTGCTTCATTACCTTAAAATCATATTAAGTTTCACCTAAGGCCTATTTTTATACTAATTTTTCACTTGCAGTCACTATAGTCGTAAAATCTTGGAGGTTTAATGTTGAATAAGCATGGATTTTTTTTTTTTAAAATTTGTGTGTTGCGTAGCTTTGTAGTAGGAATAGCCAATCTGTGATACCACAAATATAATATTTTTAAGCCATGGATAGCCATAGTTATAGATCCTTAATTGGTTTATTCTATAGAATCTTAATATGGTAGGAATAACCTTTTCATGGTCTATCAAGCAATTGGTATGTTAGTTCTCACTTTTGCTCCAATGATCTAGTATCAATCTTAAAATGAATACGTGAGTTCTTATAAAGTAATCTTGAAATATCATGACCATGAATTAGTTACCATGTTGAACTTTATGTTACATAATATTTGTACTTCCTCTAAATTGTATGGGTTTACATAACTGAAGCTAGGTGCTACAATTGATATGTAGGTCCTCATTCTTACTTCAATGATCTTGTATTAATCTTGAAAGGATGTATGGTTTCTTATGAGAAGTACTAATGAAATAGCATGATGTTAGATTGGTGACTTAGGAAAGAGAGACTGTTAATCCTAATTGTCTAGCTGATTAAAAAATTAGCAGTGCAACATCACCCTTGACTCTATTCATTCGACTTTCAATTTACAAGATCTATTAAGTTGAGAATTCTGTATTTCTATTTGACTGCCTTGTTTTAATCTGCGATAGGTTTGGTTGATTTTGTTACTCGCACATGCAACTAAAATAGTATTCCGCATAAGTTTGTTTGTGCTTTCTTTTTCCTTCTACCTTGATTCATTTTTTTTTTTTCAATTTATGGGCACTTGTTTTGGCAACTATATATTAGGAACTATGACAAGTCTTATGATGTTTGTCAATTGCCATAATAAAATTGATGGCTTATTTGAAGCCCCTTTCTAACATTGGTAATAAAATGGTTCTCTTTATCATGCTTCTTTGAATGATTATAACTAATTTAACTTGCATAAATTTCCATTTAGATTTTTTTCTCAAAAAAAAAAAAATTGATGTCTTATTTGAAGCACCTTTCTAACATTGATAATAAAATTTAGATTTACCAAAAACACAACTAAATAAATTTATTTTCAACAAAATTGCACCTACCCCACCCTACCTACCCCCCAAAAAGAAAAAAAAAAAGAAGTTATATGAATTTGAACAACTCTATAAGTCATTGTTATAACTTGAACAAGCAAAGTTTTGCCAAATTGAGGCAATAAAATACTTTTCAATTCATGCATTTAATAGAATTGTAAACTACATATACTCCATTCACATTTATATATATCCCTACCAAAAGTTCCTCATCCATGAGTTGAACTCGTCTATTGGAAATTGAGTGTCATCCCACATCACGTTGTACTTTCTAGTATAATGTATGAATTACTAAGTCAAAATTATTAATTGTGAATACCTAAGTTTATAAACAAATTTATAACAGTATGCGTTTTCATACATTGAATTTATAGATATATAGTCAAGGATCGATTACCATCCTGACAAGAGATATGGACTACAAGCAATTAGGAAATCTTTAAGAAGATAAAATTATGATCGAGAGATGCAAAAGCAATTACAAGTAGCACTGTCATAGCTCGAAGAAGAATAAGAACAACGTAGACAACAATAAAAAAGGTTTGATAGCTAAGACTAACTAGTACATTTCATCCCAAACTTCATAACAATGTTTGTAAAAATTGACACCAATGCTTGTTTTAGGACTTCTTCTTCTCCTCCATTTTCTTTTTTCTTTTTATTTTTTTATTTCTATTCCTTTTTTACTATGCAAATAGAGGACTTTATCTATTAATCATTTTCACAAAATTACATGTGGAAGAGTATGGTTATGCTATGCTATACTTGTCTAACCCAATTTTGTCATGGCACAAATTGAAAAAATTATAAAATTAAAAAAAAAAAGGAAATGATATGTAGCAATGGAGCATAAAGCAAATTGGAGTGAGGATTAAGAGGGAAATCATAAATGAGAGGAAGGAACAAGATGTACAAGATACAACGAGTCTTTGAATTGGGAAGAGCATAGAAAAAAATAATATTACTAAGTTTTGATAGCTTCTATGCATTTCATTTATCACGTTATTTTGGTTTCAATGCTTCATAACCATCTCTATCTCTTAGCTTGGGGCAATAGTAGGGAACTAAAGCTTAGAAGAGATTTAGAATGTCTTTAATAGTATTGAAGTTCTATGGTTTGTCATAACTAATCGATCCATCTATACATCTTATTAAGAGGTCACGATACAGTTAACTTGATACGACTTTTGTTTAGGACATGTGTTGGTAGTTGATTGTCTAAGGTCGTTACGTGGAATTGTGATTGATTTTTCTACAATCATTGTTATGCACTTTATAAGTTTAAGATATTTTAAGAAGTAAGGACTTGAAATAGATTGTAGGATAAGATAAAACCTCGAAAATCCATGTAAATATCTCACTTTATTTGTCCTAATTGTTATTTCATGTTTTGAGGTTTACTTGTTGTATAGAATATAAAACGAATTATTACTGTTGAAACCTATAATTTATTAGGCATAACAAATTACTTTTAAAAAGCATTTTTACTTGATTAGAATGAGTATTTAGACTTTCAAGATCATTAAGCCCTAATGAGTGGGTTCTTACTAGACTTTTAAGATCATTGAGCCCTTATGAGTGGGTTCTTGCTTGTAAAGATGTCTCTTCCTCTCTCCAAGTTGGTTTTTATTATTAGCATAAAAAAATTACTTATAAAAAGTATTTCTACTTGATTGGAATGGGTATCTAGACTTTCAAGATCATTGAGCCTTTATGAGTGGGTTCTTACTTGCAAGGATGTTTCTTTGTCTCTCCAAGCTAGTTTTTATTATTAGCATAAACAAGATTTTACTTTATATAGTTAGCAACCAAGATTTAAAATATCAATTAGTTTTCATGGTTTAGAATCAAGGTTAGTATTAGCTTCTAAGCTTACAACTATACAATTGCAAATAGGAAGTTTTATGACTTAATATAAATGCTTTCTAGCTATTTATGTTTACTCAAGCAATCATACAATTTGGTGGGAATATACCAATAATCAAGGTAAGTTATCAATAACCTTTACTAGTTTTCACTCTCTCTTTGATTTTTTTTTTTTTAAATAGTTTTCTCTGATTGTAATACAGGATCTTAAGAGAGAGTATCAAACAATGATGGTAATGGAAATTGTAGAGGAGTATAATTGATGGCATATGTAGATGGGATTTTAGATTGTTGGATTTCGTGTTTAAGACTCTTTGTGGCGAAGTATATATAAGATCAAATGTATGAAGAAGGTACTTTAAATTATGTTTTCTTAAATGAATTGAGATACTTACAAACTTTGATATTACTTATGGAGAATAAATCGTTTATTGTTTTATAATTGGTTGTGCGTAAGTGAAGTAGTATGTTTACATTGACCAACATGAACGATTTAAAAGAAAGCGTAATGTCTTTTATAATATTAACATGAGTGCTTTAAAAGAAAGAACATTCTTTTTTTGTATTGTAAATATATCTATGTATACAGAAACATTATGGCATCATAACTACCATATTTATAGGTAATATATTTAGTCAAAAATAAAGTATAGTGATGACTATAATCAGTATTCGATATGCTAAAATGTAGATAATGGGACAAATTTTATAACATTTAAATATAGCTAATCATCTTTATTAACCATGTTTAAACTTTGCACAAGGATAAAAATAACCACGTTTAAATGTTGCACAAGGATAAAAATAATCTCATTTAGATGTAACTAATAATGATTAATAGCTACCTTCAAACAAAACTATATAGTAAATAATATATCTTGTACCTTTTTTTTAGAAGAAAAATATATACCTATGTTTAAACGATGCCAATGATTACAGATAGCTAAGTTTAAATGTAGCTAATGTGTTTCTTTTTCAAAATTTTCACTGACAAGAAAATTCTATAACTATGTTAAATGTTGCATAATGCCAAAAACAACCACGTTTAAACATTGCTAATAATCTCTTTTCTGTTGCATTTATGATGGTTATTAGACATACTAAATACGTATTAGTTGTTACGCCCCGAAGTCGCAAAGTCGCAACAATCCCACCGTGTAAACCATTCTATGATAGTAACTGGCCTCACAGTGCCTGCCATAGAGATAATCTACACAAGGCGTCGACGACTCCTCGCTTTGAAGTAAACAGTTCGATTAATGATTATACAACAATTATGATAATTATCACAAAGTTCTATAAAACATAGATATTTATAATAATGTCTACAGAGCTTCCCAGGAAGTCTTACATAGTTACTACAATTTACTAATTTACAAAATAACTAACAGTCTTCAACCTTTAACTACAAGGTCAGTCTAGTTATACATTTGCTAAATAACTTGATTCTCACACCCCTGGCTTCAAAAGGACTAACCTCTGGATAATTGTAGGGCGGCATAATACTTGAAGAGATTACAAATCAGAACCTGCAAAAGGATCTATAAAGGTATGAGCAACTACAGCTCAGTAAGTTGAATTGGAGACTCATGAATGCATACAAGCACAAACAGGGTTATCAAACAATTATTTCATGCAATGCAACAATCAAGTGTCATCGCATAACGTAGTCCGGTCCGTTGTGAGATCAGAGAAATTTCACCCGCTCCAATCCGGGTTGAGGAGTTCCATGTTATGCAGCAGCTCGCAACCAAACTCAGGCTTGTGCAATGGAGACCTCGCTCCTCCCGTGACTACCTTCGAACCATTGACTTCACCCCCGCCGCGACTTCCTCTCCTGTCACTTAGTTCGACTGAGGATGAAGAAGGGACCATTTTGCAATCCTGTGCTATCCCTTTCGAAGGGGTCGGTATTTGGTTGGAGAGTCCTATGATCCCTTAACGGGTTGCAATGCATGACATTTTCGGTTATTAGGGTCGACTAAGATTAAATGCCGGTTAGGGTGTTCAACAAGTTCATACCAATTCAATCAGTCGCAAAGTCATTCACAGTACAAATTCTAGCACGAATTCAGATACATGAAGCACATGCACAAACTATTTACAATCACAATCATATACAAGCCTAAGTCTCCGAGTACTACGAAACTAGTACTCTATTACAATAAGCAATAACCCAACTTACTTGAATTTGCTCGATCGCTCGATCCTCTAGTTGCGAGCTGATTTGTTTCTGGGTGTCCTATAATACAAATAGGTTCTTTTAGTACTTATATTTTATGAATTCTTATTCTAATTCATAATATAACTCATTTTCCTCATGTATACCTATAACGTAGTAATGATTCGTTGTGTTCTATTTCGGAGTTCGGCTCCTAAACTAGATTCTAGTTTTAATTCCTAAGTCGTAATTAGGCTCGAATCCCAATGTGATATTAATCACATTATGTTCGGGTATTCAATTATCCTATTGGGTCGTAATTTTTGTATTCTAAACTATTCGGTACACGCTAATCCTAATTAAGGTATCGGATTTACTCCCGGTGTGTAAAAATTTTACATTTTGAGATATTTACTTAAAATTAAATGTCATTTCAGATTTATTATTTTTCTGATTTCTTTTATAATATTATCTAAATAATCTTATTTTTTTTTAAATTTATTAATTTACATTTTCACATATTACTAATTTGTTATATTACTTACCTAATTTCCCTAATTAACCATACTTAGTACCTAAAGGATAGGATTAAGGTTCCACTACAGAGATTAACTTCCCTAGACCTCTAATTAAGATTCAAGTCAGTAATTAGCATCCTAATTACTTAATTAACCCTTAATCACCCAATTTTACCATCATTTTAGGGCTAAAAATTAACTTAAAAATTTCGAAAATTAATTTAAAAAAAATGGCTTCATAGCACTGTTATACATCAAATGAGTATCCTACAAAAAAATTTTGAACTCCAAACTACATCCCTAAGCCTATTTATTTTCCGGTTTACTAATGTTCGGTTTTGAACAATTTGTTAGGGACCCTATATTTCCAGATATAATTAAACTAAATAAATATTTTTCCCTAAATCTAAATACAATAAAACATCATAATAACAAGTTTCATAATTTTCTGGGCAAAATAAATAATTTTACAAAATTATACAAAAATCGGGTGAATAAATGACTAACCGGTCCGAACCTTTTGGGCCGTCCAAAGCCGGTCCAATGTTGTCGGTCGGTCCAGGCGGTGGGTCTACTGTAGGGTGGTGGTGGTGGTTCGGTCCCAGGTGGTGGTGGGTGGTGGGTGGTGGTTTTAGTTCACCTTGCTAATCTGTATAGTTTTCTTTTTTTCTTTTTATTTTCTGGAATTTCTCTCGAATTTTTTTGTGTTTCGATTTTTCTCAGATCACAAACTAGCCAAATGACTTCTGAGAATTTTTTCCTTATTTATAGACAAATGTAGTAATTAATGTGCATTAATTTGATGGGATTTTGCCCCATTTCCTTCATTTTAGGCTTTTTGTTTGTCCGATTCCTATTGGTTAAATTTTTTCTTTTCAGTCCACGACTTGATCTTGTTGCAGTTATCCTCTTTTGATTTTTTTTTTCTGATTTTTTATAATTATTTTTTATTTTTCTTTAATTATTTACTTAGTTTTCGGACAATTTTAGTAATTACGCGTATTTTTATCTACACGTAAATACATGTAGGATACACGTGAACATTCCTAAATATTATTTTGGTTATTCTAAAATTTTTAGTATACATATAATTTATCTCTAGTAATTTATTAGTTATTTCGTGACACTTTTCGCATTTTCGGTAATTAATACCTATTATACTTAAAATTTGAAAATTTTATAGTTTCCTATTTTATTACTTATTTTCTTCAATTCAAGTTTACGGGGTCAGGTTTACTAATATTCCTCTCAATAGTTTCTAATTTGGATTTGATCGGATCCTTGAACCGATCGCCCTAAACCTTAAGTTCTAAGTTCAACCCTACGGTTACTTGGCTTGGCTTTAGGGCTTACATTAGTGATACTCAAACCTTGCCAATAGGTACATATGGTGACGTGAAAACGACATTGATTATCATATGTTTAGCTACGTTTCTTGTTTTTGGTGATATTTATTTTTTAAACGTAGTATAATTGATCAACAACCGGCCTTTAGTGACGATTTTGGGCTACTTCTATTAAACATAGCCAAAAATTATTGACTATGTCTTTTTTCTTGATTATCGCCATTTATTCGACATCACCTATAACAGAAATTGTTTTAGTGAGAGGAAATAAAGCCTCGCTCGACTTGATACATCCCTTCCCATTAAGTAGCTAGTTCCAAAATATTTAGGCTAAGTAGGTTTTGAGACTATGTTTTCGGTAATAGTTAATATGAAGACGAAGTTCAGGTTTGATTCATTTAGGACTAAATGCATATTAGGCTAGATTTAAGATATCCGTAAGCTTAACCATTAATTAACGTGAGATTTAAGCTTAGGGCTGAAAAGCTTTAGGATATGAATCTAATGTAGGGCTTTAGAACTAATCTCCTAAATAGAGAACTTCAAATCTTTCTTTTGGGGATCTCTCAAGCTTTAGAGATTTAAACAAACTCTAGCTTACCTTTTATAACTTGAGCTTATCAAGTCGCAAAATTTATTCTTCTTGTACAACTCTCTAATTATCATATTCATGATCAGGATCAACTCAAAAATCTCAAACTAACGATATAAATTTTCACTTTCTTTTATGCTTGAATTGCACCTCCTCTCTTATTATGAGTTTTGTTCAATCTCTAATGAGGCTTGGGAAGGAAAATGCACTTTTTGAAGTATTAAAAAGGTACAAGAACGTTTAAAAATTTTCAGATATATATGCAATCGATCAATTATAGTTTTGAAGGTGAAATTGCAATTCGCCAACTGATTACTTCTTGATGCTCCGTTTTTAATGTTTAATTTTACATGAATACATATGATGTATTACTTTTGGAATGTCCACATATTAAGATGTTCAATGGTAACTACATAATCTTGATGTAATTTTGTTGACAGAATTAGCTAATAAAAATCTATTACATTTAGAGACATACCCTTTTCAAAATTCTAATAAAGAAAAACATAACATTCTTTATAGGCTACAATAAGGGGCAGTTAAAATTGAAAAAATTTGATAAACCAAACTGAAATCCAAAGTTGACACCACCCCAGTCGGCCCCTTCCCAGTCGTTCTCCACCCCTAGCCTAATCCAAGGCCACCATAGGCCACCCCAATCATAGAGTCATCATGGTGAGAAGCCCCGAATGAACATGCGACATCCGAGACATATTGAGCCACTGTCGCTCGTATAACATCTACATCACATTTAACGGGATATGACAATTGATGACTTATGCCTCCTAAAGCATAACCCAATCTAAGAAACCAAGCCATACAATAGTAAAAAGGATAGGATAATCACAAAACTCAAGGAGCAATAACTTCCCTCGCCGTTGACAAGAGGCCTAGCCAACTCCCTCGAATCCTGGGGGCTATACGACAAGGACAAGCCTAATAAATACCTCGCCCCTTTGAGTGCACAAGAGGCAAGCTAATAATATGAGCCTATTATCTATGTCTAAAGAGTGATTCTTTGCACTTTCTATACTATGTTTAAGTTATCTTCTCTCTCTTATTAACTTAAATATCGAAATTATCGTACCAAAAAAAACTTAAATTAGCGACTCACCCCTTGTTTGTCTTATAGAATAATCCCCTTCACTAATCGTACCTCTTAAGCATGACCGATCGAGGTTCGAAAGGTCTAAAAGCTCCACCTGAAAAGAACTAAGGTGACAATTACTATTATTATTATTTTTATTTTTCTTCCGGTCTATGTGGCTTCAAAATTTTAATTTATATTTAGAGACGATGCAACTACATTTATATTTCATATTTGAATATATAATGAAAATAAGAAATATGGGAAACTTTCTAATGAAGGAAAAACAAAAACAAGTGCAGGAAAATTGGGTGAGAGAAAGAGACGTATTTTCATTTATCACTGCTTGCCTCGATGCTATGATGCTATTCCAAACATGGAGGCAATGCTATAATATATTTACTTATCGTAAATCGTTAGTTGTTTCCATTAGAAAATTAGGAGAAAGGGAATTTAAGGGATAGAAAAAGAAAATATTGTAAATTTTACAAATACTCCCTCAAATAAGAGCATAGAAAAATAGTCCTACTACTACCATACTTAAAAATCAGGATTTGAAAACCCAACTTAATTCCCAGACTTCAAATGGGGCTTAGAACAGCTGATAATAGTTCTTTCAGCAACATTGTCAATGACTGTTTTACAGCCAATTCTAGTATTTTCAATATAATCAGCCTTTGAAAAGTCCTTTGACAATGGGATGAACAAATGTTCTGATATGTCTATTTGATGGATAAGGAGTTTGCTCTATCAAGTTTGCATAAACATACACATTGAATAAAACATCTCCCCATTATATGGTTCCTAGAGAAATTTTGGGATTTTTTTTTCTTGACATTTGTAAAGTATTGTCCGCTTTGATATAGAATGCCATATGGTTTTATCTTTTAGTATAATAGTTTTTTAAAAGGTTGTTTATCTTCAAATTAACTTAGCCTTAATACTCTTAACTTTAAAGTTTTAGTATACTGGAAGTTATTATACTAAAAAGCATCTTAATAATTAAAATTTTATTTTCTAACATTTTAGAGATATTATAATTCATTCCTTTTACACGACTGACGTCCCCATCAGTTTTATTACATGGATATAAGACCAGCACTAAGCAACAACTTGGCCCTTGGCCCTTTTAGTCAATGAATTGTTCTAATACCACTTTGTCTTGATGGATTGCCCAGAAATTCCATGGAAGCGATTTTAGAGCAATTCAACCTCGTGGCAAGGCTTGCTTTGCTTAATTGGATACACGGAATTGGGAAGTTAGTCTATTTTTCAAAAGAAGTGAGGTTCAGCCAAGCTAAACTTAAAATAAGCTTGCCAACCATGCCATAAATAGTCGACAAGAGTGCTGCTGCTGCTTTCATATTCATCATACCGAAGCCAAGGTAATCAACAAAGGGCACGAGAGAGCCTTGATCCCTAACATTGAAGGATTCTTTCCCAAGTAACTGAGCTAATTTGGATGTTAACACCGTACAATTTTATCTCAGTTTCTTATGAGGTCTCTCAATTTGGGATTCATATAACTCTAAAATGTTTAACTTCAAAGTTTTGATATACTTCAAGTAAGTATACTAAAAAATACTATAATGATTACCGTGTTACAGAATTTAGATACGTTGGGTAAGATTAAGCAATTTTTTCATGGTGCTCAGTCCGGCGTGTTACCACCATAGCGAAATCTATTCCGGCAAAGGGTCGGATCCTCCATATCCATTCCGTCATGAAAGAGAAATCGTACAACATTCCCTGTACTTAAGTATAGTACTAAGACAAGAGAGAGGGAGTTTGAACGAGTGAACATTCGAGATTTTTCTCGTGGAGTGCAACCTTTTTGATTTGTCTTTGGCTGAGGAAGGTTATCGGGTTAGCTTTTAAAATCTCTTCACATTTCAGATATGCTAAAAAGATTAAAAGAAAAAAAAAAAATAGATGGAATCTTTCTCTGCTGTTGGTAAAAAGTTAAGATGGAAGTAGAAGATATATTGTTGGAAAAAAAAAAAAAAACGCTTTTCTGATGCAATTTTAATTTATGGGTGGTTGAATAAGCGGCTTTTTAAAAGCTGACTTCCGGTTTGCTTAAAATCGGCCATTAGCTCGGGGAAAACAAAACTTATGTTTTTAAAAGCTAATTTTAGTTCGATTTTGAAATTGAATTTTGAAAAATCGATTTTAAGTGTGGTATTCTTGATAATATTTTGTTTATATTATAATCTAATTAGATCCATTTAATCCGAGTTTGTTATAATATGGGGAAGCATAAAAAATTTATGATTTCAACATTGATAAATAATTTATAACCCAATAAAAGAAAATGATCAATAGTTTGGATTGAAAGAAAATTTAGTTTCTTGATCTTTATACGTTAATTTTATGAATGCATTCTTAGAAAAAGGGTTAAAAAAGCTAAACACTTACAAAATTTTTGGTTTAAATGGAAACCAAACAAAAATAGATTGAAATTATGGGTTAAATATGATTCAAAGAGTTTTTGGTTTTGATTTAGTTTCGATCTTAAAAATTGAGCATAACTACGAGTCATAACTAGACAAGAGAGAGAATGATGAATCAAGATTGGAAAGAATCTACCCAATTATGAGAAACAACATTTCCAAACAAATACAATTTTGCCATAAACTTGTGATATTTTTCTTACACTTGCTCCTTTAGCCCCTTCAAAAGAAAGAGAAAAGGGAGAGAGTGAAAGAGAAAAACAAATTTGTCCCAGAACCATACTTTACTATACTACTAACCTATTGAGGCTTAAAGAAGCTAGCCTTTATACCTGTGTCAATAACAACATATATACCAGCTGCTATCAAAATCCCACTTAGAGCCATACCCAATACCCCAAGGAACCAATTGACCCACCACATGGCTCCATACATCTTTGGTTTCTTTATCTTCAGCCACATGAAACATGGGTAAGCCAGTGTCACTGGCAATGCAATGCCTCCAATCAGACCTGCCATGCTACTCAGGAATGGTATTGCCACAGCTACAAAGAAGCAACCATATCCAAACATGGCCCTTGCAATTGCCCTACCCCACCATGGCAATGGCTTCTTGATCCTCATTGTCACCTTCGACTCCATATAATCAAACATCGGCATGCCGTAGATTTGGAATGAGCTCACCGCGTTGATTATCACGAATAATGCCGTGAGTCCAAGGAGAGACTGAGCCGTGTCTCTTCCATGGAATGCGTATAATGCAGTAAGCATGCCTCCATTTTCGGGGATCTATTAAGAAAATCAAAATTTCTTCATTAGATGTGTTCGAATAAAAATTGGCATTAGTAATAAACTAGCACTAAACTAATGTAGTATTTATACTACTACACTACACCATAACGTTTATCATCCGTGTACGCACCATTTGACCGTACGCCCAGTAGCCAGCAATTGCAAGAGGGTACAAGCACATTGCAACCATTACGTAAGCAGCCTTGACACCCCTCCACATTGGCACACGTGATGGATGCTTCTCACTAGATGGCATTGTTGCCTACAAAGAATAAAAAACATCGTAAAATTTCAAGTACAGAAAGGAAAAAAAAAAAATTAATTAAGATTTCACATAATAAGGATTGAAAACGTCGAGTCTATTTCATATGTTGTTTCTAATAGATCGGAAGCAATAAGGTTTGATATTTTTATCCAAATTAAAAGTGTCATAGGAAATTTTCAAAGCGATTGTTATGTTGAAGAAGAGATAATTAAATATATAGTAGGTAGCTTCAGCTTTTTGTGGAGGAAGGAGGGAACTGCTCTTCTCTCATTTGTATTGTAGGTTGCAAAAATTTCTCTACAGTTTTAATTTAAGAATAAATAAATTAAAAATGTTAAACATTTGTATATATATCGATATATATGTATATGTATATTAATTATATCCTAATGAGGGTGCCATCTTTTGGCATGATCATTTAAAAATGTTTAATTTTGTCTATCCCTTTCACTATCATGGCCAGAAGTGGTTCAAGAGAAAAAAAAAGAAGATACATTGGACCAAGCGAGGTTTTGAAATTAAAGATATAGATCTTAGTTGAAAAAAAAAAAACATAAAATTCATATTTAATACGAACTTCCCAATATGTTTATCCCGATATTAAAAGCTGCATCACAACTTGTAATATATCATATGCTCCTCGAAAACTACCCCCTTTTTTTTAATTTCATATTGGATTATTCTAGCCATGTAATCATAATATATAAATTACTTAAGTCAAGAATATATTTATAGTTGTATTAAAAGTAATCTACCTTTCCTATAGGTATATGTAATTAGGCATATAATTAATAGTCTCTATCGAGAAAAAAGCATAGCAGTTAATAAATAAACTTAACATAAGGTGGGCTACGTAGTACAGTCACAAAATTAATTAAAATTAGACCCACCCACCCTAATTATTCTTAAACATCATTAAAAATACTGGAGTTGAACATCATCGGAGGGCAAGAACAAAGTCAAAAGCTCAAGGAGTCCCGTGAAACGTAGTTGTCAACATGGTCGGCCAAACCTAACAAGCTCAATATATATGGTCTATCCTTGCACATTGGTCAATTGTCAACAATTAATAGCTGCTTTTTCTTCATTATCAATCAATTAAATTATTGATTATTTAACTACTTTTATTCCATGATGGCGTCGGGGAATTGGAATTTCTTTTCTTTGTTTTTTCTTGGTAAACCGAGCATTTTAAGTTAGAAAAATGGACCCAAAAATCAATTTAAAATTGTTTGCTACTGCTCTGTCAAGAGGATAAGCAGCCTCTTGAATTTCGATGTTTTTGCCAGTTCTTCAAGGCAGCGTGGCACTGTGTGATACATCTGCCTTGGGTCATAGTCAAGGAAAGGAAATCATAGTACGTGACTGGAAACATTGCATCCAGTACCCATTTGATCAAATCTGATCTACAGGGTGGCCCAAGACTAACCCGATAACGTGGCATACGTTATTGAAGACGATGGAATGAGATTAACATCAGAAGATGAAGGTTTTGTGATTTCTAATTATTCCATTATTAGAAAGCAAATACTTAAAAAGTACATAAAAGTTTTGTCTTTCATGTTTTAACTGTAGCGAATATCCTAAAGCATCCATTAACAATATTTGTTATAAATTGAAAGTATATTCGGGTTTGATATTTCTCTCCAACCGAAAATAGTCAATATTTTGATTGTTAGTAATTCTTATA
This sequence comes from Lumnitzera racemosa, assembly GCA_024138005.1. Taxonomy (NCBI): domain Eukaryota; kingdom Viridiplantae; phylum Streptophyta; class Magnoliopsida; order Myrtales; family Combretaceae; genus Lumnitzera; species Lumnitzera racemosa. The sequence goes on from JAMXBC010000012.1 coordinate 5,663,319, forward strand.
TGATCATTGAGTTGTATTAACGAGGTAAGTGATTTTGAATTTTTATAGAGAAAGCTCCTACTTGTTAGTTCCTCGGGTAGCAGGGTAAATAAATCAATCTTACTCCTAAAAAGTTGTGTGCAAATTTTAAATTCATTTCTATATATTTTCTTCCAATTCTATCTAATACATCTAACCAAATATGGTATAAAAATAAATTTGAAATCATATAACTTTTGAGCCTAGAAAACTGTACCGGTGATTTCGTGTAGAAAGAACTCATAATTAAGACCCTGATTATGATAAGAATTTTTATGGAAATATTATCAAAATTAGTAAAAAATAAGTAAATAAATAAATAAATAAATGGTGCATATAAAAACAGTTTTCATACCTGAATCTCTAGAACAAGATTGTGGCCTCTGAATGCAAAAGCAATGATCCCAAGAGCATTCAACACATCAAAATTCCTAGCAATCTCTGTATCAGCTCGTACTGGATTATATGATACTCCTGGCATCCTTCCTTCAGCCACTGAAATGACCCATATCAATGTACAATACCCAACTGCTGTGATGGCTCCAATCAAGGATACACCAGCAATGGAGTTCAAGTTTGGCAGCTGAGACAGAATCACCGCGGCGGTGATAAACACCAGGTACCACTCCACTGGGGTGAGATGGGAAGCGCTGCATGTTCCGGCGCATAGGACGTCGAAGAACATCTTTGATGTTGATCCTCCTATGATGATTAATGCTACACAAGTACCTCCTGATAAGTACATGATGGGAAATAATGCTAACCAGTTTGCTAGTTTCTCACCTGCATTTTAGTGAAGCAGCAATTAGCTTAAAATATATTTCTTATTGCTTTTTTGTAACGAAAATTCCCAAATGCAATTTGGGTGTGTTTGTTTAATGGAAAATGTTATTCAAAGTTTTTTTTTTTTTTTTTTCCTTTTCAACTTTTGTTTGTTATAATTAAAATATTAAAATTGCGAAATATTGTTATAATAATTTAAAAGACAGCAATTACTCGTAACTTTTAGTGGTAGTCAACGGTGAGAAAACAAACTCGTAGTTGATAGCTATTAATTATCATGAAAAATACCAATAAAAAATAAGGGAAATGATTCCTATTTTCAAAAAGAGGATTTTTTTTTTTTTTTTCTTTCCCTGTCCATGAGCATTTCCTTGATTGCTAATTACCACTAGTAATGGTCCAGTTAAAATTGTTGTCTTCTTTTATCAGTTACTGCTACAAGCCATTAGTATATAAAACTTCTTGAGACTAATATTATAATATTTGACAACAGTAAAACATTTAAAAGGTTTGTAAAAGATGTTCCATGAAAAAATAAATTTAATAACTTAATTTTACTCTTTGTAGTAATCATATCTCAATTTAATTAATTGTCAAGATTGCAAATTCATACCAAAAGCTGCACTACTGAGCTGCATGTATCTGCAGTATCGCGTCCCTGTTTCTGCTGATTCATGGAGTTGCACCAACAAGTAAAGTGTATATAACTGCCATATAAACGCCAGAGTTAAGCATATCACGCCCCATGTCCTGCAAATCAATAATCACTCAGAAGTTGCGTGTCGGACGGTCATGATTCAACAATTTGAATACTTTCTGAAATTAGTATCTGAAACCTTTTAGATTATATAATTTAGTGTCCGATCTCTTGAAACCTTAAAATATTTACGTTTTGCGTGATTCGATTTCCATCCCTACCCAATGATTTAAACTTTATAGCTATGACTTACCATCCCAAAATGGTGAATGCAACAGGCAAAACAAGTGCTTGAATACCGATTCCAGAACAAAGAGTATGAAAAGCAGCATAGTAAGCATTTCCATTCCTAGACTCTGTGATTGGAAGCCATGCATCTTGTGGATCAAGCTTTGTCATTCGCATAGCCCTCCTGATTGGACTTCCCAAAGGAGTAATAAACCGCGGAGTGAGCGCGATTCTGGGTGTGGAAATCTTCGGTGTAGAAATCCTCGGTGTCATGCTTTTCGGTGTCTTCTTTGCCGGTTCTATGTAATCACCTGTTGAGAGAAGTGGAGACCTGGATAGAGATGGGGAGTGAAACTGCGATGGGGGGGTTGAAATCGGCGGTGTCGGGGCGATGGAGGCTGGCCTCGGCGTAACCGGGTTTGAATTGATTTCAGCTTCTTCACCCATGTTTTCTACCCGTGGTTTTGGGTGGTTTTAGTTGTAATTGGTGAAGAGTAGAGACCTCAATAACACTCCTTAGGAAGAACTATGGGGTGTGTGACTGACTTTGGGTGTCCTGGCTCCTACAAAGAAAGGATGCACAAAATGCTTGAGCCTGGAAGGTGTGTATATAAAGACTTTGGAATTGCAAGGATGCGTTGATCATTTTAGACTGCAGCCCAGTTGGTCTTACAAGGAATAGTTTTGAAGGAATTTAATAAGTTTACATAAAGATAAAGATGTTAAAAGAACAACCCACTGTATCCTCTTTCCTTAGAGTAGCATCTACGACTTAAAAAAAAAGTCAAACTACTTCTCCATTCTTAAGGACTGTTTTCCATTTGAAGTATCATTAAATATTTATCACTTCAAATGGCTATGATGCGTTCTTGTATATATTATTGTACATGTAATTGTGCATGGGACTGTTGTCCGAATAATATATTCTCATGACATTGTCTCCGTGATTTCGATCCTTGGGAAATGATTGTAATCCTCTCTCAATGCATCCAACTTCATGTTACTGTAGTGCTAAATTATAAGCAATATTCTTCTTGGTAGGTAAGGCTATATATGAGCCAAACTATTTGCAAGCTATTCGAACTTAGCTTGACTCGAACTTGAATAGTAAACTAGCCCAACTTAATTTCAAAATGAGGCTTATTTATCTAAATGAATCGAGTTCAAATTCTAGTTCAAATTAGCGAGTTTACTCACTTAGGTTTGCTAGTCGACTAGTAAGAAAGTTTATGAGTTTTTATATATTACAAATATTATAAATTTCATATGCTATATATATTAAATCTAAAGGTTAATATCTATATAATATATATAAATAAATAATATGTTATAGGATAATATGTAATATATAACTTAATTTACATCAATTTCATGAATTTTATGCATCAATTATAAATTTTTCTTTTTTTCTTTTTAATATTTTCCCACTTAGAACCTTAGGTTTATATATGTGTTTTTTCAACTGATTTAGGATGTTTAAATGTTGTGTTTGCATGTAAGAATGTATTCAATATTGTATTTTGCAATATATGTAAACGATTTGAATATTGGTGTATAAATTTTGTATTGTGGAATTGAAATTTTATTATTTTGTGAAATGTATTCAAGTGTTTAGTGAAATGTCCGTTAGAGAGTTATGTAGTCTAGGAAATATGATAGAGCTTATGGTCGTCTTGAAGGGGCAACATTAGTTATGTGTTAATCAAAACAATAATTATCATGAGAACATGTTAAAAATGATGGGTACGATGAAATTTATGATTTTTTTCCCATGGAAACATTTTAAGGGAAAGTTCGAGATCAGAATATGATTGTAACCTAGTGAAGTTGAGGATTAATGAGAATTTTTCTTGTACTTTTTGAGAGGATTTGTTGAGGTGTTGGGGTAGATTCAAGTGTCGGGTTGAGATTTTGTACAGACATCTCAATGCCTACTCGAGTGTCGTGAATTATTTGCTTGTTGCCATGTTAAGAATCACTTTGAGATGGAAGAAGCATTTAGATAGATCCATATCCACTAGTTGTATGTTAGGATTGGAGGAGCAAAAGGAGGCCCCACCTTATACAGGAAACATACATCCCTCTAGTAGAGGTGAATGAAGGAGAGGCACTAGTTAAGGAGAATGAATAAATGACACGTGAATATAAGCCATTGCCTATGTCTACACCCATGTGGGACGATGATAATGTGGTGAATGAGGTTGTATGATTGGTTTTATAGAAGGAAGTATCACATGATCGTATAGTTCAACAAATGGGAGGCTAACTTAGATGATGATGACGATCGTGATGATGAATATAAGCCTGAGGGAGATGAGGAGGATGGCGAAGATGAGTATGATGGCGAAGATGAGTATGATGGCGATGATGGTAATGAGACGCCTCTTACATGTGTTATTGTGCCTGAGGTGTTTGATACTTGAAACTTTCAGCTAGAGATGCTTGTGTATACTTGTACGCTTTAGGTTCAAGTTAAATGATTCTAACATTAGCCTTCATGCAAACCTTAGAGTTCAATATGGTAAAAATAGGGGGTAAGGGATGTGATTCCCTTTTTCAATAGGGGTGAGGAGGATGATTACTTGAACTTCGAACGGGATGTGAACGAAAAGTTTAGTAACTTGCATGTCAGTGAAGATTTTTGTATAGGTATAAGATTCAACATAAAGGAAGAACTTGTAAGAGCTATTAAGCACTACCATATCAAATATTACGCCAACTTTAAGTCCTCGAAGTCGAAGCCAAGTAAATATTCGGTATAATGCATGTGCAAGCAAATGTCATCGCACGACGTTGTTCGGCCCGTCGTGAGATTAGAGAAATTGTACTCGGTCTAATCCGGGTCAAGGAGTTGCCATCAATGCAACAGCTCACGATCAAACCCAAGCTTGTACAATGGAGACGTCGCTCCTCCCGCAACTACCTTCGAACCACTAACTTCACTCTTACCCCGACCTCCTCTTCTGTCACTTAATTTCGCTAAGGATGAAGAAGGAACCAATTTCAATCCTACGCTGTCCCTTTCGAAGGGGTTAGTATTTGGCCAGAGAGTCCTAAGTTCCCCTAACAGGTTACCATGCATGTCCGATTATGATTACTAGTCGTATATTTGATTAAGTCCAGTTTAAGGTGATCAATCATTTCATACACATCATACAATACATGCTAGAGTAACAAACAGAATCATAGCATCATCCATAATCAAGCACATGCACACATCCAACTATCTAACAAGCACAACTAAGCATAATCTTAAACCTCTAAAATATAGCATCGTATTAATCCCAACTTACTTCGACTCCTCGCTCACTCACTCGAGGTCCGACTTGCTCAGGCCATCGCCGATCATCCCTATAATACAAACGTAGTTTCAATTTTTCATATAACGATTATAGATTCATTTTAACCTATAACGCTTATTGTTATGTTTTGTTTAGAGTTTAATATACCTAATTATCTAGATCTTAAGTCTTTTACAATTATTCTAGGTTTGGGGTTAGGTTCGGGTTCAGTTTTTGCATCAATTTTTAAATTAGGTTTTAGTTAGATTTCTAAGTCCTAAACATGCTTGAATCCTAATGTGAAATTAATGACATTAAGCTCGAGTGTTCAAATATCTTATTGAGTCTTAATTCAATATTCTAAACTATTCGGTACATGTTATTCCTAATTGGGTATCGGATTTATCCCCGATGTGAGAAAATCTTACATTTTTATACAATTACCTAAAAGTAAATCTTAATTCAGATATAGTATTATTCTAATTTTTATTCTAATATTATTTAAATAACTCTAATGTTTTAGATTTATTAATTTTCAATTCCATATATTACTAATTTCTTACAATAACTACCTAATTTCCTAAATTAACTATACTTAATACTCCAAAGGCTAGGATTAGGATTATACATCAGAGATTAACATCCCTAAACATCTAATTACTATTTAAATCAGTAATTAGTATCTTAATCACCTAATTTACCCAAAATTACCTAATTTTTCCATCATTTTAGGGCGAAAAATTAACTTAAAAATTTCGAAAATTAATTTTTAAAAAAATGGCTTCATAGCACTATTCTATATCACATAAGCATTCTACAGAAAAAAAATTGAGCTCCAAACTACACTCCTAAGTCTATTTATTTCTCGTTCTAATCATGCTCGGTTTTGCTCAATTTGTTAAGAACCCTATATTTTCAAGCGTGATTAAACTAAATCACTATTTTTCCCTAAATCTACATATAATAAAACCTTAGAATAACAAGTTTCATAATTTTCTAAGAATATTTACTATTTTTAACAAAATTACATAAAATTAACAAAATTACATAAAATTGGGCTAGAAATCGGACTCACCGGTTTGGGTGGCTTCGGCTACCGCCGGCCGCCATAGCCTTGTCGGCCGGTCTGGGCACTGCCACCACCATGTGGTGGTGATAGCGGCCATCCACTCCCAGTTGCTCGTCTGGTGTGGGTTCCCTATAAAGGCCCTAATTGCACAGTTTTTTTTTTTTTTTGTTTTCTAGATTTTCTCTTAAATTTTTTAGTCTCAATTTTTCTCTGATTCCTCACGGCCCACACGAGTTTTGGAAAATTTTTCCTATTTATAGACCATTTTGGTAATTAATATGCATTAATTAGACATGACTTTGCCTAATTTCCTTAATTTTTGGCTTTTATGTTATCTAATTCTAATTAGTTAATTTTTATTTTGCAGATCCTGACCTGCCATGACCAGATTTGGATCATTCTATCCTCTTTTGATTTTTTTTCTGATTTTTCGATGATTAATTTATAATTTTCTTTAATTATTTACTTAGTTTTTGGCCAATTTAAGTAATTTCGTGTATTTTTATCTTTACGTAAATACATGTGGAGTACATGTGAACATTATTAATTATTATTTTGGTCATTCTAAAATTTTCAGTACACATATAATCTATCTCTAGTAATTTATTAGTTATTAGATTCACTTTTCGCCTTTTCAGTAATTAGTACTTATTATACTTAAAATTTGAAAATTTTATAATCTCCTATTTTATTACTTATTTTCTTAAATTCAAGTTTACGGGGTTATTTTTACTAATATTTTTAGCTTTACTTTATAATTTAGGTTCGATTGAGTTTTTCAACTGATCGAAACCTTGAATGGTTAGTTTTAGGGCTTACAACCAGATGCTGCTTTACCTTGATTAGGCTGGCTTCATAAGGTTGAGCTATCTTGTTTACATTCAGCTAAATCACTACTTGATCACTACACTGGTGGAGAGGTAGAGGAGGGAGACCTATCCATTTCACATAGCCTATGGAGAGCTGATGATTACACTCCAGGATGTTGAGGTTCATTTAGGCCTCAAAGTTAATGAATTGCCAATGATAGGGAGCATATACAGGATGTAGCTATAGGTATGCACTACCTACCTTGGGGTAATTTCGAAGGACTCCACTAACTCGCGAGGAGGGTGCCTAGTATAGACTAGCTAGTTAACCACTTCACTTCCTTACTTAAGTAGGCGGATGATGATCAGGTTAGATGGCATAACAAAACTTACATCTTGTAGATGCTTGGGTAGGGTAGGGGGAGGCTTCGTATTTGTTGACAAATTTGGGAACTTAGTGCATGCCATGTTCCTACCCCTATTAGATGACTTCAAGAGAACCGGACAGTAGATATAGGGGCCTGCGTGTCTCACATAGCTATTTAGGCAACTATGCGATTCCTTGTAAACTACTTATGAGATGGGGGTGGGGTAGGTGCGGTGGCACAACGATTCTCCTTTAAGTATGGGTATGGGATAGGTTCCTACACATAACTCCCATCCCCACGCATGGCATGGTCATGAAAGCTCGAGATCATTGGTTACTAGGTGGATGACTGATAGCGAGACAAGGATACACCCGAGGCATGTTGTGATAGCTTATTGTGATGCTTTTGACAACAGAATCTGGATCAAGTACATATTTCTCTTGCAGTTTCATTACTAGCCCTTACAATGCTTTGCCATTGCAGTAATTATAACAAATAAGTCTTTTAAGTAGTCTGACAGTTATATTCGGACAAGCTTTTGGAGATACTATTAGATTTCTGCTCTTATGGCCAACACATTTGGGTAGCTCAAGTGCCACTTATATGCTTGCACATTATAGAGTAGCACTTTCTTGAGCATGCTGTAAGACAATTTGGTGGATTGTAGAAGATTCTACCTTGATGCTATACTAAGGAGGCATTGCACTTAATTGACTTGTGTAGGTGGATAGATGTAGATTAGATTACCTACCATCTTCCCTACATCATCAAATGGAATGGTTACCACCTCGAGTCATCCAGAATGATGAACCCATAGGAGTGGAGTGCGAGTACCGATAGTAGTATAGGAGGATTACTTGTCAATACATTAGCTAAATTGGAGCACTACTTAGGCAGTTAGTGAGACTACTTTCAAGTACAACTATTTTTTCCTACTTTCATTGCTATGCGATGTCTTAAGCCTCTTTTCTTTTGCAAGTTGAAGAGTTTCAATAGATCAAGATCTCTCTCGATAGGGTTGACTACCAAGTAGCTCGATCCTTCATTGGGCATAGGATTCAATTCCCATATGACCATCTCCCAATCACTCTCTACCCTCCCTATCTAGCTCAGCTTCAGGTATAGAAGCTAGACAAGGATACCTAAGTGGAGTTTGACCTTCCAGACTTCCTTAGGTAAGGCTGACGGACTAGGACTAAGGGATAAGGATGTACTGGGAGACAAGGTCATTGTGATAGTGATAGGACGGCTTTACCCCTTGTAGAGGGGTTATTTGGGGCCATACATGGGGAGAGTATGTTCAAGACCCTAGTTTTGGGTATTCAAGACGAATCCCCTTTCATACCATTAGCACCAATTAAGAGAGGGAGGAGGTCTATCAATTCTCGAGATGAGAGTTCTTCCCAAATAGCTACTATCAACGTATTATGATTTTCGAAGCTACCTCAATAGCTGGTATAGACCTAAGAGTCCTAAGTTTCACCTATTTCTAAGGAGAAGAGACATAGTGAGAGTCTAGTGTTTAGAGCGTCCTAAATGTTTACTAGGTCTAGGAGTCAATGGCAATGTATCTGTTATAAACTAGACTTCATGATATTTGTGTTTGTATAAATCTTAATATCAGTTTAACTTATTCATGTTGGTTTTAATGAGTTGTATGCCTTACGTTTTATTTTTTGCATTATCGTAATAGTGAATGATTTAGGATTTCGGATAAATGAATTGGATGTAGATTAATAAATATTATCACATACTGGAGCTATGTGCCAAGAGGCTTAGAAGTAGGTTGGATTCAAAGTTTTAGGGTTTCAATTGTATTATAATTTCTACTTTTACTTTGTTTTGTGTGTATAAGAGATTCTTTAGCTTACTTGTTTTGTGTAGTGTAGGTTTTTTCAAAGAGGGAGCATTTTCTAAAGGCGCTTAAGTAATTATAACTAAAGATACCTTTTGGAAAGGCACATTCAATTATAATTTTACTACAATTGAAAGTGTTTTTTTTGAAAAATGCCTTCAATTGTAATAAAATATACTAAAGATATCTTTTAGAAAAATACTTTCAAAGTTAAAAAAAAAAATTTAAACTGAAGATATTTTTCTAAGACGTACCTTCATAACCCTCCAGGTGTAATATTTTTCTCATAGATCCCTTTTCTTTGAATTTTTTTTAGGGTGCATTCCTCTCAACTTTCCATCTCATAAACTCACTTCCTATCTCTTATCTATTTTCATATGTGTTCCGGCATCCGCCTTATTATTCTCATGTACGCTACCCCTAGTTCATGAGCGTCGTCAGCCTTAAAACCATAGGATAAAAGTCATCTTTAAGTTTTATGGGAACGTTATAGTTTGTCAAATGTGTCTATCTTTACTTCAATTGCTTGGCTTCAATTCTATACCTTCTACCATTTGGCAGTGGTAGCTTGACATGAGATATACATTTTGTTTTTCAAGTGATTACAATTGAAAAGAGAGATTTAAACTTAATCAATATTATTAAGAGATGATTGCTCACGTCAACAGGCTATAAGACTTCGACATAAGTAAAAGTTTCATGAAGGAATTTCTAGTTTTCTTACCAAAATATCCTATTTATATTTGTACCTATATTATCGTTAAACTTGGATACTAGATACTCAGGATTTTTTTTTTTTTTTATTTTTCCCCCTTCATGTAAACAACTTCTCCTGCCCTTGTCTCATCCACCTGCGAAATGCCATCGGCAAATAACATAAACCATGGTTTATAGCTCTTGAATTTATTCGTCATCAACGTAAGAAAATATGATCATAAGGTCAATAGTCTTTATCTTTACATCCTCAATATTCAAGCTTCCATATAAATCCAAATTGCTTCTATTCTTAATATTATTTCAATTATAAGAAAAATGACCACGTAATGCTTAATCCCTTCAAATCACAATACTTGATAATAATAGCAATGCAATAAGTTGGAAGTGACAAATATAAGAATCAGACATATTTTCTTCTCATCCTTCTTTTTTTTTTGGTTGGTTTCACTTCTTGTATAAAAGTTACCAAAAAATTGATTAAACTCAGTGTTTACCGATCGAAAAAAAAAGGGGACCCGTTTCATGCGTTCTACATATTAGGTTAAATTTCCCCTTTTGAATGTAATAAAGTAAAAGGTCAAGTACATATTTTTTGTCCTTTTTTTTTCCCGATAATTTTAGAATAACAGCATCCATCCAACTTCCCAGTTCCCCCACCCCCCACACACCACCCCACCCCCCAGTTCCCCCACCCCCCACACACCACCCCACCCCCCCACCCCCCCCCCCCCCCCCCCCCCCCCCCCCCCCCCGGCGCTACTTTTTTTTTTTTTTTTTCATCTTCTATCATTGCAACGCCCGGACGATCGTGCATCATGGTTTGTTCCAAAAAAAAAAAAAGATAAAAAAAAGAGACTATCTTGTATCACGAACCATAATAATTTGAGCAAAGTGACTTGAAATGAAATATACGTATTGTTGCGAATGTTATAAACCGAATTTTCATCTATACAGATGTACGTGTTCATACATGAACAATGTTGTTTATCTCGGAATTTGTCTGCTTGGTCAGGTATCCACCCCAGCTTAGTGGTCATATACTTGGTAAGTAATCATACTAATATATTACGGAAAAAAATATTTAATGATACTAACACATCATATGAATTGATGGATAATAAGTAAGTATTAATAAAATTTTGATATGTGATAATAAATGAAGGTAGTTTTTAAAAAAGTATTAATTATATTTTGTTATATAAAATTTTATTAATACTTATATACTATTTACTAATTTACGTGATATATTAACACCATTTCAACCTTTCTTATACACTATGTATATATGAATAAATAATACGTAAGTATCTATAAAATTCGATACATGAAAATATAAATGATAGTTTTTTTTTAAATTAAGTATTATTATTAATATTTATACATAATTTATTTGAATATGTGATATATTAAAACCATTGAGTTTAGCACTCAAAATCTCGACTCTTAAGGGTGGTTATATTAAATTAGACTAACCCCCAACATATAAACGCACAGAAAAAAAATCTTGACCGAGTTTAGTTAGTTCTGAATAAGTATAAGGGACATTATTAGCAGCCAATTACCAGGTGGTTTCTTTTTCTCTTTTTTCAAAATGCCTAGTTTTATTTCTTTCCAACATGTACCGCGCCGGTCAGAAGAAACAGCCTGCTTTCCAAAGGTGCACGGTCAGCGTTTCATATTACTGCTAGGAGATATGGGAACGTAGGAAAAGAAATAAACAACTACTTGTCTTTAATTTACACTGACTTTAGGGTTCTGTTCTAGCGGAAAATGCTACTCTAGTGTGAAATGAGTGGTTTTCTGTGTCGCTTTCTATTTATGTTTGTAGCCTATCACATTTTTGCTTTCTACTTGCATAATATATAAGCCAATGTTGGGTAAGAGTCACCAACAACCCTAAATTCCCATCAAGGTTTAGTTGTAAAAGAATAAATAGGCGTGAATCATGCATCTATATGGCCTTGTATTAGATGGGATATATAAACAATATCCAATTGACCTACCCTGCTACTGCTTTCATGCACCATGTTTTTTTTTTTTTCGCTTTTGTTTTTTTGTTTTTTTTTCTCCCTTTCTTTAGCTTTGAAACTAGCTAGTTTGCACTAAAACTAAAATATAGAAATATCTAGAAATCATTTGTCATACATAATGTAATCAGAAGTAGTGAATAATCAAGTCAATAAATATTAATAGATTCATTTTAACTACTTAACATAAAAAAATTTAATTTATGTTAATAAGGTATTTATAATAATGGTTTTATAAACTATTACTATAATTTCCCATAATCCATGTTAAACATTTAATTATTGGGTCTCATAATCTTCCTCCCTAAACATGCAATGTTTTCGTTGCAAGATCTTACAATTGAGCCTAATCTTCCCTCATTTTTTATGTATGATTCAAGTGGAATGTATGATTCAAACCACCTTCTATTTATAGGTTATCTTAAAAGTATGTAAAGAGTCAAACCCTAGTGATATTTCCTATCTTTCTCGGACCTTTTCTTTAAACTAAAACTAGACCTGGATCATCTACTTATTAGTAAATGATCTGCTCTGATATCATTTGTAATGTTCTAAACTATAAATAGTAAATAATCAATTCAATAAATATTAATTGACTTATTTCAATCATTTGACCTAAAAGTTTTAAGTTTGTATTAATAAAATATTTACAACCATGATTTTATAAACTAATATCACAATTTTCTATAATTTATACGTGACATTTAATCATGAGATCTCATATATAGATAGATATCACTTGTTATATTTTCATCTTTTAATAATTTTTCAAAATAAGCACGTATTCTTGAAGTATTTCTAAACCTCTATCAATACATTTACTTTTTGGAATAAAATAAATAAAAGAAAGAAATATTATATCTTAGGAATTAATATTATTAAGAATAGAATATAAATCTATGTTTTAATATTTACTATGATTTTATTTTAATGTAAAGTGCATATTTTAATAAGTGAATTTGTGTGAAAATGAGGCAAACGAAGGTGCTATTTATAGTGCAATAAAATGAACCTTGCATAATATATAAATCATTTCTCTGGTGGAAAGTAATCTGCAAAGTCTGCTGCTCTGAATTTATTTCTCTCACGAAGTTTCTTGTCCAAGTGCAATTATGTACCTGTGTGAAGTGGTTATTGCTGTTGGTCCTTGTCGTTGCAGGATACAGCGTAATTTACTTCAAGAATTGACTATTAGGGAAGTTACTTCTTACAAGTTTTTATTGCGGAGAATATCCATTCCATTATTTACTTCTTCCACATTTTATTGCCAGCTCTATGTTTGGAGAAGCCGAACCCACTACCGATTCGTGGAACCAGCGGTTTTGTCTAAATCTAAATTGTAGGCACATTTAAGTCCCTGATTTCGGAACCGTTGTTGAGGTTCCCAGCCGGTTCCCAGTTCGGAACGGATCGTATCTTGTTCTATTGTAACACAGCTAATGTAGCAAAGGGCATATGTGGAAAAAAGGAAAAAAAAAAAAAGATGAAATGAGATATGTAGTTATAATCGAAAGCATTTATATGATGGCGGCCAGTGTGATTGTCTTTTTTCTTTTGTCAATATTTTGGGTTTCGTTTTCTTACTAACATATTTCCTTAGAAGAGCCCATGGATTTCTTAAAACTAGGATTTGAAGGGTAATTAATAGTCATAGAGGCAATACGATATTTCCCATCCATTTAAAAGTCAGACAACCTTATGAAAAAAGTACTTCGACAAATATTATGGGGCATAGTTATCGGTAGTGGTTTCAAACCAGTCGGCGAAGCTTTTCTTGTAAAGAAATCTACCACGAACTTAAATCTCATAATGTTAACAATATGAACAAATGCGAAACTATTGCTTCTTAGTTTCCTACTTTGATTTAACGGTTAGTGGGGGTCTAAAAATTTCTAGTTTGTAAGTTTATTTGTAATGTAAAGGCATAAAAACCCTGGTACTCCACTACTATATAAATGCAGCATATAGTTGGTGTAATAGGACCTACTATATGCTCGGAGACTTAAGACTTTAATTTTAAGGAGAAATGTGATGTCAGATACTGGAATGCAATTAATACTCTTTCTAGTGCACATATTGCACATGTTGACATCCATATCGGACACATCACACTATTGCATTCGACATTTTTAAGGATATAGATGAACATTTCTTATATATACATATGTACGTGTGTATATGTACACATGTACGTATATATGATATATGAATGTACGTTCTTATTTTGCTTTTATATTTGTGATAAGAATCTTAAGACTTGACCTATTAAAGCCTTCGAGTCACTTTTCTTTTCACATAGAACACGGTAGAATATATAAACGTAGACTTAGAACTCAAGGGTCACCTTGGAACGGACTATGAAATTTTATCTCATTACAGATTAAATTATATTTATATATGCAGATGAAAAGATGCAGAATTGGGAAAAAAAATTTAATGTTGCTAATAAGTAAGGGTTGGGTAAAAAAATTGCGATCGCAGATCAAATTATAAATCAAATTGAATCCAAAAACTAGTTCTTTTACTAATAATTTGGTTTATGGTTTGATTCGATTCTTTATAAAAAAGTTTGCAGTTCAATTTAGGAAAATGAATTGAACCGTATTTTTTAAAATTGAACCGAACTATTTAGTTATAAAAAATAATATAATCGTTTTGAGCTTTTTTTTTTTTTCCATCAATATTCAGGAATTTCATTAAATTTTCATATTTTGTTCTTCTATCTCATTTTTGAGACAATTATTAAGATTAAGTTGAATGAGTTCAATTTAAAATTTAAAGTTTACAAATTTTTCTTTTTAAAATTATCCTTTTCTTATGTTTTTTCAAATTAAGACTTTAACTTTGATACTTTTTAGGTATCTCTAATCTCTTTTCTAGTTTTTAGTGTGCCTTTTTTTGTTTTCTTTGTATCACTTTTGGATGGACAATTTTACTTCTTCCTCCTTGTTGTTGATACTTAGAGTAAAGTTTCTTATTCTTATCTAATTAAGTTAATTTGTTAAGATATTGTGCAACTTCTTGCTAAGTATCGTTATACGTGACAAATTAATTAGAAATATGAAAGTTTAATGGAAAGAAAAATATATTATTGAAAATAAATATGTTTAGTTCAAAGATGGTCCAAAGACGTTGACAACAATGTCACTAAGCGCACCGTCAATCATTATGAGAAGGAAAACTGTAGACTAGATTGCTCAATAAAATAAATTACCTTTCTGGTCCTCCCAATTGATTAAGTCCACTATATAGCACAATGTATTTTACTGCTCTGGCTAAGCACAAAAGCATGAAGCGGTCCAAAGTTTCCAACTACGTATTAATGGATTAAGATGCACCCGGTGTTGTGCATGATGTTGGAACTAGATGGACCAAAAAATATCTGATTCAAACAAACCATTAATAAAAGGAAAAAAACAAGAGAGAAAAGGAAGGATCAAGGATAGGAGAAAGGCACATGAGGACTTTATAAGAAAAAACAAATCTTGGGGAAAAAAAAAAAAAAAGAAATGGACGGGTCTGGTTTAGTTGAAAAAACTCAAAACCTATTTATCAGAAAGGTTGGAGCATAGCCATCTTATGTAATCCTATCTTGTACTCTACTAAGTTTTTAACTACTTTAAAGCCAAGACATGATAAAATATTATCTTAGATCGGATCTATGAAAATTCGATTATAGACTATTGTATTAATATTTGTAGCCAAGGCATGTATTGAAAACATGTCATATGCCATTTCGTTTGTGGCGGGGTCTACAAACTCTTGATCTGTAAAAGCAAACAACCGCTCCTAGACGTGATTTGATGACTAAGCTTCTTTTCCAGGTTGTTTCCAATTGGTTAACTTATCAAATGAATTCCCACTCGTCCTATGCTACATTGAGTCAAAAAGATTAATCCAGTTGGGAATGAGAAGTTGCTTTGCTATTTCTTATGTTTTTCTTTGCATAAAGAAAAGAAAACATTACAAAATTCTAATCCACGTTTCCATGCTTTTGTAATTTATTCATTTGTTTTTTCCTTTTCTTTTTTTTTTTCTATTTAACAAATGGATGACTTTTGTTGTTTTAGTTTAACAATCATGAGTCCTCTATTAAAAGTAGCACATAGTATGCACGTGTCCTTCCTACCAAACCCCAAATCACTTATGCCTTAGAACCCTCAATTAGACAAAACAACATATTTTCTCTACTCTCTAATCTATATAATGTAATTCCGTTTTTGGGGAAAAAAAATCAGAAACATACTTTAAAATTCAATTTCATGTTTTGGATCAGCTAGCTCTAGGAAAAATAAAATCCTGAAGATGCCCTAAATTGAATTTCATACTTTTTACGTGACAATCCAAATTTTTTTGGATCAGCTAGCTCTTATCTTCTGAATTAACTTTATGCCCCTTGCGTCCCTAATTCAAAACTCCATAAGGCCAAAAGAAAGCTTGACCTCAAAGCTCCAAACTCTAAACAAAAAGCAGATTTCGATTCATCGAATTCGATCCAATTAATATAGCCAGAAATACCGTTGAGGCTAGAGAAACAATACTTTTGAAACAAAGATCACAATAAAGATTTATGTTATTCGATGCGTAGATATAGAATGTAAAATAATTCAATAATTGACTAAAGTATGCTCCAAACTCTCAATTGCACAATAGGACTTATTACAAATAAATTAAAATAATTTGATTACAACCATTTTAATATATTTATTTCTTTTATCAAATATAAGTAAATATATAGGAGATCTTCTACCACTACTACTACCACCACCATTAGAAATAATAATTATAATAATAATGATGGAAAATGTCGTTAATTTCCACTGAGATGATAATTTCTGAAACAAAAATGTCACAAACAGAGACCGCTTAAATTGATCGAATGTATTTACAAGTTGATTGTGCTACAAATATAATGTTTTCAAGGATCAACAAATGAGGACCTGTTGGCAAGTGCAAGTCCGAAGGTCAACAGAATTTACTAAGTTGATGGTTGGAAGAAAGAGATGTTAGCAAATCTTTTCCGACTCCTTACTGACGCCTTGTTGAAGAAGTGGCACTATGTACTCAATGAAAACCGCATCGCAAGGCATCCTGATCAGACCATCGCTTGACCGTCCCAACTCTTCTTCGGACATCTTTAGGAGGATTTGGATGATACTGCTATGATGGTAATGCAAGGGTCATGTGAAATTAGGGTACAAGATATAATTATAATGTCAAATTAGGGCACAAGAAATAACTATAATGTATACAAAACCAGACCTAAATTTATAGAAAAAGCTTTTCTTTAAAGGTTATGGTTCTTTCAGTTACTGCTCTTGATTTTCTTACTAATGGAACATGAGAAAAGATAAAGAAAAACCCTAATAACATTGTTAGACTAAAGACCTTAGCCCTCTATGTATAATTAGATTTTATTATTTTATTTTACTATGTCCTATCTTCCGCCACTTTGTGTTCAAACTGATTACCTTCTTAAAGAATGCTATTCCCATTTCTCAAGGATTTCAGATTAAGGAAGAGCTCGGGATTTTAGGCCTTGACGGAAGTTAATGGTAGGTATATATGATGCAACGAAATCTGGTATTTATAAATGTATTAAGTGTCAAGATGCCTTGTCTTTTGTTGTCATTCCCTACGTTAGCTAGATTAAGTTAGTTCAAGGGAGAATCGGTGTTCTTCTTGGGTGAGAGTGGTTATATTGGAACTACGAAGAATTGAGGCTATGACAGTTTCTTGTATGATGGTTAAGCTATAATATCGGTCACTGATTTATAAATTGAGAGGATTCAAATCCTCGTTCAGGTCATTCATACAAGGTTATGTAGTTCTAGAATGAAATTAACTACTCTATATGTACCAACGGATCTACTTTCAATGATGGGATTTTGTTGTTAAAGGTGAACATTTTTGTGTCTATATTGGGAGGAGAATCTTTGCTTATGTTTATAAACAATGTCTAACTCCCACCAGCTGGTTCCCTGTCTCTTTCTACCGTTCTTCGCAACAAGGAATTGTATGGACGGCCTATGTCAAAGAACAATCGTTATAGTATTTTCCTGGACTGTTTAAAAGCCATGAAAAGATTACATTTGGGAGCAAGGATCATTTTGATTGATAAACAATAACCCTAGCTAGGTTGAATAAGTTGACAATGTCTTTAAACCTTCACATGATAACATCTTGAAGAGGTATCAAATTTCAATAAACATATCAACTGAGCTAGATATTGAGTTTAATGCGATTCATGAGGGAGAAGATCTCCTAGGAGCCTAATGAAATTAATCATTGATAAGAATTTCTACAATCGTCTTTACGCAATTATCTGTTAAAATCTCATAGGATGTCCTCGTATGTCTTGGCAACTACTATATACATGACAACTGTCGGCAAATGTGAATCGGACCTACATTGTCCAATTAGGAGGCTAATGTTTGCACCACTGACTGTAAGGGTTTTTGGCAAAAATTTTATGCTGTTTATATGCATGTGTTTGGCTCTTTACTTTGAAAACCAGCTTTTACAGCGGGGTTAGGTTTTTATCGTGCTATGAGATTCAGCTATTGCCATAATAAGCTGGTCTTGGTGTACTGCTTGAGCAAGCAAAGCTGTATCCAACTGGGTCTGCTGCTCTTTCCGACAGTTATCTTTCAAGGGGGATGTTAAAATCCAATTTGCTTCCTTAAAAATTTGGTGGAGTGCTTATCCACCCGTTTGGGTCCTCCATTGGCTTTTAGAGTGAGTTTGGGTTTCTAACAATATTATACAGATGAAAAGAAGAGATTTATCATGTACATCTACTAGAAGATGTTAAATTATAAGATATCGCCTAGACCTAGGTCTCTTTAGTAAGACAGTCAAACTCATGATTTTGTCACCAGAGGTTTAAGTATGTCTGGAATACTACATAAGTGGAATCATTAAGCCAGTTTATGTACGATTCTCTTTAATTGGAATGATCCAACCTCCCTTCAGGCATTAAGTACAAATATATACAATTTCTGACAAATGGCTTACATAAAGATTCTATGTTTTTCAGTATCAACAAACAAGTACACGTTGGCATGCTCTATTGAAGAAAATCATAATTTCTTGAGTAATTATTGCAAGCAAGTGATGTGAGCAAAGATTCATGCGATTCCTTATCTACACCTTGTTGGACAACTGATACAATATGCTCCATGAAAACCGCATCGCAAGGCACCTTGATGGGACCATCTTTGGAGAATCCTAACTCTTCTTCTGTCAGCCTCAATAGTTCTTGAATGATGTTGTTGTGAAGATATCGCAGAGGTAGGGTGAATCGCTTAAGATCGGTAGTGTATACAACAAAATGCCCCCTATCTGCCACATATGATCCACAACTTAACCCCCCACTATAAGAAATTGGACTTCTTCCAAATGTAGCAAACTTACGCCACTTCCCTGTATTGATAAGCTTCTTGAATGTGGAACTAGCCATTTCGTCACTTGTGTGAGGGACTTTAGATCTATAACACTGGAGTTTGGAAGCTCTATATTGCATGTGGTACAACCGAATCTAGTATTTATGCATGTAGAAAGCATAAGATGATTCCAATGCAAGCCGGCATAAGTTAGTTGATAAACTTTTTATTATTATTATTATTATTTTTTAGGATATGCTCACCAACAGCTAGTCACTCATTGCAAGGCCGATTTAGTTTAACTGATTTGTATCAGCAACTATGAAAGGGATCTAGTTTAAAGGATGAGACTTAGCAGAATCCGAAGTTAATTCACTAAAGTTTCTTGCTTCCCACCACTATCTTTGTTTTGTTTTATAGCGTGAGAAATAAATAAACAATGCTCCATTTTGTAATGAACGGTGGCCTATGTCAAGTAACCACTTTGGAAGTTTTTCTAAGGTTTTTGAGCTCTATTCACAATGTGGTTCTAAAATGAGTCTGTTTTAGTATCTAACTAACCATTATTAAGTGGATCCACTTTCAAGGATAGAATTCAATTTGAGATAGAATTCAAGGTAGAACCATCATTTCTTTCACTGTAATACTTCAGCTCCCACCAAATTCTTTCTCTTGTTATAGCAAAGAAGGTAATTTCATTGCTCTGTCATATTGTTTAAGAAAAACTTGTTTTGGTGGCCATGTCAAGTAATTGTCTTGAAATTTTCCTAGTTTCAAGGTCTCATATATGTGTTTAAGGATATTCCATTATATTCTTTTAATATCATTGGTTAAATGTTACAGCCGCAGATTCTACACGTTTTAAGTTCCGAGAAAAACAGAGACAGGATAAAGCCTCCTTCATAAGAACATGTTGATGGTGGCATTTCTTAAATTGTTGAGCTCTCTATTAACTGTATAAACTACTTAGGATAATATAATGCTATCTGGAGTCTCTGTTAATCAAACACAAGGACACGTGGCAATCCCATGATATCAAATCTAAAGATAAAAAGACCTTTTCTTTTGTGGATTGTACAGTGAAAGTTTGGACTAATGATCACTATGCTGGAATTAAATTGGTATGAGACATGAGACAATCTGTCATGTTCTGCAGGATTTCAATAAGTTCCATCATAGTTTTGATAGTGATATTTTGAAGCGGCTTTATGTTTTATCTTATCTCTGAGCTCCCCTAAGATGAAATCGTCGTGTCTGCCTGGTATAAGCAATTTTAGTATCAATATTCACCTAGTATACGGTATGTGGACGCAATTTAAGAGTTCTTTCATGTCTTCTTTATTTGTCTATGTGCATATTGAGCATCCACTTGAGGTTGATTTTGTTAGGTGATTATATTAAATCGACGCTGAACTGTACGCATACGCAGTAAACTTTCTTCCATCAGCTAGTTAATCATGACCTGTACGGTATCGACAAAAAGAAGATTGACCAGTGGACTAGATACAATTCTCCGCATCGAGATTGATTAGCAACCATAGAGAAAAACTTGTTGCAGTTTATAAGCATCAGTGAAAGTGAGCAAAGGCTCTGAATCATTTGCTATGCCTCTTATCAAAACTGACGCCACATATTCCATGAAGACTGGATCATCAGGCAAAGTGACAGGACCGTCTCCGGCCGATCCCTACTCATCTTCAGACATTTTTAAGAGCATCTGGAAGATGTTGCTGCCAGGAATTGCATGGAATCATGAAATGATTCAGATCAGCTGAATAGATGACAAAATGCCCCTTCTTTTACCATATGAGACATAGATACCAATCCTGTATACGTTTATAAATATGGATTACCTCTTTTTTCCTAATGCAGCAATTTTCTTCCACTTACAAGTCAACTTGAGTATTTTTCGATTTCCACTTGGCAAAGCGATGCTCCCACTAAAGGAGATTGACAATGTTGAATGTTAGTTTATATTAGGGTCTTAGACGATTCTAGATAAGCAGGATTTGATATCTATGTATGTGCAATATATGATGCACCAGTTTAAAACCAAGGACAGCGACAACTATAATTTCTTTGCCATGCTGCTCGTTGGATCTTTCTGGTTGCTTTAGGACTTTGCCTTGTAGATATCAAGAAAGTTGATATGGACCTTTTTTCTACAGAAAAGAACATGGGCGGATGCCACAAGAATAACTAACTAGGAGATACTGAAACAAGGTTTTCTTTGACATATGCTAAAGGAGCTATTAAGTATAACAATTCGTTACATAACTGTAACAGGAAAAATGCTCGAATTTTAGCCATAAATAAATAAGGAATTTTGGAATTGTCTCTGCTGAACTAGATTGTTTGTTTGCCTCTCTCAGCAGCTTAGTGATCCACGATCCTTTAGATCCTATCATGTCCTTTACTAACATGAAAAAAGTTTGTTTATTCTTGTTTTTACGTGAGAAACAATAAGTTTTCCTTGAATTTCTCAACAATAAAAAAGAATTAGCTCGAGGAATTTAGGAGTGGTTTTCTATATATAGGCAGCTCGTTTTCCATCTTCTTCCAATCAAAGCAGTTTATGTTAGCAATCAACTCTTCTCGAGTACATTTCCTTATCCAACTCTACTCCATTCTTCATTTCAAAAACAACATTCATGGTTAGCTCAAAGAAGCTCATCAAGATGGTCTGGAAATGGCAAAGTAGAAATGCCATATCAATGAAAAGAATTATTCTTCCCAAAGGCATAAAATTTGGAAATGGAGACAGAGTTAGAAAATCAGATGCAAAGAGTAGCAGTCGTTTTGTCTTCTACACTATTGATTGGAAACGTTTTGAAGTGCCTTTAACACTAACGGATAGCAACATCTTCTTAAAGCTTTTCAAGATGTCTGAAGAAGAGTTTGGAATTACTAGTGATGGGCCTATTATGATGCCGTGTGATTCAACTTTAATGAGCTACATAGTCTCGTTGGTTCAGAGAGGTATGGCCAAGGATTCAGAGAATGCATTGCTCAGTGTCATCATTTCAAGTCACCGCTCGCTCTCTGCTCCTTGTTCTCAACAATGCATAGGGCAACAAATTGCTTGTTTCTAGTTGGTTTAGAAGCTTGGGCTATTTTGTGTATATAATAAAGCATTCATTGTAAAGAAAACGATACATGTCCAGACCTGCATTGTATAAATTGTTATGACTTTGCTTGGAAGATTGGAATGCAATCAACCACCTTAATACAGCGTTTCTATTGAACTAAATGTTATCTAATCTAAACAAAGATTTGTGGTCCTAACAACTTCAAAAATCGAATTCTGGTGCTATGGTTTGTGTACATTTTGTTAAATTTAGCTATACATATCTGATTCATCAAAAAGTTTACGCTTAGATCTGGCAACTACATCCTGTTTAATCTGCTCTAAATTTTGTTTGGTTCTTTATTTACTTTAGTTATCTAATACGGCTTATGTTCTGTTTTGAAGTCTTGTAAGCATCCGAATCCGATTTGATCAAAACATAAAAAAAAAGAAAAACAAGGACAAGACTTTCCTTTGTAATTATGACCCTCAGTTTTCACTCATATTAAGCGGCATCTTTGGTCAACATAGGTAAATTGAATGTAACTAATCCCTTTGCCATGTAATTGCAATTGCTCGGCAATATCAGTCTTATGGACAACAAAAGAATATCTTCAATTGAACCCCAAAACTAAGTACAATCATAGTAATGGAGGCAACAATGCCTCTGTTGGTTTGTATTATCAATCCATTATTATTTATTTGCTTCTCCATTGACTTTGTAATCTGGTTTCTCTTAAATTTTTCTACAGAAGTTGTGAGGTCCAAAGAGTTCATTTCCAGGTGATTCATGAAGTCCGTGAATTCTAATAAAAACAAAGAAATTGGAAATGAGTTTGAACACAAAGAAAGTAAATATCCGCTCCATTTATTGCGAGAAAGAAGTCAAAATATGTTGTTTCATCTCTTAAAGTGTTTCCCCTAAGACATCCGAAGCTTCAAACACCTGTTTTCAATAAGAAATAGGGTAAATAGAAATGGGACAAAGCCTCCTCCTTAAGAAATTAATAGATCTAGTTGTGAGGTCCATGAGATGCTTTCGGTAGTAATTTATGTATTGGGTGAATTCTTCTAAGAAAAAATGAAATAGGAAATGAAGTAAAGATAAACATAGTAAATATTTGCTCCATTTGTCACGAGAAGGAAGTAAAAATATGTTTGTAACGTCCCAGAACTTAGGATGGCACAGCTCTGCTATGTATCTCTAGCTTTATTAACACATCAAGCATCTAGGAACCAACAACTCATCTAAGATCCATAGAATAATCCATGAAATCTCTTAATTCACAATTGACAATCTCAAAATTTCTACCGAAATGGGATGTCAACCACTTAACTCTATAGTAAAAATCAATAACATAATCTAAAATATCATCATTCCACAACTTAAATCACGAAAGGACTTTGAATTGTAACCTAGAATCTTATAGTTACGGCAACAATTAAACCACTAAATCTAGCAACAGGAGTTACAAGACACTCCAAAACCATACAAGTCTCCTAAATTAGCAATTATAAAGGAAATAAATACAAATACTTTAGACCACCACTATAACTAAACTACGATGCCTCAGCTCCATCTTCATAATAAGAATAATCTCCTAACTCATTATAGTATAAATAGTCAAATCTGTAATCCTCAGCATAAACCTCATCATCTACGTTGTAATTTGTCCCTGCAACTGAAAAATAATAATCCCCGTAAGGTGAGTTAAAGCCCGGTATAGGACACTATATACATGTACATGAAACACAAGTATCAGTTAAATACATATATACACAAATACCGCTAATAAATGCAACAAGTAATAGTTGTAATGTTTCATTTAAGCCCATAATTATCACAATCTCAATATCCTAAGACTTGTGGTTACTCATGACCCCTAACACGCAATATATAAATACTACATAAATATTAGTGTTGGTATATTACGTATTGGGTACTTCCTAACAATCAAGTGCCATAAACTAACCTAAATCTACTTGGGTCATTTTAATAAGGGACTCTATAGGGAATAGTATTGTGCAAAGATCACCAAGTATCTCACTAGTACCATTAGACTCGACCAGTAAGTAGTTGAAGCCAAGCGCAACTAGTAATACAATTAAGTCTAAGTATCAATTTAATCCAGTTTATATTCGTTGACTTAACACACACATTCGACAAACACATATCCCGTACTTGGAGCTCCTATCTCAAAATGATCAAACACCATACATTCTCTAGTACATGTTCAAAATATAAAGCTAGCTTAGAATTTGATAAACTTGCAACTTGATACTTCTTTCACCTTAACTTCACCCCTTACTCCATACTCTGAGCTTCAAAACTACACTCCAATTTCACGCACATACATATACACCGTGTACTGCCACTCAATCACAACTACATTCAACCAATTACACATACTTTACAATGCCCATACATACATACACAATGCACACTACACTTGACATACACAAACTACTTGACGCTATAAACTTTCACATACGTACATACATAAAAATTCTACGACATACATACCTTTACACATTATGTGCTGCACGCAAAAATCTGTACGTGCACACACACTCTTCGTAATGCATACAACTTCAAAAATAGAAAAGAAAAGAACTTGTAAAATTATATGAAGAATTTGACTTACACTTTGTTTCCTGGTGCCGTAACACTTCAACCTGCGATTCCCGCGTTATTCCTCTGTAAAGATATAATTTTCTTGAGTTTTTAGTGCCTAGATAAAAGAAAAGTGAATTCCCTTAAAGAGCAAGTGGTGACTTACTTGGTTTTGGTTAATCCTTTGCAAAAACTTACCTTTTGGCTTGTTCTTAAGTGTTCTCCTCTAAGCTTCTAGGTATGGCATATGAAAGAAACCGTAAGGAAGAGTGGGAAAGAAAACAACGTATGGGAAAACTATGGGTTTGGATTTTTTCTTTGGACAAATTTGCCCTAGGTATTTAAAGCCTATTTACATGCCATACCAATGTCTATATTTTTTCCTATGACAGTTTTGTCCCTAGTACTTGATATCAATTTACATGTCATACCAATGTTTGGATATTTTCCTGTGATAGTTTTGCTACTAGCACTTGATATCAATTTACATGCCATATTAAAGCCTAAATATAAAAAAAAAATACTTATTCCTTTAATTCCCTTAAATTAATTAATTAATTAGTTTTATTTCTTACTTAGGTTTTACAATTTTTCCCCCCTTAACAAAACTTTCATCCTCAAAAGTTTACATACTTGAGTCATCAAATAGTTCTGGCTACTTGCTCTTAACCTCTTCCTTAAGCTCTAGATTGCTTCTCTTTCTGACTGGTTAAGCCATTGAACTTTGACATAAGGAATGACTCTTCTTCTTTGTTGTTGTACTTTAGTATCGACTATTCTTATTGGTCGCTCCACCACTGACATGTCCGGTTGCAACTTTAGCGACTCCACATTAACTACATGCACGTGCTGTTTTTCTTTGTGATTCAAATTGGGTTTCTTATATTTTCTCAACATGGACACATGGAAAACGTTATGTATACCCTCTAACTGTGAAGGAAGCTTTAACTTATAGACCACTTTGCCAATTTTTTCTGTGATTCTGTAAGGCCTATATACCTTCGTTTCAACTTATCCCTCAAGCCAAATTTGACCACACCCTTGATTGGGGAAACTCTTAGCAGTACCTCCCCGCCCACTTGAAACTTTAGAGGGCGATGTCGCCTATCAACATAACACTTTTGTCTACTTTAGGCAATTTGCATCCTCTGATCAATCAGCTTAATCTTATCTACTACTTCCTATACTAAGTCCGATCCCATTAACTGTCTCTCACTTACTTCATCCTAATGAATAAGAGATCTACACTTTTGATCATGTTGTTGCGTACTGTAACTAAGGATAGAAAAGGCCGATTGCTGAATGAGTCTCAGCTTGTCACAAACTTAAAAAGGAAATAATGGAGAATGTGCAAAAAGGAAAAAAGTGAATAAAAAAATGTAAGCAAAAACCCATGAATATCTCCAATGGATATAATACACCAATTGAACTTTCGAGGACTGATGGTACAACTTGATATGATGTACAAGATGGTCTGATGAGGTTACTCGCCACCTAGCCTTGTTTTAGGGTTAGGATAAGAGTCAAAATGGATGTAAACAAAGTAGTGCTTATAAAAGAAAATGTTAAGTGTATTAATGTTCAATCTTCTTCTACAGCTACCAATACAAGGGGGTATTTATACTCGAGCAATTAGGGCAACAAGCCTAAAAAGAAAAAGATGAAAAGTGTATTACCCTAAAGAAGTAATGTACTAAGGTAAAAATGAATATTTAAGAAAAAATAATTATTAGTATGATAGATTCTGCATGTAGATCTATATATGTGGTGGCGATAGATTAGCGAGGCTATTGGAGGATGTCGACAAAAGTGTACGATCAAGTTGCTTATCCGATTAGGGGTAGCTAAGGATCAGTCCAGTCTCTCTCGGATTCTCGGTAAGGGAGAGGTCGTGTAATTAACCAGCTTGAGCATGGGTGAGTAATCTTTAACTTAGCACACTTTATAGAGATGGGTAGTCATTTAGTTTGGCATGTAGAGTGACTCGACAAAGAAGTACTCGGCTTTGGCAGGATTTGGTTGGAACAGAAGAATCTGCCTAGCTAGGCCTTCCAGTCCTCAAGTTCGGTTATAGGTCAAAGGTCAAGTAGCCTGATTCTTATCATTCCCTCTGAATTGATTTAGATTTGGGATCAAATCCGAGTGGTCTTTGATTATTTCTTCATCGAGGTGATACGGACAGAGATCGGTGATGTAAAGGTGTCAAAAACCCCATAGTCCTCGGGTAACTCCAATCTATAGGCGTTATCATTGATCTTTTGGAGGATTCTGAAAGGTCTTATAACCCTTGGGGATAGTTTGTTCCTCCTTTTGCTTGGAAACCTGTCTTTGCTTGGGTGCAACCACACTAAGTCTCCTTGCTATAATTGTTTAGTTGTCTTATGCTTAGCCTTATCTCGCATTCTTCTAGTAGCTTAGTCGATGTACCGAGTGACTTTGTCATAGATGTGCTAAATGGATTGTGCTCTAGCTCTTGCATGTAGGTCTTCTTGTGTTTAGGTCTTCTTGCTCGGATTTCGACATGAGGGTATGATTGAGGGGCAACTTGAGATTAAAACCATAGACAACTTTAAAGGGGGTTTGTTTGGTGGTGCCATGTACTGTCCGGTTGTAAGCAAATTCAACCATCGGCTAGTAGACGTCCCAATCGGCCAGTAGACGTCCCAATCGGCCAAGTTCTTGCCCACTGTAGCTCAGAGTAGTGATTATAAAGTTCGATTAACTACCTCTATTTGGCCATTAGTTTGGGGGTGATAGGAAGTACTGAATAGTAGTTTGGTCCTTATTCAACGCCATAAGGTCCTCTAAAAATGGATGAGAAACTTCGAGTCTCTATTGGAGACTATACTTCTTGATACGCCATATAACCATACAATCTCCTACAAGAAAAGAGAAGCAGTAGTTGGAGCATCGTTAGTTTTGGCATAAGGCACAAAGTACGCCATCTTACTGAACTAATCCATAACAACCATTACAGAATCTTTGCCTCGAGTAGTTCATAATAATCCAAGAATAAAGTCTATGCTCAACTCAGTCAATGGTCTCGTTGGAACAGGCAAAGGCATTGCTTTTCCTTTTTTATCTCGACACTTAGCCCTTTTGTATATGGCATGACTTTTAACAACTCGGTGTACATCTGGCCTCATTCTAGGTTACAAAAATCAACCACTTAGCAATTCATATGTCCTCCTCTCCCTAAAATGTCTGGATAGTTCTTTACTATGAGCTTCCCTGATGAGCAACTCTCAATGTGAACAAGTCAGCACATACAATTTCCTTCCTTGGAATAAGTATCTTTCCTCCACATGATACTCGTCCACTATCCTTCCATCAATACCATACGTAAGCATGGGTCTAA
The DNA here is from genome assembly GCA_024138005.1 of Lumnitzera racemosa. Lineage (NCBI taxonomy): Eukaryota > Viridiplantae > Streptophyta > Magnoliopsida > Myrtales > Combretaceae > Lumnitzera > Lumnitzera racemosa. The sequence goes on from JAMXBC010000012.1 coordinate 5,691,595, forward strand.
AGTGTGGATCCCTATAATACTACTCCTTAATGCTGGCAAACCTAAACAATTCGATCTACAATTTAGTTAAGAGTGCATGCCTTTTCGAGAGAGCATTAGCAACTATATTGCTCTTCCCTCGTTTATATTTTATTACAATATTAAATCCTTCAAGGAATTCAACCTATCTCACCTACTGTTTCGACAATTTGGTCTAACTTTGGAGATACCTCAAGGACTCATGGTTAGTATAGATGACAAACTCTCCCGACAATAGATAATGCTCCCATACTTACAGTGCTTTGATTAGCACCAAGAGTTCTTTGTCATATACAGAATAATTCAGTTGAGGTCTTCTGAGCTTCTCACTATGATAAGCAATTGGTCGACCTTCCTACATTAGCACAATGCATATTCCAATGCCTAACGTGTCATATTTCAACTCGAATATTTTGTTGAAGTTAGGTAAAACTAATATTAGGGTAGAGGTCAATTCTTCCTTTATCTTAAAAAAACTCCTCTCTTCCTACCAGAAGTTGGTGTTCTTCTTTGTTAGCTTAGTAAATGGTGTGGCTAGGGAGCTAAAATTCTTGATGAATCTTCCATTTAATGAAGCCAGTCTATAGAAACTTCCCACGTTAGCATAAGTAGTAGGAGTCGACCATTCGACGATTGCTCAAATTTTCTTGTTGTCTACTCGTAAGTCTCTTCTACTTATTACATAACCTAACAATACCACTTCCTTATGGCAAAAGCAACACTTCTTGAGATTGCTGAATAATCTTTCGGCATAGAGGATATCTAGAACAGCTCGGAGATGTTCATAGTAACTCTGCATGTCGGCACTATAAACCAAGATGTCATTAAAGTACACCATAACACACTTTTTGATTAGATGTCTTAATACATGATTCATTAATCTCATGAAAGTATTCAGGGCATTCAACAAGCCAAAGGGAATGACCATCTATTCATATAATCCAACCGTTTTCCACTCATCTCCTAGCCTCATGCAAATTTTACGGTAACTAGACTTAAGATCAATCTTGTTGAAAATCTTGGCTCCACTCAATTGATCTAGCATATCTTACAACCTCGAGATAAGATACTTGTCCTTGATCATAATCTTGTTCATGGCTCAGCTGTCTATACATATCTATTAGGTTCCATCTTTTTTCGATACTAAAAGCGCTAGCATAGTGCAAGGGCTAAGACTTTCCTTAACATACCTTCTCTCTAGTAGCTCACTGACTTGACGTTGAAGCTCAGAAGCCTGTTTGAGACTCATTCGATAGGTTGGCTTATTTAACAGCGTAGTATTGTGTATTAAGTCATTTCAATATTCTGTGTCTCAAATTGGGGGTAACCCCTTGGGTAACTGCTTTAGGAACAGGTCGATATATTCGTCTAGCAACTCTTTTATTTTTTAGGATAGTTCACCTTGCTCCTTCATCTCCAATAGGCACTTGACCAACATGAAGGTTATCATATCAGCTTTAAAGGTCTCTCGAAGCTTGGCTCTACTCATCACTAGAGCCTTCTTCGATCTAAGTAAGTTTAGCTTACAGTTTATTAACTTCACTTGGCGGCATCAAGTTCAATGTGATCTTTCTACTATCCTTCTTGAACAAAAATGTGTTCCAGTATTCATCATGGATAACTCTTTAGTCAAACAACCACAGTCTTTTAAGCAATATATAGGAAATGCACATAGGTAGTATGTTGCTTAGAATCTAGTCAAAGTAATTTCCGATAGTGATCGGTAATAGTACTTGCCGAGTGACATGTAGTGGTCCCTTCTCACTCAAGCAATACAACTTATACGACTTTGGATATGCAATAGTTAACAACTTTAATTTTGTAATGAAATCAACTAATGCTACATTAGTGTAACTTCCATTATCCATAATGAGGGCATACACCTAATCATTCACCTTACAGGTGGTATGAAATAAATTCTCTCTCTACTCTTTCTCGCATGAAGGTTCCATGTTCATTGTGCGTCGGATAACCCTGATCAATTGGTCCAAGTCCTTAGCAAACACATCTTCTTTAATTAGATCTTTCTCGACATCTTCTTTTTTCGGCAATGATCTCTTCCTCTTCAGGTTCCTTATCTGTACTCTCTATCTCTAGCTTTGTGACATCTCCCTTGGTCACCATAATTCTTCGGTTTAGGTATTGAGTGGCGATATGTCTGAACCCTTGGCACTTAAAGCACTTGATTTAGCTTATCTTCCTATCAAATCCTTCCCTCTTCTCATAAGTTTAGATTGGCACTTCACCATTAGGTCGGCCTTTCAGCTCGGCTTGGATATCCACCTTTGTGCTCAACTCAGTACTTGACTGAGCTTAGTGACTTCCCTATACAAGTCAGCTAGTTAGCATTTTGGCCGGTACTTATCTTCTCTTTTGTCTCTCCATTCGTTGAGCAATTCGAATGGTTTCATCTATTTTGTGAATCATTAGAGCTTTGCAATGTCCCAAATATCACCTCTTCATCCTGCGATGAACCTAGAGATTGTTCGCATTGTGGGTTCTTCCACTTCACATCGGATCACGAGCATTTGGAATTCTTGAACATATTCGTCAATTGTTTGGCCTCCTTATCTTAGCCCTTAAAGTCAAGTGAAAGTATCTTATAGGTAATTTTTCGATACAAATCTATTTCTCAGTATTCTTTTCATTTCAAGCCAAGTATTAATCTCTCGATAGCCTTCTTATCTCCTCATGGCTTAGAAATTCTTCCACTACATAGCGGCATATTCGAAGAACTCAACAGTAACAATCCTTACTTTCTCACAGTCCTTATACTAATAATAGTAAAAAACATGCTCTACTTTCTCTTCTTACTATAGATATTCATTAGCATCCTCAGATCTATTAAAGCTCGAAATCGGAAGCTTCACATGGTTAGATGCTTTAGGGACTTGAGCTTACTCCTCTTCAAAATACTCCTCCTCGTCCTCTTCATTGATTTCTCTCAAGTTTATCCTTCGTTTCACTCATCCACCTATTACTTTACCTCGAACTTGTTGAGCTGGGTTCTGACCTCTAACAGGTTGAGTAGCTTGTGGGGTATTTTGTGTAGCCTTAGTTGGTCAACAAGCCAAAGCATGAATGGTTCGGGTCAGATCTACCAAAAGGTTAGCTACCTTATCAAGTCTCTCGTTAATGCTCCTAGGAGTCTTTTGAGACTATCGTTTATAGTAGACAACTCTACTGCTGTCATCTCCAGCACCAATGTTTATACTTGGGTCAATCATTTTCTCCATAGATTCAAAGCTTAAACTTTTCAAGTAGATGATATAGCAAACACTTCCACAAAAAAAAAAAAAAAGAAGCAATAGTTAACAAGCACAACAATCAAACAAAAACAATAACCTGCTCTATTTCATACACACAAATATAATATAAATAAAACATCAAACACAAATCACAACTCAAACAAAACCTTCGTTCTAATACTAAGATGTTGTGGACCGTGACAAGGCCAGTCGTTAAATGAGTTAAAGCTTACTAAAAGCTTAAAAAGGAAATAATGAAGAATGTGCGAAAAGGACAAATGTGAATAAAAAAAAGTTAAGCAAAAACCCACAAACAGCTCTAGTGGAAATGACGCACTAATGGAATTTCTAAGGACTCACGGTACAACTTGATACGATGCATGAGATTGTTCAGTGAGGTTACTTGTCACCTAGCCTTGCTTAAGGGTTAGATTAAGAGTAAAAATGGATGTAAACAAAGTAGTATTTACAAGGGAAAACGTCAAGTGTATTAATGTTCAATCTTCTTTTATAGCTACCAATACAAGGGAGTATTTATACTCAAGATTTTAAGGCAACAAGCCTAAAAAGGAAAGGACAAAAAGGATATTACACTAAAGAAGTAATATACAAAGATAAAAATGAATATTCAAGAAAAAATAATGATTAGTGTAATAGATTCTACACGTGGATCTATATACGTAGCAGTGATACATTGGCAATGCCATTAGAGAATGTGAACAAAAGTGTACGATCAAGTTACTTGTCTAAGCAGGAGTAGCTAAGGATTAGTCCAATCTCTTTCGAATTCTCAGCAAATGAGAGGCTGAGAAATTGATCGGCTCAAGCACGGGTGAGTAATCTTCAACTTAACACACTTTATAGAGATGGATAGTCATTCAGCTCAACATGCAAAGTAGCTCAGCAAATAAGTACTCAGCTTTAGTAGGAGTTAGCTAGAATAGAAAAATCCACCTTGCTAGGCCTTCCAATCCTCGGGCTTAGTTATGGGTCAAAGGCTTAATAACTTGATTCCTATTACGTATAGTGCTTCAAATGGAGCCATTTGAATAGTGGCATGATAGCTATTATTATAAGTAAACTTCACTAAAGCTAAATGCTCATCCTAATGTCTGTTAAAGTTAAGTACACATACTCTCAACAAGTCTTTTAGAATTTGAATGGTGGGCTTTGACTGATTATCTATCTGTAGATGGAAAGCAATGCTAACCCACAGTTTAGCACCTAAAGCCTTCTGCAAGCTTCTCTAGAAGTGGTTGACAAATCTAGTGTCCCTATCAATGTGATTAACGCTAGTACCCCATGTAATCTTATAACCTCTTGAATGTAAAACTTGGCAAGCTTTCCTAATTGATATTTGGTGTTTATAGGGATGAAATGTACAGACTTGGTCAATCTATCTACTATTACCCATACGGCATTATGTTTCATTAAAGTTTTAGATAGGGTAGTGACAAAGTTTATGGTCACATACTCCTACTTCCATTCTAGTACTGCTAAAGGTTGTAACTCATCGGTCTACCTCTAATACTTGATTTTAATTAGCTGGCAAGTTTGACATTTTGATACATATTCTACTATTTCTTTCTTCATATTGTTCCACCAATAGCGATCTTTCAAGTCTTTATACATTTTCATGCCCCCTAATGAACAAAATAGGTAGAGTAGTATGCTTCTCAAACTCGGCTGCGCTAGCACACATAGTCTGCCCTTAAACTTGACAACTCCTTTAGAATCTACTATAAATTCTGCAGCTTTTCCTACTCCTATCTTTCACTTGATCTCTTGGATCCCTTGATCTTCTAACTAAGTTGCTTTGATTTGATCTATTAAGATGGGTTATATCTTTAAACTTGCCAATCTGGCCCCAACCTCTCTAGTCAATACTTCTAACTCGTGTTAGTGCATTTACTCAAGTAATGGCCTCTAAGTATTGGTCAAGTTGGCCAAATTTCCTTGTCTTTTCCTACTCAGGGCATCAGCTACCATACCAGCCTTACTTAGGTGGTGCTGAATATCTAGGTCATAATATTTGATCATCTCTAGCCAATACCTCTACCTCATATTTAAGTCTTTTTAAGTGAAGAAATACTTGAGGCTCTTGTGATCCGTATACACCTTGCACCTCTTTCCTATTAGGTAGTGTCTCCAAAGCTTTAATGCATGTACCATAGTTGCCAATCCTAAGTCATGAATTAGGTAATTTTTCTCATATGGCTTAAGCTAGTGAGACGCATATGTTATCACCTTACCATTCAACATAAGAATACACCCTAACCCTTGTATGGAAGGGTTACTGTAAATAACAAACTCTTCCCCGCTACAAGGTAAGGTTAGTATCGAGGCCATCACTAATCTATCCTTCAACTATTGGAAGCTTACTTCACAACTAGCATCCCATACGAACCTAACCCCTTTTTGAGTCAACCAAGTCAAAGGCATGGCAATCTTAGAAAAGCCCTCTACAAACTTTCAATAATAACCAGCTAACTTAAGAAAGCTTCTCACCTCTGATACAGTAGTAAGTCTAGGCTACTTAACAATTGCCTTTATTTTCTTTAGGTCCATAGCTATACCATCTTGATTTATTATATGACCCAAGAAAGCCACCTACTTTAACCAGAAGTCTCACTTGATAAACTTAGTGTAAAGCTTTTATTCTCTCAACTTCCCCAGTACAATCCTCAAGTGGTCTTCATGTTCTTCTCTATTCTTGGAGTAAATGAGGATGTCGTCAATAAAAATAATGACAAACCGACCAAGGTACTCCCTAAATACACGATTCATAAGGTCCATGAATGCTGCTGTTCCATTTATCTAACCAGAAAGCATCACCAAAAATTCATACAACATGTTTTTAGTTCTAAATACTGTCTTCTCCACATCCTTGACCCTAACCTTCAATTGATAATACCCTAAGCATAAGTCTATTTTAGAAAAGACCTATGCACCCTGCAATTGATCAAAGAGGCCATTGATCCTTAGAAGGGGATACTTGTTTTTTATAATGATCTAATTCAACTCCCGATAGTTAATGCACATCCGTAAACTTCCAGCCTTCTTCTTTACAAATAGTACTAGAGCCCCCCAAGGTGGCGAGTTGGGCCTAATGAAGCCTTTATCTTATACCACAGTTAAGTTCAACTAAATGAATGCATGACAAATAGTATGCCAAACAAATACATGCAGGTGACCAGGTACTGCATATAACTCAGATTTAACGCCCTCCGAAGTCAGGGTTAGAGATTCATCGGTACAGTTAGATCTGGGTATTATGTTAGAACTTATTTTATAACAAAACTCCACGTTTCTTATTTAAAATGTAATAGTACATCCATTACTAACCTTATCAAAATGAGTTCTACATATGATTGTGAGTAGGTTCATGCAGCTCTCACTCACCCCTAAACGAAGGCCTCTAGACTCGACCCATAGCCAGGCGGTTGGCACGTCCGACGCCTAGTCAACCTGCAAGTCAGGGTAAGGTCATATCACACATGTACACCGTACGAAATCAATAATTAACCCACGTATGGCCTTTCGCTACCTCCGTGTAATGTGACTGCCGGAATTAGTTATGCAGTGCATGATTTATGCATGATCCAAGTTAACTTTTTCTAGTCCAATAAAATTTAGTCTTATTTATTCAGTGATCATTCCAAGTCACAAACAATCAATCTAATGAATCTACTATGCAACAATTATTATATTATTAAATTTTAAAGTAAATTCACCATCAACAACAATTATCATGCACAAGCATAACCCAACCCCATACACATTCATTTATAATTTATAATTTATATTCACTAACTACAAGCACAAACAAGTATGGAATCATTAGAAAAAACTCACTCAGTCATGGCTAACTCAGGGATCGTAGTAGTCTAGGGGCAGTTCAGGGTTGATATCGAGATCACCTGAGAATAATAGAAATTTATAAGTTTGAGAATTTAAAGCTAACTAGTGTTGTAATTTGTAAGGTCTACTTCACCTAGTTACGTGAAATTGTCGATTCGATCTTTTTATCGAATTGCGTGTAACTTTTTCGTTTTAGCTCGAATTGTTATAAACTTAGAGTCCATTTTGATCGTTTTTAGTGTATTTTCTCGTAACGAGATCTGTTTTGGATGTTATGACTCGTAGTTTAAATTATGATATAAAAATATCACAAAAATTATTATTTAAGTTTAAAAATCATAAAATATTAATTTTCGCTTTTTCTTAACATATTTATGGTTTAATAATTATTTAAATCATATATTTGATATTTTAATTATTTTGAGCATATTTTCCTATTTTTTAGATTTTTAGCTTTATTATGATTATTATTATTATTATTACCTTTATTATTTTTTATTATTTCTCATTTTCTTATTTTTTATGTACTTTACGGTTATACATATATATATATTCATATACTTATAATATATTTTATTGAAAAATCCTTAATTACAGTAATGTATATATATATATATATCTACACCTTACTTATTTATGAATTTAGTAAATATTATATATCATATATGCTAATACATATTCGGTATACTACTTATAAATATATATACATTATACGCCTTATATATGTATATGTATTTATTGAAAATAAACATACTCTTATATACATATTCATGTATTTGTATTTATACATATAAGTTTTACATGTATACATAAATATAAATGCATACATATATATTCGGTATATATATTTATATAGTATTTGTTATAAAATATGTATACTAGATATTATATATGTATTATATGGAATATGTTGTATACCACCATACATATACTCTATATTATTCCTATATATATATATGTCCTATATACATATATTAATACTATACGATTACATATATATACAAAAATAATTATACATGGGTACATATATGTATACATAGTTTACGGTACATACATATACATATATACTTTATGGCTACGTATTTATATATATATATATATACAAAAATAATTTATACACATACACATCAATATATGTATACTTCACGGTTACACCTATATATATATATATACTATAGTTATTTAATAAAAATACTTAATACTAATTATATGTATTCCTAAAAAAAATACATAATACATACTCTATCGTATAATATAATTATGTATATACATGTATAGATACATAACCTTATACAAACATATTTAATTAAATCTAAGTATTTATGCATATAGACATGTATTAGTAATGTTATATTTAAAAAAAATACTATACATATACTATATTTATACATGTATATATTATATAATATACATCTACACTAGAAAAATAAATACTTACCTTTTTCTTTTAATTCTTTTCTTCTTTCTTTTTTTTTCCTTCTTTCCATTACGGTTTTGCTTCCAGATTTCAATTGTGTGTGAAGAATTTTTTTTTTCCTTCCAGATTTTATTTCTTTTCTTTGTTTGCGCGATGGGTAAGCTTAAAATTTAAGCTATGATATTGTCTAATCATTTGCATTAATGAAGATAAAACAAAAGCAATCATTTGTAATCTTTTCTTTTATTTAAGCTCAACACATGGCAAATGAATTTAGTTACATGGGCTGCTGATTTTTCAGATTTTTGTTTCGGTTTCAAGACATGGCAATTGGGAAAAGAAGAAAAGAGAGAAAAGAGAAAAATTGAAAATGAAAGAGAAGGAAAATAAAAATTAATAATAAATATATTTAATTTTTCAAAACATATAAATTATAACAATTCTTATTGTAAATTAATTTTGAAATTTTTGTGAAAATTTATCAATTTAATTGGTACTCGTTACAATTATAATTTTTATAAGTTATTTTAGCGATTTTGTTAAAATTTCACGTGAATAGGTATTTTAGTCGAAAATTGCAATCAACTATAATTTTATTACTATTGAGTAATATTTAACTATTTTATAGGTTTATACTTATAATTTTAGGGTTTCAAACAAATTCGGGTTCAATTTTAATTAATAATGCATAAAGTAGTTTTAGGGTTTTAATACGCGATTTAGGGTTTTGATCAATTCCTAAGGATTTGTTATCGGTATTATATTTAATTTATTAAAATTCATAATCTTTTAATGTTACTTGCCTTATCGACTTATTGTACAGTTTAGGACACTCAAACTTGAATTAGGGTTCAACTACTGATTTCCTAAGGTTTATAGTCTATGTCATAGGTGATGTCCTGGTGTTAAAGTACAAAAACATGGGTTGGGGCTCTTTGCTATAGGCCAGCTTGCTGAGGATGAGTCATTTTGGGAACTGCCTGAGGTCTTACAACTGGTGTTCCCTAGGCTACCTAACTCCTTGTATCCCTACAATCCATCATATGATGTTCTCTCTAATCGTAACTATAACAAAAATCCTAGTGTAGGATGATAAACTCTCCACAATCCCTACTTACATACCCAGTCTTACCATAAAGAAAACATGCTCTTGTTACCCACTTACAAGTTAACACCTCATGAGGCTCAAAACATCGTGTGCACTTCATAGCTGGTGTAATTGCTCTTGTCTAAACTAAATAGGCAACTCTATAAGTCTGGGTTGCACTGCTACTAGGCTATCTCTACCCTCTCTAATAACCACTCTTGGCTGGTCTCTTTACTCTATTCGACCTTGGCATCACATAACCTAGCATAGGCCTTTTCCCTAAAGCCACCCTTGCCTTGCGAGCTAATTGCTCCTGCTTCCTCTTCATAAGCCACTCTAAACAATTGGCCTTATCAACCATTGCTGTATAAGCCGTAAACTGAAAGGTTGCAACTTTCTCCTACAGCTCGAGCTAATCCCATAAACAAATCTATTAATCTTCGACTTCTCATCCCTCCTAGAAGCTTTAAGTATAAAACAGGCCAACCGATCCAACTCTGCCCCATAGGCTGTTATTGTCTTACTCCCTTATTAGCAAGTCTGGTTTGCTAATTGCATCTTCTTTCTCATACTAGAGGGAATAAAGTGCTCTAAAAATCTATCCCTGAACATCTCCCAAGTCCAAGCCCCCACCTCAAGCTTTACGTGTAGGGCGCCATCCCACTACTTTAATGCCTCTCCCTTCAACATGAAAGATGTGTACTCTACTTTCTTATCATTTGGAACCTTAGTCATGACAAAAGCTTTCTCTATTTACCTAATCCACTCCTTGGTAACAATGGTATCATTAAGCTTAAGGTCAAACTCCTTAGCCACTTTCAGGAAACGGTCCATCTATGGCTGTTGGATCGCTTACCTCTCCCAAAACCAAGCATTAGCATTAACTTGAATCATCTACATATCTTGTCTGATCTATTCTTTTTGTTGGACCGTGGCACCCACTAGATTATTTATGGCATTCAGTAACTGCGCTACATCGACCTTTATAGGCCTGTAACCTTACCAATCCTACTGCCTTCGTAAGCCAGATAATCTATAACCTTCCCTACCCTCCAAGTACCATGGCCTCCCTACACATTCTGACCACCTTGAGTATCTTGCCCTTTAGTTAGGAAGTCATAAGGTTAAGAAAAACTTGAACTTACTCTCCTAGGTAGCATTCTAAGAATGGAAACACATACAAACAACCCAAAAGAAAGTTAGAAGATTGGTAAACAAAATGAAACAACAAATAATAAGGCAATAAGGAACACTAAGAGGATATAAGGAAACTTGAAGCTAATACTTAAACACTTGACAGTTCATTTGTAGATTTAAACCTAACCCTTTAGCTACCTATGCCACTAAAATTTTGTACCTACTACCACTTTACTAATCACTACCGTGATGGAGAGGGTGATCACTCTCCTAATAAACAATCATGGCTGTGATGATGGTGAAATTTCAACTCCATGATCGATTACTCCCTTAGTCATGGCCGTGATGGAGGGAGTAACGGCCGCTGTTTACTCAATTCTTTCTTATCATGCCTGTAACGAAGAGGGTAATGGGTACTAATCACTCTTATCAACCTTAATCACGCTTAGAATGAAGGGGATGATGGGTTCTATTCACTTAAATCCTATCCATCTACGAGTCTTCATTCATATTGCTCTATAGATTTTCAACCTAAGCTCTAATACCACTAAAAGCTGTAAAGCCGCAGAACTCAGGATGCCATAACTCTACTACATGTCCTTAGCTTCTTCTGACATATTAGGTATCTAGTAATTAGCAACTCGCCTAAGATTTATAGAATAATACATGAAATCTACTAATTTATAATTGACAACCTCAAAATTTCTATTGGAGTAGGATGTTAACCACTCAACTCCATAGTAAAAAACAACAACATAATCGAAAATATCATCACTCCACAACTTAAATCACAAAAGAACTCTAAATCATAACTTAAAGTCTTATAGCTCTAACAATAGTTAAACCACTAAATCTAACAACAAGAGTCATAGGTAACACCAAAACTACACTCGTCTTCTAAACAAGTAATTATAAAGGAAATAAATACAAATTCTTTAATCTACCCATATAACTAAACTACAATACTTTAGCTCCATCTTCATAATAGTAATAATCTCTCTGCTCATTATAATATAAATAGTTAAATATGTAATCCTCAAGATAAACCCCATCATTTACCTCATAACCTATCCTTGTAACTGAAAAATAATAATCCCCGTAGGGTGAGCCAAAGCTTAGTATAAGACACCATATACATGCACATGAAAAACAAGTATCAGTCAAACACACACACATACATACACAAATTCTGCTAATAAATGTAATAAGCAATAGTTTTAATGTTTTATTTAGGCTTATAACCATCACAATCTCAACATCCTAAGACTGAAGATTACTTACGACCCTTAATATGCAATATACAGATATTACATAAGTATTGATGTTAGGTACTCTCTAACACCTGAGTACCATAAACTAACGTTGATCTATGTAGGTCATTTTAGTATGGGACTTCATAGGAAACAATATCACGCAAAGATCACCAGGTACTTCGCCAGTACCATTAAACCCGACTAGTAAGTGGTCAAAGCCAAGTACAACTAGTAAAACAATTAAGTCCAAGTATCAATTTAGTCTGGTTTATATTCGTCAACATAACACATACATTCAACAAACATGTATCCCATACTTAGAGCTCCTATCTCAAAATTATCCAACACTACGTGTCCTCTTATACTTGTTCAAAATACAAAGCTAGCTTAGAATTTGATAAATTCGCAACTCAATACTTCTTTCACCTTAACTGCATCCTCTACTCCATACTTTAAGCTTCCAAACCATACTCTAATTTTATCTGCACACACATACACCACGTGCCGCCGTATGACCACAACTATACTCAACCAATCACATACACTTTATGATACCCACACATGCATACACTGCCCAACACCTGGCACACATACACTACCCAACACCACAAACTTTCATACGCGTACACATATAGAAATTCTACGGCATACATACCCTTACACTTTATGTGCCACACACAAAAATCTGTATGTGTACACAAGCTCTTTGCAATGTACACAACTCTGGAAATAGAAAAGAAAAGAACTTGTAAAATTGTATAAAGAATTTGACTTACACTTTATTTCTTCATTCCCTAACACTTCAACCAGCGATTCTCGTGCTACTCCTTTATAAAGACATTATTTTCTTGAGTTTCCTATACCTAGATAAGAAAAGCGAATTCTCTTAAAGAGCAAGTGGTGACTTACTTGGTTTTAGTTAATCCTTTGCAAAAACCCACATTTTGGCTTGTTCTTGAGTATTCTCCTCTAACCTTTTTGGTTTGGCATACAAAAGAAATCGTACGGAATAGTGAAGAAGAAAACAACGTATGAAATCACTTATTCCTTTAATTCCCTTAAATTAATTTATTTATTATTTATATATTTAACTTGGGTTTTACAATGTTAGTTTCAGCTGTCTTAGATAATATTTCCCCTTAGACATCCGAAGTAAGAAGGATTAGATCAAATCATTTGCTATGCCAGTTTTTCGAATGGACACCATTCATCCCATGAAGACTGCAGCATCGAAAGCAGAGTGATAGGACCATTTGCATCTAATCCCAACTCATCTTCAGACATTTTTAAGAGTTCCTCGAAGATATTGCTGCCTAGGAATCACTAAGGTATCGTGATATGCTTCAGATCAACTGTATAGATGATAAAATGTCCCCATGTGAGATGCAGACTCAAATCCGTTGAAATATGGATTTCTTCTTCTGCCTAATGTAGCAATTTTCTGCCATTTACCAACAATGTTTATTATTTTCATGGCCATGATCACTTAGCAAAAAGAGGCTCACACTGAAAGAGATTGATAGTGTTGCAAATTAATATAGATTAGGGGCTTGGATGACTCCAAGTTTAAAGTCGAAGATAAGAACTATTATTCTTTTGCCATACTGCTTATTGGATCATTCTGGTTGCTTTAGGACTTTGCCTTGTGAACATCGAGAGAGTGGATTCATATGGACCCTTTCCCCCAAAAAAGAACATGGGCGGATGCCACAAGAATAACAAACTAAGAGATACTCAAACAAGGCTTTCTTTGACATATGCTTAAGGATACAATTCTTATAGTGATCCCACATGTAGCTTTTGTCAGCTCCTACCATCTAATAGTTTTCAAATGATAAATAGGTATAATAATTCGTTATATAACTGTAACTAGGAAAAGTTTAGAATTTTAGTCATAGATGAGTGAGGAGATTCGGAATTGTCTCTTTCATACTAGGTTGTCTGTTTGCTTTTATTAGCAGCTTAGTGATCCACGATCTGTTAGACCCCATTATGTCCTTTTACTAAGATGAAAAATTTTGTTTGTTCACACTTCCATGTAAGAAACAATGACTTTGCCTTGAATTTATCAACAACGGAAAAGAAAAAACTCAAGGAATTTAGGTATGCTTTTCTATATATAGAAAGCTAGTTTCCATCTTCTTCCAATCAGAACAGTTTGTTTTAGCAGTTGATCCTTCTTGAGCAAATTTCCTGATCCAACTCTTCTCCATTTTACATTTCAAAACCAACAATCATGGCCAGCTCAAAGAAGCTCATCAAGATGGTCACGAAGTGGCAAAATATAAACACCACATCAATGAAAAGGATTCTACTTCCCAAAAGTGTTAAATTTGTAATTGGAGAAGCAGTAAGAAAGTCATATGTGATAAATAGCAGTCGTTTTGTCTTCTACACTATTGACTGGAAACGCTTTGATGTGCCTATGACAATAATGGATAGCAACATCTTCTTGGAGCTTTTCAAGATATCTAAACAAGAGTTTGGAATTACTAGTGATAGGCCTATTATGATGCCATGTGATTCAACAATAATGAGCTACATAATCTCATTGGTACAAAGAGGTATGGTATAAATCCTATAAAATCCATAGCCTGAATCCTAATTTAAATCCGAATATTCTAAACAATATCATAAGTCGATAAGGCTAATAACGATAAAATTTTTATGAAATTAATAAACCAAATATAGTATTCATAATAAAAACTGTAGAAATGGATCAAAACCTAAATCTTATAATCGCGTGAATCTTATAATCGCGCGAAAATATTAAAATAATTTGTAAATATTATATTGCAATGGGTACTGATTAAATTAATAAATTTTTATAAAATTCCAAAATTAATTTATAAATGTTATTTTTACTATTTTTGTGTTTAGAAAAATTATATATAATTATTTTTTATTTTCCTTTTTCTTCTTTTTTTTTTCTTTTCTTTCTTTTCTCCTAATTTTCCTTGTTGCCATGTTATACACATAGCAGCCTACTTTTGTTTTATTTGCCTCCTAAGTGTTGTGTTTTAGAGAAAAATCAAAAGAAATGATTACTATGTCTTATCTCCATTAATGTCTTAATCACATATGAGTTGTTTCTTTTCTTTTTCAATTGATATTATCTCATTCCTCTTGCCTTGTGCCTGTGTCCGTAAAACTAGAAAAATTGGAACCTAAAAGAAAAATATAGAAAGAAAAGGAAAACCAAAGTAAAGTAATTAATACACATAAATTACTAAATACTAAGAGTAGAAGAAGAAGAAGAAGAAAAAGAAAACTAAGGATATATTTCCAAAATATTTAGGTAAGTGTATTTATTTTACTTATACATATATATATATCATATAGTATGTACATATATATACTAAGTATTTTGTTATATATCTAATTACATATACATGTATGTATGCATGAGTAGATATATATATGTGCATTATGTATTTCCTTCATATATATGTATTTGGTATGTATCTTTATTTATATATATATGTATGTATTTAGGAGTGAGTATATATATCTAATATATGGTATATGTATATAGATATAAATAGTAGTATAGTATGTATATTTTTCTACACATGTATCCTTGTACATATGTATGTGTTTATTATATATGTATGTCTAATTAGTATTTTGTATATAACATATGTAGGAACACTCGTATAGTATATGTATGTATAGTAAATATTTCCTTTATGTACACATATATAAAGAGTGTTTTACTTAATTAATTATGTATATATATACATGGATATATATATATATAAGTGTATATGTACATAATATTTATTTTAGTATGTAATATGTATATACATGTATTATATAATTCCATATATATATATTTGTGTACATATGTATATATATATATATCTATTTCGTATTTTCTATATATATATGTATATGCGTATAATAATATGTATATATACTTAATAAATTTCAAGTATGCAAAATTTTTATATAATTATGTACATATATATTATTAATAATATTTTTATTTTAGTATATATATATATACATGCATAGTACAACCTTATATATACATAAGTATGTAAAGTATAAATAAGTGTATAATATACTTGTACATAATGTTTAAATAAGGATAGAATAATTTAATATATAACATATCATATACGTATAAATGTATATATATGAATAGTGAAAAATACATAAAAATACGAGTATAATTAAATAGTGTACACAATATAGTATATTAATAATTTGATGAATAAAGTAAGGTAATATATATCATAATAAAATAGAAAATAATGGAAAATTTGAACAAATGTGTCAACTTGACACGTGGCACTCTCACGTGTTACCACGACACCATTTGTTATAAATTAATTAATTTTCATTATTAATAATTAATTAATTAATTAGGTAGAAAAATAATAAAGTATAAAATATGGAATTAATAATTCTAAAATCTCAAAAATAGGTAAAAATAAGTAATTATAGTAAAATAAGCTTAAAATAAGAATATTATCAATTACATGATTTAAATAATTCTTAAATTGTAAATATATTAAGAAAAAATTTAAATTAATATTTTATTACTTTTTAAATTAAAATAATAAAATTTTTGATATTTTTATAATAGTCTAAATTGCAGGTTACAATATCCCAAAACAAACCTCACTACGAGAAAATTCGCCTGAAAACGATCAAAATAAACTATAAATTCCTAACGATCCAAACTAAATAAAAAAAGTTAGATACGATTCGATAAAAAGGTTGAATTAACAATTTTACGTAACTAAGTTAAGCAAATAGTACAAATTACGATACTAGTTTAGCTTTAAATTCCTAAACTTACAATTTTCTATATTCCTTATTCTTAGATGATCTCAACCTTGATCCTGAGTTGCCATCGAACTATTACGATCCTTGAGTTGATTATGGCTGAGTGAGTTTTTTCTAATGATTCCATACTTACTTGTGTTTGTAATTAGTGAATATAAATTGTGATTAATAATTGAATATCGTATAGGGTTGGGTTATACTTGTATATGATACTATTTGTGATAATGAATTTACTTTAATGTATGATAACGTATTGATTGTTGCATAGTAGATTTGCTAGGAACTAATTGTCTGTAACTTTACTGATCGCTAAATAATAAGACCCAATTTTACTTAATTTGAATGAACTAACTCAGAATACGCATAATCATACACTGCATAACTAATTCCAACAATCACATTACATGGAAGTAGTGAAAGGCCATACGTGGGTTGATTATTTGATTATTATAGATTTCTTACAGTGTACACGTGTGATATAACCTTACCTTAGTCTACGAGATTACTAGGTGTTGGAGGCGCCAACCGCCTGGTTAAGGGTCGAGTCTAGAGGCATCCGTTTAGAGATGAATGAGAGATGCGTGAACCTATTTACAATCACACGTAGAACTCGATTTTGATTAAAATTGATAATGGATATATCATTACATCTTAAATACAAAATGCAGGGTTTCATTATGAGATAAGTTCTAGTATGATACCCAGATTTGACTGTGCTGATGTATCTTCAACCTTAACTTCGGAGGGTGTTAAATTTGAGTTACATGCAGTACATAGTCACCTACATATATTTATTTGGCATATTGATTGACATGCATTCATTTGATTAAATTTAATTTATGTATAATTTGATTGCTGTATGGTAAAGGGGATTATCTTACTAAGCTAGTTAGTTTATACCTTTGTAGTTTACTTTTATAGGCCAATTTGTTTGTGGAGTCGAGCCGCCGCATGCCCGAGGTTAGTTGTACATCAGAGGGTTGATGTGAGAGTATATGTGATTGAAGTGTACTTATGATAGTGTATTTAGATTATGAATTTTATTATGTAATGAAATGATATTAGTTTGAGTCAAGAAGTATCATAGACTTCTTATTTATAAATTGCTATATAAACAGATGTGTTTTATATTTCTTTAGCTTGTTATTATTATGAAATGATATTGTTTACACCTACGTAGCTCTTAGTTATCAGTTGTAGCTGTAGCTGTAGTTGTAGCTTTATATATCACATAAAGGGTTGTTAATTATATGAGAAATCAATTTATAGTCCTTTGTACGGTATATGACAACTACCACAACTAGCTCCCTCGAGTCGTGACATATGGCAAAGGATTCAGAGAATGCATCGCTCAGCATCATCCAATTGGTGCTTACTCTCTACTCCTTGTTCGCAACAACACATAAGGTAACAAGTTGCTTGTTTCTAGTTGGTTTATGGACTTGGACTGTAGTTTGTATATAATAAAACCTTTATTGTACAAAAAATGTGACATGTCAAAACTATATTGTATAAATTATATAATGGCTTTACTGGAAATCAATCTGCTACCTTAATATAGCATTTTTATTAAACGAAATTATATCTAATCTAAACTAACATTTTTTATGGTAATGACTTCAAAACTCGAAGTTCTGGTGTGATTATTTGTCAACATTCTGTTAAATTTAACTACACGCATCTAGTTTATCTAAAAGCTTAAGTGTAGACTTTGCAACTAAATCACGTTGAATCTACCTCCAAATTTTTGTTTAGTTTCCTATTTACTTAGTCGCTTAGGAAAGATTACATCCTACTTTGAAGTTCTTTAAGCATTTGAATCCATTTTGAGCAAAAATTGATAATGAAATAAAATGATAAGTCTAAAACAAGATTTTCCTTTATAATAACCGATATTGGTTTTCACTTATGTTAAGCAACAACTTTGGTCTCATAAATTAATTAAACTGTAACAATTTCTTTTGCTTTGTTATTTGTTATGAACTTAAAGGGGGTTTAATAGGATTATTTAAAATTCTCATATTATGTGTACACCTGTGATCTGAAAATCACTTTGCAAGTTAGAGATTACAAGACTTTGAAAAATTAATCACTAAAGCTTTTATTCTTAATTTAATTAATTTACTACAACATATATGTGACTATGAATATCTAATAAGTTACAATCCATCAGAACCATAGAGAATCGGTATTTCCTACCAAATGATAAGATTAGCTAGTAAAGTTCTAAAACTCAAACTTACAAAAGTAAAAAAATTTAACTATAGTATTAATAATTATATGTAATATTTCAAATTGTTTACACTGTCTATCCTTAAATTCTAACTTTTAAGCACCTCGACACTGGTACTCAACACTTGGCTTTTAACTCATGCCCGATCATCTAGCAATCTGTAAGAAAAAACTATTGACAAGTAAACTATAAGAGCTTAGTGAGATATCCTTCGTACTATACCATCAAACAAGTTATCAAATAGTTTATTATCAAACATATGAATGTATAAACAAGCAATATGCCAAACAAAATATGCAGTTGACTGGTGCTGGATATAACATCAGATTTAACACCCTCCGAAGTAAAGGTTAGAGATATACCGGCGCCAATCACAACTAGACTCTAACACCTGGTTTTTAACTATATATAAATATATATAAAGATTCCCTATTTTACGAAATAGGTTTCTATTTCCAATAGTCAATAGTATATAAATATTTAGGTCTAGCGGTGAGATAGCCCTCGTAGTCCATGTTCACACCCTACAATGGTGGTCTCTGGATGCAACCTCCATTCACTCATGGTTAGCATCTCTGGCACCAAATATACCCACAAACTAAGGGTAGCTTCTTATTGTACTAATGCTCCTGCTCTGTACTAATCTAATTATGTGAAAATCCATCCCTCCAAGGCCCTTCATTATCGACCGTATGAGGTGACGACCGAAACATTATATGCAATGTTCGTGCTTATGCATGATCCATTTGATTTTAGTTAAGTTGACTTTGATTAAGTCAATTTATGAGGTGATCAAACATTATCAACAAATCATTCAAATTATACAACAATCAATCATATAACCAAATTTTCAATTATCATATTTAACAGTATTTTGCATAGTAATAAATCAATATCAAATACATGCATAACCCAAACCTCTATACATCAAGTTATTAATATTTAATTTATGTACGCTAACTATAAACACAAAACAAGTATAGGGTCATTGGAGTACTCACTTGGTCATTGAGTTTATCAACGATCATAATAGTTTACTTGATAGATTAGTATCCGTGTTGAGATCACCTAACATTTAGGAAATATGCAAAGTAATAAATTTGGGATTGAAATAACTAAACTAAAATGCTAAGTCATATTATGAACTTAGCTATTGATTTGAGTAAAATTGTCATTTCGAGCTTTTTTATTGAATCACATATAACTTTTTTGATTTAGCTTAAATCTTTATAAACTTATAGTCTATTGATTATTTTCGAGTGTATTTTCTCGTAGCGAAGTTCATTTTGGATGTTATAACTCACTATTTTGATTGTGATGTAACAATATCACAAAGTTCGTTGTTTTAACTAAAATGTTATAAAATATTAATTTAAGCTTTTTTAGTATATTTATGATTTAATAATTACTTAAACTGTATAATTTGGAAATTTTCTTATTTTAAGCCTATTTTACTATAATTATTTATTTTTACCTATTTTTGAGATTTTATAATTATTAATTCCATTTTTTCTACTTTATTATTTTTCTACTTAATTAATTATTATTATTATTAAATACGAACATTAATTAATTTATAACAAATGGCAATCTGGCAACACATGAAAGTGCCATGTGTCCAGCTTGCACATTTTTCCAAATTTTTCATTATTTTCTATTTTATTATATATATATATTATCTTACTTTATTTATTAAATTATTAATATAGTATATTATATACACTATTTAATTATACTCGTATTTTTATGTATATTTCATCATTCATATACGACGTTTATACGTATATGATACGTTATATATTTAATTATTCTATCCTTATTTGTACATTATGTACAAGTAGATTATATACTTATTTATACTTTACATACTTATGTACATATACGATCATACTATATACGTATATATTATATACTAAAATACAAATATTATTAATAATATGTATTCTTATTATTTTATACATACACATATATATATGGAAAATACAAAATAGGTATATATACATATGTACACACATATATATATATGGAATTACATAATACACATATATACATATCACATGCTAAAATAAACATTATGTACCTATATATACCTTTATATATAGTCATGCATATATATACATACTTAATTAAGTAAAATACTAAATATATATACATGTCTATAAAGAAAATATTTAGTATACATACATATTCTACTTAAGAAAATACTATTTACATATACACATACATATATATATATGTCAATACGTAAATAGTGAAAATACTAAATACATACCATATGTATTCTTATTTATACATATATACAATACATATATATACTGTATGTTATACATAATAATACATATATACATGACCACATACATATGTTTATACACAAATAGAGAAAATACTTAATACCTATGTACATGTCTATTTATGCATACACATATGTACATGTAATTAAATATATAATAAAATACTTAGTATACACATGTACATACTATATGATATACATATGTATAAGTAAAATAAATACACTTACTTAAATATTTTAGTAAAATAGTGGTTGAATTTCCTTAGTTTTCTTCTTCCTTTTTCTTCTTCTTCTTGTTCTTGTTCTTGTTCTTATTCTTTTTTTCTTTTTTCTTGTTTTCTTATTCCAATTGTGTGTGTGCGTATTCTAGTTTTTCTTTTTCTTTTTCTAGTTTGTCCCACTTCTAAACGTGAATCAAGTGAGGAAATGAAGCAAATAAAGTTAGAAAAAAAAAAAGAACAAATCTTAATAGATTATGTATCAATGAGGATAAGACATTTACTTTATATAATTGTCCTTTATCTCTTAATTATTGAACACTTGTACAAGTGAATTTAGCACATGGGCTGCTAAAAAAATTAGCTATAAGATCACGTGGAAGATGAAAGAAAAATAAGAGGAAGAAAAAGAAAAGAAAAGAAAAGAAAAATTAAATTAAATTAAATATATGTAAATTTTCTAAACATAAAAATAATAATTATAAATTAATTTTGGGATTTTATGAAAATTTATTAATTTAATTGGTATCCGTTACATTTATAATAATTACGAGCTATTTTAACGTTTTCGTTAAAAGTTTTACGCGATTTAGTCGATAATTATGATCGACTACAATTACATCACTATTAAGTGATATTTATTCATTTTATAAACTTAAAGTTATAATTTTAGGGTTTCGATTAAATTCAAGTTCAATTTGGAGTATTTACATGAATATCGAATTTAAGGTTTTTGTATGCGATTTAGGTTTCAATCAATATTCTAGGATTTTTTACTACTGATAATATATTCGAATTTATAATTTATTAAATTTTTATCTTACTTCGTTTTAACGATTCATGAAATTATCTAAAGTACTAAGATTCAATTCTAATCTTAAATAGTTAAATTTGTGAGGTTTATATTATTAGAATTGCTCCGCCATATCAGTAGCAAGGACAACAAAAGAATATCTTCAACCTAAAAACTAGGTGATTGCATAGTAATAGAGGCAACAATGGCTCTATTACTCTACCGAAAAATGCTATACGGTTGGAATGGACATTCCATTGTTTTCCTTCAACATTCTTTGTCATGTTTTGGACACAGGATTCTTCACATTTGATGCTTAAACTTGTGAGATTCTTAGTTGAATGTTTTGCTTCGTTTGTCACAAGAAGAGAATTTTCCCTTTGACATCCGAAGCATCAAGGATTAGTTTTAATTAGTACCTGTTTTCAAGGATAGATTACTTTAAAAGATAAAACAAAAATCGGAGAAAGCATCTATCTTAAGAAATAAATAGATCTACATATAACTAAGGACTCATCGGATCCTTCTCTAGGAATGTTCCTTGTGGATATCTTGAGTGTTCATTTATTTGCCCGACTGCGTAGCTCCATAGATCCATGTGATTGCTATATGACTTTTATTGCAGGAAAGGATATGGACGGATGCCTCAAGAATTGTTAATGTAGACATATATAGATTCCATTTGGTTCATCTTTTCTACATTTTATTGGTGTACTTTTTGGTATTTACTTAAATCTTACATTTAATAAGAATAAGGCATAAAAAAAATAGAAATATAATTTTATATACACCCTTCTTCTATAATTAATTATCCAATTAAAATAATTATCTCGAATGTATAAAATATATGTTTTCAAATCTTTTCTCATAAAAGTAGATGAAATTTCATATCTCAACTCTAACACTTTAATCATCACTTTTATCATAATTACGGAATAGAAACAGATAAAATATAGATAAGATAATTTTTCAAATACTAGATTTCAAATAGATACAGAAAAAAAAAAAAGAAAAGAAAACAATCCAATAAGGGGTTGCTAGTAGCTCAAGTTTAGAAAATAAGTTTTGTGAATATAAATATTTTAACTTTCAAATTGTACAAATAAACCCTTAAATTTTGATAAATTAACAATATAAAAGACATTTTCTTTTTTAATTAGAAAAAAGTCGAGAAGTCAAAGTTTAGCAGTTGTTGAAATATGCTTTGATAAATTAGAGGGCATATTCCTCACCCTAAGGTCAAAGTTTAGGATTGTTTGTAATCTTTAAGAATTATTTATCAATCTATTAAAGTTTAGAGGTCATTTGCAACATTTGAAAGTTTAGGGGTATATAAAAAAAACATAAATATGAATTAAATGAAAAATATTACATAAATACAAATCTTAAATTACATTTGAAAAATGAAAAATAACAAAAGTATCACATTAATAAAATGTGATTTGATGTGATCATAGTACTTATCTTGCATTTAAGTGATGTAATAATGTATGTTGCATCTCTTAAATGTGACATAAACACATGTATTTATATAATATTTAAGAGATGTGATATTGAAGTAATTAAATATATGTCACATCTTTAAAATGTGGTAGAAATGCAAATACCTATATCATATTTAAGAGATATGAGATATACTTGGTAAATTGGTGATATTTTTTATACAATTAATAAATATATAATTTTTATTACATGTAATGGTAAACAAGTAAAATTCTCAAGTTTATGATTATTTAATCTTTTCTATAATTTTTTTTTCCAATCAATTGGTGATCTACACTCTGTAGATTTTATAATGCCATTTTCTATAATGGAAAATAGTTGTTTGGTCACTCTCTAATGTGCATATAAAGAAGTAGAGAGAGATTCGGATTCAACATATCATTCACATTATATCATTAGTAACCTTGCTTATTATAGTCGATTAAAAATAACTTCGATACATCAAGGAGAGTTTATATTTCACCATAATAGTCGATATTCAACCACCACACATCACTAATTTACTTTTCCATAAATGCGGTTTTGTTACCAAAAGTTAAATACATTTGAAATACAGCTTAATATTATTGGCTACATGTTAAAGCAATGTCAATTTTGAATAATATATGTTTTTAGGCTTCCTATGAGAGCAAGATTGGCAAAAAAGGAATAATCAAAAGACCGCAATGTACTTGAACTCGAAATTGATTCTTCAACAAGCTCAATTCATTGACAAAACTTATGGATCAAGTTTTTATATGGATTAAATGATGAAGCTACCAATCATAAAATCTCACAATATAACCACGTGAAAAATGTTGTGTGAAATTGGCTTTATCTACCAATCTACAGTGTTATACAAGAGGTTTACATACAAATCCCTATTTCCCGTATCAATAGGCAAGGACTTGTAGGCCATGCTGTTAAACTTGGGCCGAAAGATTTACTCGAGAATGGGGTTAAGAGTCAACCGGAATCAATCCCATATCGAATCGAATGTCAATAAAAATATTATAATATAATTCATATTTATTTTTAAAACAATAAAAAATCCTTCATACTTGAGAACTTTTTAAAGTTTATATTTTATTTTTCTTTTATTTACATTTTCTTAGTAAATTGGAATTTTTTCTACAAAATACAAGAAAAATAATATATTTTAATTTAGAAAAAAACCACCAGTGGGCTTTTATAGGAATTAGGTTCAAGTGATTAAATCAGTTGGCTTTATCTACCAACCTATAGTGTTATACAAGGGGTTTACATACAAATCTCTTTTTCTTGCACCAATAGGCAACGGTTTATAGGCATTGATGGAAAATAGAACTTGAAAACTGATGATTGGAATTAAGGAATGAGTATGAGGCTCCTTGTAACTCCTTATCCATGCCTTGTTGGAGAAGCCACACTATATATTCCATGAAGATTATATCATCTGGTATTCTGATAGGACCATCTTTCCGCAAATAAGTTGAAAAGTTGTTATATAACTGTAATAGAAAATACATTAAAAATTTAGTTGTGTATAGCTTAGGCAGCATAGGATGTTCTTTTCGAACCATATTGTTTATTTGCTTTTATCAATGGCTTAGTGATCCACACTTTGTTAGACCATGTTTAGTCCTTTGGTAACATGCAAGAAACAATGATTTTGCCTTGAAATTGCCAACAATAGAAACCTATTAGCTGAAGGTATTTATGTATGCTTTCATATATATAGGCAGCTTGTTTTCCATCTTCTTCTAATCGAAGTAGTTTGTGTTAGTAATCGATCCTTCTTAAGCCTATTTCTTATTTAACTCTTCTTCTCTGTTCATTATTTCAAAAACCAATCATAGTTTGCCCAGAGAGGCTCATCAAGATGGTCCAAAAGTGGCAAAACGTATATGCCATATCAATGAAAAGGATTCTTATTCCTAAACGCATAAAATTTGGAAATGGTGATGGAGTAAGAAACTCATATGCAATAAATGGTAGTCATTTTGTCTCCTACTCTATTGATTGGAAACGTTTTGATGTGCCTATGACTTTGATGTGTAGCAACATCTTCTTGTATCTTTTCAAGACGTCTAAAGAAGAGTTTGGTATTACCAGCGATGGGCCTATTATGATGCTATGTGATTTAACACTAATGAGCTACGTAGTGTCATTGGTTAAGAGAGGTATGGCAAAGGATTTAGAGAATGCACTGCTTAGCGTTATCTTTTCTACTCGCTGCTCACTCTTTGCTCCTTGTTCTCAACAATGCGCAGGGCAATAAGTTGTTTCTAGTAAAATTTAGAGAGTTGGACTATATTTTGTGTACAAGCCTTTATTGTACAAAAAATATTTTCCATTGAAACCTTCAATGTATAAATTGTATAATAACTTTGTTTAGATGTTTAGAAATCAATCTACCACCATAACATAGCAATTCTGTTGAACTAGATGTTATCTAATAGGAACCTAAGATTTCTACATTATAGAAGGAAAGGTATATTGTCTAATTGAAATTTAATGGTAATTGTGCTCTGGCCAACTGGTCCTAACAATTATGACAATCAAATTCTGGTGCTACAAGTTGCATACTTTCTGTTAAGTTTAGCTACACACCTTGTTTATCTACAAGCTTATGGCAACCAAATTCTATCGAATTCGCCTCTCCATATTTTTGCTTTGTTCTTTATCAACTTGTTCATCTATGTAATGTAGGATACATTAGTAATTTGTTTTGAAGTCCTTTAAGCATTTGAATCCATTTTGAGCAAAAAGAGATGACAAACATCAAGTGAAGTTATTTAATTTTAAGCTTGAATAATATGTACGTTTAAGCTTCATATGAGAGAAACATTGGCCAAAAAGGAATAATTAGAAGACTGCAATGTGCATGAACTATAAATTGATTCTTCAACAAGCTTAATTAATTGAGAAAATTTAAGGATCAAGTTTTTGTATGCAGATTAATTGCTAAGGCTTTTAATTATCAAAACTTACAATTTAACAACGTTACAGGAAATTGGCTCCAAGAACCGATGTTACAGTGTAATATAAGGGGTTTACACATAACCTCTGTTTCTAGTATCAAAAAGCAAGGACTTATATGCATTGATGAAAAGAAGAACTTGAAAACCAATGATTGGAATCAAGGGATGAAGACAAGGCTTTCTAGTTAACTCCTTACCTATGCCATGTTGAAGAAGGGACACTACATACTCCGTGAAGATTGTACCCAAAGGTATACTGATGGGACCATCTTTCAACAATCAAACCCTTCCTTTAACATCAATAAGAGTTCTTAGAAGACAATGTTGTTGAGATACCATAAAGGCAATGTCAAACATTTATGTTCAATGGTGCATAAGACAAAATGTCCCTTTTTTGTTGCAAATTTCTACCGCTTCTGTTAGCTTCTTATTGCGTCGAAACTCATTTGTGATGTAAGAATAGGTTTTTAAAATTAATAGGATCCAAAATTTTGTATTTTAGACCTTGATGGAAGCTCTATGGTGAATTATGTGCAAACAGGTATTTGTACAAGTTAAATGAAAAAGATATCTAGTCTAATCTCTTGTGCTATATGTTTTCATTTTTGTTGTGAATGAATGCAAGTTCAAAAACCTCACTTTTTTTTTTTTTAAATTGATGAGAGATACAAAGAATGTACATCACTTGCTGTCATGACTTTAAGGGGGGCTTAATAGGATTGATTAAAATTTTCATTTTACATCTGCACCCATGATACAAAAACCGTCTTGCAAGCCAAAGATTGTAAAATTCTAAATAATTAATCACTAAAATTTTTATTCTTAATTTAATTAACTTACTACAACATATATATGACTATTAATATCCGATATTCCACAATCTATTAGAATCGTAGAGAATTGGTATCCCCTACCAAACAATAAGATTAGGTAGTAAAGTTCTCAAACTTAAACTTAAACTTACAAAAGTCATAAAATCTGAATATAGTATTAATAATTATATGTAAGAATTCAAACTGTTTATACAATCTATTCTCAGATTCTAACTTTTAAGCACTTCAATAATGGTACTCAACACTTAGCTCCTAGCC
Organism: Lumnitzera racemosa; assembly: GCA_024138005.1. Taxonomy (NCBI): domain Eukaryota; kingdom Viridiplantae; phylum Streptophyta; class Magnoliopsida; order Myrtales; family Combretaceae; genus Lumnitzera; species Lumnitzera racemosa. Next base: position 5,719,483 of record JAMXBC010000012.1, read on the forward strand.
TATGCTAAATTATCTAACAACCTGTAAGAAAAAAACTATTGGGAAGTAAGTTACAAGAGCTTAGTGAGTTATCCCTTATACTATACTAGCATATAAGTTATCAAACAGTTTATTAACAAACATATAAATATATGAACAAGCAGTATGCCAATCAATATATATGCAGTTGACTGGTGTTGCATTCAACATCGAACTTAATGCCTTCTGAAGTAAGGGTTGGAGATAAATCAGCACAAATCACAACCGAGCTCTAACACCTAAGTTTTTAACCATATATAAATATATATAGAAATTCTCTGTTTCAAGAAACAAGTTTCTATTTCCAATACTCAATAGTATACAAATATCTAGGTCTAGAAGTGAGGTGGCCCCTACAGTCCACGCTCACACCTTACAGCAATGGTCTTTAGATGTGATCCCCAGTTATCCATGGTTAGCGTCTCCGATGCCAAGTAAACCTGTAAACCAAGAGTAGGGTCTTATTGTACCAGTGCTTCTGTACTGTATTTGTAAACCCCGTAAATTTAGCATTTTAAGTAATGAATCGATTGAAATATTATAAGTAATTATTTTAATTCAACAGAGTCAATAAATTTAAAACTAATTAAAATTTTAAACTCAAACATAATACGAAGCCTAAATCCTATGTACACGTAAGTGCTTCAAATTGAACCTGAGCTTAACAAAAACTCTAAAACTATAACTTTAAGTGTATAAAATGAATAATTATACTCAAATGGTGATAAGAACTTAAATGAATACAATTATTGACCAATACGTACGATTACATAAAATCGATCACGAATGTGTTAAGATAACTTATAAATATTATAAACGCAACGGATAACAATTTAATTAATAAATTTTATAAAGTTTCAAATATTGTTCCATAATTATTATTAAACATATAATTTTATATTTGAATTTATGATTTCTAAAATTTTCCCTCTTCCTTCTCTTTCCCTTTTTCCTTTTCCTCTTTTTCTTTCCTTAATTTTTTCCTCTTTTTCACGTAATTGATCCCTTCTGCTAGACATTTTGAATAGCAACCCATGTGAGGAATTTACTTGGTTGAAATTAAAAGAAAAGCCATGTCTCTAATAATTTATTCTTATCTCTTATCTTGGTTAGATTTTTTCTTATTCTTTTTTTTTTTACTTTTCTCACTTTCTTTCTTGATTCGCTCTCTGCATTTGGGGGTTTCTTTTCCTTTAACTCCTTATTCAATACAAAAATAAAACACACACAAAATTGAAGAGTAAAGAAAAGGAAAAAAGAAGAGGAAGAAGAAGAAGACCAAGAGGATTTGATCAATTAATTTACTAAAGGATTTGGGTGGGTTATTATTTAATTTTTGTACATGTATATATACTTTATACTATGTATATATATATATATAGTGGGTATTAGTTATTTTTCTTTTATTTTATTTTATGTATTACGTGTATGTATGCATAAAGGTATATCTATATCGTGCATGGTCTAAAGTATGTACATGTATGTATATATAATATATATATATATACTATGTATTTCCTTATGTATATGTATGTATGTATGTATAAATAAGAATACATATGGTATGTATTTAGTATTTTCACTATTTAGGTATTGATATATATATATATATATGTTTGTATGTACATGCGAATATATATATGTATGTGTATATGTACGTAGTATTTTTCTTGAGTATAATATTTATGTATAAATGAATATATATATGTGTATATACTTAGCAATTATTTTAGTATATGATATGTAATACATGTACCATGTATTTTCGTATACATATGTACTTAGTATTCATTTTAAGTATATGATGTATTTATTTTATTATATAAGGTATAAAATAAGCATATGTATATGATATATAAATATATACATTATTTATTTTCGTATTTATGTATATATGTACATATTTAGTATTTCCTTCAGGCATATATATATATATATATATATATAAGTAGGTGTGTACATATATGTATATAATATACTTAATATTTCATATTAGATGGTATGTATATATATATATATACATATATTGTAAATTAGAAAAAGAATAATAATGAAGTAAATTGGAAAACTTAATGAAATATAATAATAAGTATTTACATATATATATATATATATAAATATACCATACAATATAGGAAAATAATGAAAAATTAAGAAAAATATGCAAGTGTGATGCGTGGCCCTCTCACGTATTGCCACATCATCACATATACATAAATTAAGTAATTTTCGTAATTAATAATATTAATAAATAATTAATTAAGTAGAAAAATAATAAAGTAGGAAAAATTTGAATTAATAATTTTAAAATCTCAAAAATGAGAAAAAATAGGTAATTATAGTAAAATAGGTTTAAAATAAAAAAATTATCAATTATACAATCTAAATAATCATTAAATCGCAATTATACTAAGAAAAGTTTAATTTGATGTTTTATAACTCTTTAAGTTGAGATAGCGAACTTTGTGATATTTTTCTATCACAGTTCAAACCATGAGTTACAACATTTAAAACAAACCCCACTACAAAAAAGTATTCTCGAAAACGATCGAAATAGACTTTAAGTTCATAAAGATCTAAGCTAAATCGAAAAAGTTATACGCGATTAAAAATTTAAGATAATTTGAATAAAAGATTTAAGTTAAACTATATTTATATCATATTTAGGTTACAGTAGGAAACTAAGCAAATAATGACAGATATTTAGTTAACAGGAAAACCTAGTTTTTCAGAACACTTATAAGTTTCCTTATCTTTTAGATATTTGATTATCGAGTCTAGGAATTCTCAAAAGCTAGGAAAATGAGCATAACTTAAGTAAGGGAATTCTTATGATTTGCTATCTGTTTGCCGTTTGTTATTTGTATGTTGCTTATTGGTTGATACTGATTATTTTATTTGCTAGCATCCATGTGATCACTTTCTTAAATTGGTAGATGCAACTGTTTGACTAAAAAGACCAATTATATTTGTCGCATGTCTATGATCCAATTGGTACGTTGATGAAGAGTGTTAGCTTTACAAATTTTTAAGAAAAGTATTTTAGTAAATGTTTTTCCTATCTTAGATATACTTTTAATTGATTTCTGAAAAAGCTCGCAAAGCCTGTCAATGATGTTTTCCTTCTTAAGGCAAAACTAGCATTGTATCTCCAATTGTTTGCGAGAGGACTTGCATATTTGTGCTCGTGGGGCTTTAGATATTTGTTGATAACAAGATGAACTTGCTATTCGTGCCCGAAGGGCCTTCGATATGTTTAGTGGGTAGCCCTAGTTGAGGTCCATCTATGTTGATTGTTGATTCTTGGACTCGGGTAATAGTCGAGTAACGTTTGGTGGGACCATGCTCCTAGGCAACCTCATATGGTTAAGGTGAGGTACTAGTGTGAATAAGTACGAAGAAAAAATCGACACGTAGACAACGTAACTCTGTACCTTTCACAATTTCGGACTCTTATGAATATGTTGCTTGCATTCATTTGTATGTAGATAACTTGTATGTGTGCTAATAATATTTGATAACTCACTTGATAGTAGTGGTGAGGAACAAACTCATTGAACCATGGTTTGCTCATTCTCTTATAGTTTCTTGTGCAAGTTTCTTATAAGTAAGGATTGGGATAAGTGTAAAAGTAAAGTAAAAATTGGAAATAGGTTTAGCAATGTTAGAATTGATTGAAAAGTGTATAATGGTACAGAAACAATTTATGTAGAATATATTCATATAATAAGATTATATGGTATTTCTTGTAAATTAGTAAGTTGTTTTACCTTATCTTAATATTTAATAGGAGATACCGATTCTCTGCGATTCTAATGAACTGTGATTTATCGAATATCCATAGTCACTTATATATTATAATAAGTTAGCTAAATTAAGAATAAAAAAAACTTTAGTAACTAATTATTTAGAGTTTTGCAATCTCTAGCTTGTAAGATGGTTTTTGTATTACGAGTGTATACGTAATATGAAAATTTTAGACAATTCTACTAGGCCTTCTTTAGGATTATAACATTACTAATCAAATCATGTGAGAATTCATCCCTCCAAAACTCTTCATTATCAAACGTGTGAGGTGACGGCCGGAACATTATATACAATATTCATGCTTATGCATGATTCATTTGATTTTAGTTAAGTTGAATATGATTAAGTCAATTTATGAGGTGATCAAATATTATCAACAAATCATTCAAATTATGTAACAATTAATCATACAACCAAATCTTCAATTATCATATTTAACAGTATTTTGTATAGTAATAAATCAATATCAAATATACACATAACCCGAGCCCCCATTCATCAGGTTATTAATATTTAATTTATGTACGTTAACTACAAGCACAAAACAAGTATAGAGTCATTAGGAGTACTCACTAAGACATTATCAAAGTCAAGGATTGTAATAGTCGGTTGGTAAGTCGGTAGCGGTGTCGTGATCACTTGATATTAGGAAATACGAAAAGTAATAAGTTTTGGGAATTAAATAACTATATTAGTATTGCAATTCATACTATTTACTTAATTTAACTATTAATTTACACGAAGTCGTCAATTCGAGTTTTTTATTAAATTGCATATAACTTTTTCGATTCAGCTCAAATCCTTATGAACTTATAGTTCATTTCGACAGTTTTTGGGCATATTTTTTCATAGCGAGATTCGTTTTGGACGTTAGAACTAACTATTTTAATTATGATATAACAATATCGCAAAGTTCATTGTTTCAATTTAAAAAGCTATAAAATATTAATTTAAGTTTTTTTTTATATATTTATGATTTAATAATTACTTAGATCGTATAAATTGAAAATTTTCTTATTTTAAGCCTATTTTACTATAATTACTTATTTTTGAGATTTTAGAATTATGAATTCCATTTTTTTCTACTTAATTAATTATTATTAGTATTATTAATTATGAAAATTAATTAATTTATAACAAATGGAAACATAGCGACAAGTGAAAGTGCTACGTGTCAAGCTTACACATTTTTTCAAATTTTCCATTATTTTCTATTTTATTATATCTATTATCTTACTTTATTTATTAAATTATTATTATAGTATATTGTATACACTATTTAATTATACTCATATTTTAATGTATATTTCACTATCCATATACGTACATTTATACATATACTATACATTATATAATAAATTATTCTAACTTTATTTATACATTATGGACAAGTATAATATACACTTATGTATAAATTATATACTTATGTACATGTACGATATTACTATATAAGTGTATATATACTAAAATAAAAAATATTATTAATAATAATATATATACATCTTCATGTCCAGCAATATACATAGACATATATACAAAAATTCTTATACTTTGAAAATACTAAGTATGTATACATATATTTACTATATAAGTATAAAAGTATTGCCTCATATAGTAAAAGTGATAATAAGTACATATATATACATAATCACGCATATATTCATAAATAGTTAAATAAAATACTAAATATATATACTTGTATATAAAAGAAATACCTAGTTCACATACATCTATTATATGTGTATACGTACATACATTATAAAATAAAATATTAAATATACATACATATATATAACACACATGCATACATATGTACAAATTACACGTGTAGAAAAATACATATTATATGTATCACTATTTATACCTATATACAGATACCGTATATTAGACATAATAATACATATACTCATGCCTACATACATACGTATATACATAAAAAATACATAATATATATATTTATCTACTCATGTATACATTTGTGTTCATGTACATAAATAAACAAATACTTAGTATACATGTACATATTATATGATATATATATATGTATAAAAATTAAATAAATACTTACCTAATTATTTTTGAAAAACATTTGATTAATTTCCTTTAGCTTTCTTCTTCTTCTTCTTCCAATTGTTTGTTTTTTTTTTCCTTTTCGTTCTTCTCAGATTAAATAAAGAAACAAATTTACTTAGATTAAGCATTAACTAGGAAAAATGTTTGCTTTATTATTTTGTCCTTTCTCCATCAATTTGTTGACACTTGGACAAAATAATTAAGTACATGGGTAGCTATGTTTATGTGTTGGAATTCACGTGGAGGAAAGAAAAAAAATGAGAAGAAGGAAAGAGAAAAGAAAAAGAAAGAAAAAGGGAGGAAAAAGAAAAATAAAAATAAAAATCTATGTAATTTTTCCATTCATAAAAATAATAAAAATTAATTTATCATAAAAATAATAAAAATTAATTTTATAAATTAATTTTTTGGAATTTTATGAAAATCTATCATTTTAATTGATACTCACTACAATTATAATTTTTACGAACTATTTCAACGTTTTCGTTGAAATAAAATAATTGTAATCAACTACGACAATATCACTATTAAGTAATATTTATTCATTTTATAAGTTTAAAGTTATAATTTTAGGGTTTTGATTATGTTTAGGTTCGATTTTAAGTATTGGCACGTATATCGGATTTAGGGATTTTGTATGTAATTTAGGTTTCGATTAATATTCTAAGGTTTTTACTACTTATAATATATTTGAATTTATAATTTATTAAATTTTTATCTTACTTGACTTCAACAATTCATGAAGTCGTCTAAATTACTAAGGTTCAATTATACTCTTAAATAGTTAAATTTGCGGAGTTTATACTTACTGTAGCTTGTCATGTGTTGAAAGGTGTATGTAGATATCTAATGAAAATAACAACTTAGACTAATAGTTTCTTAGTGGATCCACTTTCAAGGATTGGAAGTCTGGCAATCACCAACTTCATTTTCTTGTTTTAGCCTATAGGATATTAAGTAAACTATTGTTCTTATTCTAAAGAGAATAATGCATGGTTTCCTATGTCCTGTTCTGGTCTTCCTTCAAACATGGATATTCCAGTGTTTTCATTGGTGCTTCAAATAATATTAGGTTAAATGCTCCAAATCAAATTTTATATGGTATAGGCTTCAAGAGCTCTACATGGCTTTGTCAATAAATGGAGTGTCTTGGCCAGAGACATCATTTGAGGTCATGTGTAAAAATATGGTTTTCTTAGTCCAACAATATTGGCACTATAATGTCAGACAACTAATAGTGTTGATTTCTTCTCCCCTAGCCCTCTTCCCATAGTTAGAAAAGGATAGAGGATCCTTCACAAGAACCTCTTTGTCTTGGCATTAATGAAGAGTATTCTGTTAGTTATATATTGTATTTATATGTTAAGGATACATCTAATTAAAGTGCTCTTTCTTTGCTTCTAAGGAGTAGTAAATATCTATTTAATTTTATATCCAAAACTCCTCAGTTCCACTAAATCTTATAGTGTTGCTTTGGCTCCATGTTTCAAACCATTGAGCTCCAATTAGTTCTTTTCTTTAGACATTGACATACGGAGAATTGAGGGAATAAAAAATAGAAAATGCAATCTTTTATGGAAATTTTTAACTATAAAGAATTTAACCAGACAAATTTCTTTTGTCATATAATAATAGACCCCAATCATTGCCCCACATACATGCAGCTGTAGAATCATATGGAGATAATAATTCAACTACGTGCTTTAATTAATCAACACCGATCACATAACTCAAAACGTGTTCTTTTTTTTTTTTTTTATTTCTTCTAGTGTTATAGAGCTATTATATAGGAAAATTTGAAAGAAGCAAGAATTTTCAACCCTTATGAACCTTTTTTTTTTTACAAAAGACGACAGCATGGATGGATGCCACAGGAATATCAAACCAAGAGATACTCAATCAAGGTTTTCAATGACATATGCTGATGGTGTTGTAATTTTCAATGCAATCTAAAAAAATTTTAAATGATAATTAGGCATAATTAGTCGTTATGTAACTGTAATAGGAGATGCGCTAAAAGTATATTGCTATGCCATCATAGGATTCTCTTTTCTAACTACATTGTTTATTCACTTTTGTCAGTAGCTTAATAATTAACGATCTGTTAGACCCCATTATGTCCTGTCACAACAAGAAAGAAACAATGGCTTCACCTTGAAATTTCCAACAGTAGAAGAATATTAACTAAAGGAATTTAGGTACCTTTTCCTATATATAGGCAGCTAGTTTTCTATCTTCTTCCAATCAAAGCAGTTCGTGTTGGTAATCAATCCTTCTCGAACATATTTCTTATTTAATTCATCTCCATTCATCATTCCAAAAACAACAATCATGGTTAGCTCAAAGAAGCTCATCAAGATGGTCCAAAAGTGGCAAAATATAAATGCCATGTCAATGAAAAGGATTCTTATTCCTAAACGCATAAAATTTGGAAATGATGATGGAGTAAGAAACTCAGATGCATTAAATGGTAGTTGTTTTGTCTTCTACACTATTGATCGGAAACGTTTTGATGTGCCTATGACTTTGATGTGTAGCAACATCTTCTTGCATCTTTTCAAGATGTCTGAAGAAGAGTTTGATATTACCAGCGATGGGCCTATTATGATGCCATGTGATTCGAGACTAATGAGTCCCACAGTGTCATTGGTTCAGAGAGGTATGGCAAAGGATTCAGAGAATGCGGTGCTTAGCATTATCTTTTCTAGTCGCTGCTCACTCTCTGCTCCTTGTTCCCATCGATGCATAGGGCAACAAGTTGCTTGTTTCTAGTTAAATTTAGTGGCTTGGACTTTATTTGTTTATAATTAAGCCCTTAATGTATGGAAAACGTTTTCTATTGGACCTTTATTGTATAAATCGTATGATGACTTTGTTTAGATGACTGTAAATCAATTTGCCACCTTAATAGAGCATTTCTATTGAACTACATGTTGTCTTACCTGAACCAAGATTTCTACATTATAGAAAGAAAGGTTTATTAATTCTGCTCTAGCCAGTAGGTCCTAGGAAATTTGAAAAACGAAATTGTTGCTACAAGTTCTATCATTTCTGTTAAGTATACACATCTTGTTTATCTACAAGCTTGAGCCAATATCAGGTATTTGAATTCTATTGGATCTACCTCTCTAGACTTTTATTTTGATTTTTATACGCTTGGTTGTCTAGTTAAGACATATTAATTTGTTTTAAAATCCTTTAAGCATTTGAATCCATTTCAAGCAGAAAGAATGAACATAGTAAAATAACTAGGACAAGATTTTTCCTTACTTATCTCTCAGTTATCACGTATGTCAAGCAGCACCCCTTTTGCCTTGTAATTGCAATTTCTTGACTATATTAGGATTAAGGGCAACGAAAGAATGTCTTCAGTAAAACGAAAATCTAGGTAATATCACAGTAATGGAGTCGACAATGCCCTTGTCGGTTTGTATCATCAATTATGTTTATTTGCTTTTCCACTGACTTTGCAAGCTATGCACAATTGGAACTTGGCACTTTGATCATGTTATTCTATTCTAGAAGTTAAACGAGTGTTAAGGACTAAAAGTATGGGCAAACATTCCCTCAAATAACCTTCAGCAGCACCAACAAAATCAAAGGTTTAGATTAAGATTCTGTTCTTTGTCATTGGTGATGAGGAACTACGGCATAATCTTGTTCAAAGCTGAATCGCAGTGCAACTTCATTACAATATGTTGCAGCTTGAGTATTTTGAAAAGTTTATGTTGTCTCTTTTGATACTAAAGGTTAACATCCGGCATCCAAGAACATCTTGAATGGGGGACTCTTTTGAATAACTAAATTGAGGATATCCCCGCAAAGTTTTTCTGGACATACTGTACAGATTATCAGTTTGTCTCCTAATAGGTTTCATTGGTTGCTATGTAACTTGTACCTATAAGAAGTTAAGATCTTAGAAATACAGGAAGAAATATAATTCATTAAGAGTTCTTAGATGATTATTGCTGTTGAGACACCATAAGGGTAATATGAAACGCTTCGGGTATCATTAGAAGTTAAGGAACAAGGTTTACTATCTTGCGTTGTCCATTTATTGGCTGTCCTTTCTGATGCAAATAGGTATTAGTTAGTAAATAAAAAACTCTTCATCGTGATTGGCAAAGCCTTTGATTGAAACTGGATTATTAACAAACTGACAGTTACTAGAGGAATCCAAATTCAAGGACAAGATTTGTTAGATATAACTAGGTGTAGATTCTTTGTTAATTTCTCTTGAAAGTTTTTGTCTTGTTTTTGGCATGATGGATATAAGTATGACCAAAATTTTCATAATAAAAAGTGAAGAAACACTAATGTTATAGCCTATGTCTGCTAATTGATTTTGAATTTTGAATTCAATTCATAATGGAACTGTAGCCAAATCAATATTCTATCTATCTAATTGCCGTTGCATAGTGAACGTTTGTCGCATTAGTCTAATGAAGGAAAGCCAACAGAATAGCTGAACTTTCTAAATTAGCTACACACAAGCAAAAAATGTATGGTTAAGAAAAAGGACCAGAAAATTACTATTAGAGACAAAAAAAAAAAATTGGGTTCGGTCGTTATGTGACCAGAATCAAAATGAAGTATAGAACTAAAGTGAAAGTCAACTGTCTCTTCTGAACTTGATTGTTTGTGTGCTCCTTCACTGACCCGGTGATTAACGATCCATTAGATTCTGTTCTGTCCTTCAAGTAAATAACAGAATTTGTTAGTTTCAATAAGCATCTTCGTTAATATGAAGACAATGATTTTGTATCGATACCCCCGACCTCGGTAAAGAACCAATTCATGGGATTCATCTAATCTTCTGTATAAATTGGAAAGTCCATTCCATCTCCTCCAGCTCAAAGCAACCAGCGCTAGTGCTCGAGAAATCTTCTTTGAGCACATTCTCTTATCTAGTTCTTCTCCATTTCTTCATTTCAAGACATCCAGTCATGCTTAGCTCCAAGAAGCTGTTCAGGATGGTCAAAAAGTGGCAGAGTACAACTGCCGTGTTGCCGAGAAGCATGCAATTTGGGGATAGAGATGGAATTAGAAAGTCAGATGCTTCACATAGTAGTTGTTTCGTCTTCTACACCGTTGACCGGAAACATTTTAAAGTTCCTATAGCATTTTTGAGTAACAACATCTTCCTTAAGCTCTTTAATATGTCCGAAGAAGGGTTTGGGATCAACAGTGATGGGCCAATTATGATGCCATGTGACTCAATATTAATGAGTTACATTGTCTCATTGGTCCAGAGAGGTATGTCCAAAGATTCAGAGAAGGCTTTGCCTATTATCATAATCTCCATTCGGTGTTCATTGTCTGCTCGATTTTCTGAGCAATGCTTAGGGCAACAAATGCTTATCTCTAACTAAGTTTGGAGTTGGACTCTACCTTGTATATAAGCAACAACCTAATAATTCATTGTACATAAACAAACTTTGAAAACCAAACTAAGTAAAAAGTATTGTAATTTATATTTTCTACTTCTTCTTATTGTGAAATGAACGCAACAAAACAATTCTATGCAAATAAAGCAAGGCACAACTCATTATCCTATGATAAGTTGTACTAGGTAATACTGTATTGTTCCTCTTGTCCAGTTCTACATTGTATTAACTTATGACTTTGTTTATATTGGATTAAACCTCAAAAGAAGAACTTTTGTATTAACTTATATTCAAAATTTAAGTTGGGCAATTTACTTTTGCAATTGCAACAAAATCATTCATGTAGATAATAGAAGTTTGTATACGTGGCATTAGTTTCCATCACAAGATGATAGTTGGATTATTTATCTATTAGAGTTAGTTAAGTTTGGTAGGGATTCGTATATAAGCACTATTAGTGTACTTTTCCATATTAAAGAAGTACAAAACATTTTCACAAAGCTTCTTCAACTTCTATGCTCAATCATTAATGGAGGACATTTGAATCAATAACAAAGTTCACATGGTATCAAAGCAACGGTTCTCACCTCATTCAATAGATATTCTTAGCAATTCTCAAAGTCATTATTTTGACTGACTATTCTTCTAATTTGTCTCAATAGAATTAAGGCAAACATGAATCATAATCTAGATCTTTTTAATCCTCTTTACATATCTAGTTCCAACAATCCTGATAAGGGCATAAGGAATATTATTTTTAATGGTAGAAATTATGTCATGTGGAGTAAATTAATTAAGATGGCACTCAGAGAAAAAATAAAGTTACGATTTATAGACAGTAGTCTTGTTAAGCCAAAACAAAATTCGCAAGATTTTGTGAAATGGACAAGGTTGAATTACATGGTAAGGTATTGGATCTTGAATTCAATGAGTGAAGATCTATCTCAAAATTTCTTGTACTCTCAATTGGCTTGTAAGTTATGGAATGAGCTACAGGAGCAGTATGATTCTACTACCGAACCTCTAATATATCAATTATAGTAAGAAATATGTAAACTAAAGCAAGGAAATCAATCTGTGAATGCGTATTATATTGAGCTAAAGCGCTATTGGGATGAGTTACATTCAATGTGAAGTTATTTGACTTGTGAGTATAGAAGCTTAGAATATTGTACATGTTGATTGAGAAGGAGAATCCAAGAGTTTGAGTCTCATGAGAAACTTATGCAATTTTTTATGGACCTTAATGATGTGAGAATGTTAGAATTCGGTTACTTTCTATGGAACCTTTGCTAACTTTGAATCGGGCCTTTTATCTTATACAACAAGTTCAAAACAATAGGGAAGTCACATTGGTAACCGCTTCTAATGTTGAAATTTTCACCTATATGGTCAATAAAACTTATGCAAGTTGCAATATGGGAGATAAAAGGAAAGCAAGATTATTTAATTCAAGATTGTTCTGTAAATATTATAAAAATGAGAGGCACACAGTTGACAATTGTTTCCAAATCATTGGATATCTGGAGTACTTCAAAGGAAGGAGGGTTGTTAAAGGACAAAGTAATTCAAATGCTAGGGCATCCTTTTGTAAATCATCTAACATGGCTATATATCAAACTCCTTTTGATTGTAGCTAATGTTGCAAGCAAAGAAGCACTTAACAAATAGCCTATACAAAGTGTATGTCAAGAATTTCACAAAATGTTGAAAGATAAAGAACCACAGGATGCAACTGCTGGAGTTAATATAGTTTAGTCTATAGGTACTTTATCTCATTCTTCACCTGATTTTAATACATTGAGTAAATCTTTGAGTTCATAGATAATTAATACCGGGGATACAAACCACATTACCCCTTATCCTCAAATTCTTCATGATTTAACCTTATTGTCCTAACCTATACAGCTCAAGCTTCTAGATGGTTGTGTCTTGCATGTGGACAAAATAAGATCCCTTGCACTAACTCCAAACATAACTCTTCATCATGTTCTTTTAGCCCTTAAATTTATAGATAACCCGATCTCTATTGGAAAATTTTTACACAACCAAAATTTATGCCTTGTTTTTAGTTCCCTTAGGAGTTGTTTATAGGACCTAAGATCTAAGCAACAAGTGGTGAAGGTACGATTGGTTCAAGGATTGTATATTCTTCATTATGACAAATAGCATTGTCAAATTCCTGATTCTAATCAAAGTAAACAGCTTGGTTCTTCTTGTATTCTCAATGCTTGTACTTTTACTGATTTACTTCATTTAATCTATGCTAGGCTTAAATATACTTCTATTTCTAGGCTTCAACAGTTAGATATTTGTAAAAGCCTCAGTTTTAATAATTTCATATGTGAAACATGTTATAAGGATAAGTTTCATAGGTTGCATTTTCCTTGAAGTGTAACAAATTTTGAATTTGCTTTTCAATTGTTACACATGGATGTTTGGGGACCTTATCCCTTTCCTTTTATTTCGGGTGCTCAATATTTCCTTACAATTGTTGATGATTTTTCTCCTACTACCTAGACCTACTTACTTCAACATAAGTCACAAGTTCTGTTGATTCTTGATCAATATTTCCATTTTATCTTTACTCATTTCTCTACTAAGCCCATGTTTATAAGGATGAATAATGGGGTTGAATTTCTATCTAATACCTATAAATCTATGTTTCGCAATCTTGGGGTTATGCATCAAAGAACAGTGGTTGATACTTTTACAACCTGAAGTAGTAAAGTCGCAATAGTCCCACTACGTATGTAATTCCCGCAAAATTAGCTATTTAAGAGTAGAAGTAAACCCTCATACTATAAAAGACTTGATAAGTTATTAAAATTGAACAAGATAAAAATTTAATAAATTATAAATCTAAATATATTATAAGTAGTAAAAACTTTAGAAATTGATTAAAATCCTACATCGTATACTAAAACCCTAAAACTGACTTAAACACTATTAATCAAAATTGAACCCCAAATTGCTCGAAACCTTAAAATTATAAACATAAACCTATAAAATAGCTAAATATTACTAAACAGTGATAAAATCATAATCGAATGTAATTTTCAACTAAATCGCCTATTCGCATGAAATTCTAATGAAATCGCCACAATAACTTGTAAAAATTATAATTGTACCAATTAAATTGATAAAATTTTACAAAAATTTGAAAATTAATTTACAAATCATTATAATTTATATGATTCGAAAAATTACATATATTTGTTAATAATTTTCATTTTCCTTCTCTTCTATTTCCAATTTATCTCTTTTCTTTCTTCCCTTTCCCATTTCAATTCCTTATCCTGCATAAAATGGAACAAAAAAATCAACAAAAATAAAACTCCATCCAGCAGCCCACATAATGGATTTCCAAGTGCCAAATGTTAACTAATTAAACACACAAAAATATTGCAATAATTATCCAAGATTTAGCTTATAATCTAAGCTAATGGACACATGAAATAAAAGGGAAAGAAAACAAAAATCTGGAAACATTCAGCACAAATAAAACCAAAAGGAAAAGAAAAGAAGAAACCTGGAAGCAAATGTGAAGACTAGAAGAAAAGAAAAAGAAAAGAAGAAGAGGAAGAAGGAAGGAAAGAAGAAGAAAAGAAGAAGAAAGAAATTAAAAGAAATAGGAAAGAATTTGTAGATGTATATTATATAGTATATATATATGTATTTGTATAGTATTTTCTTATAAATACAATATTGTTAATACATGTATATGTACACTAATACATAAATTGAGTAGAGAATGTATGTATAAGATTAGATATGTATACATGTATATGCATAGGTATATTATACATAAGAATATGTGTTATGTATTTTTTTTTAAATACATATAATTAGTATTATTTATTTAATATACATATTTTGTACCGTAACAATATATATATGTGTGTGTCCTTGTATAATCACTTTAGTATACATATATATAATCGTATAGTATAGTATATATATATATATATATATATATATATAGTAGAATACCTTCATTAGAGGTAATTATATGTATATAAACCGAAGATATATGTATGTATTCATATTTATGTTTATAAGACATATATATAAATAAATACAAATATATAAATACATGAATGTGTATATAAGAATATGTTTTAAATAAACACATATACATATATAATACGTATAATGTATAGTATATATATATATATATATAAGTGGTATACTAAATATGTATTAACATATATAATATATTTACTAAATCCGTAAATATGTAAGGTGTATATGTATATATATATATATGATACCGTAATTTTTCAATAAAATAAATTATAAAATATATATTGATATATATATGTATAATCGTGAAGTACATAAGAGAAATAATAAATAAGAAAATGAGAAATAGTAAAAATAATAAAGATAATAATAATCATAATAAAGTTAAAAATCTCAAAAATAGAAAAATGAGCTCAAAATAATAAAAATATCAAATATATGATTTAAATATTTATTAAATCATAAATATGTTAAGAAAAAGTGAAAATCAATAATTTATAATTTTTAAACTTAAATAATAATTTTTGTGATATGTTTATATCACAATTTACACTGCGAGTCACAACATCCAAAACGGACCTCGTTACGAGAAAATACGCTCGAAGATGATCAAAATGGACTATAAGTTTATAACGATCCGAGCTAAAAAAAATTATAAAATACATAAAGAAAGTCTCGTAACTTACAAATATGAGAAAATAGTTACTATTAACTCTATTGAGTATGATAAACTCTATACACATTATACTTGGGTTATATTGGGAGAAACTAGATAAACTATAACAGACTTTTAGTTAACTAGGGAATCTGACTTTACAGAATACTTATAAGTGTTGTTATATTTTAGGCATTCAATATCGAGTTCTGGAAACCCCAAAGCTTGGAGAATGAGCAATAATCCAGGTAAGGGAGTTCTAATGACCTGCTACTTGCTTGTGCATGTTACTTATATGATGTTTTGCTGCTTGCTGTTGCTTGTATGTTTGAATGACTGTTCTGCTTGTATGTCATCATCTGTGTGATCACTTTTTTAAATTGATAAATATAAATATTTGACCCAAATAACCGGTTCTATTCGTCGCATGTCTATGACCCAGTAAATGT
The DNA here is from genome assembly GCA_024138005.1 of Lumnitzera racemosa. Classification (NCBI taxonomy): domain Eukaryota; kingdom Viridiplantae; phylum Streptophyta; class Magnoliopsida; order Myrtales; family Combretaceae; genus Lumnitzera; species Lumnitzera racemosa. Next base: position 5,735,898 of record JAMXBC010000012.1, read on the forward strand.
ATAGATGGAGAGTACTAGCTTTGCAAAATGTTGAAAAGGGTATTTTTGGAAAAAAATTTCCTAATCTTAAACGTATTTTGTACGATTTTGATAAGGGTCGCAGTGCTAAAAATGATATTTTACTGTTGAGACAAAATTAGCATGGGTTCTCCACTTAATAGCGAGAGGACTCGCTTTATTGTGCCTGTAAGGCCTTGGTTAATTTTGGCTTGTGAGATAGACTCGTAAATTTGGTTAATTTTGGCTTGCTAGATAAACTCGCAAGTTGTACCCGAGGAACCTTGGAGCGTGGATAGTCCTAAAATGGAATCCCCCTATTTGAATTGAAATCTTTTCTCGGCTAAGGTAATAGTCGAGTGCAACTTAGGGGGTAAGGCCCCTAAATAGCCTCATACGGGCAAGCTAAGGTGCCTTATGCGGGTAAGTATAGGGGATAATCGAAGTGTAAATGACGTAATTCTACACCTTCCATAGTTTCGAACTCCTATGGATGTATTGCTTGCATTCATCGCACCTACATTCATTTTGTATATAGATAGCTTGCTTACATGTCTGATAATAATGTGTGATAACTTGCTTGAATGATGGTGGTGAGGAACAAACTCACTGAGCTGTTATATGCTCACTCCCTTATAGTTTCTCTTACAGGTTTACTTACATTGGGATTGGGATAAGTCTCGAGTGCTGAGTGCGAGATGAAGACATGTATGCTAGAATTAGAAGTAGCTAAGTACCCTTTAGATGATACATAAACATCCTTTGTTGATAATTTAATTTTTTTTTTTTTGTATTTCTTTTGTAATGTTGGTATATCCTATCTTATTATTTAGTAGGGGATACCAATTCTCTGCGGTTCTGAGGAATTGTGGGATATCAAACATCCATAGTTATTTATATTTGTATTTTACAGTAAATTATTTACTTAAAAATCAGTAACCTTAGTGATTAATCATTTAGAGTCTTGCAATCTCTGACTTACAAAGCGATTTTCATATCATGAGTGCACACATATTATGGAAATTTTAGGTAATCCTACTAGGCCCCCTGTAGGGTCATAACAACGTAAACCAACCTATAATAATAACTAACCTCACAATCACTATCACAAATACAATTTACAAAAGGCATCCATGACTCCTCGCTTTAGAGTAAACTAGCTCATTCATAATTATAGACAAAATTTATAAATATAACTAAAAACCTTAAGTCATATTTATATAAAGATACTTATATTGTCTTACAATCCATGGAAACATTGACATACCATATTAGTTTGATAAGTAAAGTATTACAAGACCAATACATAAACCTAAGAGTACTAATAATAAAACACTAAAGGACTTGATTCTTCAGCCAGTTGATTCTTGCACCCACCAAGTCACTTAAAAAAGAAACTAACCTCAAGATAATTATATCGCGGCATCTCAATCGAAACCTGCAGGAAAATCTATAAGGGTATAAGCAACTAACAGCTCAGCAAGTTAAGATGAAGAGTTAAGATTGCATAACAAACACAAACAAGGTTTTCAAACAATTAATTATGTGCAATGCAACACGTAAATGCTATCACACAACGTGGTTCGATCCATTATGAAATCAGAGTAATTTTACCCGCTCTAATTCAGGTTAAGGAGTTTCAATGTTTATGCAATAGCTAAAACCAAACCCAAGTTTATATAATAGAGACATCATTCTCCCCATGACTATCCTTCGAACCATTGCCCTCATCCTTACTGCGACCCCTAATCCTTATCGCAACCCCTTCATCTTTACTATGACCTTCTCTCTTGTTACTTAGTTTAGCTAAGTATAAAGGAAAAACAATTATACTATCCAATGCTATCTTTTTCGAATGTATCAGTATTTAATTGAAGAATCTTAACAGTCCCTTAAAGGGTTGCAATGCATATCTAATTAAGGTATTTAGGTTGCTTATAATTAAGTTTAGTTAGGGTAACCAAATAATCTCACCCCACTTAATTCACAATAAACAACTAAAACATAACATCAATTTTCAACAAGTAATCAAAAACACACAAGCATATACAAATATGACTACTTACAAATACAATCACATGTAATCCTAAGTCTCCAAGTACTTTAATATAATACTCCAAAATACAGCAATGTATTGAACCCAACTTACTTAAATTTCTTGGTTCACTCACTCGACTTGTTAGAAGTTCTTATCTCCGCGTGTCCTATAATATAAATACTCTTTTAATATTTATATCCTTATGACATATAAGCTTTAAGTTATGATTTGAATCAATTTTCTAAATATATATATATATATATATATATACTATTTATTACTGATTCATTCTAAGTTAGTTTTGGAATCAATTTTCAAATTCGTTTTCAATTTAGGTTATAATTAAGTTTTCGATTATGGTGTTATAAGTGAACCCTAAGAACTTATTCTGAACCATAATGTGAAATTAATCACATTATGCTTATGTACCCTAAATATTACTTTTAGTCCTTAACCAATATTCTAATTCGTACGGTATATCTTAATCATAATTTAACTATCGAATTTACTGTTGATGAGAGAAAAAATTATATTTTTCATATAATTACCTAAATTTAAGTTTCATATTAGAATTATTGTATATTACTATTATTATTATATTATCAACTTTAACCCAATATTTTTTATTTATTACAAATCCAATTTCACATATTATCAATTTTCACATATTCACTACTTATCATACCTAATAATTATATCTAACACTCTAAATGTTACAAATATCATACTACATTAGACATTTACATCTTAAAACATCTAATTATATACTAAATTGGTAATTATCCATTTAATTACTAAATTAACTGAAAATCACTCGTTTTGTATATCATTTTAAAGCCTAAAAATTTTCTAAAAATTTCGAAATTAAATTTCTAAAAAATCTCTGCATAACATTGTTTTAAATATTCTAAATAGCTTACACAAAAATTTTAAGCTCAAAACTACACTATTAAGATTATTTATTTCTAAATCGTAGTAAGCTCGAGTTTTCAAGATTTCTTAAGCACTATTCATTTTCAAATATAAATTCATCAAACTAATTTTTTTCTTAAATTTACATACATAAAGACTTCAAAATACCAAATTTCATAATTTTCTAAATACATTTAATATTTTTATAAAATTAAACAAAATCAAGTTAGAAATCAGACTCACTTACCCAATTGGCTTCCGGCCGCTGGTGGTGGCCCTAGGTATGTCAGCTAGCTTGGGCGATGGTAGTGGTAGCCATTTAGTTCCAAGTGGCCATCGGTCATAGGTTCTCTTACAAGCCCTAATTACACACCCCTTTTTTTATATTTTTGTAAATATTCTTACTTCTCTTTCTCTAGTTTCTCTCTAATTTTTTTTTTACTCTCCAAAAAACTAAAATGAGGGATGGTGAAAAGTTTCTGAATTTATAAGGTTGATTTAAGTTTTTCTTTTAATTTCTACTTACTATACGTCCCTTATTTCTTTTTCTTTTACTTTCTAGTTAGTCTAATTTAATTGATTAATTTTTCTTCTTAAACCCCAACAGGCCACGACTTAATTCTAAACATTTCCTCACTTTTCCTATTTTTCCTTATTTTTTTATAATTTTTTTTAATTATTTAGTATTATTTTAGTATATTTCAAGTATTTTTACCTATATATAAATACACATATAGTACAACTAAGTACTCCTAAATATTATTTATATTATTTTATGATTTTTAATGTACATATGATTTATTTCTATCAATTCGTTTGTTTTTGGAATTCGTTTTATGTATTTTCGATAAATAACGAGTAATATGCTTATAATTGAATATTATGATATTTAATTATTTTATCACTTATTTTCCTAAATTCAAACTTCTAAGGTCATTTTTACTAATAATTCTAGCTTAGTCGTATAATTTAGGCTCAATCGAACAACTTATCCGATTGTCCTAAACTCTACGCATCAACTTCGAACTTCTTATTGCAGGGCTTACAGATACAACAAAGAAAAATGGGATAGTTGAAAGGAAGTATAGACACTTGCTTAATAATTCCAGAGCTTTGAGAATTAAAGAAACTTTGCCATTTTTTGGGAAAGTGCTTGTTACTACAAGTTACATAATTAACAAGTTGCCTATGGCTGTATTAGGATGGAAATCACCATTTAAAGTATTGTTTTAGCAAGGCTCCTTCATATGATGATCTAAAGATCATGGATGTTTGTATTTTTCTGCTACATCCAAGTTGCACCCAGACAAGTTTGATCTTAAGGGCCACAAGTATGTATTTTTAAGCTATATCCATGGACAAAAAGGATACAAGTTGATAGATCTAGAAACTTAATAGGAATTAACTCCTTAGACTAAACACCCGAAGCTGAGCAAGAAGACTATCAAGACTCATTAGACACGTCCTAGCTTGAGATACACTACCCCATTTAAACATAATGAAAAAACTAAAATATCAAGCTGTCAAGCAAATCCACTACCCTACTAAGTAACCACATCCATTACCAAACTTTAGTAAGGTCCAACATAGTCTTCGAGTAGCCAAATATCGAGCATAAGTCTAATCGGAGCTATCGACCTCCTGATCTACTAAGCTATTGAGTTAAGTAACCTAAAGAGAGTCTAGGCATCTTTAAGTGCCCAAGGTTTAACTTAAGCCAGACCAGGTCAACTCCAACCGTTTGCTCTCTTCTAACCTCATCCGAATTGGATTTCGCTAACTTTGAGCCACCTCAAGATTCACTTCAGCAAGACTAGCTACGTTCCAAACCACCAGCCACTATTTGATACGTATCATCTAACATAATATTCTAGAAAGATCCCTTTCTTTTCTGTATAGTATATTATTTGCTATTTCTGCCCCTTTTGAGAATGTTTTAGGAATCTTTTGTACATTATCCATTTTATCTTTTCCTTATTTAAGTATAACCCTAGTTGAGGTCATATAAATACCTCACTTATTTGTACGCAAACAATATCATCTTCATCATCATTAAATATAGATATTACTCTTTTAAGAGCACTTAGTCATGTCTTCTCTCTTATCCTTAACTTTTATCTATTCCCTTTAGTAACGAGTAATGTCAAGTGACCCTATAGTTCAAACCAATAAGTCACATATGGTGAATTGTAGGCCATGTAATATCTGGCTGGTGTATCATATCCAACAAGGTATTTGCTTAGATTTGCTAAACCCCTTTTATTTTCTTACTTTTATTCATTGTAGTATGACCTCTATATATATGACCCTAAGGACACATCAACTTCACTAGTATTAAAGCACGATTTTGAGAAGGAGTACGTAAAGTTGTAGTAAAGGTTTGGTTCATGTTTGCTGTGAGTGGTTGTTATGTTCCTTCTATAGCTACTATAGTGTGTTTGAGTGGAGCTAGTTTTGAAGTTATGGGTTATGTAGTAACGGTTTGTGGAATAGTAAGTACAATTCTAGTTGTTACTTTATTTTTTACTACGAAAATAGAATAGGTTCCCTTTTAGCATTGTATTGAGTTATGTTGGGTACTGAAGTTGTTAAAGTGTGTTAATAAGATTCTGGGTAGTGAATAGAAATGTTTGTTGAGTATTGTGTTGTCAACTTATCGGAGAAGTATTATACCATGTTTGATTCAAGCATTTAAGGAGTTATTGGTGATCAAGTTAGTGGCGTTCATGGTAGTTGTAGCCTAAATGATAGTAATAGCCCTAGAATAGTTAATGATAGGCTTAACGGACTTATCGATCTTTTTAAGAGTCTGGTTACTATGATACAAGCCAACAAGTAACAACCATAAAGTGTACCTCATCGTAGTCAAGTTGAGAATGTTCTTGAGAGACAATATGGCCAAATTAGCAAAGCTAATCATATCGTTCAACCCCACTAAGCTGGAGGAGTGGCAAACTAAGTCTCTAGATGAAGACTGGAGTTGGAAGAGATTAAAGAGGATGTTGATGATAGATGTAGAGGATAATGAAAAGGAAGAAGTTGAAATGGAATATTACGAAGCACCAGAATGAGGGCGTCAAGCTCCTTGAAGACTTAACAATGTTAAAGTCCATATTCCTACTTTTACTAGTAATAGAGATGTAGATGAGTACCTAGAGTAGGAAGAGAAAGTTGACAAAGTGTTTGATTGTTATGAGTATACAGATGTAGTTAAAGTTCGATTTGCTACACTTAAATGTTCTTGATATGCTATCATGTGATGGAAGAATTTGAATGTGGCTAGAGCAACGGATGGAAAGACAAGTGTGAGGACATGGAAGGAGATGAAGAGATTATTAAGGGGTATATTTTTACTTGATACTTATCTACAGGACACGCTTGCTAAGTTGCAAGAGCTTCGCTAAGGAAATTGATAAGTTGACGACTATGTTAAGGAATTCCAAATGCTAATGATTAGAGCTAACATGAATAAACTTGAGGCCTACACGGTGTCGAGATTCATTTTTGAACTCAAATATGAGATTCACAATATTATGGAAGTACAAAGGTTCTATACACTAGAGGAGGCTATTAAGGTAGTGTAAAGAGTCAAAAAGTGAAGGAGAAATGCATCGAGCAAATCTAGGTCAGGTTTTTCTTGAGCTCATGCTCCATGCTGAATTACTCATGTTAAACAGTGGAAAAGAATGGCCGACCTGATGATAGCTAAATAAGCCAAAAGAGCCAAGCTAAAGACAAGTTGACCTTAAGGACATATGAGAAAGAACAGACCTTTAGACTAAAGACAAGCGAGGTAAAGTGCTTCAAATGCTTCAGTTATGGATACCTGATTACTGAGTGCCTTAATCGACATGCTATGGTGCTCCGAGGAGATGTAGTAGATAGCACTAACAAGAGTAAGCTTAAAGATGGGAAGAATGTCGAAGGAGTTGAAGCTAAAGGAAACTTGTATCTATGTCGACTAAGGGGAAGTAATGACTAGTGCTGAGACGAGTGTTGAGTTCCTTATCGAGCTTTAGGGATGATCAAAGAGAAAATTTGTCCCATACCAAGTGTACCATTAAGGAATAGTTGTGCACCATCATTATGGTGGAGGGACTTATGCTAATGTGGTTACACAATCCCTCATATAGAGATTAGATCTGTTGTACTCTAAACACCCTCAGTCTTACAAGCTAAATTGGTTACATTACAAGGATGCTATACATATTACTGAGCAAGTATCTATGTGTTTTTGTGTTCGGAATGTGTATAGGGATGAAGTGGTATGTGATGTCGGTCCCATGAAAGCTTCACATCTTTTACTTAGAAGACCTTGGTTGTTTGACTAACATGTTACTTACGATGGATATAAGAACACCTATGCCTTTATCAAGGAAGGAAAGAAGATCGTATTGTAACCCATGATACCAAACTAGGTAAATGAGACACATAATCAGCTCACCCAAGCTAGCAAGAAGAAGGCCTTGGTAATGAGCTACTAAGAGCTTCAAGCTGTTAAGAAGGCCAATGAGTCGATGAGCCTATGTTCCTTTTGATCAAAAGGTTGCCGGAGATAAGAGACTTAGAAGATACGCCTAAAGAGATTCAAAGATTGATTGATGAATTTTCTGACTTGTTCTTAAAAGAGTTGCCTAAGGGATTACCCTCAACCAGAGGCATAGAGCATTGCATGATCTATAGCCATGAGCAACTCTGCTGAACCAACCTACATACAAAATGAATCTTAAATAGGTTGTCGAGCTAAAGAGATAAGTAGATGAGCCGATAAAGGAAGGATATATGAGAGCATAAGCCCTTATGCTATGCTAACTTTGCTAGTCCTAAGAAGGATAGTTTGTAGAGTAAGTACATCAACAGCCGAATAATTAACCGCATTATTATTAAGTACAAATACTTTATACCAAGACTCGATGACATGCTAGATAAGTTACATGGTGCTCGAATATTTTCAAAGATTGACTTACGAAGTGGCTACCATTAAATTCGCATGAGGCTTAGTAATGAATGAAAGACTACCTTCAAGACTATACATGGTCTTTATGAGTGGTTAGCTATGCCATTCGGACTCACAAATGTACTGAGCGCGTTTGTGAGGCTCACGATCCATATGATGCATCCATTGATCAAAAAATGTATGATTCTATACTTTGATGACATACTAAGGTACAATGCCAATCTAGCCGACCATATAGAACATCTCTGAGCTATCTTTGACATTCTATGCACCGAGAAACTGTATGGAAACTTAAAAAAGTGTATATTTTGCTAAGCTCAAGTTGTTTTCCTTGGCTATGTTGTAACTAGAGAAGGAATCCGAGCAAATATCGAGAAGGTCAAAGTTATCTTGGAGTAGTTCACACCCAAAACTGTTACTAAAGTCAAAAATTTCCACGAACTTACCTCTTTCTATAGGTAATTCATTAAAAGCTTCAATAAACTTGTAGTCCCCTTAGCCGAGCTTATGAAGAAGAATGATGGATCCCTGTAGACTGATCAAGTTGAGAAGAGTTATAAGGAGATCAAGGAGAAACTTACTATAGCCCCTGTCTTAGGTCTGCCTGATTTTGACAAGCCATTTTAGTTCGAATGTAATGCATTAGGTATGGGCATTCGCATCGTACTAATGCAAGAATATTGACTTGTCGCCTATCATAGTCAGAAACTCACTAGTGCCAAGCTAAACTATTCTATGTACGAATGTATGACAAAGAAGTATATTCCCTTTTTTAAGCTCTAACAGTATTGCAACATTATCTGTTACCTTAAGAGTTTGTCATTTATACAAACCATGAGTCCTTGAAGTACTTGGTAAACCAAAATAAGCTCTTAAAAAGGCAAGCTAAATAGTTACAATTCATGGAAAGATTCTTTTATGTGATCAAGCATAAGAAGGTTAATGCTAATTTAGTTGTTGACGTTCTGTCACATTGGCACACTTTACTAACTTCCATATAGACAAAATTATTGAGATTTTCTTTTATTACCGAACAGTATGCTAGCGACCTACAATTTGGTCCTATTCTTGAAAAGTGTCAAGAAAGAGTTATTGTTGGAGGATATTTCCTAAAGGATAGGTATCTATTCAAGGAAAGAAGGCTATGCATACCAACTTATTCTACATGTGAGTTGTTGGTTAGGAAAGCTCATAGTGGAGGATTATCTAACTATTTTGGTGAAACCAAAACAGTTGAACTATTGAAAGAAAATTTTTATTAGCCTAATTTAGCCAAAGATGTCCACAAGGTAGTTGGAAGTTGCAAAGTATGTAACCATGCAAAGGGGAAATGAGAACCACATGAGGAGTATACGCCTTTGCCAACACCAATTACCACATGGGCCAACCTTAACATAAAATTTATCCTAGGGTTCCTCAAGACATCCAGAAGAAAAGATTTAATCTTTGTTATAGTGAACTGCTTCAGCAAAATGGCATACTTTATCCCGTGCTATCGAGCTAACAATGCTTTATATATTGTTGATATGTTTTTACAAGAAGTTATTCAACTACATGATGATAGGAATCAGACCCCTCGACCAATCGTTCGTAGCAGAGCTAAAGGACTCCAAGTACTCACGTAAAGAGTACTAACTCGAAACCAAAGTCAAGATGGGGATCCCTATGTTGAACTAATCTCCTATCGACCTATCTATCAGATCCTCACATGCGTTAGACATGTTCCCACCCAACAGCAAATTCTTATTCTAGAAGATAGCCCAAGACTTGTTAAGCCGAGCTTCCTAACCGACCATAAGTGTTTGACTCCAATTCAGTTGACCTTTTTATCGAAGTGATTGGCTCCCGACCTGATCCAGATCATGTCGGCCCTGACTATAATGCTTTCCTACTTCTGCCTACCTTGTATGATATTCCTAACATCCAGCCACAAAGCGATACATATCTTCTAACATAATATTCCAAAATGATTCTTTCTTTTCCATACTAAATATTCTTTCCCCCTTTTAATTCTTTGCCCCTTTTACCTCTTTTAGTGTGTTTTTTGTAACCTAATTGTAGAATACCCTTTAGTCTTTTCATATATATAAAGTAACCTTAGTGGATGGGTATATAAACCCCCACTTTCTCATATGTAGACAAGCAACTAATCAATAGATAATTATTCACTTTAAGTAATCTTAGTGTTCTTGCTATCATTCAACTCTTATCTATTCCCTTTAATAAGGAGTAGTAGTGAGTAACCCTTTAGTTTAGACCGCTATATTATATCCGGTGGATTGTAAACCGAGTAAGATCAAGTAGTGTGTCATATCCATTCGATAGCTGTTTAAACTTTGCTAACTTTTTCCCTATTTTTTTTAGTTTGCTTCGTTGTGATGCTTCTCTGTGTATCCGACCCTAGAGATGCATTAGTCTTGCTAATATCAAAGCACGATTTTGCAAGAGAGTGTGTAAAGTTGTAGTGAAGTTTTATTTTTCTTTACTGTTGGTGGCTACTATGTTCTCCTCGTAGCTACTACAATGTATTTGCATGTAAGTAAGTATAGTTTCATTATTACTCTGTTTTTCATTACAAAAACAGGGCAGGTCACTATTATTCTATTCGAGTGATTGTTAAGAATTAAAGTTGTTAGTAAGTTATTAATTTGTCCAAAGATTATTGCATCATGTCATACTCGAGTATTCAAGAAGTTATTGGCGACTAGAGTATTGGTGCTCAACCTGATCATGGTCATAAAGGTAGAAACACTCCAAGGTCGATTGATGAAAAACTTGACAGACGAACCAACCTTATTAAGAGTTTAGTCATAGCAATGTAAGTTAACAAAAACAAGCCCATAATGTATAGCACCATAACCTATAAGAAAATTCCCTTAAGAGATACTGTGGCTAAGGTAATCGAATTAATCACCCAACTCAACTATAGTGAATTGGAGGAGTAGCGGATTAAGCTGCTAGATAAAGACTGGAGTTAGAAGAGATTAAGGAAGATGATGAGGAGTTAGATGTCGAAGAGTTTGGGGAGGAAGAAGAAGAATCTGACTATTACCAAGCGCAAGGATGAGGAAGCCAAGTCCCTCAAGGGTTAGATAATATCAAGGTAAAAATCCTACCCTTCAATAGAAGTGGGATGCAAATAAATACTTGGAGTAGGAAGAGAAGGTTGAGAAAGTGTTTGAATGTCATGGGTATATGGATGCCATCAAAGTTCGACTTGCTGCACTGGAATTTACTAGGTATATCACTATGTGGCGGAAAAATCTAAATGCAGCAAAAACAAGAGATGGAACTGAGACCTACTTATAAGATACATTTGCAAAGTTGCAAGAGTTTCGCTAAGGAAGCTAATCTATTGATTACTATGTTAGAGAGTTCCATATGCTTATGATCTGAGCTAACATAGAGGAACCCGAGGCTCGTACCGTATCGAGGTTCATCTTTGGGCTTCGATATAAAATTCACCACATCGTGGAGGTGCAGAGGGTTTATACCTTAGAAGAGGAGATAAAGATAGCATAGAGGGTCAAAAAATAGAGGAGAAGTGCTCCAAGCCAACCTAGCTAATATTCTCCTAACCCCTAGTTATGTGTCAACCTGTTCAAGCAAAGCCAAGGAGGCCATACAAGGCCGAGGATAAAAATGACCGATCTGATAACAACCAAGCTAGTCGGTGGGCCTGAATTAGTCAGACAGGTCGAACCAAAGTTAGGCCGACCTCGAGAATATATGAGCAAGGGTAAACCTCTAGATGGAAGATCAGCGAGGTACGATGCTTTAAATGCTTGGGCTTCGGATATGTAGCTGCTGAGTGTCCAAACCAACACGTCATAGTGCTTCGAGGAGATGTAGTGGACAGCATCAACGAGAGCAAGCCCAAGAAAGAAGAGGATATTGGAAAACCCAAAGCTGAAGAAGAAGAAGAGAAGACCTGTGTCTATACCAACTAAGAGAAGTAATGACCTTAGTTTTAAGATGAACACTAAGTTCCTTACCGAACTCTAAAGAGGACTAGAGGGAGAATCTGTTCAATATAAAGTATACCATCAAAGGCCAATCATATACGATCATTATGGATGGGAGAAGTTGTACTAATGTCATTACATAATCCTGTATGCAGAGGTTGAGTTTGCCATCGTCAAAGCATCCCTGACCTTAAAAGCTACATTGGCTTCATGATAAGGGAGCTTTGCACATGACTAAACAAGTGACCATGTCATTTAGTGTTAGGAATGTATATAGAAACAAGGTAGTTTACAATGTCATCCCTATGGGAGCTTCACATCTACTGCTTGGACGACCTTAGTTGTTTAACCAACATGTTACTCACAACAGATATAAGAACACCTATGCCTTTGTTAAGGATGGAAGAAAGATTGTGTTGCAACTCTTGACCCCGTCCCAAGTAAATGAAACCTATAATCAGATCACCCAAGCTAGTAAGAACATGTGTTCCTGTTGATCAGAAGATTGTTGGAAATGGGAGATTTGGAGGATAACCCTGATGAAATTCAAGGCTTACTACATGAGTTTTCTGATATGTTCCTTGAAGAATTACCTAGAAGGTTGCCTCCAGTCCGAAGTACTGAGCATTATATTGATCTACAACTAGGTACCATCCTATCAAGCCAACCTGCATACAGAATGAATCCTAAGTAGGTTGCTAAGTTGAAAAGGCAGGTGAACAAACTCATAAAGTAAGGATACGTAAGGAAGAGCTAAGCCCTTGTGTTGTACCAGCTCTACTCGTTCCTAAGAAGAATGGGTTATAGCACATGTGCATCGATAGCCGAGCAATCAACCTAATTACTGTCAAGTGCAGATACCCAATACCGAGGCTTAATGACATGTTAGATGAGCTTCATGACGCCAAGATATTTTCGAAGATTGATTTGTAAAGTGGTTACCACCAAATTCACATGAGGACGGGCAATGAATGGAAGACTGCCTTCAAGACTAAGCATGAACTCTACGAATAGTTAGTTATGCTATTCAGACTTACTAATGTACTAAGCACATCCATGAGGTTAATGAACCATGTAATGCGCCTTTTAATTGGAAGGTATGTAGCCGTGTACTTTGATGACATATTAGTATACAGTGCAACCTAAACTAACATATTTAGCATCTTCGTGAAGTATTTGACATTTTGCGAATTAAGAAGTTGTATGAAAATGTGAAGAAATGTATGTTTTGCCAAACAGAGGTGATTTTCCTAAGTTTTGTAGTGTTAAGGAAAGGACTCCGAGTAGATAAGGAGAAGATTCGAGCTGTTCTTGAGTAGCCGATGTTAAAGAATGTCACTAAGGTTTGAAGCTTTCATAGCCTAGCTTCTTTGTATAGGCAAATTATCAAAAATCAGTACCATAGTCACTCTCTTGACCAAGCTAACAAAGAAGAATGAAGGGTTTAAGTGGAATGATCAAGCTGAGCAAAGCTTTTGGGAGATCAATGAGAGGCTCACCTCGGTGCTTATCCTTTTACTACTAGATTTTAACAAACCTTTCGAATTAGAATGCGATGCATCGGGAGTAGGAATTGGCACTATCCTGATGCAAGAGTGATTACTCATCACCTACCATAACGAAAAGCTTAATGGTCTTACCTTGAACTATTCTGTGTATAAGAAAGAGTTGTATTCTCTTTATCGAGCTCTTATTGTTTAGCAATACTGTTTGCTGATACGAGAGTTTGTTATTTATAAGGAACATAAGTCTCTAAAGCATCTAGGGAGTCATAATAAGCTTTCGAAGAGGTATGGAAGGTTTCTTGTACATTATTCGGCACAAGAAGGGAAGCGTAAATGTGGTCACTAACGCTTTGTCACGACAACAAACCTTACTGACCACTCTACAAACTAACTTATTAGGATTCTCACTCATTATAAAGTACCAAACTCATGATCCCCATTTTAGCCCCATCATAAAAGAGTATAGGGATGGAATTGCTACCAAAGGATATTATCTTAAGGAAGACTATCTATTTAAGGACCGAAAGGTGTACATACCAAAATATTCCACATGTAAGCTATTAATTAAGGAAGCTCATAGTAGCGAATTATCAGGTCACTTTAGGGAGACCAAGACAGCCAACCTATTGAGGGAGAACTTTTACTAGCCAAAGATGTCCATAAAATAGTTAGTAGTTGTGAAGCGTGCAAGCAGGCTAAGGGGAAGAGAGAACCCTATGGAGAATACATGCCACTGCCGACACTAACCTCACCTTAGGCAAACCTCAACATAGACTTTATCCTAAGGTTAACCCGGACATCTAGAGGCAAAGATTCTATCTTTGTTGTAATGAATTGCTTCAGCAAGATGGCGCATTTCATTCCATATCATCGGACTAACAACCTTTATATATTGCTAATTTGTTCTTGCAGGAGGTTATCCGACTACATGGGGTACTGAAAACTATTATCTCATATCGTAACACAAAATTTTTGAACTATTTTTGGAAAACTCTTTAGAGAAGACTTTCAACCAAATTCGTATTTGGCTCCAATAGCCACCCTCAGACTGATAGCCAAACTAAAGCGGTACATATGGCGCTAGTCAATCTGCTCAAAGCTATTGTGGGAAGAACTTAAGGGATTAGGATTGGGATCTACGCCTACCAGTTGTGGAGTTTACATACAACCAAACTGTCCATAACACTACTAGAGAGACCACACTAGAGGTCGTCTATAGCTTCAACCCTACTATTCCCTTGAATATGATCGGCACTCCAGCAGCTATTGAAGAGAGTCAATCCGGAGTTGACTAAGCCCAAGAATTGTATGAACTACACCAGTCTATAACCAAGAAGATCGCCAAATCTAATCAAAGACAACAAGAATTCGGTAGCTAAGGCTGTCGAACTATTTCTTTCCACCCAAGAGACTTGGTATAGATACACCTCAACCGAAAATAATTCCCATACTTGAGACAGAACAAACTATTTCCTCGGGCTAATAATCCATTCAAAATCCTGAAAAAGATCAACTACAATGCCTACCAGATTGAGTTACCTAATGACTACGATGTTTTTTTCACTTTCAATGTGTCTGATCTAATATCCCACCAACCAACAGAAGAAGACCCCACATATGCCTCAAAAGAAGAAGCAAAAACCCCTCCAAATTTAAGGGCAAATCTTTTTGACCTCTAAGCAAATGATAGGAATTAGATCCCTTGACCAATCGCTCATAGCCAAGCTAGAGGACTCCAAGGACTCGTACAAAGAATATTAGCTCGAAACCAAAGCCGAAAGGAGGATCCCTATGCCGAACTGATCCCCTATTGACCTGTCTATCAGAGTCTCACATGTGTCAGACATGCTCCTACCCAGCAACGAAGTCTTATTCCAAAAGACAGCCTAGGACTAGCCAAGCTAAGCTTCCTAACCAACCATAAGCATCTAAATCTAATTCAGCTGACCTCTTTACCAGACTAATTGGCTCCAGACCTGATCCAAATCAGGTTAGCCCTTAACTACAACACTTTCCTACTTCCGCCTACCTTAGATCATATTCCTAACGTCCAACCACTAAGCAACACATGTCTTCTAACACAATATTCCAAAATGATCTTTCTTTTTCGTATTGAATATTCTTTGCCCCTTTTACCCCTTTTATGTAACATAATTATAGAATACCTTTTAGTCTTTTCATATATGTAAAATAACCCTAGTGGATAGGTATATAAATCCCTAATTTCTTATATGCAGACAAGCAACTAATCAATAAAGAATTATTCATTTTAAGCAACCTTAGTGTTCTCGTTATCATTCAACTCTTATCTATTCCTTTTAACAAGGAGTAATAGTGAATGATTCTTCAGTTCAAACCGGTGTATCATAACCAGCGAATTAGATTGAGTAGGATTGAGTGGTGCATTGTATCCATTTGGTAGCTACCCGAACTTTACTAAATTTTTCCCTATTTGTTTTAGTTTGCTTCGTTGTGGTGCTTCTCTGTGTGTTCATCCCCAAAGACACATCACATGAAGTACCAAAAACCATTGTCTTAAATTAAGATATAAAATTCTTGAGCTATTTTTAGAAAATCCTTTAGATAAGACTTAGGACTAAACTTATATTCAGCTCTAGTAGCCACCCTCAAACTAATGGCTAGATTGAAGTAGTGAATAGGATGCCAGGCAACGTACTCTAAGCTGTCGTATGAAAGAATTTAAAGAATTGGGACTTGTGTCTACCAGTTATGGAATAACTAAATTATCCACAATACCACTAGGAAAACCCCATTCGAGGTTGTCTATGGCCTCAACCTTACTATTCCCCTAGATATGATTGGCACTTCAGTAGCTACCTAAGATAGTCAATCCGGAGTTGATCGAGCCCAAGAATTACATAAACTACACCAATCTATAACCAAGAAGATCGCCAAATTCAATCAGAGATAGCAAGAAATTAGTAACCGAAGCCGTCAAACAATTTCTTTCCATCTAAGAGACTTGGTATGGATACACATCAACCGAAAATGATTCCCACACTTGAGACAGAACAAACTATCTCCTCAAGTTGATAGTTTGTTCAAAATCCTAAAGAAGATCAACCGCAATGCCTACTAGATCATGTTGCCTAATGACTACAATATTTCTTCCACTTTCAATGTGTCCAATCTAATCCCCCACAACTAGCAGAAGAAAACCCCGTATGTGCCCTAGAAGAAGGAATAGAAGCCCCTCTAGATTTGAGGGCAAATCTTTCAACCCCTAGGCAAATGATAGGAATTAGGCCCTTAGATCAATCACCCATAACTAAGCTAAAGAACTCTAAGGATTCATGTGGAGAATACTAGTTCAAAACCAAAGCCAAGATGGGGATTCCTATGCCAAACTAATCTCCTATCTTATCTGTTAGATCATCACATGTGTCAGACATGCTCCCACTCAATAAAGAAGTCTTATTTCACAAGACAGGGTAGGACTAGCCGAACCGAGCTTCCCAACCGACCACAGGCATCTGACTCCAATTTAATTAATCTCTTTACCAGACTAATTGGCTCCCGACCTGATCTAGATCAAGTTAGCCCCTAACTGCAATGCTTTCTTGCTTTCATCTAGCTTGTATCATATTCCTAACGTTCAGCCACCAAGCGACGCATGTCTTTTGATACAATATTCCAAAATGATTCTTTTTTTTCTATACTGAATATTCTTTGCCCTTTTTACCCCTTTTAGTATGTTTTGTGTAACCAAATTGTAGAATATCCTTGAGTGTTTTCATATATGTAAGATGGGTATATAAACCCCTACTTTCTTGTATGGAGACAAGCAACTAGTCAAAAGAGAATTATTTACTTTAAGCAACCTCAGTGTTCTTATCATTCAACTCTTATCTATTCCCTTTAGTAAAAAGTAATGGCGAGTGACTCTTCAGTTCGCACCAGTGTGTCATATCCGGCAGATTGTAGGCCGAGTAGAATCGAGTGGTGCATCATATCCATTCGATAGTAGCCCGAACTTTGCTAAATTTTTCCCTGTTTGTTTTGGTTTGCTTTGCTGTGGTGTTCCGCCATGTGTCTAACCGTAAAGACGCATCATATGGAGTACTGAAGACCATTGTCTCAAATTAGGATACAAAATTCTTAAGCTATTTTTGAAAAACCCTTTAGAGAAAACTTAGGACTAAACTTATATTTAGCTCTAGTAGCCACTCTCAAACTGATGGCTAGATTGAAGTAGTGAATAGGATGTTAAGCAACGTACTTCAAGCTGTTATGTGAAAGAATTTGAAGGATTGGGACTTGTATCTACTAGTTATGGAATTCCTGAAAAATCAAATTATCCATAATACTATTGGGAAGACTCCTTTTGAGGTCGTTTATTGCCTCAATCCCACTGTTCCACTAGATTTGATCAATACCAATGTAGCTGCCAAAGAGAGTCATCCGAAATAGCCTGAACCCAAGAATTACAAGAGTTGCACCAATCCTAGCAACGAAGATCACCAAGTTCAATCAAAGATAGCAAGAGATTGGTAACCGTGGCCATTGAACTATTTATGTCAAGCTAGGTGACTTAATATGAATTCACCTTAACCAAGAGAGATTTCTACACCTGAGACAAAGCAAACTATCTCCATAAGCTAATGGTCAATTTAAAGTCTTGAAAAAGGTCAACCACAATGCCCACCTAATTAAACTACCAAAGAACTATGGTGTCTTCTCTCTTACCCTTAATTCTTATCTATCCTCTTTAACAAAGAGTAATAGTATATGACCTTATATTTTGGATCAATGAGTCACATCTAATGAATTATAAGCTGTGTAAGATCTAATTAGTATGTCATATCTATAGCTAGGTAGCTACTTGGATTTACTAAACACCTTTCATTTTCTTGCTTTTGTTCATTATTGTGTAGCCTCCATATATACGACCTCGAAAACGCATCAAAACTAATCAAATTTCCTTAATAGAGATGTCATTTTTCATGAGCATATTTTTCCATTCAAGTCTAGTTCCAGTAGTACTTATTCTATTCTTGTTCCTTCTCAACTGCATCCTCCTATTTCTATGTCAACAAATAATTTAAGTCTTGATCCTGATTCTTCTCCTCCCATTGTTCTTGTTTCTGATGATTCTAAAGCAACAAATTCATCCATTCCTCCATTCTCTTCTTCTGATTAAGCTGGTTTACAAAGGTCTTCTAAGGAAAGAAAAATTTCATAATAGTTGCATAATTTTGTTTATACTGTACAAACTAGATTACTAAATTTTGTTTATTTACCTAAGAACAATTCGTGTACTTCTTTTACAAATGCTATAACAACATCTTCTTACCCTTTATTTAACCTAAACACATTTGCCCAATTTTTACCAAATTACATTGCATCCTTAGTTGAAGTATTAACTAATCATGAACTAACTAATTACAAAGAAGCATTGAAACATGTTCAATTAATAGAGGTTATACAAAAAGAATTATAAGCTCTTAAACTCAATGATACTTAGGAACTTACAACTCTTCCTAAAGGAAAGAAAGCCATAGGTTCTAAGTGGTTTTTAAGACCAAATATAGGTAAAATGGTAGTGTTAGAAGACATAAAGCCTGCCTTGTTGCTAAAGGGTACAATTAAATTGAGGGGGTTGATTATCATGATACTTTCTCCCTAGTTGCCAAACTTAGCACTTTTCCTATTCTTATAGTTGCTACATCATCTTATGAATGGCCTCTTCATCAAATTGATATAACTAATGCATTCCTGCATAGTTTTCTTGATGAAGAGATTTATATGTCTTCTCCAGAAGGATATTTGAAAGCACTACCAGGTCAAGTTTGTCGATTGAAGTATTTACCTTATGGCTTGAAACAAGCCTCTTGATAGTACAACTTAGAACCAAGGTCGTCAAATTCACAATTTTACCTAAAATAGTTAAAGGGTATGCAGAATTAGAATATAAAATCGAAATGTAAAAACGTAAGTTTTTACAATTTATGTAACATAGCCTTAAAAAAACTATAATATGCTTATAGTAATTATAAAAAAAAAACCTGAAAAATACATTATGAAAACAAAAAAAAATGAAGAAACTATGTTTTTTTCCAAAAAAAAAAAGTTCTTATTCTATAATATAACATTCGTGAAATAAGGATCAATAAGCTCAAAACTTTTTTTTTCCTAATATTTTGTTAAAAAACAGTAATAAATTAAAGAAAACCAAATGTTTCAACTGATCTTGAGTTGTTAAGAGTATAAACTTAAATATATGATTTCTTTTATAAACTTTTTATTAGAGTTGGAACCATATGAAGGTTATAAATATTAAATAAGGGATTAGGAGATAGAGGGAGAAAGAGGAAAAAAATTGGAATATAATAAAGAAAATGATTTATTGCCTTAATAGTCAATGAGATTATAGAAGCGTAGTTATAGTGTTTTATTTTTTGCCCATTCAACTCATATATGTAGAATCGGTAAATTCGGTTAAAAACGTAAGTTTTTATTAAGTTTAACAAGTAAAATCAATTAAAAACGTAAGTTTCTACAAGAAAAAGATTTTATACACAAGTTAACTTGAAAAAATCTTTTGAAATTGTAAACTCATAGAATTACATGGGTAAAATTGCAGTTTTGATAATTATGCTTGGAACTATGCAAATTTCTACTATCGCTTAGTTTTGTGTAATCGATGAATGATTATTCTCTATTCACTCATGTTGGCTGTCTTGGTTTTATTGTTATTTTGCTTTATGTGGATGACATGATTCTTATAGGCTTGGATAATGATTTTATTGCTCTTGTTAAGTGAAAACTTGATAAAGCATTCACTATTAAAGGTCCTGGTTTCACAAGATTTTTCCTTCCTATCGAAATCTATAGAAATGATCGAAGTAATTTTACTTAATCAGCACAAATTTGTTGTTGATCTTTTACTTGAAGTAGGACTTTCTATTGCTAAACGTATGTCTTGTCCAGCTCCTATTGGTTTTCAGTTGGATACTTCTTCAAGTGAATTGTTTATTGATCCAAGTTTTTATCGTTGTTTTGTTGGCAAGTTACTTTACCTTACTTTGACCAGGCCATATCTCTTTTGTTGTACACCGCCTGAGTCAATTTTCTCTTCTCCTCACTTTATACATCTTCAAGCTTTATTTCATTTGTTAAAGTATATTAAGGGTACTTGTTCTATGGGACTATTTTACTCTTCTGCAAGTACTTTGTAACCACTTACTTATTCAAATCTAGACTAGGTAGCTTCTATTGTTGACAAAAAAATCCATCTCTAATACTACATTTTCCTAGGATCATCCTTGGTATCCTGAAAAACAAAGAAACAATCAATAGTCGCTTGTTCTACCATTGAGGTAGAGTATAGGCCTATGGCCGCAACTACACATGAATTACTTTAAACTTCATATATCCTCAAAGATCTCTTAGTCTCTTTTGCTTTACCACTTTTGCTATGTTGCAACAACAAATCCGCTCTATTGATTACTTCTAACCCATGTTTACATGGACCCACAAAACACATAAAGATTGACATACATTTCACCAATGATTACATTTCTAGAAGGTTTCTTGGCACCCAGCATGTTTCTTCTCAATTGCAACTTGCTCACATATTCACTAAACCTTTAGGTGCTGCTCGGATGGAGTTTTTTCTTGCGAAGTTGGGCCTTCAGCAGGCTCCAACTTGAGAGGTGATTTAAATAATAGAAGTTTGTATGCGTGGCAATATACTCTACGTGGCATTAGTTTACATGGCAAGACAACAGCTGGATTATTTATCAGTTAGAGTTCGAGTTACTTAAGCTCGCTGGGGCTTTGTATATAAGCACTGTTAGTGTACTTTTCCATATTAAAGAGATACAGAAAATTTTCATAAAGCCCCTTCACGATACGACCCAAGCTCCATAACAAGAATAAAGCATTGATTTGTGATATGATCAGAAAAGCGATTGATAATTATTATTTAAATGAAACTTGCTCGTTGGAAGAAGCATATGTAAGGATATTTAAGCAGTTTTACAAGGGGAAGCTTTCCTCCAACTAGACCTCATAGAACTCTTAGAAGAGCTTTATCACGAAATGCAGAGTGGATTAATTTAGCCTGCATTTAAGATCCTTCTAGCCTTCAATTTAATAATAAAAAAGAAAAAACAGAATTTAAGAAAGGACAACGGAATTGCTAGAATTTGAGAAATTATTTGCGAGTAAACCAAGAAGATTCTCGATTGTAGGTGTCATCAAGGTGAAGTGCTAAAACATGGAGATACTTCTCTTGGTCAACAAGCATGACGCTACAATACACAATATCCAGTTGGACGTGCAAAGAGCATGTAAGATGATTAAAGAAAGGTAAAAGGCCAAAATTTAGATAAATGTAGACTAACAAAATTTTAGATGCTGTTGCTTTTTTAATGATAATGAAGCGTAAGAGTTTAAATTACACCATAAATGACAATGCGTACAACTGACAACAAACAACAGCTACAAGGAGCACCTTCTATCTTACCTCAAAAAGGGAAATAAAAAAGAAAACCCAAAGGATTTATCAAAAACAGGGACAAAAGGTAGGGCAAATGCAAAACTGACAATAAAGTTAGGAGAACTCCTCTGGGTTGTCAAAGATATACAAAAAGCGATCTACAACTCTAGCTCTAAGCTTATGTTGGTACAAACCCGGACTCAGGTGATAACTGCAAGACAAACATCCAAATGACTAGGACCAGCAATATCAATTGCACGGAAAAACACAATGTCATCTTACTTGTTCTGCTCTGCAAATTCAAAATCTCTTCAGCAAACAAGATATCTTCACACGATTTTTCCAATGCGATTGCTTGTTTCTCTTGTATCATAGCTTTGCTTTTTGCGGTGTCGAGCTTTCTGAGTACATTTTCCTGCTCAGCAACCAAATCTTGCTGTTTCTCAAACATATCTGCTTGGCCCTGTGTGGCAACCTTCAATTTCTGAACTGTTGCTACCATAGCAAGATATTCAACCTCGGCTTCAATCCTGTGTCGGAAGAGACCCTCAAGCTCATCCTCAATTTCTCGACCTATTTTTCGTTGCAAATCTATGGTGCTACCTGCTTCAGCTTTTGGCAGGCAACCCTTGCTTAAAGTGGCTTCCAGTTCAGAAATTCTGGATTCCTTAACTTTCAGGATAGCCATGGTCTCTTCCAACTGAGCTTGCAGTTGCTTTGCATTTTCTGTTAAGCCTAGTACCTTAACTTCCATTGAAGCAGAAGCACTCTGGCTTACAGACTCAGCATTGAAGTGATCATGCAGTGCACCGCCTTCAGTCAAGCCATCATATGATGGTATAGGTTCATTACCTACCTCCCCCAACTTTTGTAACTCTGCAGAGAAAGATTGAAGCCATTCAATATAATGTTAAATTAAGAGAGGATGTTTCGACTACCAAAATATTAGTCAGAATCAACCATTAACTCAATTTAATACGGGTGATAATCACAATAGGGTAAATGAAAGCATATTTTATGCACCTGCCTACAACAATGTACAGCTCAACCCTGCATGTTGAAGGCAAGAAGACAACAAAACAGGTTCCAAGGACATTTTAGCAATGTGTTCACCAGCCCAAAAAGCATTCAACAATCTGCCTTAATGCAGATCAAGAAATAAGACATTATATGTTACTGCTGCTGAGGATTTCCAAACCGTCAATTTGCTGTCATTAGTAGGCCGCCAAATCAAAGCACTCCATCAGGACAAAACAAGAAGTTCTGCAGTAAAAGATTCCTTTTCCTAACCCATCAAAAATTTTTTAAGTCCATTCAGTCTGCATTAATATACCCTCATACTGTAACCATGTTATGGGCTGAGACTAAAGACTAAAGCTTAACTTCTACTACCTACAGGCTTCATAAAATTCCAGTGTTATCCAAGAAGTGTGAAGAAAGACATCCTCGTCAAACACCACAGTTGAAAATACATCTTTTTTCTGCCTTCTCAATTTCACTCAAGCTTCTAGATCATAGTCAGAAACATAATAAAGGCTTCAGTGTCATCAATTCCAAGAAAGGCCTACACTAAAATATGAAGAGCAAATCGACAAACTAACAAGAACCATCTTTTTTATCATAAAAATATGCAGCTCTTTTCAATTGATATAGCAAAAACTAAACAGGCAAATACCATTAAAAAATTAACAGACAAAAGAAAGTTTAAAAAACCTTTTTCAAGAGCTTCTTGCACCATCTGAAGAGCATGAACGGACTGAATCAAGGGATCTTGGTCAGCTGAGGATTCTCGATTCCCATGTTTCTCCTCCTTAGCCTCCCATGACAACTCAGCAGCAGACTCACCCTGTGAAAATTCCTCATCCCGTGCATTCTCTTTGACGTAACCAGCTTGCACTTCCTGGTGTACCTCATCACTATTTCCAAAGTTGAAATTCATTGATATTCCTCCTTTTTTTCCATTCACAGGGAAATTACCCTGCATAAAGATAAAGTTTGAGCTTTTGGAGTCAGATTCCATGCTAGAAAGAGAGTTTTCCTTCTGGATTTTGGCCCTTTCTCCTCTAGCCTTCTTGCTGCTCTCTGTCCGAACCTTTCCCTGCTGTGCACGTGGTGACATATTACCCAGAGTCTTACCACCCATACTCTTCACCTTGTTCTTTTCCTGGACATTTCCCATAGGAGCAGGCAAATCGTATTTGATTTTTGGAACACTGGCAGCTGTGGAAGACTTGCTACTTTGGTCCTCACTATTATCAGAATCTGCACCTGCAGCAAAAGCAACCCCAGCTGCAAACCTAGAATCCAAGCTAAATCCATCCACCACTCCCACATTTCTCACAGTGCTGGTAGATCCAGTGCTTGCCTCACTATTTTTCATATTCTCAACAGGAAACTGTGAAGCCTTACTAGGATTACCCAAATTATTAGATAAACCGCGTTTCAAAATCTTATTAGAATCCATAGAACCACTCCCATCCTTAACAACATCTCTCCTAATTCTCCTCCACTTCTTCAGACCATAACCCTTAGGTGCAGGGGAAGATGTCCCACTAGGAGCTTGGATTGCTGAAGGCGGCGAATCTGCTGATTGAGTATTTTCAACTACTCTGCCATCCATATCAAGGGGTGAAGCCGATAAAAAACCATTATCATTTTCACCAGTTCCGGATTTATCAACATCATCGACAATAGCTTCACAAGACCCATTATTTTGGCTCTGGTCAGGATCAACACTACAACCTCTCTCCGGGATGGTCCCTTCATTATCTTCCACGGATTCAAGAACAGAACTTTCACTCTCCAAATCCATTTCCCGAATTCAACTTGACCTCAAAATTACCAATCAAAGTGCTCAATCAGATCAAACCCTAGAACGATTCATTGCATACCAATCCATCCCCATGCATCAAATCTGAACAGAGATCAATCACTTTTATCAATAATCCAATTGTAAAAGTCACATTGCGAAATCAAATCAAGCTAAAATAAATCCGTTCTCATAAAATTGACATCAACCCAGAATTAATAGTTCAAAAGAAGTCAATTGATATAGAAAGCTACAATTTTGGAATTAGTTTGTTTAATTTGTCTTTAAAAATAATAGGTTAATAACAAATGCACCAACATAATAAACTTTTTTTTTTTTAATTCAAACAATAGTTAATTTGTCTACCCAATCTTTCTTCATCAAGATTATGATGCAAGTGGAGCCACAAGGTGAGCCATACTGACCGAAACAAATATAAAGGCGGTCAGAAATGTGCATCAATTTATGGACATGGAAGCAAAGAAAGACAGAATGAATACTTTGCATGTCTATCATCCCAAACCAAGAAAGTTTCTGCAGCATAATGCAGTCTATAATAACAAGATTGCTCTGAATCCTGTTCCTAAACCAATGCTATAATAAATGGCATATGGCAGGGTATTCAGGGAACAGTGTCATTTGTGCTAACCAAAAACGTTATAAAAACCTAATGGCATAGAAAATAATACAGATATGTTTCATTGCTAAACCATACAGTGTAGAAAGAATAATTATGTTTGAAATGTGGTTGCTCTCCCAAAAGGAAGAAATAATAATTTCACCTTTTAATGTTCTTAAACGAGAAATGCTAGTAATTCGAAATAACCAAAGTTAGTTGAAATAACAGAACTGTCATAACTATGGTAAATTGCCTATACATCAATCAGAGCCCTAAATAATAATACTGACAGGCCAACTGCTAAAAGGTCAATTGCAGCACAAACTGGCCTAAATAACTAACAAAGTTCACAGGCATATCATTTGTTTGAGTCTCCATAAATTTCATAGATGAAAGACCAAAAGTCCAACATGTGTTCTCACCCATGTTTGCAGGTTGCTTTAGACTTTATACCGAAGTACCACTAAGGGTCAACTCCTCCAAAACCCTCCATTTAGATATAACACTGGCTTGTTGAAGCAAATCTCATGTGCCAGTCATAAAAACAGAGAGAGCAACAGCATAGACCCATTTTACTAACTGACTCGATTATTTTATACCCATATGTCCTCCATGAAAAGCTATTAGATGAATGAGAACCTTTTGCAGGTTCTAGGTTTGTCTTTTAGTTTAATCCTTTTTATATCTCCCAAAAAGCAGGAAAAAAAAATTGGACACAGCTTTATGAATCACTACACAGTTAGCATGGATGCCTTTGATGTTCAAACACAATACCAAAGTTAATATACATCTTTGCCATATCAAATGAAAATCGATGTTAACAGTGAAACAAGCACATTTCCATAAACATACCTATATATGGGAATGAAAATTATTATGCTTCCAGTCAGTGTTTCTGCAACAATGATGTTGATCCTCAAACCAGCAATGAGGAGTATCACCGGCCTTTTGTATACTAAGAAGGAAGTTTACGAGAAAATAATTCCTGCAACAAGAGCTTATGTCAAGAAGAAGTATTAGGAAAACACTGCTGACCATATCAACAGAAAGAAAAGAACTTAAACTAGATGCCTTAAGGCATTCAACAAACAAGAGGATCTACAACAGATGAAAAGGTTGTAAATTACTCAAAAGGGGAGAATCCAAATAAAATAGTTCGAGCCAGCTCTTTTATTTGAAAAGAGATTCATGAGGGAATCAAATTAACAAGGACAAAAAAGTCTTAAGAGTTCATGGTCCTTAACCACTAAGCCAACCCCATTGGTTTTAAAAAAAAAGCAGCAGATTATGGTCTAAGTATATAATAGCAGTATAAATGTAAATAATCAATATATAACTGTACAATTTTGTATAAATTTGTACTTTTTATTAAATTATATTAGTAATTTTAATAATTGTAATAGTAGTTTTAATACTTGTATTAATAGTAGTATTAGAAGAAAAAGCTAGTTAGTTACTTACAACAAACCAGTAAATTGATATATAATTCTATAAATAGGGTAATGTGAATAAGAATAAATAAACAAGTTTAAATTTAGAAAAATGATCTTATACTATTTAAAAAATGGTTCTGTCGAAACAACCAAAATCAAATTTCATTTTTATTTTTATTTTCATTTTCATCACTTTTATTGATTCATTACTGTTATATTTCATACCAATATCCACACTATTAACAAAGAAATTACGAGTGCTAACATTTAATACTCTTATTGTTATGTCAAACTCTATTCAAGTTGCTATAATAGATTAATTACTTACAGAATAATCAATAACAAATACAACATAATCTGAATAATAAGTTTGATATGCTAATACAGCAAATTTTAAGTTACAAACTATGATAGCAAAGAAACAATTAAATCAGAATACCAATAGGAGAGTCGAAGGCACATCATCACTTTCAAACAATAAGATACCATCTAATTCTATGGTGAAGCGCATTAAGCTTGAGATATCGAAATCTCATAACTTCAATTGTAACAGTGGTTCCAATTTAGAAAATTCCTTTATATCTAAGTTAGATACCTCAATGGTAAAATAGAAATAAGCGGAAAAAAAATTAAGTAATTGGCGAAAAAGCGGATATGAAGGCTAATCAAGAAGAGTGCCTAGTGGAAATTAAATGTAAAAATAGTCAAGAAGTAGAAGATTTGAATACTCTAGAGGACAATACCTTTATTTTATTCAAATGTGAGGACGAGTTTAAGTCATTGAATGTGCAATTTTATTGTCCTAACAAATCTTTATTCCCAGCAATAGTGTTTAATTAGTTAATCATCACCTTTTTCTTAATTATGTTCAATAACAAAGAGTGTATAGAGCTATTACTTAATTTCTTTGAACAGCACAACCATAAAAAGCATATAATATTGGTTTGTCATGTCATCATTTTCTATACACATGGGTACTTTGAAAGAAAGCTATATCTTTGTTCAAGTTTTTGATAAAGTTACCAAAAAAAAACTTTTTACTTCATTTGAATTAAAAATGTTTTCCAGACATGGCATACAAGATCTCCAGATGTTATAATCAAATATTTTCAAGATCATTCTTTATCAATTTCTAAGGACAATTGTTTTGAAGATACAAGGAAATTATTATGGTACAAGTATATTATAATAAAATAAATGTAAATAATTAATAGATAATTATACAATTTTATAAAAATTAGCACTCTTTACTAGATTGTCATAGTACTTTTAATAGTTGTAATAGTAGTTTTAATAGTTTTGCTAGTTATATTAGGAGAGAAAGTTAGATGCTTGCAACAAACTAATAAATTAAAATATATTTTTATAAATATGGTAATTTTAATAAGAATAGATAGATAAGTTTCAAATATAAAAAAGTGGTTTTTTACTAACTAAAGTCAAATTCCATTTTTATTTTCATCGCATTCGGTTTTTCATTAAGTCACTAATACCATACTTTATACCAATATCCACACTATTAAAATAGGAATTACGAGTGCTAACAAATTAGTGGTAAAGGTAAATCCATGAGTTTGTTGTAATGAAAGATTATTGTCAAGTGTGTCCAGAAAGAATAATAATAAAGATGAAAGCTATGATCAAGTGGAAATTACTCACATAATATATCCACTTCATGTTCACATTAACAATCACATCCAAGAAACTACCCATGATGAGCCGACCAACCACCAAAACAAATCAAAAACCAAACATACAAGCCATCAATATAAGAAAGCCAATCCATCACTAGGAGCTAAATTCTAAAAACAATCTCAACCAGCAGACTAGGCAGTATCTCGATGCAGAAAAGAAAAATCATTGAAGATATTAAATGATGACACTTTCCACGCTTATGAAATCAAATAGTAGCACCTCAACGAAACACTAAATTCTCCAATAGTTGCAATGAACCACAATTAACGATTAGAAGATGTTCATGGTAGACAGAGGTAAGATCTGTGACTACGAATTTAGTGGAGAGAGAGCAGAGAGTGATTCACCCCTACTTTTTCTTTTAACCAATTGTAATCTTAATCCAAGCAAAATCAAATCTTATTGGAACCCAATTCATACTGCTTACCATGATGAACAAAAATGAACATATTCACGATATCATCATCATAAAACCATCAAATACCTCAAATTGAAATTGCAACTAAAACATAAATTGAAATTGAAAATTGGAGTTAGAATCGGAAGTTACCGTTTAAGGCGGTCATCGGGGTCGGCGCAGTTGGATGATTTCACTGTTCGATGTTGCTACGGTTTAAGAAAGGAAATATTAGAAGAGGAAAGCTGAACCAATAGATCGAACAAAGGATAGAGTAGATTACGTCCAAGCTCAAGCTATGACTCTCGGATCTTCCATGGTCGCTCCATACGGTGGAGAGAGAGATTCCGTGAGAGTGGGTGTCTGATTGAGAGAGAGAGGAGGGACCCAAAATGAAGTGGGCTACTGGGCTTCGGATTTAACATAAATGGGAAAATAATGGGCCATTAAACACTTTTTATTGAAACTATTGCTATTGCCACGATGCAATTAGTAAGACGGGATAAGATAAAGAAGAATTAGACTTAATAAATATAAAGAGTATAGTATAATAGAGTATTATTGTATCACATTTAATTTATATATTATTAGACAAATATTTTTATAATTTTCCTTTTTGATAGACAAAACTATTAGACTCAATATTATTTCTTAACACTTATACCCTCAATATTATATAATATTTATTTAATAATATTTTTATATTATTTAAAAAGTACATATTTCAAATATTATCTGATATTTATATTCTTAATAATATCTAATATTTATATAATTATATTTATATATTTAATACTTATGTTTTTATTCAATGAAGTCAACTTTTGTACCATATTTTAAATATGATAAATTTTGAATATTTTGTCTAATTATTTGTACCCTTTTTTTTTTCTAGTAAGCAAGTTCAAATTATAAACCAAATATTAGAGAAAACATTTTCTCTAGTTTAATCTTATACATTTTGCTCAACCAAATAATACATATATGTAATTAATGATTATATATCACGTGTATATATATATATAATATATTATTTATAAATCTTTTTTTAGATAACCTTTTTTCTTTTTAAATCTCCTTGAAGATCCTAGCTTCTTATTGTAATGTAGGTGCCTAAATATATATTTTTACAATCCATGAAAACGGTGGCATGCATTAGGTAATTATTTTAAAACAATAAACAATCTCTAATGTATTGTTCCCTTACACTCCGTTTGAGATGAAGAAAGGAATTAAGAAAGAAAGAAAGTAGAGACAAGGATTTATGGAGGAATTTAATTCTTAAAATGTATTTGGTTAATGGAAGGAAGGAAAAATAAAATAAAAAAAAACATAAAAGCTTATTAATTTAACCATAAAAAATAATAATATAAAATTTCAAATGATTTTCTCCCCTTTCCTTCTTGTTTCTATCCAAATTTGGGGGATCATTTTTCAATGGGTCCCATGAAAATATTTATTCATGTTTTCCTCTCTTCCTTTCATTTTCATGCCAAACAATGGAATCCAAATGTTTTCCCTTTTATTTTCTTCCTATCCCATTCCTTACCTCTACTTTCCTTCATCCCAAATAAAGTTTTAGGGAAATTAGGATTCCATTTTGCCTTTAATCCTTATTAAGTTCCTATTACCATATTCACTTCCCTAGTTTCAATTCCTATGGAATCCCAATTCATAAAAACTATTTAAGATTCCTTACCTCAAGCAACGAATTGGCATTCCTAATAAAAAAGACACCCATTATGCGTCCCTCACCATCACAACTTAACACAACACAATACACCACCACTACATAGCTATCAACATATCGAAAGACCTTAATCACCACCATGCAACCACCTCCAAATCTATAACCATCTCTATTAACCAAGAATCTATGGTGTACCCAACAACATAACATCACTCACTATCACTACACACCACCTATCATTGTCAACCACCACCACCGTCTATTACCACTACCACCACCGTCTATTACCACTACCTTACCTACTTTCTTTTTCTCTCTCTATCTATTTTTCAAATATGAAAGTTGCATTTTTGAGTGTTTACATTTCTAAAGTTTCCTTTATTTACCTTTGTTGTGTGCTTTTCTTTCAAAAGATTCAAGCTTTTTAAATTTCTTTCACTATGTAGTTTGTAATTTTTTATTAAATTAATTGATTGTAACTTCAAGAGTAGAGGGTGTAGTTGTGAAAGGGTATTAACGAAGTTGTTGGGTTTTAATGTGTAATATGCTTAGATGTAAAAGGGTAATGGTGTCTCTTAATTCTTATGAGAGATCTATTTGTTACTAATCTTTTTATTCAAGTAAACAGTGTAATGAGCATTCTCCTCATATTCCATTCTTAGTAATCATAATTTTATTCCTCTTCTATCACATTTAGCAAATTGAACTCACCGTAAATTTCTAGATTAGCATAAAAACTAGTATTACTAATAATAATTTTAGATTGTTTGTATTTAATCAGTATTACACTTTTACTTCTCTATCTAGATAAAAGCTAGTATTGCATAATTATATGCCACTTCACCAAGTATGTTATACGTTGATGTTCCTATTGATTTTGATATATGAAATTCATCTTCCTCTTGATGAAGCAAAATCATATGCCACACCCTACCATTTGTATTAGCTTCCCGAAAACGAGCATGATTAGTTAAGTAGTCTACAAGTTTGACACACATGGGAAGTATAAGAGATGTTACCTATAATATTAAAGCGGAAGTCTCACTTTTGGTGTCTTAAATTGTTACATTAACTATATAATTTAGTTAAAATAATAGAACTTACACAAGGATTACTTTCAATAATTACCCATTACTTCTTTTTGTCTTACTCTTCATCCAACAGCTTTCAATGACCACCCAATCCCTTACAGTCCATATCTCCGTTCCTATAGCTTCCCTAATCGCCCCATCCATTAAACCATGTTTACAACTTCTACCTCATTTTCTTTTTTTCTTTTTTCTTTTTTATCTTACTATAATATTTGCACAAACATAGCAGTACGAGATTCGCTGGTAAAGTCATGTGATTTTTTTGGGAAGACAACCAGTAGATATATAGTGAATCTTAAACCGAAGAGAAAACATGTTTCATACTATTTTATGTCTAGATTGAAGAGCGAGCAAAGATGCTGCAATATTCTTAAAATATAATATGAGCTCACTAAAGTTGTAAATATATTTCCAATGCCAAACTAAAAGGTGGTTGTTGTTTTATTTTGGTGTACTGTGAATGTCATTTGGTAGCCAATCTTTACGTGTGTGTATGTGTATTCTCATTTGGCAGCAATTAAGGACAAATTGTACGTAACATTTTTGTAACTAAACAGCAGAAATCACCGTAAAAAAAAAAAAAAAAAAAAAAATGCCTTGTCTTTTCATGCGGATGATAAAACCAAAGCAAAAGTAAATTCTTCTTCAATTAAGTTCTTTCAACTCACATCTTCCATTTCTATAAAAGCAAATTCTCATCCATCTCAAACGAAATGGTATGTCTGTCATGGCAAGATAAATCAAAACGTTTTCGTATTACTCTTCAAGATAGGTTTGAATTATTTCTTGAGTAGGTTCGATTCATTTCTTGAGTTCAACTTATACACATCGAGTGTCACCTAGAGCAACATAACTAACTAAATTCTGCTCTAAGGGCTTTATTAAACCTCACTAATTCAACAATACTATGTAGCATAATCATAATAAATACTCTGTAATCTATGCAAGGTATGTTTCCTGAGGAAACAATTTATGTACAAGAAAGTATTGATTATATACATTATAAGTACTCTGCAGATTAATTTATGACAAGGAGGCTTTGCCCCATGCAGTGTTGAGATAAAGGAGCAGATGATGAACACCAACTTGAAGCAATTACACTAAGCAAAGCATTCTCTGAATCTTTGGACATATCTCTCTGCACCAGTAAAACTAAGTAAGTCATTAAAGTGGATTGACATGGCAACATAATTGGCCCATCACTAATAATTCCAAACTCTTCTTCAAGCGTCTTGAAGAGCTTCAAGAATATGTTATTATCCATAAAAGTCATAAGCACATTGAAACATTTTCTATCTTTAGTGTAGAAGAAAATGGCTGCTATTTGAGGCATTTGATTTTCTAGCTCTATCTCCATTATGTGTAAACCTTATGCTTCCTAGAAGAAGAATCCATTTTGGTGACATGGTGTTTATATTCTGCCATTTCCTAACCATCTTGATAAAAGGTTCTTGGAGTTAATCACGTTTGCTTGTTGTGATATTAAGGATGAAGCAAGGTTGGAAAATAAAATTTGGATGAGTAGAACCAAAATTTGTTGAATGAGTAGAAGGAAATACAAAAAGTAAGATAAATTCTTTGAGTAGAAAATATTTTTAGGTCGAAAATTTCAAATAAAAAGTGATTGTTTTTTTATTCTTTTTTCAGGTCCCTACTTCGGGTGTATTTGTTTTTACAGGGCTACTTCACATAAAATGGAAACAAATTAATCTTGTTTTCTTTGTAACGAGTACAGCGGGTCTAGTGGACCGTGAATTACAAAGTTTTTGAGGAATTTAATAGGTCATAAAGTTTAGAACAGACAGCCCCAATGATCTTTAGCAATCAGTATTGTCAATGTACATAAACGACCGAGAAAATGATCAACTACATCCTAAGGAAGCCTTCAGAAATAACAACCATTCTTTGGAATTTTATGTACAGGATACTAACTGAAGGATATGTCAAGGAAGACCTTGTTTAAGAATGACCTAATTAATTATCTTTGAGGACATTCAGTGACTATTCCTTTTGTTAGGAAATGGTCACATTGCATACTCAAGATTCCTTGCCGCATATTTTTTGCTGAAAGCTTCAGATAGGAACAAAGAAGCTTTTCAAAGCATACAACTCATGTTTGAATTTGTATTGGAATTTCGCAGTTGCACAACTTGAATTATATTGTGTTCTACTTTTTACCACAGCTAAGGAAACAATGTCCTTTCCCCACAAGTTCAAATTTTCGGGCCTAGCTTAGAGATATATGCAGCATAGGGTCTTGCTATCAAAAAAATTTGTGCCGATTAGCAAAAGTATTTTAGAAGATGATCCTAATAAAAACCTAAAGTGATATGTTAAATCTAATATTTTTAGTGATAATTTTTTGTCTTTATTCGGTAGATTATTTTATAGTAAGATAATATGAAATAATCTCTATATACTAGTACTGGTTCACTTGATATAATGTGTTAATATTAAGAACAAAAAAATGGATGATTTTTTTTTTCCCCCTCATTTTGCAAGTCTAGATTTGAAGAACACAATAATTACTAGATCATAGATAACTAAGTCAATGTAGAAGGGAAAATGAGTCAAGCTGACAATGAAAGGGGGAAATAACCTTACATAAATAGGCTTACTTTACGAGAATGAACTCAGGTGATACCAAAACTAACTAATACGTGAATACAGGATGTTGCAAATGGCTAACACTAGTTTTAATCAATTTATGTTGGCGAATCCTAGGACGAAGTTTTTAGATCCTACGCGCAAGAATAATCCTATCTATGCAACTCTAAGGTGGTTATTGTAGAGGTCAAGCGACCGTATGCCACTTCCTAAGTTAGAGGAGTTCAACCTACGCAAATAATCTGTTGTATGCTCGTCATAGGGATAGACTAAAATATGTACAAGACTGTTGTTGCTTAGTGTGATCACCTCTGAAGTTTCTTTTCCCTATAAATATAGCTTAATGGCTTAGTTCCAAATTTTAGTGGCAAAAAAATATTTTCAATTCGCAAGATCCAAAATCTTTGTCAAAGTGGCTATATCATTAAAGATCACATGGTTTGTTATTCTTGAGGCCAAGATTGACATTGTAGTTCTTTTAACTAAAGTATTTGCTCGTGGTAGAGTTGAGGAATTATTATTATTATTTTTGTTTTAATAGACGATTACAATGAAGGAAGAAGAATTCGAGCTTGGTCTATTCCACTTAAAATATTAGTGTTCATGCCATTAGGTCATAAGTTGATTAATGAGTTGAGGAATTATTCGGTGGCATGGTGTAAGGAAAAATAAAATTTTAAAAAAAAAAAAAAAAAAGGAACCTATGTAATAACTTTATAGTTGATGGAGAACCTCTATAGAAGAACAAGATATACTAAGTTATATCAAACCAAACTACAGCAATGTCTTACACCAAAAGATAAATATAGTAATTGATGGGACATAAGAGAAAGATGCATTGACATATATCTAATTAAAAAAACAAAACAAACTATAAGTAAGGTGGACAGGAATGATAAATAAGGAAATATGTCTTGATTATGATGCTCTTGTCAACCAAAATGAAACATAAAATCTATATAAAGCATAAGCTAGAGGGAACAAGCTTATTCATAAAAAGTTATCAGAAAAAGATATCGGATGGACTTATAGGCCAAATACAAGTATTGGCTACACCTTTTTACATCCTCATCGCTCTCTATTTGTTTACAAAGATTTGATACATGTGGAAAACTTACAGGAGGTCATAAGCAATAAGAAGAACTGCAAAAATATATACGTTATTTAATCACATTTTAGAACCTAGTTAAAAACAAGCAGTTGGTGTCCTGTGCATTCTTGAGTTAAAGATGTATATAGATAGCTGCAATTGGAAGCAATGACGTTGAGTAATGCTTGCTCTGAATCTTTCCCTATACCTCGCTGAACCAACTGTACAATATAGCTCATCAAGCTTGATTCACATGGCATCACAATAGGACTATCACTTGAAATTCCAAACTCTTCTTCAGACAATTTCAAAAGACTTAAAAAGATATTATTGTTCAGAAAGGTCAAGGGCAAGAGAAAGCGTTTACCATCCGTGGTGTAGACAGCGAAACAACCTCTACTTGTACCCGATAGCTTTTTGCAATTGTCCCTTGTGAAAAGCTTTGGACTGCCTGGTGGAGAGTTTCTCTTCATTGATATTCCGTCTCTGTTTTGCCATTTCCTAGCCATTCTAGTTAGCTTCTTTGTGCTAATCATAATATTGTGTCTGTAACTAAAAGGAGGAGAAGAGTAGAATAGGATGTAAGACTTAAGCTTGTTGATAGCTTGATGAGCGCTTTGGTGACAAGAAATGGAGGTCAAAACACTATATATAAAAGTCCATCCACATTCCACAATTTGGAGTTTTCTTAGGTGGATAATTTCAAAGTAAATTCTTAACTTTTATGTTGAAAGAGAAGTATCATGATAAAAATTGAAATATGAGCTTATAAAT
Source organism: Lumnitzera racemosa (assembly GCA_024138005.1). Classification (NCBI taxonomy): domain Eukaryota; kingdom Viridiplantae; phylum Streptophyta; class Magnoliopsida; order Myrtales; family Combretaceae; genus Lumnitzera; species Lumnitzera racemosa. Next base: position 5,771,941 of record JAMXBC010000012.1, read on the forward strand.
TCATCATTGAAGTCCTAACTAACAAGCTGGAGCAAACAAGACAACAATTGAAAGGATTAGTTGCCTATATTGGCTTAACAACATTATAGATAATTTCATCACAATGAAAACACTAAAATAAGTTGCATAGGTAGTTATGCTAACTATGCGCACTAAACAAATAGCAATAACTTTGTATCCTTGATAGTTGCTACAAAATAAGGTTAGGAAGAATCTTATCTAGTTAGTTATTCTTAAGGACATGCAATTTCTTTGCCTTTTCTCGTTATAAATGATGCCTTAAAAAAATAAGTAAAGATTTTCTAGGTGTAAAATAAATTTGACCAATTCCTCTTGCATTATATTAAACGAATGAACCATACAACTTCCTCTACAGATGTCAAGATACATAGCTGATCTCCATGAGTAACGCAATTCAAGGTTGAGAGGAGTAGGAAATGTTCAAAATCAGATTCCTAACTAATGCTTTGATAAAATGTTATCAACATGGTTACAGCTAACGCTTGGTTTATAAATAAACCTACAATAAGTCTCGATCAACCAACAACTGTTTTTAAGCAGATAAACGACCTTGCATAATTTTTTCTCTACCACATTTTTTCTTTTCTTTGTTTTTATTTTATAAGTAATTCAAATTTACTTAATAGTGCTAATGATATGCTCATAGGAAAAATATGTATAATAATACTTCGGTAGAATCATATATCCGACATTGATGCACCAAAGAATAAAATACTAATGTCAATGTCGATGTAGGCAATCATATGCCTTAATATTATTGGTGAAATAGTTTGCTAAGAAATATCCCCTAGTAGTATAATTTCTTAGAAACAGGACATTAAGCATGGTAAACATTGTAGAAGTCATCTATATTTATACTAAAATATGAACAATCACTCATTTTTTAAGTGAACCATTCAAATCTTCTACATTTATCCTCGAATTTGATCAAGTTGTAGATGTTTTAAGTGAGCAATTTTTGTCCTTTGTCTATATGTGGACATATAAAATAACTCCTCTATATTGTGACCCATATTGCTGCAAATACTAAAGAAGGAACTTTATGCAATATGATAAATATGGAAGACATGAATAACTACTGAACATTCATGACCTGGTAGAATTTTGTTGTCAACATTGGGAAATAAATGATTCATTTAAAACATAAATAATTTTATTGAATGTTAGTACAAACATTGCATACCAATGATATATTTTTATCTTAAGGATAAATTCTAATATATTGTGTAAGCCCCAAAATTAAGCCAAGTAACCGTAAGATCGAACTTAGTACACAAAGTTTAGGGCGATCGGTTAAAGAATCTAATCAAACCTAAATTATAAACTATAGATAAAAATATTAGTAAAAATGGTCCCATAAACTTGAATTTAAGAAAATAAGTAATAAAATAAGAGACTGTAAAATTTTCAAATTTTAAGTATAATACTTGTTAATTATCAAAAAGGCGAAAAGTGTAATCTAATAACTAATAAATTGCTAAAGATAGATTATACATATACTAAAAATAATAGAATGACCTAAATAATAATTAGGAATGTTCACATGTACCCCACATATATTTACGTGTAGATAAAAATACGCGAAATTACTTAAATTAGCTAGAAACTTATTAAATAATTAAATAAAATTATTAAATAATTAAGAAAAAATCAGACAAATAGAAAATGACTTAGATTTAGTCGTGGTAGGTCATGAATTGAAAAAGAAAAATTAACCAATAAAAACTAAGCAATACAAAAGGCAAAATTGAAGAGATTTGAGCAATATCTTGTTCAATTAAATGCATAATAATTACTACAAAACTCTATAAATAGCAAGAAAAATTACAGAACTCATTTGGATAGTTAGAAGTTTGAAAAAATTGAGAGCACCGAAATTTGGAGAAAAAAATTAAGGTTTAGAAAATTCTTAAGTAAATCTGTATAGTAAGGGCTTATAATCGAATGCATATACCACCACCACCACTTGGAAACAAACCACCACTACGACCCCACTCTAGACCTACCGCCTGGACTGGCTGATACACCTGAACCGGTGTTGGAGGCCCAAAAGCCATCGGACCGGATGAATCTCACATTTGCTCCGATTTTATATAATTTCTTAAAATTATTTATTTTCCCTAGAAAATTATGAAATTTACTATTCCGAGGTTTTATTATATTTAAATTTAGGGAAAAATAGTAATTAAGTTTAATCACGTTTGTAAATATAGAGTTCTTAAGAAATTAAGCAAAACCAAGCATAATTAGGACTAAAACTAAATAAGCTTAGAAGTGTAGTTTTGAGCTCAAATTTTTTTTTATAGAATGCATAAGTGATATAAAATAGTATTATGAAGCCTTTTATTAATTTAATTTTTGAAAATTTTAAGTAATTTTTTAACCCTAAAATGATGGAAAAATTGGGTAATTTTGGGTTAATTAGGTGATTAATTATTGATTTAGATGGTAATTAGATGTTAATCTCTAATGTAGAAACATAATCCTAGTTTTTGGAGTGTTAAGTGTAATTAAGATAAGAATTATGTAGTAATTGTAGGAAATTAATAATTTATGGAATTGGAAATTTAATAAATATGAAAAATTAGGTTTCTTTGGATAATATAATAATAAAAATCAGTACATAATAAATCTAAAAAAAAATAATTTTAGGTAATTGTATAAAAAATTAAGATTTTCTTACATCGGAAGTAAATCCAATATCCCAATTAAGATTAAAGTGTACCGAATAGTTTAGAACATTAAATTAAAACCCAATGTGATATTAGAATACTCCAGCTTAATGTGATTAATTTCACATTAGGATTTGAGCATATTTAGGATTTCTCGTAGTCAAAGACAATATAGAATCAAAACTAGAATCTAATTTAGAAACCGAACTCCGAAATAAGGTAGAATGAATTATTAGTAAATAATAAGTATACATGGAGAAATGAGTTAAATTATAACTTAGAATATGAATCATCAAAGTATAAGTACTAAAAAAACATATTTGTATTATAGGATACTCGAGGACGAACCAACTTGCAATTAAATAATTGGGTAATCGAGAATTCCAAGTAAGTTGGGTTATTACTTACTATATTAGAGTACTATTTTATGGTACTCGGAGACTTAGGATTGTATATGATTGTGATTGTAAGTATTTTATGCATGTGTTTGAGTATTTGAATTCGTATTAAAATTTGTGTTGTGATTGATTTTGTGTTATGACTAGATTGATGTGAAATTGTTTAAACACCTTAAATGGAATTTAATCTTATTCGACTCTAATGACCTAAATTGTCATGTATTGCAACCCTTTAGGGAATCATTAAGATTCTCCAACCAAACACCAATACCTTCAATAAGGATAACGCTAGATAACAAATTGGTTTTTTCCTCATCCTTAGCCGAACTAAGTGATAGAAAAGGAGGTTACGGTGAGGATGAGGCAATTAGTTTAAAAGATAGTCTTAGGAAGAGCAGTATCTCCATTGCACAAACCTGGGTTTGATTGTAAATTGTTGCATAACATGAAAACTCCTCAACCCGGATTAGAGCAAGTAAAATTTCTCTGATTTTGCAATGGACCAAACTATGTTGTGCGATGACACTTGCTTGTTGTATTGCATGAAAATAATTACTTGATAATTTTATTGTGTTTGTATACATTCATGAGTCTCCAATTCAACTTACTGAGCTATAGTTGCTCATACCCCTATATATCCTTTTGCAGATCTTGATTTCTAAATACTTTGAGTATTATGCCGCCCTACAACTATCCAAAGGTTAGTTCTTTTGAAGCTTGGGGCGTAAAGATCAATTCGCCTAATAGTAGATATATAGCTAGAGTCTCCTTAATAGCTTAAGAATAAAAGATTGATAATTATTATGTAAATTAATAGACTGTTATGTTAATGTAGAATTTCTTGGGAAGTTATGTAGAATATACATGAAATTATGTATGTTGACCTAAAAATTCTTAATAATTACTGTAACTTTAGCTAAATACTTAATTGAATTATTTACTTTAAAACGAGGAGTTATCGACGCCTTGTGTAGATCATGTCTATGGTAGGTACTGTGAAGCTAGTTATTATCATAGAATAGTTTACACGGCGGGACTATTGTGACTTTGTGACTTCGTGACTTCGTGACTTCGTAACTTCGGGGCGTAACAGTATTGTTGATCAGAAATCTAATGTTCAATTTAGGTTAAAGAAAAACAAGATTGTCACTATATCCATTTGTTATAGAAAATCATGTACACCTCCAATATGTTATATAAAGTCCGTTATCCGTGCAAATCACTATTACATTTCATTAATTTACTCATAAGTTCTCTAAGTATCTTGAAATTTATATAAGAGATGATGCTTTTATTTATTTATTTTTGTCATGGATATATATATATGTATCTTTCTACATGTATCTTAACAAAGAATAGAAAAAAGAAAGAATTATGGGTGCTATCAAAAGAGTTTTCTATACTATAGACTATGCTTTCTTTATTGGAAAATTTCTTTTTTCCATGGTTGACATGGAATAAGCTTAGTATAGATGTTTGGGTTAGACTGCAATGGTAATGTATGTTTAGTATGTGTCTCATGTTATACGTGACTTTAGGAAAATAACATGGAATAGCATATAAGGGATTGGCAAGAAGGAGGAGTAAGCATTCAAAGGAAGCTCTATTGCTTACCCAATAGATGGAGAAGCTATCCAAGTATCAAAACTCTACAGTTCTTGATAAGAGGCATTGCATCCTTCATTCTAGCATTTATTTAATCTTTTGAGATGACAAAATGGTAGCACAATCGCATTTCTCTTGATTTCATGATAATTTAAATGTGAAGTTAACCTTGGTTTTTATAGAGTTTGATTATTAATATCATTCATCATGTCGCGTTGATGATAGATGGCCAATACGAATCCCTATATTAATGAACGCTTTGTGGGCCTTTCCTAGAAAGGTCTTTTCTTTTGAGCTTCCTTAAGAAGTTATGAACAAATGGGTCAATTTAACAATCTTTATTATAAAACTCAACAAGCTAAATCTCTCTTGATTGTCTCAAAAACTCTTTTAACCCCATCACTTTAGTCTACAAAGTCAAATCCAATTGACTACTAAGCTCAATAGTTAAAATTGAATTTAGCCTTCTATACTTACAAACAAGGATGATTAATGGCTATGTAAATGGTTTACATCAATCATTGACATTGAAGAAAATCATAATGAGAAAGTTCCATCAATTAATAATGGTTAATACAGAAAAAATAAAATTAAGGTTTTTTTTTTTTTTTTTTTTTTTTGCTTTTGAAAAAGAAGGGAGAAACATTCCAATTCGTATATGTTACCGAGATTGACTTATATACATTGTTTTACTCCCATTATAGGCAAGAACTTAATGACCTAAGGACTCACATTAAAGCAAAATGTTTTCTTAGTTTAAGCGATGGTTAATGGAATTGATTAAAGCTTTCTTCAAGTCTTTTGCTAAGGCTGATATATTCTAATTGAGCTAGTTGCATTTGTCTTTTGTTGCCAATACCGTTTTTCAAGTCATGAAAAAAATTGCTAATATGACCAAGTATGTAATTGCATATAGTTCAACCTAGCATGTATCAATTAGTCTTTTCCAAGGGAATATTCTCGATATTTATATATGCCTAAGGTAGTTATTTCAAAGGTTAGGTAATTGGAATTCCCTTTCTCAAGAAGTCTTAATTTATGAATTGATTATATATTTTCTTCTTGTAAAAATATCTATGAGGCCTTGTAAATTAAGCAACTAGGTTCTAAGCAATCAATTTAGGATGTTCATGCAAGTTGTCTAATTAAGCTGAATTTTTCTAAGAAGATCATACATATTAGGCAAAATAACCTCGTGATACTAGATTAGGAAATCATATTAATAAAATAATAATATAGTTAAAAATATATATATTATAAAGAAACATAAACAATTTCTATCAAGTGGCATAAAATTAGTACCAATAGTTAGTAAATTCCAAGGGATAAAATATTTTATTTTAGTATTTAAACAATAATATATGGAAATATGAATATATATAATATATATAACTAATATATATATATATGTATATATATTTATAATTATAAACTCTTTAATTACATAAAATACATAGCAAATTCAATAAAATGATTAAGAAATGAGTAAAATGCATTAAAAATAACTTAGCATCAAGTTGTCAAAGGATCGAGGCACAACAAGGAAGGAATAGGGTTTTGGAAATAAATCAACACTTAGTACATATAAAACACTAGGAAAAAAAATGAAAATTCCAAGTGTAAAGTAGTATAGAAAAATCTAGGTACTTTTAAAAACTATGGGACCACCTTAATCTAGAATCTAGCAATTTTTAGAGAGAACAATTAATTTAGGAATTTTAGAGTGCTACATGTAAAAGGTGGTGAAAATTGGAATAAATTAAAGTAGATTTGGGGCATTGTGGGGTTCACCAACCTAGTAGTTTTTAGAAGCAAACAAATACTATAGTCTAAATGGAAACATCACACCTTCATGGGTAAACAATCATGGAGTGGTTGACGGTGGTCGAAGCGGTAGTTTCCAATGAGTGATTAAATTTTCTTATTTTTATCAAAATTTGATTAAAAATAATGAAAGATTTTCAAACAAATTTGAACTTAGATTTCCTAAGTATTTTTGCATAAGGATTTCAAACATCACTCTAGATTTTCCAAATGTTTAGGGAAAATATAAGTTCCTTAAGAAAAACATTCCATCCTTCGTTTTTCTTTCACATTTTCAAAAACCTAAACAATGTAGGTTAAACCTGAATTTTTATTTATAGAATGCTCAAAGGATATATTTTCATATTATGTAATCAAATTTTCAAAATGGTAAAGCTTCATTCTTGAGAAATTTTGAGATATTGAAAAATAGTGAGTTGGTATAGTATTTCCCTAAAAAAAACTCCAAATAAACTTAATATAAATTTTCTATACGTTGAGTAGATTATAATTCTTGATGATCTTTAGTTAAAGAGAGTCTTTAGTTTTCAAGGTAAATCTTAGTTTCAAACTAATTTTATTGAAAACTAGGGCAAAACTACCTAATTTTACTAAAAATGCAAGTAAATTAGTGTTGATATAATGTTATAATAACATGAAAATTAGTCATGTATGTAAGACTTACAGTTGATCTAAAAGTAAAATGAATGAAATGTGATGAATTATTAAGTAAAGTTGAATAACTTCAATGATATAAGCAAGTATGAGCTATAGCGTAGCATTAGAAATGAAAAAGACTTGAATTTGACTTGATGAAAATAGTTAATATGAATATTGGACATGTTTTGCTATTATAGTATTAGATTTGTAGTCAATAAGTAAAGATCTAGTGGGTTTCTTAGAAAAAATTATACGTCAAAATGTTAAACAAAAAGTAGCTAAAGAGGTACTTGGTTTGGGATGTCATGATTGTAAGAATTCAAAACTTACCTTAGAATATACCTTGTTTAAGATATATACTAATAAACAACCTCAAATGTAAGTGGGAATGTATGATACAAGGATTATACCATTCTAAGTAGAAATAATTAAACCTAGAACTTAGGTCAAAATGTGCAACACAAGAATGGTACTTAATAATTAGCTTAAAAAATCTAATTAACTTAAGAAAGAAAGCACCTTTGATATTTTAATTGGATTTTTATTTCATGTTTTGGATTAACTAAAGTGAACACATCAAATGTATAAGGATAACTAAAGTTGACAAGAATGATCAACAAAGTTAACAAGCAACAAACGTTAAAGTAAGTGAGATCAATACTTTACAATATTTTAGAGTATTATATCAAAATACCTAGAGGCTTTAGCATGTTTTTTAGCTTATGGTTGTAATTTCGTTTTTTGTGTATGTACCATGCATGTGCTTGAATATTGTCCTACTATTGTGGGAGCCAAGCTCCATGTGTTTGTTTTGTATATGTAGTTTTGTTTAGATTGATTAACTTGATTAATTACCCTAAAAATAAACTAACTTAAACTCGACCTATCTAGCTCAACATGCGTCGTAACCCTTTAAGGAAAATAGCTAAGATTATTAGGCCAAATACGAACCATTTTGTAAGAATAGCGAAAATGATCTTTTTTTCACCATTAATTGAACTAAGTGATAAAAGAGGAAGTCAAGAAAAGGTTGGGGAAAATGGTTAACGAAAGGTGTTTTCCATTGCATAAGTTTTGATTTAGCATTGATTTGTGAGTATCTAATGTCAAACTCCTTAACTTGGATTAGAGTGAATACAATTTCTCTATTCTCATAATAAACTAGATAAAGTCATGTTATAGTACTTGTTTATACATTCATTGTATTTAACTAACTTGATTAAAAATCTTGGTTGATTCATGCTAAATGGGTATTTTTGTCTTTGTCCTACCTATTAAGTAAGTTGTCGCTCATTCCCCTACAGATACTTTTGTAAGTCCAGAGTAGGTTGACAGGGTTAAAGAGTAAGGATAAAAAAGATATTATTGGACTTTTATTTTTCTTTTGTTACATTTTTTAACTTGTTTAGGAAAACTAATTAGGTATGTTTAAGAAGCCTAATAGTTTTTAACTCTTAGTTTGTAATCTAAATAATTTAAACTTACAATTTAAAAGTCCATTTTAAAGATGTAACATTTCGTGTAAATGAAATCTTGTAACTTTGATTATAAGCATAAGTTTCATACTACAAGGTTTACGGTAAAAGGTTACTTTAAAAGAACTATATAATAGATTTTATTATAAACAAGTATTGAGATGAGCACTTCAAAGCAGTTAAGTTAAGTATGCTTTATGTAGACCAAGTTTACGATAGCAGCTATAAGGTTACCTTTTGTCATAAGATAATTTATACTGCACAACTGTTACAACTCCAACTATTTGGAGTATGACAAGATCTAGTAAATTAATAACTTAAGAAGTGCCATTTTACCAACTATGCATGTAGAAGGATTTTGTCACTTCATATTACAAGTTATGGAATGGAAATTGAACTATAGTATGAATTCAAAACTTATTTGTGAAATTATGCCATATACCATTTTATCGAAACATGGATGCATGAAACATAAGAACATTCTAACAATCAAAGGTTTCCTATAAGATTGAGAATTACAAAAAGGTTCTCTACTTGAGGTTAATTATATGCAATACTTAATCGTCTACTTAACCTAATTACAAGTAAGCAAGTGCTGTACTATAGATTCTTGAGATACAGATATATACAACGAGTAACAACTATAAGTAATGACATTAAGCAATACGTATTGTAAATGTTTTCGTAAACCACGTTGAGTTAATGATGCCATATCACTCATTAAGCTTGAACCACATGGAATTATGATAAAGCCATCACTTAGTAGGCTAAACCCCTCTTCAGACAATTTCAAAAGCTTTAAAAAGATCTCATTTTCCCGAAAAGATAAGGATACTATAAAGCGTTTCCTATGTTTCATGATTTTGACCAATGTAATTAGAGATTCTCAAAGAAAAAAAGTTTATTTCCATTTAATAAAAAATGCTTTATTGTTAGGGAAATATGTATCTATATATGAAGAATAAAGCCACATGCAAAGGAACAAATTTCCACATGTTAATGCGTTTACTTCGCTGAATGATATATAGAGGGAATGGAATTATAATTACTTAAGAATAGAATAAAGATGTAATAAGTAATGAATGGACATTACAATGTTTAGTTAAACATAATTGAATTGTTATTACATTGTTTATTTCATAGAATTTAACGAGGAATAAGACATGAATAGAGGATAAAGTACCTAAAATACCCTCTTGAAATGAGTAATTTAACATAATTATTGTTCAAGGATATAAAGGTTGTAAATTGTATTTTTTGCTAAGGGCAAATTTGGAATTAAAAAGGATGGAATGGGTTAGGAATCACCACTCTTAACTTTTCTTTAGTAATGTGTATTCCTTGATTTGAGGTAATGATAATTCCTTGAAATATAGATTACGAGATGAAAAAAAAATGTAACTAAATAATGTAATGTAAGGTCTAATAAGTAATAAGGGAGGAATGGAATGTGAATTCCTCCTAAATAAACATAGTGTTAGTCCCTGGTGAAACTAGCATACCCATGAATCCATCAAGAACATTGTAGTTATATTGATAATATTCATGATACTTTTTAGATATTTGTGTCAACAAGTCTAAGAAATTTTTATATTGGTAAGTTACTGAGGATACTATGAGTCAATCATTGAAAAGTGTGTTTAAGAAGAATCTTTGTATCAATACTATCACTTAGTTAGTTATTCTCAAGGCTAAGTAAATACCTTAGCAATAATAGTTAATGTGTAAGGCTAATGATATGGTTAACAAATTTGACAAGGCGAAGCTAAAGAGGTACCTATAACAACTTCCTTTTTCACACCAAAACATTTGCTAACTTAACAAACTATGGATGCATGTATTTCAGCTTTATCAATTTCACCTTTTTTTAATTAGAATATCCTAAGAAATAGTGTCTCTCTTAGGTTGTCATTCGAGAGGTTAAGA